>OZ035824.1:50264766-50864766 GCA_964034765.1 Knipowitschia caucasica | reverse complement strand
AACATAGGTGACCCAACTCTGTGATTGGCTGAGCTCCTGTGAGAGGAGCAGCAGGGTCAACGCATTAGACAAAAGTCCATTCCCAAGTTCATTCAGTCTTAACCAGAATTGTACAGTGTTTTGAAACTGATGAGATTTTCAATGATTAACCAACCAGGCCTGCCACGGTAACACCCAAGAACCGTCATCTCGGAAGGCAAGGCAAGGCAAGTTTATTTGTATAGCACAATTCATACACAAGGCAACTCAAAGTGCCTAAATAAAGTAAATAATCACAGTACATTAAAAAGAAAGATAGAAACATAAAATCCCTCAGTTGTATGCACAGCTAAACAGCACCGTTTTTAACCTGGTTTTAAACATTGTCAGAGAGGAGGCCTGTCTCACATCTTCAGGAAGACTGTTCCAGATTTTAGCAGCATGGATCTGAAAAGCAGCCTCCCCATGTTTAGTTCTGAGTCTGGGCACTAACAGGAGTCCAGTCCCTGTGCTCCTCAGAGTCCTAGCAGAAGTCCAGTCCCTGTGCTCCTCAGAGTCCCAGCAGGAGTCCAGTCCCTGTGCTCCTCAGAGTCCCAGCAGGAGTCCAGTCCCTGTGCTCCGCAGAGTCCCAGCAGGAGTCCAGTCCCTGTGCTCCTCAGAGTCCCAGCAGGAGTCCAGTCCCTGTGCTCCGCAGAGTCCCAGCAGGAGTCCAGTCCCTGTGCTCCTCAGAGTCCCAGCAGGAGTCCAGTCCCTGTGCTCCTCAGAGTCCCAGCAGGAGTCCGGTCCCTGTGCTCCTCAGAGTCCCAGCAGGAGTCCAGTCCCTGTGCTCCTCAGAGTCCGGGCTGGTTCATATGGGACTAACATGTCACTAATATATTTTGGTGCGAGGCCATGGAGAGACTTGTAACAAGCAGAGCTGTTTTAAAGTCTATTCTCTGAGCCACAGAAACGAACGAAAAATATACACACGAATGATAGTATAATTCAGAGATAGTAGAATAATGTTTCCCAACGGCTGTATTTTTGGTATTGGCCCATAGACTGTAAATATTAACGGCCATAGTCACGCCTATCTCCGCCGTTCTAACTAATGGGCCAAAAATTGGGCTCTCATGGAGTGATTCAAAATGGCCGCGGGGGCTGGAAAATGTAGCACGGAAGCATCTCGTAAAGACGTTTTCAAGAGGTAAGAAGATGCTATACATTAGCATTGGCTAATTCTTATTCCGGGTCCACCCCCATTGGCCCGGGGTGGTACTGCAGCATGTCAGCGCACGTCATTTTGGCTACTTTTGAGCCGGGACCCGCCCCCACTGGTATGGCCATGTGCTCTGTGCTGGGTAATTATACAACGCATCACCACTTTGAACGTCTAACCACAAAGATATCATGTCTATTCAGGTAGAACTCATATTTTTGTGCTGCTCTTTCCTTTTTAAAGTTGTCCATGAAAACATATTTTTGAACACAATTTGTGTATAACTTGTATATGGTTGTTTATTAATGTGTTTTGTCCGAAATGAAAATAATAGGTTAGGTTCTGTCAAAATAATTTAGAAAAGACACAACTAAGCACTAACCAATACATTTTGAGCCCCAATAATTGCAACGTTTTATAGACTGATATTTTTAATCCAACCAACCAACAAAAAGGGACTTACCTGAAATTGTCTCTCCTTAACTTTAATTTATTCACGTTGAGTAAATATAGGCTCAAAGGATCTGGGAATGTTGTAATGTGTAAAAAAGTAGTACGTTAAATACATTTGTCAAACAGCCAGTGCTCAGAGGGGCCACTGCACTCCATTAAAAAGCAGTTAGTTTAGGTGAGGCCATCTTTCTTCTAAACGCCTATCACTTCACATTCCAAATAAAGATGCCGAGTCAAGGGCAACATGTTTTAGAGCAGGTAATTGCAGCTCTTCAGGGACAAAAAGAGCACAACAAGAGGATTAGCTTTGATTACACATTTAAAGAACAAGCGAGCAGATATCAAAGACAAATTTAAGAACCGTTCAAAGCCGACACATGGCGAGCACATGGAGAATTAGGGAGACATCTGCTCTGTCTGATTTATTTATCAAAGGTAAGTCTGAGCCTGCTTCTCAGTGACCAGTGGCCCTATGCTTTAATGTGAAGGATGATGGACCGACAAATAGTGACTGTGTGTTACTTTATAGTCTATGCAGCAACTGTACTTTTGTAGAAGTTTCCTGGTACAAAATAATATTACCAATTTTCTCAAAAAGACATTGAATTATTTTATTTTTTTGTTTGGGGTTGGACAAAGCAGCTCCAACCCCTGTCACTCATTCAATATAAAACACACATATATTTTCACATAATCATACACACAGTTGTCCAGGAAAGTCATTTGTTGTAAAACTGAAACAAAATCAAAGCTCAGAGAATCTGTCCTAAGTTCGTCTACATGCATCATAAGTTGATGGTAGTTGTGGCCTTTTATGCTATTGACCCGTTGATCATAACCAACGGGGGCGGGTCCAGGTTCAAAAGTGGCCAAAATAACGTGCGCTGACATGCTGCAATACCACCCCGGGCCGATGGGGGTGGACCCGGAATAAGAATTAGCCAATGCTAACATATAGCATTGGCAGACCTCTCGAAAACGTCTTTACAAGATGGTCCAAAAGTTGGCTCTTGGCCCAAAGCTCCGTTCCACATGTGTGTCAATGCTGAGGGAGTGTTCTGGACCAGTCTAGTTTAGTCGCTGTGAATTTTTGAAGTCTCTCGTTTAAATGAATGCAGCTGACGCATGCACAGATGCGTTTTTTCACATTTTCCAGCCCCCGCGGCCATTTTGAATCACTCCATGAAAGCCCAATTTTTGGCCCATTATTAGTTAGAACGGCGGAGATAGGCGTGACTACGTCCGTTAATATATACAGTCTATGGTCATAACCCAATGTCTGCGAGAGAACACTTGATTTTAGATGACAAATACAATATGAATACCTTGATAGGTCTGACTGAGTATTCTGTCTACTGCAGCAGAGCCTGCAATGTGAAGCCTTTGTGGTTTGGCCTACTCTCGCTGAAATCCAGAGTCGCTGCAGGACACAAGGATAATTACAGGTTCTTAGTGGTTTTTGGGACCACGTAACATCAGCTTGCATTGGCCAAACTGTCAGACTAAGACACAATAAGTAATTTCCTTTTTATTTTAATTCAAATAATTTTAACACTTTTTAAACTTTTTTGTATAGAAATGAACTCATCTCTTCCTTTTTTAAGGAGACTTATGTACTTGTATGTGCTTCTAATCATGTTCCAACATGTTCTAACAACTCCACAGACCTGGAGTTGTTTTAGCTCTATCCATGTTTATACCATAAACTCCACCCGTTCTGACTATGAGCTTCTGTCTCAATCCTGTAAAAGTATGATGTCATTGTACCACGACGGCATCAAGCTCAGAGCTGTTTACTGCCTTTTATAACAAAAGTATTGCCCATGAATTAGTTTTGTGGTGAAATGGTGGTCAACAATCACATGACAGTGGCTGCAGCTGACAAATCTGTAAAAACACAAAATTCTACATCTCCCTCTGGTGATAGGAAAGGGATAGGGCAGGTCCGATAGCATTATTTACCCTTGATACTTGTTTCACTATATATTCTCTACTGTAGATATTATTTCACATTCTAAGACATGAAATTACTAAGTAAAAAACATAATTATGTATTTTATGGCCAAAAATAATGCGTAATACATCTTCTTTAAATCTGTATAGTACCTCATTTGGCTCTGGCTTACAGAATCGATAACAAAAAGTGATCGCTGTTTAGAAGAATGCCCCATAACCTCCAGTAGCGTTACACTTTACACACGTTGATAACAGGCACTTTAGATAAACAGTGCTTTGAATATAGCCTTTGTCTCCAGCCGGTCATGCCTCATCCCTATCAGCTGCAAATTTACCACATACACTGAGGTCTATCTACTGCTGGTGTGCCATGAAAACACCAAACATCTATCCTTGCGTGTGTCGACTGGAGTGCTCCCCCTTAGCGCCGCCACAGATCACAGATATATAAATCATTTGGTGCCACCCTAACTTGTTTAAACGGCTGTCAGCATTTCTGTAGCCGTCCTCTGGGAGAAGACACACTCCTGATAGCGCGCTTCCATCTCCCGGCCTGACGCCTTGCCGTGCCATATATACCGTGAGCAAGCAGAAGCCCCCGCCACATCCAAACACACTCTCCCCCTGGAATGTTAAGGAATGACAATGAGGGAAGGGCTGCTGCTGCGGTGCCGTTCCTCCTGGCTTTGTTTGTTGTGTTCACTGATGCATTCTGCTTTGTGCTGCTTCTCTGGGCTAGTGTGATCTGGAGCAGACACGCACTGCCCTCTCCTGGTTGGTTGGATTAGACTTTTCCTTTCCCCCCATGCCTCCTCTGCCTCTTTTTCTCTTATTCTCTTGTTATAGTTCCACGCCGGCCAGCAATGTAGCTCTTGCTTTGACTGAAATGAGTTAGGGGAGGGTTGTGCTGATGAGTCGGTGGTACTGTGCCAAGCTGTTATCTCCTTAGCTGGGTAGAAAATGATTTTATTAATTGCTTCATTTAACGCTGCCCCATGCCCCTTCCTTCTCCCAAGTACACAAATAACATGCACACTCACATGCACACACATGCACTAAGCAAGTGGTTTCTCCAAAATGCCCCAGCTTGCTTCTCTGTGACAGTTGAGGAAAGGGACTGAGAGGAAACAGTCATAAAGGCCGTTCACATCAGCGCCTGTAGAGAAGGCACATTTTATTCATGAAAGGACTTCTGTTTTTTGTTTTTTTATGTGAATTTTGTTTAAATAAAAATATGGTGAAAAAAGTACAAAGGGTAAAACATGCTATTGGCTTATGATTTGAGTGATTCATTCACAGAAAACCCAGAGAGGCCAATCTCTAATTATTTGAAACCAAAATCAAGCTGTGTCTTGGTAAATCTGACCAATCCTCAGTCGGTCTGACTCTGACTCAGACTGAATCATCTCTGAGCTCGCGTTAGCCTCAGTGTGAAGTGACCACGGTGAAGCTGCTTTAAGAACTTAGAACTCACAGCAGCACGGGCATGATGGAACGTCTTCTAATAGGCACTGTGTACAACTGAACCCACTTCCTCAGTAGAGATTATTGATGCTGAACAACATGTAGCCCATTTCAAATGGATTGGTCTCCAAGATGAGCCTCCCTAAAGGGCACATAAAGGAGTTATCTCAATGTGTCTCAAAACCATCCGCTGTTAATGAACACTACAATATTCATGCCAGAGACACTATTATACATGTTAAACAGTAAGGATTAAGTAAGAGTGATATGGAACCATAGACGATGCTAACCCCTGGCTCAATGAAGCCCAATGGAGAAGTGCTCATGGACAAAGCTATTTTCCTACTCTTTCTGGCTCCATTTGACTTACATTATCTTTTCTCACAACATTCTTATTGTCAGAACTGAGTTTAAATCAAAGATGAAAAAAGAAGGAGAAAATAATGCTTCTGCTAACAACAAGACCAAAGGTATTTGTTCCATTGTCAAATCTCCAAAATACTCATATTTTACAATACTCATATCAAGACACATGTCACAACTGATATTTTGCGTAGTCTAATTCTTGTTTTCAATTCAGATCAACAATTGTAGTTTTTCTGATTTCCTGATTGCAACCACAAAACATGGCGGCACGGTGGCTGAGTGGATAGCACTCTCGCCTCTCAGCAAGAAGGTCCTGGGTTCGAATCCCGGCCGGACCAGGGCCTTTCTGAGTGGAGTTTGCATGTTCTCCCCGTGTCTGCGTAGGTTTCCTCCGGGTACTCCGGTTTCCCCTACCACTAAAAATATGTACAATAGGTCTGGCATGTGCCTCCTGTACTGGCCCCGCTCCCATCTCTGTGTGGAGTGAGAGGACAAGTGCCCAAAAATAACAATTGTAAACCGCTTTGTGACTCTGGTCTGTGAAAGGCGGTATATAAATAAAGCTTACTACTTACTATTACATAGATTTGTATTTGATTGTGACTGTTCATGCAGCCCTAGTGTTGTTTCGGTGTCTTCTCTCACTGAAGCTGCACTATAACAAGTGTTTATGACCTGAATGATAGAGATAACTTATTGTACTGTTCTTTCTGTCTCTCAGGGCCCTCCAGGATCGCAGCCTTCTCCACACACACAGCCTCCCCCACACAATCCAAGTAACCCCATGATGGGCCCTCACGGACAGGTAAGCTCCAGCCTGATCTGTTACGCTGGGCTCTCACAGTTAAGTGTAGGAGCAAACGCACACGTCCCTTGTTGTACTGAGGGACAGGCCAGGCAGGCTTGGATGAATAATTTAGAGCTTTGGTCCAGCTGTAAGGAGCTGAGGAGCGTCTGGAGGGCCTTCTCTGCCTCAGCCCAGCACTCACCCACTCACCATCCCATAGTCCATCAATAGAGCATTAATATTGCAGCACGGCCTGACACAGAGCAGTCCCATGCACAAACTACATTGTGTTTAGAAAACAGCCGGGGGGGTGGGGGGGTCACTGGAAGGACAGTAAAATAATTCAAAAGAAATTCTTAATCTTATCTTACACAGTATTATTTGTTCCCTCAAAGATAATATTTCCAGCTAAATTTGTGACTGAAAGGGTTTCACTTCAGCCATGTGCTTTTGGAGCTGCAGCTGACACAGAATCTGCTTTTATGACAGTATATTTAGTCAACCAATTCAAACAGCTACAGTATACAGTTCATATGAGCCTTTTTATAATGTCCGATACAAAAGATGATCAAAAACATTTAAAAGTATTAATGTGGAATGTCTACAACTAAAGCTGTCTATAATATAATAATCAACATATTTGGGAGGCTCCTCCAAACTCTTTACCTACTGTATGGCTGATTATACGCAGTTTATATAAAGAAAAAGACATCTTCAGTTTTTTTTACCAAAAGAGATGTCATTCTTCTTAATAATTTATTTTACTTTCTACAAGGTTAGAAGTTTAGGATTGAAGAAAAAAAAGTCATTTTCACACAGTGAATGTAAACATACGGTTTCCACTGCAGGTGTCAGTTTATTCACCATATTCAACAGAATAACCAACATAAGAACCATCTATCTTTTATAAATGTGAATCTATAATGTGCCATTCCTGCGTGTGTGTTATACTGGCATGCACAGTCTCAATCAAAATGTTGATTTAGTAAAATAAGCTGAGGTTAAATAGAGCTGCACTATTTGTGAACAACTTTTCTCCAACTGTCCTCAGCCGTTCATGTCCCCGCGGTACCCTGGAGGCCCCCGGCCCTCTCTTCGAATGCCAAACCAGCCACCAGGGAGCATCCCCGGGTCACAGCCTCTGCTGCCAAATAGCCTAGACCCAACCAGGCCGCAAGGTACACACACACACACACACACCTTTTGATTTGTTTTACTTCTCAGTGTGATCCACTCATTGATTTTAATATCTCATTTCAGGACATCCGAATATGGGTGGTCCAATGAGAATGAATCCGCCACGGGGGATGGGAGGCATGGGCCCACAGGTAATGCAAAGAACATACAATTATGTAAAAAACTATAAACATATTATACAAGCCACACATTTGGTTTTCCTTTATTGAATAAATTATCATTTTAAATGTCACTGTGGTATGATTATTTTCTCTTGCTGATGTCCATCCTCCTAATATCAGTCCCAACCACATGTGGCAACTGGACAGCTAACCTTTCGGGCTTGTGGACGAGGCGCCTCATTTAAAGGCAGACACTTAGACCGTCAGTGTTTCATCGCCCTCTGCCGCCACCATGGCTTGGTCACTTTGGCTATGACCACTGCAGCAGCTGGTGCGGCATCTGCTCCACAAGTGTAATCGTGTGCCGAACAAAAGTCTTCCTCTGACTAGAGCTGCTCTCTGGCCAGCCTCTCCTCAGCACAAACACATGAACATGAAGATACAGAGGATGTGCCTCCTGCATGTGAACATGCCAGAGCTGCCCGGCCTCGTTCATGCAGCTGTCTGCCCGCGCCTACAGCCATTTAAGTGTATTATCGTGACAGGATAGCATCTGCCCTGCGTTAATGTTCTGTTGTTCCTCACAGAACTACGGTGGAGGGATGAGGCCGCCTCCAAACTCCATGGGGCCAGGAATGCCAGGCATGAACATGTATGTGCACTAAGGGTTCAGAGCATAATTCAAATATGTTTTATTTTTTGATGAATTCTCATTCTTCGATCTTAATCCAGGGGTCCTGGTGGAAGAGGTCCATGGCCAAACCCTAACAATAATTCGGTGAGGCTTATTTGAGTACAACAACTTCTAAAACAACTCAGCTTTAGGTCTGAATAATGTGATTTACACTGTGTTTGTGCTGTGCTCCTGCAGATAGCATATTCGTCTTCATCTCCAGGGAACTACGTGGTAAGTGACTTGTCTTGGAGCATGAGACCTTTAGCCTTATATGTTTTTGTCATAAGTACGATCAGACGCACTGGCGTAGGGCTCAGTTCTCTTCTCTTCTTGCTCTTCCCTCAGGGCCCTCCAGGGGGAGGCGGCCCACCAGGAACTCCCATCATGCCTAGCCCTGGAGGTGAGTTCTCTTCACTTTGTTTTCAGACGTCTGCTTTTATTCTGTGTTCACTGAATGGGGCTCTGTGTGAGGCATCACACTCCCTGTCAGAAAAAGGCCCTTTCCAAAATACCTCTTTACCATGATTGTTTGAAGAACATTTCATTGTGCAGAAAAATAATGCAAGTTAGTAAAACATTGAAATATATTATACTGATAGTAGAGATCTAATGTGTCCCTGGAGGTTTTAGCTGAGAACTAACAGTATGTGCTGAAATCCTGTCAATGTTCTGTTTCTCTTGGCCTGTGGAAAGTCTTTTGTGGCCACTATTTATTATTTATATATGTGCCTCTATTGTGATTTGTTGCTGGGCAACCTTTTGCACGAAAAGCTCCTGCACGTACTCTGGGAGGAAAACATATTTCCATTGCAGTCGCCAAGACTGCTCCAACACTCATTCACACAAAAACACAAAACAGGAGCACACAAATGAGGCGGCCTCCCACTCGGAGCTGCCCTCCTCCAGACCCCACGCCTGGCTCTGTATCTCACATCTCAACACGTTTCATATAAAACAGTAAAAAAGACTTCAAAGCCATGGGATTTAAACAACACATGTTTCTTTATTTCCACAGATTCAACGAACTCGAGTGAAAACATCTACACAATGATGAACCCCATCGGCCCAGGTGGAAACAGACCTAATGTGAGTGCAGTGTTCATTGAATTCATCTAAACCTTGTTTTTCAGAGAAAAACTTTAGGAACAAGTGTATTTAACAATCTTGGGCCTAGGGTATGGAGGTAATTATATTTTTGAAAATAGTGAAATGGTTGTTCTTCTTTTCTGCCCTCAGTTCCCAATGGGGCCTGGGCCTGACGGGCCCATGGGAGGGATGGGAGCCATGGACCCACATCATATGAACGGATCGTTAGGTGAGTGTTCAGAGCAAAAGGATTGAAATACTGCTGATAGGAAAACATTAGCATCCCACTCCTGCCCCCTCCTGGTTCAGAGAGGAAATACAGTGTCACCTAAAGCACCTAAATGTTTGAAGTACATATAATGTGTATCAGATGGTTGAACTGCTGCTGTGTGTACCTCTGGTTGCTCAGATATGTAACACATGTGTTTCTGCTGTGGTTCTAGGTTCAGGTGACATGGACGGGTTGCCAAAGGTGAGAATTAATACACTACATTCCATTGTCAATATTTTATTAAATTGTTTTAATTATTTGCAGAACTCTCCCAACAACATGGCAGGAATGAACAATCCGCCCGGCACTCCTCGGGATGATGGTGAAATGGCAGGCAACTTTTTAAACCCATTCCAAAGTGAAAGTGTGAGTTTCTTTTCAAATTAAAACTAAATTGCTTTCATTATATATACATTCCTTTAATACTGTATTTTAGTTATTTACAATGTATTGTTTTGATTGTATTAAATATTAAAACATGTTTGATTTAACCTATCAAATAACACACTCTTCTGTCTCTCTTTTGTCCCCACAGTATTCGCCCAACATGACAATGAGTGTGTGATTTTTAAAATATATTTGACCATCTCCCCTACTGTCCTCGCCCTCTCTACGTGGCCTCTCATGGATGTGTGCTGTGTAACTCACACTGGGGATGCCACTGGAAACAGAACTCCCTTTAAACCGTTTGTAAAAAGGATGTGGATTTAAAAACACAGGAAAGTCTTCTCCCATGTTCTGGCCTGGACTGGCCTCAGACACTAACCCTGACCCAAGGCTGGCGCTGGAGCCACTTCACGTACACTGACTTTAACTGGAGGGAACGTGGTAGTTGACTGAAAACTGCTGCTGCTGAGTCGAAAAGGAAACATGGACTTCTAATGTTATTTAGGACAGTGGTTTTTATGAAATATTTCAATGTTTGTTTATTATATTGTTGTTATAATTTTCATAATTGTTATTATTGATCTAATGTAGTTATTATTTTCTGCCATGGGCACATTTTATTCCGCATCAGCATCAAGGACAATATAAGCACACAGTTGAAATGCACAATAATTTCCTGTTTACAAAACTGTTGTTGTTTGATGTCTGTGATCTCAGTCAGACTGAACATACCTCTCCTGAAGCCTCCTCAGAAACTTGTAGCTTGCATCTACTCTACTGTATGTCTGTAGCACAATATTCTCAGATCTTGGAACAGCTAATTATTCTTGATGAGGTGAGCAATTCTCATTTCAGTTTCATATTTATGGATTATAAAATTATGGATAAAATGCTCAAATGGTTTTTGGGACTTGGGACATCAGCAGGTTTTGGTCGTGTGTGATTATTTACAGTCATGTTTTTGTCTCTGAGGAAAGTGAATCCTTAAGACGTCCACTATCTCGACTCAAACCAGTGCTAGCTTACTGGAGAAGCAAGTGGATTTTCTCAATCAAATCACATCATAGTTCAATTTCAAAGTGTGTATTCTGTGTTAACATTATGAAATTCAATGAGAAACCTGAAATACGCAGGACCCTGAAAGGATTGTGCTGATGGGACCTGCTTGGGACATCACCAAACCAGGCTGAACTGTTTTTTGTGGTACACTTTCTTTTCTGCCAGTCATTCTGTCTCCGCGTCTCTGTCTCAGCACTTATTTTCGTCCAAAAAATCTTCCTTCGTAGCCTCTGCAGTTATACCGGTTCTGTATTTATCAATTTTCTGATAGAAATGTGAACAGAAGTTAAGCTGAATTGAACAGGGACATCTCCAGATTTGGGCTGCCAGGCAATTTATGGCTGTTAACGTAGAGACGCACGCCACTCCTTCTTTCACCCGCCTATCCTCAGCTCCAGAATGCCTCGACCCCTAATCTCTTTAATTTTGTAAATAATGTATAATGCATTTTGATATCATTGACATGTTTTGATATGTCAGTCACTACCAATGAACACAGCGCAGAGTAAATTATAAATAAATGTCTTTTTTTGCAGAGAGGATGTGCTGAATATTTGGCAGACGTTGCTGAGAATGCATTGTACAGTGTATGACATGTGTGTGGAGGACTGCGGGACAGAGAAAGGACCAGACTGAGAGCCATTCTTTTCCCTTGTGTCTCTTTTTAATGAAGGATTTACATTAAAAAAAAAACGTTGTTCAATTGATAGCACAGAAAGTGACATTTTGAAGGGTAACATTTTTGTCCTCTGCTTTACTGGGCTCTCTCAAAATCCTTTCTCCGTCCCGTGTATATGGATCGTCAGCCTTCTCTGTACTTCTATTGTGATGTATGATACTGTAACATTGGGGAGAATTGCTGGCGGGGGGTGTGTTGACTCTGGGACGGGTGGGCTTCAAGGGAGGGGGATATAAATGATTCTCCTGTACTTTCTGACGACGCGGCAGAATTCGATATGAAGCAGTCTGTTGGGTTTGCTTTGTATTCCATGGTAGGATAGTTCGGAATCTTGTCTTAGGGACTTAGGTGTCTTGTGTAGTTAATAAAAATGTTCTTTGTATGTTTCTTTATAATGTCGAGTTTCTTTAGGCTGAAAGGAAATGGTTCAAAAAGAAACAATGCATCTGTAATAAATGTCATCCGATTCTTTTTTTTTTAAATTGGTGCATTGCATTTATTTTGTAGGAAAATCTGGCATTACAAACGTGGAAAACCCATGGATCTATTATAACAACGGGAAAACCATATGTCTGAAAGATGCATTGTTTTTTGTTATTTATTTGTTTAAATAGGGAGAACAACTGGCAATAGCTACATTATCCAAAGCTCTCAGGTTTTATAATACACCCTGCCTTTTACTTATGTAGCATATTTATACCGGCATGCGAAAGCCAGATCCCGTCAGTCCTCTAAAGCTAAGCAGGGCCTGGTCAGTGCTGTGATGGGAGACCTTTGGGAGCATCAGGTGCCGCTGTTGTTGTTGTCCTTACGCAAGATTGCCTAGAATGAGTCTGGTGCATGGTGGTTGGTGGTGGTCAGAGGGGCCGATGGCACAGACTGGTTGCCTTGCTTCTGTTAGTGTGCCCCAGGGCAGCTGTGGCTACTGTTGTAGTTTATTACATGGAGGGAGTTAATGGATAATGACTTGTGAAGTGTCTTTGAGTGTCCAAAAAAGCGCTACAGTATATAAACTCCATTCACAGTGGTTGGGAACAGCTATTGCCACTGGCCCTGAGTTTAAGGAGGCAAGACAACTAATCTGTGCCATAGACCCCTCCGACCACCACCATTATTCTTGCTCCAAACTCATATCAGCAATGTCGGGTAAGTATCTTTCCTCAGGACATGACAACCATTTGGCAGGTCTACCATCTCATTCATCTAATTCAACCCTGTTCTGACAGGATCAGGCGTTCACATGCAGCTGGTGCCCATTACAATATTGAAAACAAATATCTTTAAGTTCCAAAAAACAAAGGTAAACGTGCTTATGGTACTCACAATAGCTTTACATCTATCTACATGTAGAATGATCTGAAAAACAACTTTTTCAGAAACTTTAAGCAGAGAGGGCCTCCATCACCGCTCAGTTTGCAGTGTACATGTGATCTTAGACTTAATGTATTTATTAGTTAGTCAATAACAAAAGTCCATCTTAACACTTCTAGTGTTCTTAGTAGAAATAAGTTATTTGGTTCTTCTAACCCCAAGGCAAATGTAAGCCAGCGATGTTATTACCTTGACATGTTTCTCTGAAGCATCAGCACTTGCCTCATGATAATAGACTGTAATTAAAGCCGCAAGCGGCGTCGAACGGCCCTCGCCGCACCGCGCGACTCCCTGCACCGCGCGCACTCCCCGCACCACGCCGCCCTGCACCACGCCGTCCCGCACCACGCCGTCCCGCACCACGCCGTCCCGCACCACGCCGTCCCGCACCACGCCGTCCCGTACCAAGCCGCAACGCGCCGCTCCACAACGCCCCGCACTACGCCGCACCACACCGTACCACGCAGCACCGCTCAAAGGAGGTGGCGCCGCCGTGTGATGATTTGTTCCCGTAGTCATAGAAGATTGTTAGTCAAATTTGAATGAATATGATAAGTAGAGCTGGTTTGGCTCCCGATGTAAACTTTGGCTCAGTCTTTAGGGGGCGCTAATGGGCCAATTTCAAATATTTCACTTTCACCTGACCTAAACCCTGGAGTTGAACAATGGATTCAAGTTTAATGCAAATCAGACTTTGTTTGTGCAAACGGGAAAAAATTAATGTTGTCAAAAACGGCCAAAAAAACCCTCACATTTTGCCGCTTCGCTGCTCAAACAACGTTTCACTGATCAAAATTCCCTGAAGTCATTTTGAAGGTAAATGTGTTGAGATGATTTGGAACAATTTTGAGGCCAATCGGTGAAACGGCCGAGGAGGAGTCGCTTTCCAACCGACATGTATGAAAATGATTATTTTTCATTTTTCCATTTTGCAGTGAAATTTATGGGCTTTCTGTTTGTCAGAGGGCTTAGCCATAATAAAACAAGTTCAATGTCTTGACTTGAGGAACATGTGTTCCAAATTACATGGTTCTATGACAATTTTGACCTCGAACCCCTCCCATAGGCATTTTTAAATCGGCTGTTGTAGGTGGCGCTATAGAGCCAATTTCAAAATTTTAACTTTCAAATGACCTAGACCCAAGAGTTGAACCATGGATTTAAGTTTTGTGCAAATCAGACTTTGTTTGTCCAAACGGAAGCCATTTTTCTATTGTCAAAAACTGAAAAAAAATACGCCACTATTTGCCGCTCCGCTGCTCAAACAACGTTTCACTGATCATAAATCCCTGAGGTCATTTTGACGGTACATGTGTTGAGATGATGTGGAGCGATTTTGAGGCGAATAGGTGAAACGGCCGAGGCTAGTTTGATGTTTGTGTGAGGTGTACATTTGCAATGAATCTGGAGCGTTTGTCGTCGCCACGGCAACAGGGTAAAAAATAAGCCTTGGACCCTATTGACTTTTTGAATCAAGAGTGCAAAACAGATTTATGTGCAAAATTTCAAACATTTTGAAAAAACTAAATTTGAAAATGCCCATCTAAAACTTTGAAATAGTCTGTAGGGGGCGCTAATGTGTCAATGTGAATCATTTAACTTTCAAATGACCTAGACCCTAAAGTTGAACAATGTATTAAAGTTTTGTGCAAATCAGACTTTGTTTGTGCAAACGGGAGCAAATTTAATGTTGTCAAAAACGGCCAAAAAAAGGTCACATTTTGCCGCTCCGCTGCTCAAACAATGTTTCACTGATCAAAAATCCCTGAGGTCATTTTGAAGGTACATGTGTTGAGATGATGTGGAGCGATTTTGAGGCGAATCGGTGAAACGGCCGAGGAGGAGTCGCTTTCCAACCGACATGTATGAAAACTTTTGCTGTTCATTTTTCCATTTTGCAGTGAAATTTATGGGCTTCCTGTTTGTCAGAGGGCGGAGCCATAATAATATTTTTTTCATGTCTTGACTCAAGGAACATGTGTACCAAATCTCATGTTTCTACGACAAACTTGACCTCCAAAAAGTCCCATAGGGGTATTATTTTGGCTGTTGTAGGTGGCGCTGTTCTGGCATTTTTTGAGTCCCATAAAAATAAACACCAAAATATCAAATTTTTCGCCAGGTCTGATTTTTGGGCCAAAATTAACAACTTTTCATGCATGTTCAGGGGGTCAAATTAAGGCTCAAAGTGCAGAAGAAAAAAGAAAGAAAGAAATAAATAAAAAAGGAATTTTTTTTTTAACGTCTCGAGCAAAAACAATATAGGTTTCAATGGCATGTGATACATCATTTTAAAGCTTTTGAGTTTACGCACGCAACCGTCACGTTTTGGTGAGTGACGGGCGCTGACGCGTCCGTCACGCACCGCCACCATTTGTTTTCACCATTGTGAAAGCAATAGGCCCTTACCCCGTTCGGGGCTCGGGCCTAAAAAAAAGGAATTTTTCTTTTAACGTCTCGAGCAAAAACAATATAGGTTTCAATGGCATGTGATACATCATTTTAAAGCTTTTGAGTTTACGCACGCAACCGTCACATTTTGGTGAGTGACGGGCGCTGACGCGTCCGTCACGCACCGCCACCATTTGTTTTCACCATTGTGAAAGCAATAGGCCCTTACCCCGTTCGGGGCTCGGGCCTAATAAATAAATAAAAAAGGAATTTTTTTTTCAACGTCTCGAGCAAAAACAATATAGGTTTCAATGGCATGTGATACATCATTTTAAAGCTTTTGAGTTTACGCACGCAACCGTCACGTTTTGGTGAGTGACGGGCGCTGACGCGTCCGTCACGCACCGCCACCATTTGTTTTCACCATTGTGAAAGCAATAGGCCCTTACCCCGTTCGGGGCTCGGGCCTAATAAATAATAACCCCCATGGGATTTTTCGGAGGTCAAGTTTGTCGTAGAGCCATGAAATTCGGTACACATGTTCCTCAAGTCAAGACATGAAAAAAATGTTATTATGGCCCCGCCCTCTGACATACAGGAAGCCCATAAATTTCACTGCAAAATGGAAAAATGAACAGCAATCATTTTCATACATGTCGGTTGGAAAGCGACTCCTCCTCGGCCGTTTCACCGATTCGCCTCAAAATCGCTCCACATCATCTCAACACATGTACCTTGAAAATGACTTCGGCGATTTTTCATCAGTGAAACGTTGTTCGAACAGGGGAGCTGCAAATTGTGACCTTTTTTTGGCCGTTTTGGACAATATTAAATTTGCTCCCGTTTGCACATACAAAGTCTGATTTGCACAAAACTTTAATACATTGTTTAACTCTAGGGTCTAGGTCAATTAAAAGTGAAATAAAAGAACTTGGCTCATTAGTGCCCCTACAGATGGAGTCAAAGTTTTCAGAGTTTTTCATACTAAAAACTCTGAAATAGTCTGTAGGGGGCGTTAATGAGCCAAGTTCAATTATTTCACTTTCAAATGACCTAGACCCTAGAGTTGAACCATGGATTCAAGTTTTGTGCAAATCGGAATTTGTATGTGTAAACGGGAGCAAATAGAAGGTTGTGAAAAACGGCCAATAAACACTCACATTTTGCCGCTCCGCTGCTCAAACAACGTTTCACTGATCAAAAATCCCTGAGGTCATTTTGATGGTACATGTGTTTAGACAATGTGGAGTGATATGGAGGCCAATCGGTGAAACGGCCGAGGAGGAGTCGCTTTCCAACCGACATGTATGAAAACTTTTGCTGTTCATTTTTCCATTTTGCAGTGAAATTTATGGGCCTCCTGTTTGTCAGAGGGCGGAGCCATGATAACATTTCGGTCGTATCTTGACTTGAGGAACATGTGTACCGAATTTCATGGCTCTACGACAAACTTGACCTCTGAAACTCCCATTGGCTGTTGTAGGTGGCGCTGTTCTGGCATTTTTTGAGTCCCATAAAAATAAACACCAAAATATCAAATTTTTCACCAGGTCTGATGTTTGGTCAAAATTTTACAACTTTTCATGCATGTTCAGGGGGTGAAATTAAGGCTCAAAGTGCAGAATTTGACATCTCTCGAGCAAAAACAATAGGCCCTTTCCCCGTTCGGGGCTCGGGCCTAATAATAACCCCCATGGGATTTTTCGGAGGTCAAGTTTGTCGTAGAGCCATGAAATTCGGTACACATGTTCCTCAAGTCAAGACATGAAAAAAATGTTATTATGGCCCCGCCCTCTGACATACAGGAAGCCCATAAATTTCACTGCAAAATGGAAAAATGAACAGCAATCATTTTCATACATGTCGGTTGGAAAGCGACTCCTCCTCGGCCGTTTCACCGATTCGCCTCAAAATCGCTCCACATCATCTCAACACATGTACCTTGAAAATGACTTCGGCGATTTTTCATCAGTGAAACGTTGTTCAAACAGGGGAGCTGCAAATTGTGACCTTTTTTTGGCCGTTTTGGACAATATTAAATTTGCTCCCGTTTGCACATACAAAGTCTGATTTGCACAAAACTTTAATACATTGTTTAACTCTAGGGTCTAGGTCAATTAAAAGTGAAATAAAAGAACTTGGCTCATTAGTGCCCCTACAGATGGAGTCAAAGTTTTCAGAGTTTTTCATACTAAAAACTCTGAAATAGTCTGTAGGGGGCGTTAATGAGCCAAGTTCAATTATTTCACTTTCAAATGACCTAGACCCTAGAGTTGAACCATGGATTCAAGTTTTGTGCAAATCGGAATTTGTATGTGTAAACGGGAGCAAATAGAAGGTTGTGAAAAACGGCCAATAAACACTCACATTTTGCCGCTCCGCTGCTCAAACAACGTTTCACTGATCAAAAATCCCTCAGGTCATTTTGATGGTACATGTGTTTAGACAATGTGGAGTGATATGGAGGCCAATCGGTGAAACGGCCGAGGAGGAGTCGCTTTCCAACCGACATGTATGAAAACTTTTGCTGTTCATTTTTCCATTTTGCAGTGAAATATATGGGCCTCCTGTTTGTCAGAGGGCGGAGCCATGATAACATTTCGGTCGTATCTTGACTTGAGGAACATGTGTACCGAATTTCATGGCTCTACGACAAACTTGACCTCTGAAACTCCCATTGGCTGTTGTAGGTGGCGCTGTTCTGGCATTTTTTGAGTCCCATAAAAATAAACACCAAAATATCAAATTTTTCACCAGGTCTGATGTTTGGTCAAAATTTTACAAGTTTTCATGCATGTTCAGGGGGTGAAATTAAGGCTCAAAGTGCAGAATTTGACATCTCTCGAGCAAAAACAATAGGCCCTTTCCCCGTTCGGGGCTCGGGCCTAATAATAACCCCCATGGGATTTTTCGGAGGTCAAGTTTGTCGTAGAGCCATGAAATTCGGTACACATGTTCCTCAAGTCAAGACATGAAAAAAATGTTATTATGGCCCCGCCCTCTGACATACAGGAAGCCCATAAATTTCACTGCAAAATGGAAAAATGAACACCAATCATTTTCATACATGTCGGTTGGAAAGCGACTCCTCCTCGGCCGTTTCACCGATTCGCCTCAAAATCGCTCCACATCATCTCAACACATGTACCTTGAAAATGACTTCGGCGATTTTTCATCAGTGAAACGTTGTTCAAACAGGGGAGCTGCAAATTGTGACCTTTTTTTGGCCGTTTTGGACAATATTAAATTTGCTCCCGTTTGCACATACAAAGTCTGATTTGCACAAAACTTTAATACATTGTTTAACTCTAGGGTCTAGGTCAATTAAAAGTGAAATAAAAGAACTTGGCTCATTAGTGCCCCTACAGATGGAGTCAAAGTTTTCAGAGTTTTTCATACTAAAAACTCTGAAATAGTCTGTAGGGGGCGTTAATGAGCCAAGTTCAATTATTTCACTTTCAAATGACCTCGACCCTAGAGTTGAACCATGGATTCAAGTTTTGTGCAAATCGGAATTTGTATGTGTAAACGGGAGCAAATAGAAGGTTGTGAAAAACGGCCAATAAACACTCACATTTTGCCGCTCCGCTGCTCAAACAATGTTTCACTGATCAAAAATCCCTCAGGTCATTTTGATGGTACATGTGTTTAGACAATGTGGAGTGATATGGAGGCCAATCGGTGAAACGGCCGAGGAGGAGTCGCTTTCCAACCGACATGTATGAAAACTTTTGCTGTTCATTTTTCCATTTTGCAGTGAAATATATGGGCCTCCTGTTTGTCAGAGGGCGGAGCCATGATAACATTTCGGTCGTATCTTGACTTGAGGAACATGTGTACCGAATTTCATGGCTCTACGACAAACTTGACCTCTGAAACTCCCATTGGCTGTTGTAGGTGGCGCTGTTCTGGCATTTTTTGAGTCCCATAAAAATAAACACCAAAATATCAAATTTTTCACCAGGTCTGATGTTTGGTCAAAATTTTACAACTTTTCATGCATGTTCAGGGGGTGAAATTAAGGCTCAAAGTGCAGAATTTGACATCTCTCGAGCAAAAACAATAGGCCCTTTCCCCGTTCGGGGCTCGGGCCTAAATATAATCATGATACCAGCAACAGGTTTTCACACACTGTTGCTGGTATTTTTGCCCATCCCTCCATGCAGATTCTAGAGAAGTGATGATTTGGGGCTGTCGCTGGACAACACAGACTTTCAACTCCCTCCAAAGATTGGGGTTGAGATCTGGAAACTGGCTAGGCCTGGCTTCTTAAAAGCCGTTCCTTCGTTTCTCAGTCAGTGTGTTTGGGATCATTGTCATTGGGATGGGGGAGGTTTTCACTTTACATGGCCCCATTTATTCTTTAGTTTACACAGATCAGTTGTCCTGGTCCCTTTGCAGAAAAACAGCCCTAGAGCATGATGTTTCCATCCCCAATGGTGTTGGAGTTGGAAACAACTCGAGTTGAGTTTTTATCAAAAAGTTCTATTTTGATTTCATCTGGCCATAGAACATTCTCGCAACCCTCTTCTGGAGGGCTGCTCTCTCGCAAACTTAAGACGGGACTGGACATAGGGACATGTCTGGCACAGCAGGATTCCCTGGCGGTGTAGTGTTACCGATGGTAGCCTTTGTTACTTTGGTTCCAGCCCTCTGCAGGTCACTCACTAGATCCCCCTGTGTTCTGGGATAGCTGAGATTGTAGACAGGTGTCTTTTATACAGATAACAAGTTCAAACATGGGCTATTTGTACAGGTAACAGGTGGAGAACAGAGGATCCTCTAGAAGAAGTTACAGGTCTGTGAGAGCCAGATATCTTGCTTGTTTGTGGGTGACTAAATGCCTATTTACCATATTAGAAAAAATAATTATTCATAGTCAATCTCTCACATGTTGTGGGAGGACAATTGGCGACATTTTTTTGCCTCACTGTACCTGATATAAGATGGCAAATGCAAACCCATGTATTCTTGATGGTGTATCCATGGATCTCTTATATTCAAAATCCCTAATCCCCCTGATTGAGATGATTGCAAATTCTAGTAGCTTGAAGCCAGGCTTTTGTTGTTTCTGTTGCTTCTATTTCTCTGAAATGACTGAGTCCCTTAGTATGCTAGAACTCAAGTCCCTGTACAGTAGTTGCAAGAACAACCATGAACGCAGCAACATGGTATTTAGATACTCTGATCTGCGTCAAGCTGGCGTAAATAACGGTCCATCCATAGGTAACATTTACAGTCTGGGGTAAACGCAACCTACTTCACGACTCCCACTGATGTCTGCTGTGGTTGTGTCCTTGGGCAAGACACCTAACCCCACTTTGCCTGAAGCCCCGCTGAAAAATCAAGGCAGCTCACAGTAGAGCAGCCATACTCCTCTGGACTCACCACCTGCAGGAGGATCAGTTAGGGGCACGCCCCCCCCGACCCAGAAATGGATTATGGGGAAGAAAATTATTGGATCATTCATATAAAGGTTTATCTTATCTTAAATTGGTCAATATTATAATACTTCCATGGATCACACAGATGGTTTTACTTCGCAAAATAAACTCTTTTGCATACATTTGCAACATTTCAGATTTTGTTGTCTTGTTGTCACTGCACGTGTGTCACCACCATAGACTGTATATATTTGTCACCATCAGCTCATGGGTCACCAGCTTCACCAGCTTCACCAGCTTCTCCATGAACGCTTACAAGTAGATACAAGTAGATAAAAGTAGATAAAAGACAATGTGATCTCTAAAATTAAGACTGTGTGTTGTGGTCTATTTCTTCACAACATTTTACTTTTACAAGACTCTTTTTGTTAGGAATAAACACACACACCTCAGCTTTAATATTTTCAAACAAAACAAACTGAAATCCTCGTTACGACGTAGGACTGACGCTGGCCAATAGGAACAGAGTTATTCAAGGTTACCGGAAGTGTCTTGTTGACAGAAGCGGAGTTAGCTTGGTTAGCTTAGCATCGGTGTTAGGAGCATGTTTATGCGATTTACGGACAGATTTACCGATGTGATACCGACCTCACCCCTGTATGCGAGGGGACCAGCTCAAAGACAACATTTACCTTGATATTGACGGTAATTATCTACATCAACACTGTATTAGCATCATTGTCAAAAAGATAATCAGATTAAGGCTAACATTTCTGTATCACTACTTTGTTGCTGTCGCTGCTACTGCTGAACCAGCTTAACTTAAGGTGAACTAAGTTATATTGTATGCCCTGATGGCCATGTGTGAGACTATAACAGTTCTTAATGGTGACTGCATTGTGTCAGCTGTGTTCATGTGTAAGCCTGCCCTATTCTACTTTCAGTACAATGGCTGAAATGGAGGACACCCTGGTCGTCGCTGCTGAAGAACAAGAAGCTAAGAGGAATGACAGACCCTTATTGCTGGACAGCGGGGAAGACTTTGAAGTGTTGAATGAAGAAGACCTGGGAGATGATGAACCCCCTCCTCTGGAAGATGCTGAAAGTCTGAATGTCCAGAAAGACGGGGATGACACTGATGCAAGCCCTGCAGAAGAGTGGCTGGATGTACTGGGTATGTTCAAAATGCACATCAAAGGACACAGACTGGACACATTGTATTGTCACTGTCTACTTACAACAGGTAACGATCAGCTGAAGAAAAAAGTGCTGCTGCCAGGTGAAGGAAAAGACAGCAGACCACGTAAAGGACAACTTGTTAAAATCAATCTAAAGGTGGCCCTGAAAGACGGCGCACTTATAAAGGAGACGTCTGATATAATCTTCACTCTTGGAGATGGTGACGTCATCCAGGTTAAGAAATACATTGATTCTCTGTATTTATTTGCACTTCTGGATGAATCTATTTGATTGATTTCATTTTATTCAAATCATTTAGGCACTTGATCTCACAGTACAACTCATGGAATTGGGAGAAAAAGCGTTGGTACTTACTGATGCAAAATATGCATTTGGTTCTTACGGAAGGTAGGGCACTGAACCTTTTCTTATGTTGACCAAAAGTGTAATGGCTTGTTGTTATGCTATTTTCATTACTGTGCACATTAGCTTTGACCCTGAAGTCCCTCCAAACACTGACCTCTCCTTGGAAGTGGATTTGTTGGAGGCCATTGATTCTCCTGACCTGGAAAAACTTCCCCCCAAAGAAAGGATTGCATTGGCTGATGAGAAGAGAGAAAGGGGCAATGTCCATTATCAGCGTGGGGATTATGCTTTCGCTGTGAACTCCTATAGCATAGCAATGCAAATAACAGATTCTAACTCAAAAGGTTTGTTTTTATTATAGACACAGTTTTGTTTGGTGTTTTTGTTTATTATACAGACTCTTTTGCAGTTGATATAACGACTGAAGAGGAAAGAGAACTTGTGGACGTCAAAGTTAAATGTTTAAACAACATGGCTGCTGCTCACCTTAAGCTTGATCACTATGATGCTGCTCTTAAATCTAGCGTCTCTGCACTGGAACACCACCCAGATAACGTTAAAGCACTTTTTAGAATGGGAAAGGTAAACGTTACATGCATTTCCATTAGTTTACATTAAGTTTCTATTAACCTGTATCTTTTGCTAAGGTTTTGGCCCTGCAGGGTAAATTTACTGAAGCTATTCAAACCTTGAGAAAAGCACTGAAGCTGGAACCTAGCAATAAGGTACTGTTTGCTATTGAACCACTAGATGGAGCTAAATATTTATTTTTTGTAACTAATGTTTAGCAGAATTGTTTTTATGACTCAACTTTTGGTTTTTATCGAATGTTTGTTGTCACTTTAAAATGAGAAGTTGTTTTACCATACATATTCAGAACATTTTCAATTGAATGTTCCAATACATGAGTATAGTTTTGAAACCAGATGTATTGTAAACATTTCAGATCCCAATACATCAATGTATGACTGATTTTTGCCAGTAACTGTAGGTATGCGTTTCCCTAATGAAGCTCAGTGAGTAGGCTTTTGGATCAGCCGTAAGCTGCTGCTGCTGCATACTTGTGCCCAGAAAACCCCTACGCCAATCTGTCAAACATGTGCACTGGCTAATTATCAAAGACGAGAAGTTACATTTCTGATCCTACTCTTGCTGCTGCTGTACTCCAAGGTAAATAGGCTGCATGTACAGAGACAGAGTTGGATCAACCATCAAACTACACTTTAAATGTAAACTATCCACGTGCTATCCACGGTGGCTGAGTGGATAGCACTCTCGCCTCTCAGCAAGAAGGTCCTGGGTTCGAATCC
Source organism: Knipowitschia caucasica (assembly GCA_964034765.1). NCBI lineage: Eukaryota > Metazoa > Chordata > Actinopteri > Gobiiformes > Gobiidae > Knipowitschia > Knipowitschia caucasica. Next base: position 50,841,106 of record OZ035824.1, on the reverse strand, counting down.
CGGTCGGACCAGGGCCTTTCTGAGTGGAGTTTGCATGTTCTCCCCGTGTCTGCGTAGGTTTCCTCCGGGTACTCCGGTTTCCCCTACCACTAAAAATATGTCCAATAGTTCTGGCATGTGCCTCCTGTACTGGCCCCGCTCCCATCTCTGTGTGGAGTGAGAGACAAATGCCCAAAAATTAACAATTGTAAACCGCTTTGAGACTCAGATCTGCAGTGAAAAGGCGGTATATAAATAAAAAGTTACTTACTTACTAAGTTACTTACTATAATTTATATATATATATATATATATATATATATATATTAAATGAAAATATTAAGATTTAAAATATTGAAATGTAGAAAATGTAAATGCATTTTCTACATTTTGTTCAAGCCTCCTTGTTCTGCTAAATATATCAATGGGTGGGCAGCAACAAGAGATAGACAGAATGACACATTATCTTTTCCAAATGGTTCACCGCCCCTCTGTCCGTCTACGTTCATGCTTTTTAATTTTCATCTCTTTACGTCACACGGATTCTCAAACATTTGATCAAATATGCTTTTTGGTTTTCCTCATCACTGTTCATTAATACACAATGTTCTGTCCAAATAAACAAATAAATACAAATATACTATATACAAATGTATATATAATATTTTACCTTTCTAAGCATCTGTTTCAGAAAAGTGACTACCATAAATATTATCAGAAATACCGTAAATGTAAGAATAATAAAAATAAAAATAAAGGAAATGTAGGCCAATGTTTGTGTGAAGCCTAGTCTGTGTATAAAAAGCGTTCTAGATTCGGTTGCTAGTATAGTAGTTCTTGCACATTGTTAGTGACACGTTAAAACGTTCCGAGTTTGGGTAAATAAAACATTTAGTATTTGCATTGCTCACTGCACTAAACAAGAACTTTGATACTTTGTTGTTTCTTCACTTCTACCACTGGCCGGTTTTGTAATCAGTCAGTGAGTAATTTGATATTGGTTTTGTTTATTCCTTTAGACCATACATGCAGAGCTCTCCAAATTAGTGAAGAAGAATTCTGAGCAAAGAGGAGCAGAGCAGGCCATGTACAAGAAGATGCTGGGTAACCCCTCGAGTCCCAGTGGCAGTTCACAGAAACGCACAGCCAGAGCTTCATGGGTAACAACTTTTGTATTATGTCATTAAACTTTTATCTTTTACTGACACATTCACTTATTCTTTTCCCAGGCTCTCAGTTGGAAATGGCTATTTGGAGCCACTGCTGTAGCCATTGGTGGTGTAGCATTATCTGTTGTCATAGCTGCTAGAAACTGAACCGAGCGTGTGGTAATGGGCGACAGGAGAAAGCCTATACCAGGAAGCACATCAGGCCATTCCTTTGAACCAGAGTTGTGGGTATAGATGCCACTGATGATTGCCCACGATGACTGAGCTGGACTTGGGGTTTACATATAAATGCTAAATTTGATATACGATATGCGCAAACAAATGTGAATGAATGCATGTCACTGCCACTATTTTATCACTTGTTCTTGTATGTAGACTTTTTTGGTTCCAACACTGTATCTTTTAGATTTATGTGTCGTTAGATTATTATTTTTATTTCCAGTCTACATTCCTTAAATTTGATGCTTAGACTCATCTATTGGTTTGATTATTCCTGTTTTGGCAAATCATTGAGATAATGTACTTTTAAAAACACACATTCCTTGCTTTGTTAAATTGTTTAAGTAATTGTTTCTCAGAATAAAACCTAAAAAGTATTTTGTTTTTGTCTTATTGTTTTCAACTTAAGGTAAGTCGATCATGTACGTTATAATGGTATTAAAATGCAGATTGTAGATATACATAATGTCCATTGTTTGCTTGACTGCTTTAATAGGGGATCCCTCACTGTGGCTGACGTCTTTCTGACGCAATGAGACTGATGTGATGACCATTAGTTTTCCTTTATCTTTTCCAGGTAGTCATTAGGCCCTATCAAGAAGATATGCGTTTTGTGCTCTAGATCAGTGTTTCCCAACCTTTTTGTAGCCGTGGCAAACCTTTTTGGTTGAAGACACTCACATGGCACACCACCGGCTGAAACTGATACAAACATGGAACTTTGTAGCTTTTAGTATGAAAGCAAAGTCATTCAAATCAAGGTAGATATTAATAGAAAATGAAACGAGCCCAAAAAGTCTTTCTAATCTTCTCACATGATTTTCTTTTCACATTATTTTGACCAATTATGTGATATTGGAATATTTCCCAAGGCACACCAAACAACATCTCAAGGCACACTAATGTACCACGGCACACTGGTTGAAAAACACTGCTCTAGATAATGTTAGAGTAGTTGTAAAAACAGCTGATTTAAAAAAACAAACAACTCGATCCAGATGGTTTAAAGCAGTAGTTGATGTAATGGCTTGACAATAGACGTTCCCCTTTGAGATGTTACTTGTAAGCATGATTGTGGCTCCGGAGCATCACGTGTGGTGGGGCTTAACTGCTCCGAGCTTCAACGCTGCTCATTGGACACGGGCTCACGCGCACCGGGACTTCTCTCTTTACGACAGCAGTGCGTGCGCGCGCGTGGGAACGGCAGCAAGATGGCGGCGCTGAAGGAGGAGCAGTGCTACGGACTGTCCTGTGGCAGAGTGAGCAATGGCAGTAATGTGTCCGTTTTCCACGTCAAACTCACTGACAGCGCCTTGAGAGCGTTTGAAGGCTACCAGAGCGCCAAGGTAAGGGACGTTTGGGTTCTCTTTGGAAGTGTGCGACTCCAGGCAGCTGTGACAGGACCGAGACCAGAGTGAGACCAGAGTGAGACCAGAGAGTGAGACCAGAGTGAGACCAGAGAGAGAGAGAGAGACCAGAGAGAGAGAGAGACCAGAGAGAGACCAGAGAGAGACCAGAGAGAGACCAGAGAGAGAGACCAGAGAGAGAGAGAGAGAGAGAGAGAGAGACCAGAGAGAGACCAGAGAGAGAGAGAGAGACCAGAGAGAGAGAGACCAGAGAGAGACCAGAGAGAGAGAGAGACCAGAGAGAGACCAGAGAGAGAGAGAGAGAGACCAGAGAGAGAGAGAGAGACCAGAGACCAGAGAGAGAGAGAGAGACCAGAGAGAGACCAGAGAGAGAGAGAGACCAGAGAGAGAGAGAGAGACCAGAGAGAGAGAGACCAGAGAGAGACCAGAGAGAGAGAGAGAGACCAGAGAGAGACCAGAGAGAGAGAGAGAGACCAGAGAGAGAGAGAGAGACCAGAGAGAGAGAGAGAGACCAGAGAGAGACCAGAGAGAGAGAGAGACCAGAGAGAGAGAGAGAGACCAGAGAGAGAGAGAGAGACCAGAGAGAGAGAGAGAGACCAGAGAGAGAGAGAGAGAGAACCAGAGAGAGAGAGAGAGAGACCAGAGAGAGAGAGAGACCAGAGAGAGAGAGAGAGAGAGACCAGAGAGAGACCAGAGAGAGAGAGAGAGACCAGAGAGAGAGAGAGAGACCAGAGAGAGAGAGAGAGACCAGAGAGAGAGAGACCAGAGAGAGAGACCAGAGAGAGAGACCAGAGAGAGAGAGACCAGAGAGAGAGAGACCAGAGAGAGAGAGACCAGAGAGAGAGAGAGAGAGAGAGAGAGACCAGAGAGAGAGAGAGAGAGAGAGAGAGAGAGAGACCAGAGAGAGAGAGAGAGAGAGACCAGAGAGAGAGAGAGAGAGACCAGAGAGAGAGAGAGAGACACCAGAGAGAGAGACCAGAGAGAGAGAGAGAGACCAGAGAGAGAGAGAGAGACCAGAGAGAGAGAGAGAGACCAGAGAGAGAGAGAGACCAGAGAGAGAGAGAGACCAGAGAGAGAGAGAGACCAGAGAGAGAGAGAGACCAGAGAGAGAGAGAGACCAGAGAGAGAGAGAGACCAGAGAGAGAGAGAGACCAGAGAGAGAGAGAGACCAGAGAGAGAGAGAGACCAGAGAGAGAGACCGACCAGAGAGAGAGAGAGAGACCAGAGAGAGAGAGAGAGACCAGAGAGAGAGACTAGAGAGGGAGAGACCAGTCGTGTCTGCTGCCTTCACGCTGCTATAGTCACTCCAGCAGTAAAGGGCTTGGGCTTCAAAAGTGTCGTGAACAGACCACAGGCTTGTAAAGTTTGCCAAGAGGCTGTTGCTGCCACAAGCTACACCCAGACTTAGATTGCTAAAGCTTCGTCTGGACACCAACACTTCTTTTATGCGCTGTTTTTCATTTTCAAGTTATTCTAGATCACATTTTGTGTCTCCACCTTGTTCCCACAACTCCACATTAAGCTCTTTAATGTCATGATCTGTTTAGATAATACTTGTATCTTTGAGTTGTCAATATGTCCATCGTCAGACAAGCTAGCCACTAAACTAGCTCCACTTTACCAAACGTCAAGGTATGAGTTCAAATAGGCGAGGCCTTACTTCATTGGTTGTGTATTTTTAGTCCTTATGCTTCTTGCAACCAGTTTCCTCGGATCTGTATCAAATAACAAAGTCGTATAGAAGAAGTATCCATTAACACCTCTAGAAATAAATGCCTCAAGCTTCTCACAAAGTCTCATAAACCACCTATGGTTTTTTTCTAACCCAACTCTATGTGCGCTTGGTTTGTAGCTTGCTTTGCTCCTTAAGCAGAGAGCTAGCAGTCTGATGATGGCCATCTAATGTTTCAGCTTCTATAAATATTTGACAGGGAAAACCTGGCCGGGCAGGAGGAAAGGGCATTATCTCTAGGCTCGGTGGCTATGGTGCCGCACAGTGTCTCAGATAAGCCCTAACAATAAAGCTGACGGGTAATTTCGTGACTTCCAGTAGCTGATATAGTGGCCCTTGAAGCAGTATATGTGTAACCAAATCCCATCAGACCATAGTGTATCAGGACTCATTCTGAAATGCACTTCAGATGGATAAAACCACCATTACCAGAGGTTCTTAAATCTTAACTCTGAGATGGTGCTAATGCAGAGAAAGTTATCTGTCAGCCTTCTGGCCCTTGGTGATTGTGAAGCACCATAACTAACACCATGAGATTATTATTTTGATAATCTTGCACAGAGGCAGTTTTCAAGTTGTTTATGTTCCCCCCCCATTCTTTTGTAGATGTTTCTTAACTTCTTCTAACTAAAGTTTACGTGTTTGTATGGAAACATTTGCATACTACAGAAACTGGTGGAGGTTGGACTGCTCATATTTGTGCCCCGACAAGATCTTAGAAGCATAATAGTCTTTGAAGGCCTGGGGCGACTTACCCACTTCTCACTTTTTCTGACTAAATGTGAAGCACTCTTTTCATAGATCACACACTTCTTGAAGGTTACATGCGTTACTTTGATGTACATATATTGTTGAAAGGCCTCTGGACATAGTGGATACAAGGATAACTGTATGAGCCGACTTGTGTGGCTACATGGAAATGGTTATGTAAATGTGGGGGTCAATCACATCACATCAGAAGCTGCCGGTACGAGCCTGTAAAGGAATCCCAACAGTTCATGGAGGTGTTAGTCCTTATGATAGCAATCTCCCGTCAATATATTTACATACATTAATGGAAAAGTCCAGTATGGTTAAATCAAGTTTGTACCAAGTAGAGATATATGTATCACACAAACACACACATTATGTTGGCCTGAACAGGGTCTTTCTGAGTGGAGTGCGTGTTCTCCCTGATAGACGCTCCCAAGTGGCATCAAAATGGGTCAAATGCAGAGAATGAATTGCCTTGCGGGGATAAAGTGCACCTTTACCAATGTCATATTTAAGTTAATTTTCTTAGCTAATGCTTTTTACTGAATTATTTGCACCAGTGGCATGAAGTAGTTCCAAAATTGTCCATCCAAATTTGTTTTTGGGACTGGCCAAAGCATTGACAATATGTGCAAAGCATATTGTTGTTCAGTACTTAAGCAAAACATGTGTAATTTTTGTTTACAATTTTGCTTTTGCTTGAATAACACATTAATTAAAGTGTGTTGAAGAGTCATCTGAGGACTGTTTGTCTACGTGTACGGCTTCAGAAGACATGACAGTCAGCTGGTCTGTGTTGATATTTGTGAGTAGAGTAGAGGGGAGGGGGGCGGGACTTACTAACTGACATCAGACAGGAAGTGACTAAGGCCACTCTAGCGTCACTGGGCTATAGCTGTGGACAGAACTATGAGGAATGGGCAGAGTCATGATTCTGATGAAGTCTCCATGATGTAAGCAGCGGTTGTAGTTTTGGGAAAGATTGTGAAGATGGTTTCATGTGTGGTTCATGAAGGAGCCACAGCAACGTCCTTCTTTACTTTCTGTGCCACTCACGGCTTGATCCCAGTTTCCTGTCTTGCTCTGTTGTTACTATAAATAAAGCAAAAGGGTAAAAATAAGAAGCTCAGCTCGAGTTATGGCTGCCACGTGTATTTTTGTTCTTGTTGTGTGTTTGTAGGACGTCTGGCAAAACAATCAAGTATTTGTTTTGAATCAGAAATTGCTCTGTGCGTCAGGTTATGCTACAGTTCAGTCATGGATGATCACTTCTAATTGTCAAAGTTCTGCTTGGGTGTAAAAGCATGTGACGAGGAAACTAAGGGACAATTCAGACAAAAGAAAACGTCTCTCTTGTTTTAAATATGAATAGCTGATTGTTTTATGCAGAATGAAACTGAATAAATATGTAACGTTTCAAAATTTTATTATTTAGCCCCAAATGAATAATCTGAATAATTGAGGTGGAGGTTATAGGGGTAAGTAAGATGTTGCATTGCCCAGACCTACTAGTAGTCATCCCTTTATCTTCATGGGGTTAGATGCACTTTCTCAACATACACATCAACCAGTAAATTGCTTTTGATATTGCCCCCTTCGTCCCAGATTAGGTCTCCTGTGTAATGCGTATGTTTTGGCGGCTGTGGGGATGTAATGGAGATGTAATGCTCGGTCTGTCTTGTGCTTGGGTTATTAAAAGAATGCAGAGTCCTCACTTTCCGGAGCTTTACAGATGACCAATGCTCCTCAGGCCAAATATGACTCGAAATGTCAGCGTGTGTGGGACCATGGTAACCCGGTGTCACTGCACGCTGAGCACGTTGACTCACTCGTGTCATGTTCCTTGTTGTGTAAGCGTCAATGTGCTCTTTGCTCCTCAAATAACGTTTTTTGGGATATTTTTGTTTGTATAAATGTATACATACATTCACATACAGGTTTTTAAATGATACCAAAAAAAACTACAGTTTGCAGTATGCAGTAGGTATCACCACCAGTGTGTGTGTGTGTGTGTGTACATTTCTGAATTAAATTAGTATTAAACTGCTTCTGCAATGTTGTGTGAATCAAAGATTTTGCACATCGGGTTTGGCCGCTCTGTTCAAATCTCTCAGGAATTTCTCTGTATCAGCCTGATAAAACAGCTGAGCTGTTGGACTCTGGCCAAAGCTTTTAGCTGCATTCACACCACAGCGTTAGGTTTACAGGCAAAGTCTATGGGGAGGCGCTACAACGACGAGCACAGTGTGAATTTGCTGTTTGGGCCACTTTGGTTGAGCTTTTGATGTGCAGGCTGCTTTGGATACCAAAGTTGGACAATCAGAAATGTTCGGGTCAAGCACGTTTATCTCTAACTTCTGTTCTCCAGCCCACAGGCTCTGAAAATGTATGAAATGAGGAAGCACCCACATGCTGTCCATGTTGTAGAGTTTGTATGTGACCTTATGTGACAGCAGCACAGTTCGTTCTGTTCCAAGTGCTGAGGCTACGCCTGAAACAATCTTCAAAATGTTGAACTGGAAGAAATGGCAGATAAATATGCCCCATCTTACTCTGCACATTTCAATGTTATCTTAGTTTCATATGACTATAGCATTGGACTGCGTTAAAAAGGTTGTCATACATACAGACAAACCTGTAATGGCAAAATATTTAATATTTTTGATTTTGTTTTCAAGATTGCAGTAAGTGATTCTTTTTTTATTACTGCCGGTGACTTAAAGCTGTGCATGAGTGTGCCGTTTGTCCATCTCTATACTCGTTGAAAGTGTTCGGCATAGCCCACTCCGTTGCAACTGTCTGTCTTTTTGATAAAAAATAAAGATAAACTGTAGCACTACTGTTGAAGCTGCTTCAGGCTGGCTGTCCTAGTCCCCATCGTCTTGTGAAAGTGTGAAATGTGGCCCTTCTCATTAGAGACGACTAAAGGCCTGACAGTGTGCGGCTGCAGAGAGCGCAGGGCTTTGAGCTCTGCTGTTTCTGTGCCTCTGCTCCAAAACAAAGAGCTCTTTGGCAGCAGGGGCAAGAGTGGGACCTGCACTTCTGTGTCACTGTTATTTGCATTAAGCCTCTCTATGAATAGATCTGTGTAGACGTTTGCTCGCAAACTTGTACTGAAGTTCAACTTTGAAGACATTTAGTGCAGTTGCATCGCTCTTTTAAGCAAAACTTTCTTGTAACTATTAAAGGGAATTCCTTTGCCAATGAGTCTAGTTTTTCTTTAAGTTCTTGTTTAGAAATGCATAATTTATGCATAATGGCAGGAAAATGACCCGGCCAAGTTTAGTAAATGAAATTACAAACAAAATGCTGAAGATATAATTAACTTTTAAAAAAATTTATTTATTCATCATGGAAACTACGTGCGTATTCCCAAACGATATTGGGTTAATAAATGAAAATATGTATAGAATTTATATTTTATAGATTGTTGTCTATAATTGTACTCAAATTGTGGACAAATGTTTGGATTTGGGTACACGTTTATCCAAAACCTTTTTCCAAAGAAACTGCTGTTGTGAAGCAATAAATGCACTTCCTACATTTCATTGATGGCAGCAGTCCAGACCTTGCTCTTGTTGTGATATGTCCAGAGTGTACTTAACTTTATCATCATTTCAGATGGACGCTCCCTGGCCTGGTGTTTCCTAGTGGGGCCTTTCTCTCGCTAGGAGCTCCTCTGGCCCTTGGGTTAGCCCTATGGAACATTCTGGGCTCAGGTCCCACAGAATAGTGACATGTCAGCAGCCCATTCAAATGAACAGGCTGAGTGTAGCACTATGTTAGCACTGCTGCGAGTGCTGCGGGGGAGGGGGAGAGCTAAAAGGGGTGCAGGCTCAAACATTGCAGGGCTAAGCTCCATGAAAGGTATGTCGCTCCTGGAAAGGCTGAGACGCCGTTGATGCCCATCAGAAGAAAACCGTGACTCAATATTGTGATTTTTGTTAAGAGTCCTGCCATTGGTTAGCACACTACACACCCATTTTTAGGAAGGGGTTGGCTGTCGGAAAAAAAATTATATCATCGTCACTAAATTTATTTTAGACATTCTCCCAGAACCACAGGATTTTACCACTTTGTCATAGTGTAGAAGGGCCTGGCTGGTAAGGTGAAGGAAGTTACTTGGGGACCACTGGTTCTCATTTTAATAATTGCATACATTTACTCCCTCCACAGAAACATGGCTAATGTCTGTGCCTTGCTTAAATGGTTAGAAAAGAGCCGTTAACTTTCTGCTTTGTTTGGACTGAGCTTCGCTCCTAAATGTATCTAACAATTAAATGTTGAAAACCTGCACTATTATGGAAGATGATTCATATACTATTAAGGACAGAACGTGTACGCTTGTTTTTTGAGTCATGCAAGTGAAAGTATTGATATGGAGTGACAGTGCTGCCTATTGTCCTGGGAGATTTGACCCATTTTTCTCACGGTTTGCCTTGACAATGCAGCACCATTGATATGTTGGACATCAAATATGTTCAATTATATTTGAATAGTTTATCCAGTTCATTGTGATACTATCAATGAGCCTCATATTATTATCATTAATGCAGTGTTTTTATATAGTTTATTTGGACACTCTTAACATGACATTATTTCACTCCATACACAGGGCACACTGATGGACCGTGACGACCAGTATATACCATCAGTGTTCTGGCCACCACCAACCACAACCATGCACAAACCAGATTCATTGCAGGCTGAAGTGTCTTGCCTAATGAAACAACGGCAGTTTGGCACTTTATAGTCAGAGACGCCCCACTGTGGCACTTGTTGTTCCCAGAGGTCTCTCATCACATAGCAAACCAGGCCCAGCCCTGCTTAGCTTCAGTGGTCTGACGGGATCTGGCTTTCACGCATTTATGGCCACATTAAAAAACATATAGCCTTTATGATTTACTTTTATTTCCAGGATTTCGTTTGAATTAACAATATGAAACTGTTGCACAAAACTAATTTAGGATTTTTTTTGGCAATATTTAGTATTGGACATGAGAAAAATGTGCCCTAGTCAAAATTTGGAACGCCTCAGATTTTGACAACCTCACCCCTGATACGGGGGGAGGTTGTAATCAACAGTGTTCGTAAAATAGTTTGCACCATAACGGGTGGATTTGGATGAAATTATTAGGAAACCACAATGGCACAATGAGTGAATTTCCAAAGCATAAGATTACGAAGTCTCCTGAGTGACTCTTTATCTGTTTGAGTAATTTCTTTCTGTGATCCCACTGAGTGGACACTAGTACGCTCAGAAGCACTGTCGCGTCAAAGATGTCATATGTAACAATAATGGCTTTTCTCTCTTACAGGTGCTGTCATCGCGACCATTGATCAGATTTAATGGAAACCAAGGGGTAAGAGGGCTTTTCATTCACCTCTTGTGATCTGGCAATTATGAAAAGGTTTCTCAACACTGATGAAATGCTTTTCTATTTACTACTGCTTCATACTCCCTCCCTAGTCTTTAACATTGTCTCCTGTCGAGTCAGCCTTTGTCATGCTCTGAGTGACTGCTGTTTTTAACCAACCGCACCGAAGCCCATCTTCTCAGAAATAAAGTTGGAGTTAGCCATAATAAAAATAAATGAATTCCTTCCTAGCCTTCAGGAAGCTTATCTTATTTTTTCTACTTTTACTGTGTCATGCACAGACGCAGTCATTCAACATTCACTGGTACTTTTCTGCATATTATTTTTTATTTGGTACTTCTGCGCTGATTGGGTAAAAGGCTTAGAATATGCACAATCACAAAGCATAATTAGTGTCTCATTTGGGTTACCAGAGTGTTTGGTCATTGGTTACTATCTGAACCCCAGCACTCGGTAATAACCAGTGACGTGAGGTTGGTGAGGCACTGACATCACCACAATCGTGTGTGTAATTTTAGCAACAGCGGAATATGTTTTGTGTCTGAATTGTTTGCTCATACAAAGAATGTAAAAAGCACATTTTAAGGTGTGTTATGGTCTTACCTTATGAACTCCATACTCCACTTCAGACCAGTTTCATTTTCAAGTCCAGTTAATAGTTTGAGCGTTGCTTTGTAATCTTCCATTTGGAAATAAGCCCAAATGAGAGACCTGTGAGCGAGTTGAGGGGCGGTGCTAAACATTCAAACCTTGCAGAAACTGGTATAGCTTAAGTACAAATGCATCTAAAACAATGTGCTGTCCATTTTTAGTATGTGTGGAACAAACATTTCCAGAAGCAGAGGCCTGACCTCCGCTATGATCATTGAAAGAAAAAAAGAAATGGTACTTTGTGAATTTATCAAGTGACTTTTTACGACCTGAATTCATACACAAGCTGAATCAGTTTTCAATTAAATTACGGATTATAATACAACTTTTATTTAGTAATAAGCATTTGTATGAACTCATAAAAAAAAAAAATCGGGTATAGCTTCTTTAAAACGACATACTGCTTTGGTACTTTGACCACAATTCAGTATCCAACCAAATCTACTTAGAAATTGTTGAACTCGTGCTTCTATTCTTTAGCTGAAAACTGCTTATATTTCACTTCAGTGAATTATAAGTTTCCCACAGGCTGTACAAGTGCCGGCCTGCCCATGGAGAACTAGGCATGCAGCATTGGTAATATGTGCACCTTAGAAACTTGTGGAAGGGACCGTAGCTTGTCCTAAAATCTTCTAGAAGAGGAAAACTTGTATTGAACTAACATAGTAGTTTAATACTGAGAGTAGGACAATCTGTAATTGATTCAACTGAAGTGGTAGTGTTTCAGCGTGTGTTGTTGAATTCTGAAATGAAGTCTAAGTGTGAAAGTGGCTCATTTCTACAGCAGATGGCTCGGCTCACATGAAAGAAGCTTCCATTCATCAAACATTCAACAAAAACAGGATCTTTTCTTTGAGTCTAATAAAAGTACCACAACGTGTTACTGAAATGCAAGACATGGAAGTTTAAAAATATAGTTAACCTTTTTAGATTAAACCATATACAAAGTTTGAGTATTGCAAAATGCTAAAACTTTGTCATGCTAAAAGAGTAGATGTCCCAAAAGTAATGTGAAGATTAGAAAACCCTAACATCTAAAAGTAAAAGCATACACCGAAGTATAGGTATGAAGCATCAGAAGTTTAATAAACTATTGAAGGATACAGAGTCACACAAAAAACATCTGAAAATCTATTATTACAAACTAACTGCTGTAAGAGGCCTGAACGTGATTGTGTGACAGTACACGGCTCTCTGCATGTGCTTCAGAAAAAGGGCAAACTACTCGAACCCATACTGATTTTAATGCATTACCAATCAAAGGTGTGCGGACACTTTTTGTTATTGACATTTGTAAATGACTGAATACACAAGTTGACAGCCAAAAAATGGTCAGGGGTTTCTCAACTGATTTAGACTAATGTTGGTGTTCTGAGTCCGAATGTCAACTTTGTGAGATACAGCCAGTGTTACAGATGTACGTCTACGTTATTATGAATTCTGTTTATAAAATTTGATGGCGTAAATAAAAACTGAATGACTTTGGATACGTTGACTTTTATTTCTTGAGGAAAACGGAAAAAACGTCAAGGGTTTCTCAGCTGATGATCCGCAGAAATTTGTTTTTTACGCAAAATCGATTAAAAAAAATATTTCTGTAGCAAAAAATCCTGGGACTTTTCGGACTCAGAGCCTCAACATTAGTCTAATTCAGCTGAAAAACCCTGGACTATTTTCAAAAAATATGTTTTTGTTACCCAGTGATATCACCCAAAGTATGTGGTTTGTTCTATTCATTTTTAAAATACTTTCTCATTTTGAAGTTTCATTGTGACAGAGCCTGTTTTACTGGTCCCACCTTTTTAAGTTGGGCTGGACACAGGTCTTAAATCTGTGGAGACGTCCTCTAACACAGTGCTGTGAATGTACACGTAGAGCATGAAGAGCACGCTTTAAAAGTAAAATTACAGTTTAAAAAATCCACAAAACGTTGAGGCTGTGAAAGGTGAACTGCGTTATTGATGAAACACCACTATCGTTTGTCTGATTTTTTAAATAATTTATTTAAAAAATAATTTTTCCCTCAATCTGTAAATTGAAGTTTGCCTAGTTTGATTTGCCCTGTATATGTAAATATACAGTGTTTTTATAATTTATTCATTCCCATTCAACATGATTTCACTTAATGCCTTCTCTTTAACGAACATGCGGTATTTCTTATTAAAATGGTGAATGATTGGATTGAGAGAAACTCTTAGGCTGTTTCTGAGGACTGGGAGATTGATGAGGATTTCTGTTGAGCTGAGCACCTGCAGCCTTCATGTCAGCCATGGGTAAACAGTCTTGAACCCGCTGTGGTGTCAGAACAGGAGATATGGCCTGATTGGCCTTGGTTTCTCGCTCATTAAGAGACTTTGACTAAAGCCTAATTGGTTAAATTTGGCCCAACAAACATCACTTCAGATGTTGAAGTAGATCTGCATAAGTGGCTGGGTGTTTATATGCATCATATATTCGGACGGTAGGGGCGACAGTGGCTCAGTTGGTCTCTGCTGAAAAACCAATCCGTGTGCTGGTGTTTGAGAATTGGGTTGAGGCTTTAAGTGCCAGGGCCACATAAATTACCCAGAAATGGAATAAGGGGCTGAAGATTAATGTATATTTGGACGGAAGCTTTAAAATGTTTTATCAGACTTTCTCATCAAATATAGTCTGATAGTCTGGTTTTTGCTTGTCACGATTTACATTTTAGTAGACTGGAATAAGTATTTGTTACTTGTTACCAAGTGAGTGCATAAATACATTGATATACATAAAATAGTGTTTCTAAAATTGTATTAAACATTGACATCATTGAGGAAAAGATATGTGCAAAAAAAAGTCACTACCTCTCCTTGAAAGGGGAGGGGGTTTGCCTCAGGGCGGAAAGACTTCCCTTAAGGTGCTTTCACGTCGCTGACGCTGGAATGCTGAGGCCTCACGCACGAGACGCACATTCTCTAATTTTCAGACGCAGGGGTCTTCGCACCAGAAGTCCTGGGCTGCGGTTGCGCCCGCCGGAAGTGGCAGAAGTAGCGGGAGTACTTTGATGCTAACGGAGTTGAGCTAGAGGCTTTTTGTGTAAAGTTCTTCCCCAATAATGCAGCTCTGCAGCGTCTGTGTCCAGAGACTTTATAAAAGAGTAGTACAGTATGTGTTCACGGAGGTGCGCCATAAGTTTATTTTATTATTAAACGGTACTTCCACATCGGCGAACACGCTCGAAGCAGTTGCATAAAGTCACGGGAGCATGAGAACGCATATGTTTAGTCCTGGTTTAGTCCTGGTTTAGTCCTGGTTTAGTCCTGGTTTAGTCCTGGTTTAGTCCTGGTTTAGTCCTGGTTTAGTCCTGGTTTAGTCCTGGTTTAGTCCTGGTGTAGCTCCTGTTTTGGCTGTTTGCAGTATGTTCAGTCTGCTCGCTCAGACCAATAATGTCCCCGTGACCACTTTGCCGCTCTCTGATTGGTCGCTGCACGAGCGTCCCGAGGAAACGTTCAACAATATTTATCTCCTGCGTGCGTCAATTTTCCGCTCCTCTGCCGCGCAGTCCGTGCGTCGCTACCGCGCAGTCCGTGCGTCTCTACCGCGCAGTCCGTGCGTCGCTGCCGCGCAGTCCGTGCGTCGCTGCCGCGCAGTCCGTGCGTCTCTACCGCGCAGTCCGTGCGTCGCTACCGCGCAGTCCGTGCGTCGCTACCGCGCAGTCCGTGCGTCGCTACCGCGCAGTCCGTGCGTCTCTACCGCGCAGTCCGTGCGTCTCTACCGCGCAGTCCGTGCGTCTCTACCGCGCAGTCCGTGCGTCTCTACCGCGCAGTCCGTGCGTCTCTACCGCGCAGTCCGTGCGTCGCTACCGCGCAGTCCGTGCGTCGCTACCGCGCAGTCCGTGCGTGCATCCCGAGACGCACAGGCAGTTCAACGCTCGAACACGCGTCACCATTGACTTTGCATTGAAAGTCGACGCAGCATGATCCGGTGTGAAAGCACCATCAGTGTTCTGTCCTGCTCTTGGGCAGCCTGAGCCTTGAGTTGGTGTAAATTTTACATTTTATCCAGCGGTAACATCTCCAAGGCAACAAAGACCTAACGGAGTGCGTCAGGAAAGTTGTGTAATGCAGCTTTAACGTTGCCATAACAGAATCATACCCTCTGCATCTTCCCGGAGGGGGGAGGGTGGGGGTGATCTTAGGACCTAAAAGGACTGTTAATGTGTAAATACAAGTGTGTTGGTATCAAACTATTGCCAATCTGTGCCACTGTAGTGTCATGCCATATCTACTATCTATAAATCAACATGAACCAGATTCACTAATATAATTACTGCATTTACTAAATTAAAGCTGTTAGAAAGCAGATTTGTCAATTGTTGACCTAAACATTTTAGGTTTTATGACTCAAAAATATGCATTTGATGTATATAAACTAAATGCAAACGGTATTCACCAAAGAATTCCACTTTTTAATCCTCATTCTTTGCGTCAGTATATTATATTTGTATCGATTTTTTTTTAAATAATATTTACCCTTATTGCATTGACTCTTGCTTTCATTGTTCAAACAAATTCCTGTTTCCTATTTTGAATTGGATGATATAGTTTGCATTTCTGGCTTCATGATAACGTATCGCAGTAACCAACGAACACAAAATGAAAACATCTCACCCCTTAACTGTAGGAAATCTCTTAAGAAATGTCTTGAAAGATGCAAACTCCATTCCATGTATGCACATCTATGGACTAAAATGAAACTGACATGTTTGACTTCTGCATGATTCTTTTATTGAATGTATTGGATTAACTCGTCGTGTGACATTGACGCATTAATGCAGTGGGGGGAATACACAGTTGTGTAAATTGGGCCTAGGAAGATGAGCTGATTGCAAAGCTAAAGGGGTACTTATACTAAACATATTCTATCGGTCACTGTGCAAACTAAAAGTTGCAGCATTTGGAATACAGAAACAGAATGTATAATTGAAGTAAATGTGTAGTTTGAGCATTCCAGAATGTAGTGTGTTTATAGTAGAATAGTTCTGTATGATGGTGGTTAGTGGTTGGAGGAGTTGGCCTGCGTTGAACTGTGGTTAACTCTCATAACAAAAACACACCTGTCTCCACGACATATACTGTAACTCTTCAGCTCGCACATGAATCTCACTGTTCACTTTATTAAAGATCTACATTTCTAGATGGTAAATGGGACATGGGTAGAAATGTGTTGGTATACTGCTAATTTCAACTTTGTTTTTTTTGTCAACAGAAAATCTCAATACCAAGAACAGAGAGCTCTAGTGAAGCACAAGGGTTTACGTTCTACCTGTCCCATGTGGGCAGAGACAACCCGCAGGGCAGCTTTGACTGCATTCAGCAGTACATTACCAGGTAATGACCTCTGAACACTGAGGCAGCTGGGGGGGATTTCCTGCTAACCATGATTTTCAGATAAAGGATTATATTTCAAATGAATTTACTGGAACAGTGATGCAATGATGCCATGTCAACAATCAAATGGAGAGTCCAGTGTTGAATACTTCCCATTTGTTTGTGTTCTATGCACATGTCCATTTGGTCTATACTGTTTGAAAGTGTTCCCAATCTTATCACTGTGAACCTTCAAGGCACAAGGTCTGCTGAAGCTAAGGAGGAGCTACGCGCCTTTTCCCTGATACAATCATCTTTGCTTAGTCAGTAAAAAGCAACACCACAAAAAGCTGCTTTATATGTGGGGTCAGGGTCGGTATGCTCGGCAAAACAAAACTCGTGCATGTTAACACGGATATGTTTTCTTCCATGTACAGCACTTGACCCAAGGTTAACTGGATTATATGAGGAAAGAAACCTATTAGGATATAGTGTATCTAGCACTGCATTGCCTAACATAATCCAACAAAAGTCTACTATTTCAGTTGTAAGTACGGGTTTAACAATCCAGAAATATCACTTTGGCTAAATTCATGCTGCATAAACTAGCTTTCATCAATAAGACTGAAAACGTCCTTGTTGTGCCATGTACATGATTAATTTTGTCGATGGCTGACTTTGTTTTTCATCAGAATTCTTTTTTTTTTTACATTGGATGTAACGTGAAATTGCTTTGGCTCAAGGTGCAAAATAGTTTTTAAAGTAAAAAAAAATTGTTTATGTTACCACCACTTTGTGCACAGAACCTTGGCACTAATGTCCTTAAGTGAAATGTTTTTGTCAAAGACTGGCCTCATCAATGATGAAAACTACAAACTTCCATTGAACATTTTACAGGGCGTTCCCAGAATCTATCTGTTCTTGACTAATACCCTTAAAATGTTGTCCAGCCCTACCCCCAACACACGATCAAGGGACTTGCAGACGTCTCACCCACAGTTTGAAAACCACTTGTATAAAATGGCCTTAAGTGCAGTGAAATAAATGCTAAAGCAACAATAAACACAACATATTGTTCTCATTACTCTCTCCCCACTCTGTGTCACACTCATGCATAGAGTTACTGAATGTGTTTTTGGCAGGAGCCCAGCAGTTCAACAAGCTACTTATAACCTGTACTTCTAGTCTGGCACGGCTGAACTGTTTAGAATGCATTTTATGCATGCCTTTTTTGTTATCATTGTTTATATATGTGTTCAAAGAACTAAACATTATAATTAACGCTAAGCACCGACAGGTCAATCAAATCTAACACTGCTCTGTACAGTAGGATAATAACCTGTAATCGTACAGTGGACTCACATGTGCCATCTCTTAACAGTGAAGGGAGCATTCAGCTGGACTGTTTGGGAGGAATACAGGACAAGATTACAGTATGTGCCACTGATGATTCCTACCAAAAGGCCAGAGAAAACATGGCCCAGGTGGAGGAGGAAACTCGGAGTAGAAGTGCCATTGTCATCAAGCCTGGAGGGAGATATGTGGGTAAGTGGATCAGTTCACTTTAAAGGGGAAGGTGCAATGTTTCTGCTGAACAGTCTTGTGTGCTTTAATATCTCATTAAGGTGTGTGGCAGAAGGAATCTTGTTTTACTGCAGTATTAAACATTGTTTCAATATTATTTTGTATTTTATTCTTTTCAAACATTTACAGTGACCTTAAAGTGCATGGCGATTAAAAGTACAACACATATATCAATAAGATAAGATAAGATGTGCTTTATTTATCTCACATAGGAGAAATGTACATGTCACATTTAGCATGGATAGGACACTCAGATTGTGCAAAAGGAGGAAATGTGCAAACGTGTTACATACACGATATTTATGTACAACAAAAGTGACAAGTGTCAATTGGAAACAGTGTCAATAGTAGTGCAGGTTTTCACACAGTGATCATTTAAAGTGACTTATTGTACAGTCTGACAGCGGTGGGGATAAAGGCCCTACGGTAGCGCTCCTTTCTACACATATGCATGTATATAATTTAATCTTAATCTTAATCCCCTGCATACTGAACACTAATATAACATGCTCGCTGTAGTTGTGCCATGACAGACTTCAGAATTCCATGTTGTGGAACTCCACTATTTTCTAAAAATGATTGATCCAGGTTTTCATTACTGCTGTCTCTGAGGTTAAGTGAGCACAGCCGTTTGTCTGTGAGCAACATAATTCAAAAGGTTAACAGGATTTGCACGAAATATTCAGGAAACGTGCGTGATGGCCCAATGTGCAACAAATACATTTTTGAAAGGGTTACAAATCACTGCTTTATAGTTTGTTTATCACACCAAAACAACCCATATTCAGAAACCTACATGGACTGTACAAAAGAGGCACTGGTCATCCAAATGATCCGAATTTGTAAGTGAATTAATGAATTAATACTTTTATTTCCAGCCATAACGAAAAAGAACAAAGAACAAAAAAACACAAACACAAACAGAAAGAGACAATACATAATATATATATATATATATATATATATATATATATATATATATATATAATATACTGATAAACAGTACGTTTTGTTTTATTAACAAAAGTCCAGCGCGAAAAGGAGTGGGAGGAGTTTAAGACTTTTGAACTCCCACCCCCTATTCTAAATTAATTTAACTGATGTGGTTTCTAAAGCTTTGCTAAGTCGGTGGTATATTTAGTTATGCAACAGTGACATTCTCAGAAAATTATACAGTGTATGTATAATATGATTATATTGATATTGTTTATACGTTAAGTATCACAGCCTTTACTAATATTTCAATCTGAAGAGACCAAAGACACGATAAATACATTAAAATGATTTATTTGTTTGGCGCATTGACCCCGGCAGTGACACTTGCAGCTATGAGATCGATTGCAGCTGAGATGATCTCAGATCCCCCGGGGTCAATCACTGGTGGTGGCTAGAGTATGGTGTGAATGGGGCGGAGCAGGAGCCGAGAGCGGGAGCCAGAGCGGGAGCCAGAGCGGGAGCCAAGAGCCAGAGGGGGTGCTGGGGAGGTGGTGGGTGTTTAAGAGCCTCAGGAAGTGGCTGCCTTTTAAACTGCCCGCTTTGCTCTGAGAGGGTTGGCAGGAGGCTGGCCTGGCTGTGTGATTGGCTGAGGCTCGAGGCTGGCAGAGCTGTGTGATTGGCTGAGGCTCGAGGCTGGCAGGCACTCGGTCTTTCAGTCTGAACATCCGCTTGAGCTTCATCTTCATCATCATCACCATATATTCATAATTTTATATATATATTTATTATTTATTATTATTTAATTGGATTATATTATATCTTTATATACATTTATTATTGAATATAATAAGTGCTTATAAACATTTGAACTTTATTGAATTTTTTTAATTTATTTTGTCTCAAAGGCAAGAAAGTTCAGATCCGGAAACCAGCTCCTGGGCTTTCTGACATCGCTCCTTCACGGAGAACTTCTCGACCTGTGATCATCTCCAGTGGAAATGTGAAGAAGGTTTTGGTGCAGCACCGGCCACTTCGGGAGAGGCTTGTTCACTTCCTGGCTCTTAAGCCTTACAAGAAGCCAGAGCTAATATTAAGATTGCAAAAAGATGGTCTCTCACCATCAGACAAGGAGTGTTTGGATAGCCTCCTGCAACAGGTTTATAATCATGCACTTGAAATTGCACTAATGGTTGGACTATGTTGTTAACTGTTGTATTGTGTTTGCCATTTTGTAGGTGGCTAATCTAAATATGAAGGACAACACCTTCACATTAAAAGACATTTTTTATAAGGAAATTCAGAAGGATTGGCCCAGTTACACAGAAGGAGACCAGCAGCTTCTGAAGAGAATCCTCTTTAGGTATTCATTTACAATGGTTCTGTCTTGGCTGTTGTTGAACTTGCCTGCTGGTCCAATAGGGGCGGATCTCCCAAAGGGCATATACTGTTGTATTTTCCTACAATCTTGATATTCTGAAACGCTTGACTGTTCAAACATTGCTTTGCAAGCACAAGTGCATTTCTCTGTTGATTTGGGGTTTTGTGTGCCGTTTTCTGTACTTTGAACTTTTGGTCAGTTTATCAGCTCACAGGCCACAGCCCCCCCCCCATTCGCAGCTCCTCCAGTTTTGGAGCTAATGCATTCAGTCACGCAGCGGAGCAGAGCTGCACCGTGGAACGTTGATGATGCAACAGTGTTTAGGCACACGCTGATCTGTTTGTGAGGTGGCACCAGTCCAAGGTTCAGCTCTCTCTGCCATCTGACAACAGGGTCTCGCTCCTGCTCCTCTTCAGCTCCTCAGCATTGACACACCCCGGCAGGGCAGGGCGGGGTCCTGATGCGACCCAGTTTTAACCAACTGCCCTGGACTGATAATCACCCCATAGATTACATTTTTATGGCCTTTAAAAGAGTGCTTCACTTGTGAATTAAGGCTGTACAAATAATAAATAATATTGGCATTGTCTCTGAGGACACAAGTTTTGGGTTGTTAAAAGTATCAATACTTAAGCTAAACTGGATCACAACTAAAAACTACATAAACAAGATAAACATGGATATTTCTTGCGCATGTGTTTGGTCTTTGTCAGAGCATGAGTTTATGTTCCCCTTTAGTTACCAACATAACTTGAATAATTTTAGTTAGACTAATTGCATTTGCATGTGAATCAAATCAATGGGCCGTTCTGCACTGTTTCAGAAAGCAGACACAAGCCCCGCTGCCTGAGAGTCCGCCCAAAGAGCAGCCCAGTAGTTCACCATCTCAGGTACATTTCCTGTTTTGTTATTCCCGATACTGGACTGGTGTCGATGTATGTGTTCTTTCATTCCGTAGTTTCTAGATGTGTGTTTTGATCCTGTTTCCCTCAAAGGCCGGCCATGATGAGTATTGTCTTTAACCCAAATCCCAATCCCACGTTGTACAATATTGTTGAATGTGAAGTGCAACAAATAAATGCACAATAAAAGAAAAATAAAACATGTAATAAAATCAATGTTACTAAATCCTAGATCTTAAAACATTTTAATTCGATGATTAGTTTTCATGCCCCTCAAATCTTTATCAGTTGTGAGAATACTCACAATTTGTTACTTACGTGGAAATAAAAATGTTTCTAAAATCAGCTCTCGGTATCAAAAAATTGGTACTCCAATTTCAATGTCTAATGAATCAATAAGGGTTATGGATAATGAATGTTGACATAACAGCTCAAATGTTATTGTTTATAAAATACATTGTCGTTTTTTTGTTGTTCATGTCCATGCTCACAAAGACTCATCTTTACAGAAACGACCTGCTGCTGACTTCATTGACCCCTTAGCCAACAAAAAGCCCAGAATATCACATCTAGCCGGCAAGGCTACAACCCCATTAAATGGCCGACTGGGTCCATCAAATGGGAAAGCAGAAGCCCAGTCAGGAGTTTCTGTTTCTATGTCAGACTCTGGTGTGACGTCCAGTATCCAGCCACTGCCAGTGCTGGACATCCCCCGACCTTTTGAAGCACTTTCGGACGTCAGCAACGATTCCAGCCATAATGGCCGTGATTGTGACTCACATGAAAGTGCAGAGAGACTGTGTCCAGCACCTTCCCTCTCCTCTGGTACAAGTACTTTGTCCACCCCTAACATCAGCACGTCTTCCCCTGGACACAATGCCCTGAATGTGGCCCAGAACGACACTTCTACTTCCTTTAACAAGTCCAAAAAGAAGTCCAAAAAACATAAAGATAAAGACAAAGATAAGACCAAATCCCGTGAAAGGGTGAAAGAAAAGGCTGAGGAGAATCAGAGGAAAGTCCATGAAGAACGAGTGCCTGAGCCCAGAGAATGTGAGGAGAATCCTGACAACCTGAAGAACTGTATTCCACACAGAAGCACAGGTGAGGCCGGTTTGATGCAGTAACATGTCTAGTCCACCAGGACCAATGTTTGTGTCTAGAGACCCCTGCTGTTTGTTTGTTTTTTTAATTAAGTTTGTTCATATTCAGATATTAATGGAACGTGCAACATTACCAGTATTCCTTTGTCGACCCCTGAGCTGGCTGACTATTTATTGTAAGTAATGTATTTTTAGCAACAATGTATTTGTGATACTTTTTAAATTAAACTTTATTTTCGACCCTAGGAAGTACACAGTGATTGGCTCTTCTGAGCAGCGCCAAAAGTATAAAAATGATTTCAACGCAGAGTACACAGAGTACAGGGATCTGCATGCTCGGATAGAGGGCGTCACACGTCAGTTCACGGTGCTCGACAATGAGCTGAAACAGCTCCAGCAAGGCACAGACAAGTACAAGGTGCAGTCTACTGTTGTGCATACATAGTAAGTAGCATACTTATCAAAGTCCTTTACTGCATTTTATTATTTTTTGCAGACAATCCATAATCAGATTCTTCAGGAGTACCACACAATCAAAAAGGTAAGCAGACACATGTATACATAATACAGTACAATAGTTGGCAGAAACTTCATTATACTAATAATGGTGTAAACTTGTATGTGTTACAGACTAATCCCAACTATAGTCAAGAGAAGAACCGCTGTGAATATCTACACAACAAACTGGCACATATTAAGAAACTCATTGCTGAATATGATCAACAGCAACTTTAAGAGTTTCTCATTGGATTCAGTTTCCTCTTTAAATCCTCCCATGAGACGCCATGAAGGGAATGTAGCCACATTGGGGCTCGAGGCTCTTGTGGGTGAAAAACTGGACGCTTTTCTTTTTTTCGATGGATCCTATGGCTATAGTGGCCATACGTATCTGTAGTCATGATGCATCCCAGTCTGCGTTTAGTGCACAGTGGTAAAGGAGTCAAACCTACACCAATTATGAGCTATACAATCTTTTAAAAGGGGGACACTTTTTGAAATTGACAGATTGTGCACCTAAAGAACTTTTTTTTGTTTATAAATAGAATGAACCATCAGTTATCAGTTGAACAACTGGTTGTGCTGTTTTATAATCAGTCTGTTTCCACTATTTATTTTGACACTTATTTGGGGGGATGAGTCTTCTCCACACTCCTCAATATCAGTACCTAACTGTCCGTGCTTTCCCTCTTCTCTTGAATGTCAGCCAGTATTTTACCAAGAAGCTGCCTTGTCCATGAAATTGTCAGTGCATTGGCATCATTTTTTTTCTCTTTCAAAGAGGGATGGATATTGCTGTTGATTTAATCAATGCATTACTTTAAATGCACAAAGCCAGAAGCAGGCCTGTGGGCTTGGCCTTTTTTCTAAATTATGTGCAGATGTCTTAATGAGGGACGTTTCCATTTCCTGAGCTTTAAACTGACCTGTTAATCCTTAACAAGCTGTACTTTGGTAACATCTGAACAGTGGAACTTGGTTAGAACCAAAATGGTGATACTTACCCAAGAAGCCATTATAAATATTTAGCTTAATTTCTCCCATCTGGTTTAGTTTATTGTAGCTTTTGTAGCAACCTTTATTCCATGTTTTCTGACATTGTAATACGTTCAGTATTTCCATTCATTATTTCAGAAACAAAGCATTATTTTAATTAACAAAAAACATCTTTAGAGTATTATTTTAGGAACAATATTTTTCCAATATGTGTATGCAAGGTTTAAACCCACTATTGTCTATTGAGATGACTGTTAAGATGAAGCCATGTCAGTGGCTGGACTGCTCTTTCAAGTCTCAGAGGAACTGTCGGCCAACTTTGCCTTTCCAGATGTGACAAAGAGGTCATACAAAGTATTTCTTTTTCTAAAGCTCTTTCCAAAAAGTCTGAAGACGGAGATACTGTAGAAAATGGGTCTGGTTTAATCCGTGCTGTATTTTATGTGAATATAAGTCTGCACCTTTGCTGTAACCTTGGAGTTCTGTGTCCATCAGGGTACATGCACATTGACATGTTACAGAGAAGTCTTAAAAAAAAAAAAAAAATGAAGTCAATGGCAAAAACATTAAAAACTGAATTGGCATGCAAGACCTAGCTTTGACCAGCATGGATACTACCAAAGTATTACTTGAACACAATGCTCTACCAAATGAAGAAAAGAAACATATCGCAGTATTTGATCAAACTAGAAATCCTGATTCCTACCAGTCCCTGCTTCTCTACTCTAGATCGGTGTTTTATAAAGTACCAAAGGGTGAAGACACAAGACTCTACATCAAAGCCTTGTCCTGTGGTGACCAGTTTGAGGAACAGCACACTTGGCTGCAACTTTCATCAAGGAAGCTGCTTTGGAAATAGGCCTATATTTTCAGAAAACACTTTTCTACACATCGATTTTTGTCAAGTTCCATTGTAATGTTTTTCATTTTCTTTATTTGGATGGTAAATCATTATGCCAGCACAGGAAAACTGTTGTATGAGCTGATTGTGCCAAAATGACCTGTTGTAGGTTTTTCTTTTCTCTACATACAAGCTGCTGTAAAAGAATAAATAAAGGCGTTGGGAAGAGGAACTTTCTGTAGCTACGAAAGCATGCTTTGACACCAAGCGACAGAGACTGATGTGTTTCAATAAAACCCTTTTAAAAACTAGTGCCTTACAATTTAAAGTGGTTGTGAATAGCAGAATACAATTTACCAGCTTTTAATTTGGGCATTAAATTTGCTTGAGCGGTTCCACATTCATCCCAAAGGTGGCAGCAAATCACCTGTAAACCACAAGAGCACCGTATGGCCATGCTGTGGTTATTGAGTGCGTTATTGTAGATCCTGCAGTGCACGTGTCTAACTTAATGCAATATACTTACCAAGACACTGATCTGATATGTCAATTATAACTCCGAAATAAACGGCCAGGCATAGCATAATTTATAACATAGAAATATTTGACTAAATAATGCGTTTTATTCAATATAACGTTGGCACATTTGCACATTGTCTAAAAGAGCTCACAACATACACTCAGAAGGCAAATTTAATGTAATGTATTACTAGTTATTCTAACGGGTTACATGTATCTTTCAAATCACAAAAGAGTGGAACCGAGTGTAATCCTTGATCGCTCTCAATACTTACTGTGTATCAATTAAACAGTCTATGGTATTGACGCTGTGTGCATGTGAAAACCCAAACGACTGTAAGCGAGAAAACTTAGAAGTATAATACCTCACAAGTTCGATCGTATTTATATATTCAAAATCCAACTTGTGTGGGACAAAAAACCAGCAGATTGGGAGGCATAGACCGTCAGTCGAACGCTATATTTGTGTAATATAAACAGTAATACAATTCGTGTTTGGATGGGGATAAGGGTTGCAGCGCACATGACATTAGGAATCAAACAAGCACTCAAAATAGATGATTGGCTGATTTAAACTTTGAGAGAACACAAACCATCGGATGTAATACAAAGTGTTTTTTTTGTGTGTGTGTGTAATAAATATTGAGCTGAAGTGGGGCACATCGTTACGTGCACCCTGGGACATTAAAGCTCTCAACCTGGGACTGTCCTGGGTAAGTAGGGACATCTCGTTGGCCTTTGAGCCAGAGGATCGTGGGTTTGAGCCCGACCTTCACCATCGACTCCCACTGTCTGCTGTCGTTGTGTCCTTGGGCCAGACACTTAACCTCTGGGAACACCAGCCACAGTGAGGCGGCTGCGGCTGTAAAGTGCCAAACTACTGTTGTGTCCTTAGGCAAGACACTTCACCCCCATTGCCTAGAATTAGTCTGGTTGGTGGAGTTCGGAGGGGCCGATGGCGCATACTGGTTGCCTCGCTTCTGTCAGTGTGCCCCAGGGCAGCTGTGGCTACAGTAGTAGTTTATCACCACCGTGTATGGAGTGAAAGAATAATGACACATGTGAAGCGTCTTTGAGTGTCCAGAAAAGCGCTGTATAAAACCATCCATCCATCCATTTTCTTCCCCTTAATCCATTTCTGGGTCGGGGGGGTGGCCAGAGCTGCACCCAGTCCACAGAGCACCAGCCCCTCACTGATCCTCCTGCAAGTGGTGAGTCCACAGGAGCTGAGATCTTTCAGTTGGGGCTTCAGGCAAAGTGGGGTTAAGTGTCTTGCCCAAGGACACAACAACAGCAGTCATCAGTGGGAGTTGTGAAGTAGGTCTTGAGGTGGGCTCGAACCCACGACCTTCAGGCTCAAAGGCCAATGCTCTACCAACTGAGCTACTGTCGCCCCTGTATAAAAAAAAAACCAATGCATTATTATTATTATAATCTTCAGCATTCTCAGGAGCCTTCACGGTGTTGGGGGCCCCTGACTGACATTGCTCCACGCGCACAGGACCCGCCTCGTGCTGACGTCTCCCCGCGGTGTGTGCGCGTGCGGTGGATCTCTGCCACATTCACGCCGGGCAAGATGGCGGCGGCACGGACAGGCTGTTATCGCCAGTGAACACAAAACGCCATTTATTTACGCCAAAACAAACACGGTCAGATCCACAGGCACCGTCCGCCTCACCGCGTACACACTCCCGTCGGAGCGAGCAGCCGCGTCTCCTTCACGTTTGGCGCATTCCTTCACAAAATGTCACCGTTGTAGCCGAGTTGCTAACACTGGCAGTAAGCTAACACCGAGCACAGCCGAGCCTCCGTGCCGTGGAGAATGGGAGAAAAGCTGGAACTCAAGCTCAAGTCCCCGGTAGGAGCAGAACCCGCCGGTTACCCGTGGCCATTACCGATATATGTAAGTAGCACACGTGTTTAAAGTGGACGTAATTAGGCCATAAACCCGTGTTGTTGTCTTTGTTAGCTAGCCACGTGCTAATGTTGGCTAGCGGGTGATAGCCGAGAGCACACACCGGGGAATCAGGTCAAACTTGTCGGTTCTGAGTCAGACCGATAATCAGATGATGACGAGTGTTGTGAAATCGACTTGTTTTATTAATCGTGGATTCCACATTGTTCGTGCAAAAGGGCGTATAATTAATATTTGTATGTGGGTTGTTTACAATGGCCACTGTCGCCGGCTGTCATTGGCTGTGATAATAACAGTGGAGTAGTAGTAGTAGTAGTAGTAGTAGTAGTCGTAATAGTAGTAGTAGTTGTTCATTGGTTGTGATAATAACAGTGTAGTAGTAGTAGTAGTAGTAGTTGTTCATTGGTTGTGATAATAACAGTGTAGTAGTAGTAGTAGTAGTAGTAGTTCATTGGTTGTGATAATAACTGTGGTTTAGGTACTAGTAGTAGAAGTAGTAGTAGTAGTAGTAGTTCATTGGTTGTGATAATAACAGTGTAGTAGTAGTAGTAGTAGTAGTAGTTCATTGGTTGTGATAATAACTGTGGTTTAGGTACTAGTAGTAGAAGTTGTAGTAGTAGTAGTAGTAGTAGTTCATTGGTTGTGATAATAACAGTGTAGTAGTAGTAGTAGTAGTAGTAGTTCATTGGTTGTGATAATAACAGTGTAGTAGTAGTAGTAGTAGTAGTAGTAGTTCATTGGTTGTGATAATAACAGTAGTAGTAGTAGTAGTAGTTGTTCATTGGTTGTGATAATAACAGTGTAGTAGTAGTAGTAGTAGTAGTTCATTGGTTGTGATAATAACAGTGTAGTAGTAGTAGTAGTTGTTCATTGGTTGTGATAATAACAGTGTAGTAGTAGTAGTAGTAGTAGTTCATTGGTTGTGATAATAACAGTGTAGTAGTAGTAGTAGTAGTTGTTCATTGGTTGTGATAATAACAGTGTAGTAGTAGTAGTAGTAGTAGTAGTTCATTGGTTGTGATAATAACAGTGTAGTAGTAGTAGTAGTAGTAGTTGTTCATTGGTTGTGATAATAACAGTGTAGTAGTAGTAGTAGTAGTAGTGTTCATTGGTTGTGATAATAACAGTGTAGTAGTAGTAGTAGTAGTAGTAGTTCATTGGTTGTGATAATAACAGTGTTAGTACTAGTAGTAGTGTAGTAGTAGTTCATTGGTTGTGATAATAACAGTGTAGTAGTAGTAGTAGTAGTAGTAGTTCATTGGTTGTGATAATAACTGTGGTTTAGGTACAGTAGTAGAAGTAGTAGTAGTAGTAGTAGTTGTTCATTGGTTGTGATAATAACAGTGTAGTAGTAGTAGTAGTAGTAGTAGTTCAGTGTATTATGTGTGTATGTAGTAGTTCATGTTGTGATAATAACAGTGTAGTAGTAGTAGTAGTAGTAGTAGTTCATTGGTTGTGATAATAACAGTGTAGTAGTAGTAGTAGTAGTAGTAGTTCATTGGTTGTGATAATAACTGTGGTTTAGGTACTAGTAGTAGAAGTTGTAGTAGTAGTAGTAGTAGTTGTTCATTGGTTGTGATAATAACAGTGTAGTAGTAGTAGTAGTAGTTGTTCATTGGTTGTGATAATAACAGTGTAGTAGTAGTAGTAGTAGTAGTAGTTCATTGGTTGTGATAATAACTGTGGTTTAGGTACTAGTAGTAGAAGTAGTAGTAGTAGTAGTAGTTCATTGGTTGTGATAATAACAGTGTAGTAGTAGTAGTAGTAGTAGTAGTTCATTGGTTGTGATAATAACTGTGGTTTAGGTACTAGTAGTAGAAGTTGTAGTAGTAGTAGTAGTAGTAGTTCATTGGTTGTGATAATAACAGTGTAGTAGTAGTAGTAGTAGTAGTAGTTCATTGGTTGTGATAATAACAGTGTAGTAGTAGTAGTAGTAGTAGTAGTTCATTGGTTGTGATAATAACAGTGTAGTAGTAGTAGTAGTAGTAGTTGTTCATTGGTTGTGATAATAACAGTGTAGTAGTAGTAGTAGTAGTAGTAGTTGTTCATTGGTTGTGATAATAACAGTGTAGTAGTAGTAGTAGTAGTTGTTCATTGGTTGTGATAATAACAGTGTAGTAGTAGTAGTAGTAGTAGTTCATTGGTTGTGATAATAACAGTGTAGTAGTAGTAGTAGTAGTAGTTGTTCATTGGTTGTGATAATAACAGTGTAGTAGTAGTAGTAGTAGTAGTTCATTGGTTGTGATAATAACAGTGTAGTAGTAGTAGTAGTAGTTGTTCATTGGTTGTGATAATAACAGTGTAGTAGTAGTAGTAGTAGTAGTTCATTGGTTGTGATAATAACAGTGTAGTAGTAGTAGTAGTAGTAGTTGTTCATTGGTTGTGATAATAACAGTGTAGTAGTAGTAGTAGTAGTAGTTGTTCATTGGTTGTGATAATAACAGTGTAGTAGTAGTAGTAGTAGTAGTTGTTCATTGGTTGTGATAATAACAGTGTAGTAGTAGTAGTAGTAGTAGTTCATTGGTTGTGATAATAACAGTGTAGTAGTAGTAGTAGTAGTAGTTGTTCATTGGTTGTGATAATAACAGTGTAGTAGTAGTAGTAGTAGTAGTTCATTGGTTGTGATAATAACAGTAGTAGTAGTAGTAGTAGTTGTTCATTGGTTGTGATAATAACAGTGTAGTAGTAGTAGTAGTAGTAGTTCATTGGTTGTGATAATAACAGTGTAGTAGTAGTAGTAGTAGTAGTAGTTCATTGGTTGTGATAATAACTGTGGTTTAGGTACTAGTAGTAGAAGTTGTAGTAGTAGTAGTAGTAGTAGTTCATTGGTTGTGATAATAACAGTGTAGTAGTAGTAGTAGTAGTTGTTCATTGGTTGTGATAATAACAGTGTAGTAGTAGTAGTAGTAGTAGTAGTTCATTGGTTGTGATAATAACAGTGTAGTAGTAGTAGTAGTAGTAGTAGTTCATTGGTTGTGATAATTGTGGTTTAGGTACTAGTAGTAGAAGTTGTAGTAGTAGTAGTAGTAGTAGAAGTAGTAGTAGTTCATTGGCTGTGATAATAACAGTAGTTTAGGGGTGTCACGGTATGAAAATTTGACCTCACGGTTATTGTGACCAAAATTATCACGGTTTTCGGTATTATCGCGGTATTTTTTTTTTTTTTAAGTGTGTTGAATATGTTCAGAAAGCATTGATAGTCCTACACAAATGCAAATAGTTTAGAAAAAGTGTAACAGTGTTTATTATATTAAAAAATACAGACAAAGCCTCATCAAAAGTGCAACTTTTCACATCTAAGTAAAAGGGTTGAGCATGCAAATAGCTTATTTGTCAGGAACATTTACAATAGTGCAGGTTTGAATTTTACAAATCCAAACATTCAAGACATAAGGAACAATATGTAAACAAATCAAAGAAACACCACTTGTGTCTTATACTTGTTTTCTAAAACCGCACACTTGACTTTAGCACTGTACAAGTCAACCTTAAAATAAATAGCCACTTTAAACAAATTACAAAAATAACGTCTACCATCATAGGTAATCAAATCCAAATGTTCAAGTATAGATGGCATAAAAAAAATACTAATTGTATACTTCTCTCCATAACAGATAAGATGCTGCTGATCCAGCAACCAGCATCATGACTGTATGCATCTCCATTTACTTGAGATTGAAATGCAAAAATGTCAACATATTTACCTTGTCTGGTTTAAGTTGTGATCTAAGAGGGGAAACAATGTACCCGCTGGCACTGAATATTCTCTCTGATGGAACACTTGTTGCTGGGATACACAAAAGCTTTTTTGCCAGCCTGGCAAGATGAGGCAGCTCTGATGCATGGGCCCTCCACCACACCAGTGGGTCATTATCAGCTAGAATGGATGGCAGAGACATGTAGATCTTGACTTCCTCCTTCACTTTATCTTCTGGGGTGGCTGCCGAACCCTCTTCAGATCGCTGCTGCCTTGTTGAGTTAATCTTTATTAGTAACCCAGCTAGGCCTTTCCCTCCTGATGCTGCTGTGGAGGTACTGCTGGTGCTTTGTGGTTCCTGCCTGACTTGTACAGGTGTCAGCTTCAAGGCCTCCTGAACACAGCGGTCAACTACATCATCCACATGGTCTAAAAAGTTAGTTTTGAACCTGGGGTCAATGAAACAAGCCATCTGCATGACATCCTTTGCTTTCTCTGTGTACCGGTTGTTTAGGTCTTCTCTCATTGCCCGTTTCATCTGCTTGGTCAGGGCTGGATCCTCTTCATTTTCCTCCAGGACATCACCAGTGATGTGGTCAAGGACTGGCTTAATGGCTGATAAAGTTACTCGTGTCTCTGAGCAAAGTGCATCTGTAAACTTGCTCAGAGGGTCAAGGAGCTGGCAGAGTTGCTCCATGACAACTATATCAGTATCCTTGGGCATCAGATGCCAAACTCCCCTTTCTGCAGCCAATGTAGCACAGACTGCCTGCTGCTGGCTGATGAACCGCTCAAGCATCTTGTATGTAGATCCCCATCGGGTCACAACGTCATGGATGAGAGCCTTCTGTGGCAAGTTGAGGGCAAGTTGCTTTTCTCTCAGTTCTCTCTTTCTCTTCCAGCTCCGTGAGAAGCCTTGGACCAGATGACGGCATGCCCTGACTGCTGTTTCAACTCTCTGTATTTTCAGAGCCTTTGAGATGGCCAGGTTCAAATTGTGACCAAAGCATCCTAGCCACAGATCTGGAAAGTCTTCAAAGGCCTTGGTCATGTTGGTTGCATTATCTGTGGTTATGGAGACCAGATCTGTTTTGTTTATCTCCCATTCCTCCAACATATTTTCAAAAAACTCTGTAATATTTTGAGCAGAGTGATCTTCTGGAAAAAAATGGGCTTCTAAGCAATGTGATTCCAGTTGCCAGTCTGGGGTGAGATAATGAACTGTAAAGCTGATGTATGGTAGACCACCCCCTCTTTCACTGGTCCAGAGATCAGTAGTTGCAGCAAAGAATTCACCCTGAGCCAAACTCTTCTTAACATCAGCTTTGACTTCATTGTACATCTTTGGAATTTCAGTCTTTGAAAAATAATTGCGTGTAGGCACTTTGTAATGAGGTACGGCAACCTTCATCACCCTCAGAAAGCCAGGCCTCTCGACTATCCGGAAAGGCATCATGTCTTTTGCTATGCAATAGGCGATTGCTGCAGTCAGTTCTTGAGCATTTTTAGATGCAGGCGCATAAGCAGTCTGTTTTTTGAACGCTTGCTCAAGTGTCTGTGTCACTGATGATCCAGTAGCAGTACTCCGTTGCCTCGCTGTCTGTCCCACTCCTTTCTGTAAACAAAAACAAAATATTTAAAAAAATACCCATATCATTATTGTTATGAATCATTATTATTAATTATTATTATATCATTCATATTAAAATACATACGACGAGTTTGCCTATACTTGTTTTTGTTGATAAATCAAAATAAAACGATTGGTTAGAAATTCTTACAGGGCTTATACATATAAGTTCATGGGTATATTTGCTATTGATTCCAATATTTAATGATTTGATCGTTTCGAGGGTATTACATGTACTAATTATAGCGCCAGAAATGTGTTTATAATAATAATATTTTCCAGACAACTAAATAAACCCTCAGGATATAGTGTGCTCAGTTTGTGTCCTTCCCGTGTGCTTTTTCAGATTTGGGAAAATGTCAGTGACCATTGTTAAATTCATAATAATGGGGCTTTTATCTGCCCTCCAGGAGTCCTGTAATGCATTGTGCCATTTCAATACGGAGGTATCCGCGACACGGCTTACATGGAAGCGGTGGCGCTACGGCTGCACTATGGGGCGACTCGTTGCGTTCTCCCTCAACCCAAAGTCTGCACATTATGCATTTCGGCTAAAATGTTAACTTACCTTGCATTGGCTGTAGAGTTGTGGGTGATGGTCACGCAGATGTGTCATGAGGTTCGACGTGTTGCTGCCTTTCGCAGAAACTTTTTTCCTGCACGTCCTGCAAACAGGATAACTGTCTTCTATCAGCTGTCCCTCGGCGTTCTTCAAATACCCAAAATATGCCCAGACTTCAGACTTGGTCCTCTTTGAAGGTTGATAAATGTCCTGAGCGCTGCCGTCTTCTCCTTCGGCCATGATTCCAGCTTGTTTTGGGTAAAAAACAACAACATAGTGCGCATGCGCGGCAACTCCAGCAGATGAGACGGTGGCCGGTGAGGCTCACCGTGCTTACACCGTGGGCGCGGTAATATAGTTTTTCAAAAATAACACGGTAAGTTTTACCGTCAAAATTTTTACCGCAGTTTACCGCTACACCGTTTACCGTGACAACCCTAGTAGTAGTAGTAGTAGTTCATTGGCTGTGATAATAACTGTGGTTTAGGTACTAGTAGTAGAAGTTGTAGCAGTAGTAGTAGTAGTAGAAGTAGTAGTAGTTCATTGGCTGTGATAATAACAGTAGTAGTAGTAGTAGTATTGAAACGTGGTATTTGCCTTTGTGGGCTCCTGGCACGTTCTAATGGAAAATTAATTCTAATGAACCTATTTATCAGCAGGTAGTATTTTATTATATGCATTTGTGTTTAACGGGTTGTGATGTGCAATTGTGTAGGCTCAAGTTGTTTCATTCAAGAGAGACGGAAAAGGAAGTGGTTGTCAGTGAAGTCTTGTGATGTATGATTCAGTACTAGCGTTGATCCTCATTTAGAGAAATTGTGATAAGACGGACAAGCACATTTCTCAAAATGTTTAGGAATTCTCAGTTCCCCCCTTGTAAACTAGACTAGTAAGATAAGATAAGATAAACCTTTATTAGTCTCACAGTGGAGAAATGTCAGTGTCATCGTTGCACATTACAGCAGAGAAAGGAAATAAGAGCACTCAGATTGCACACATCAAAGTCTATTATTTAAGATCATAGACAATAAGTAGGGCTTCTCGATTATGGGAAAATCCATTTATCAGACTGAACTGGTTCTTGAATGACTTGTATAGTATGTTGACATTATTTGTTAAAAGGCTGATTCATAAAACGTTTTCATTATTTAATTGTCCTACAACCATCAGTCATTTAAAGTCACATGTTCAATCTAAATCTAAGTTTAAGGTAATGAATTTGTACTTTTTGGGACAAATGTTTCCTAAAGTTCTTGTAGTAGTCAAATGGACTTCTGTTTTGACTGACACCAGGCCAGTTCATGAAAGATCTCTTCTGATTTAAGCCCTTGCCCATTTCCCTGTGTCAATTTCGACTTCTGCAAAAAGCATGCAAGGAATTCAGCCCGCTCCCAAACATGCTGAGCTAGTCATCAGGGATTGAATTGGAAGCAGACCATTGGCTTACATATGGTATTGTACAATTCAGAGCCCAATCATGTGGCGCTGTCCTCCTGTTCTCTGTGCACTTCCTCCTTCTCCTCATGCCCATATGCTCCGCTCTGCAGGGATGGATGAGCTGACCACAGCATTCTGACATTAGAGTAATAAATATCTTCAAGAACTGATCTACATTATCATTGATGCCGATGCGTTTCTGTAAGAAGATGTTTCTATATTGGAGCTACAAACTGCAACATTCTTATTGCTTTAGCATGTTCTTTCTTCTCCCTATAATGTTTATATTTAACAATCTTTGACATATGATTTGGTTTTTAGCAAGTTCTTTTAATTGCAGAGAAGTTTTTTTCAGAAGGAACCATTGACTTCCCACATGGTTGCAGACTCATTGTCATTTGAAAATACTGAAAAAGGTTTTGAATGTTCCCTTTGTATTTATATGCATAAAAACATTGACCTTTCAAATGGTTGTGGGTTACAGTGCAAATTCTTATGATTATTTTTGGTCATCACAGATACTCATTTAGTCTTGTTGTATATGTTTTTTAATGCTTTTGTAGAAGTGCATTTTATGGGGTGAGATTTGTCTGGCTCCCTCCCCACAGCACAGAGAGTCCAGGTTCTGCTTTCGGAGAGTTTATTTTTAGCTGGTGCTCTAAGCTGGTGTTGCTGTGTGCCTCTTTGTCTGAGCAAATGACCCCCTCCTCTTCGTCTCACTTACATGTGCTGCTGAAGGTAGCTGTGTGCTGCTTCTAATTTGAGGAACACTGCGTCCTTTTGCTGATGCAGGAGATCTTCAGAGAGTGTTTTAGACTCATCGTTGTTGCACTTTGTGACAAACTAGTGTGACGTAACGTTTGGTTAATGTCGCTGTGAGTCGAAGCTGAAAGCTATCAAAGCCTGTTCTCAATGTCCCTCACGTTTAGTCTGAATAATTTCCTGCTTTCTCTTCCTCTAAAGTCCTCCTTGACTCTGCAGTAGAGCGGCAGTCTGAAAGTGGGTCAGTGGGTCAATTCAGGCAACAGGCTCAGGCTGGTTGTGCTCTGGTGTAATACGACTCCTGTTCCTCCCATCTGCAGCTGTGATTTCCAGCCAGACTTGTCCTCTGCAATGTCGGATATTCACAACAAACCATCAAGCCCCGTAACACAACGTTTACATTTACGGTGAACTTGTATGTTAAAGTTGGAGCACCTAACTTTGAAAATACAAAAACATAACTACCGGTAATAAAATCCATCTAAACAATCCCTAGTTTTTTGTATACTCTTTTTTTTTTATACATACATGTATTTCTTGCACAAGAGTATGAAGTATTTTATATTTTGCTTCTTTATTAAGACAAAGCTAGAGATTTTATTATATTTCTTTTAAAGTATAGAGTGCTATACTTAAAGGAGCAGTGTGTCAAAATCTGGCCAAAAGTGGTACTGCACTCCCCCTGGCTCAGGTTGCCAGATATGCAGACGAATACAGCTGGGACTATAATAATTGAGTTTTGTCACAACATATCTATAACCAACACTTTTTGCCCAATAGAACTCCTTTTTTTATTCGTTTTTTTTCATGAATGATTCGAGAATCATAACATTTTTATTCCTGCGGCCACATTTTACTTTACCAGTGAGATTAGCTCGACACGGTGAGTTCTGGCAACCCGGATCATGGACTTTCTGATTGGTAAAACGGTGGAGGGCGGGACATCAAAATGAAAACCATAAAAAGATTTAGGGACTATAAACATTATATTGAAGTAAAAATATCTCGGCTAAACCACTGTTATCAGTTAAAGAAGTATTTGAAAAGAGTATGTTTTATTAATGCCTCTCTGGAGATTAGGGCCATTTAATCATGTCTTTACATGAAAATCTTACATATTGCTACATTAATATTTACCATCTTGTGTTGTGTGCTCCTCATTCCTACTGTTCTGTAACTTATTCTACAGAACACAGGTTCAATGTTGTTAAAAAACTGTTATTTGCACTATTTTGACTATGCTCTCATTGTGTTTTAGGATAAACATCATGATGCTGCTCACGAAATCATTGAAACGATACGGTAAAATTCCTTCTTTTCTTGACATTTTCTGTTTGTGTTTATTTGTGAGTAACAGTATTTTCATGTTTTCCAGATGGGTGTGTGAGGAAATACCAGACCTCAAACTGGCAATGGAAAACTATGTGCTCATTGATTATGACACAAAATGGTGAGTCAGTGTGCGTGGACATGTCGGGTTTTAGAAATGAATGCTGCTGTTTAGGAAATCGATTATGGTTAGGAAACTTAACTTGTATATTTTTGTGGCCTAGCTTTGAAAGCATGCAAAGACTATGCGACAAATACAACCGGGCCATCGACAGCATTCACCAGTTGGTTAGTAAATAAATCTATAGTTCTTATGAAGCCATTTACATATCAGTTCTAAAGTGTGCCATTTTCAGTGGAAAGGGACCACCCAGCCCATGAAACTGAACAAGCGTCCTTCCAACGGGCTGCTACGACATATCCTCCAGCAGGTGTACAACCACTCAGTGACAGACCCAGAGAAGCTCAACAACTATGAACCCTTTTCTCCGGAGGTGTACGGGGAGACCTCGTTTGACCTGGTTGCTCAGATCATTGATGAGATAGAGATGATGGAGGAGGACACCTTTGTCGATCTTGGCAGCGGTTAGAAAGCTTTTTGTTGTTATTGCATTCACTTGTCATTTCTGTAATATTGTAGCTCTGTAACAAGTTGATTCATCTAACTAATCAATTATTGAACTAATTTAATAGTTTATTAATCGTTTTTTTATCCTTACATAGACTTAAAAGGACCATATGTAGCACAATTAGTGGTCTAATAACGCCCTTAAAATCCAACTTGGCAGAATCTTCCAGCCTGTGACACTGAAGACTGATCGATCCACCTGCTTGGGTTTAGCTAGAAACTGAGCCAATACTAGCTGAATTTCAACAGACTGACAACACAAATTTGAGGCTCATTCTGCTCTCTGATTGGATAATCTGCAGAGACATAAATAAGATCCATAAGATAACTTCACTTTACACTGTTGTTCAGAAATTAGGTATGATTTGTACATGTGACCTAATATCTGGGGATACATCAAATATGCAGATGTAATTTAAAATGGAAATATTTCATACTATCCCTTTTTTAATCATGCTGAGAAGAGACTTTATGACTCAGATAATTCTATAATGATCGCAGAATGAAACATAAATGTGTCAAGTATTTCAAATCAAGTTGTGACAAGTTGTCTCTTTGAAGAGGTTCTTCAGGGGCAGGGGTCTCCAACCTGTAGCTCAGGAGCCACCAGTAGCTCTCCACCCCCTTCCAGGTAGCTCGCCGAAGGATTTTTATTATTCATTATCAGTATTTATTATTATAAATGCATTTACGTTGTGCACTAGTAATAAATATATCATGGCTGTACCCAATATCAGGTGCGTTCACACAAATATATCAACACATTCTCCCCGGGGCTGCTTAAAGGAGTAGCTCACTGTCTTTATCGTTCCGGGGGAAGTAGCTCTCCGGGTGAAAAAGGTTGGAGACAACTGTTCAGGGGCATCGCTTGAGCTTTATTTTGATCAAATGTATGAACAAATTCCATATATATTGATACCGTTTTGGATCCAAACAACTAATCTATTTATCAAATTAATCGTTACAGCCCTATGACATTGTTTGTGCTTTATCTTGATTGTGGAAATATTTCTATTGAACATTTATTTTATTTGAAGGAGTTGGGCAAGTAGTGCTACAAGTTGCTGCAGCGACCAATTGTAAACACTACTATGGTGTGGAGAAAGCAGACATTCCAGCCACATATGCGGAGGTAACTCAATATTTGTCTTCCCACAATGCATACAAGGTCCTTCATCATTCATTTATCTCGAGTCACTGAGATATTTTTTAGGATTCATTCATTTAAACATCATACACAATCATTTGTAATTAGAAGGGATTTAAGATATTTATTTGTCTCACAGTGGAGAAACTTCAGCATCATCGTTGCGCACGTTACAGCAGAGAAAGTTGGAAATGAGAGCACTCAGATTGCACACATCAGTCTGTTATTTAAGATAATAAACAATACAATTACAATAATAAACTCTGGAGCTATAATTGCACGTGTTCAGAAGTATTTACAGATGTGTGTGTTGTACTTTAGCAGCGGAGAATATGAGTAGAATAATCATCAGCAATAATATCAACAGTTAGAGTGACTAGTGAATGGCAGAAGTATCAAGATTGTTCCTAAACCGATTGCTTTGAATACCTGCAGATGATTAACTAAGTGCAACATACTGTAAATGCAGCTCAGAAAAAGGGCTGTTCTTTTGTATTGTAATATTTCTCCTAAAATCAAGTTGTTATATTGTGTGATGGCTGTCAAAACATGGGTGACCGGGAAATCTGTCCAGAAGGTCCATATCCACATGTATTTTGACAGTGATAGTTCATCTCTCAGTCCGATTGACAATGTTTCGTTATTTTCACCTTCATTTCAGAGTATGGATAAAGAGTTTAAAAAATGGATGAAGTGGTATGGAAAGAAACACGGGGAATATACAGTAAGTAAACGGGGAATTTACATTATTCATGTTTTGTTGTCATATGTAAATGGGAGAAATCTGTTTCGCACAACAATTGTCTCCCCTTTGTTAAATAACTGAGATACCACGTTCTGGCCAGACGCTGGTCACAATAGACCAGGCTGCCTGTGATTTACTGAAATATGTCAACTTTATCCCCACCGCTGTCAGACTGTACAACAAGTCACTAATGCACTAGGACTGAAAAAAGCTGCACTGCTATTGCCACTCTTTATTTTATCGCAATTACATCCTGCACAGACTATAATTTTAACCGACTTCTGTCTTTTGCACAATCTGATTCTATCCGCGCCAAATGTGACTTGCAAATTTCTCCAGTGTGAGATCAATAAAGTCTATCTTATCTTAACATAATGGAGGATAGTAAGCTGAAATAATACTCAGAACACATTGGTTACTCTGGATCAGTCATCCTCATAGTGGGACAGGCGTTTTGCTATTCCAGGGGGGAACGCACATGACTGTGGAGACCAAGCTGTTTTGCTGTATGTACAAAAAAATTCTGAAACGACTGAAACCTGAAGGAAACTGAATAAACTTCCAGGAGCTCTGGTGCGCCACGATCCCGTCTCTGTGTGCTTAATCTTCCACACTACTAGATAGATAGATACTTTTTTGATCCCCGTAGGAGAAATTCAGGTGTCCAGTAGCAGCAAAAATAAACATTCTAAAAAGTTAAAAATAGTAATAATCAGCAACAGCCCTTCAGGTCACAGCAGCAGAGGTGAAGTAGCCTCTGGGTGGAGCAGGACGGGTCACAGCAGCAGAGGTGGAGTAGCCTCTGGGTGGAGCAGGACGGGTCACAGCAGCAGAGGTGGAGTAGCCTCTGGGTAGAGCAGGACTGGTCACAGCAGCAGAGGTGGAGTAGCCTCTGGGTAGAGCAGGACTGGTCACAGCAGCAGAGGTGGAGTAGCCTCTGGGTGGAGCAGGACTGGTCACAGCAGCAGAGGTGGAGTAGCCTCTGGGTGGAGCAGGACGGGTCTCAGCAGCAGAGGTGGAGTAGCCTCTGGGTGGAGCAGGACGGGTCACAGCAGCAGAGGTGGAGTAGCCTCTGGGTGGAGCAGGACGGGTCACAGCAGCAGAGGTGGAGTAGCCTCTGGGTGGAGCAGGACTGGTCACAGCAGCAGAGGTGGAGTAGCCTCTGGGTGGAGCAGGACGGGTCTCAGCAGCAGAGGTGGAGTAGCCTCTGGGTGGAGCAGGACGGGTCACAGCAGCAGAGGTGGAGTAGCCTCTGGGTGGAGCAGGACTGGTCACAGCAGCAGAGGTGGAGTAGCCTCTGGGTGGAGCAGGATGGG
This sequence comes from Knipowitschia caucasica, assembly GCA_964034765.1. Classification (NCBI taxonomy): domain Eukaryota; kingdom Metazoa; phylum Chordata; class Actinopteri; order Gobiiformes; family Gobiidae; genus Knipowitschia; species Knipowitschia caucasica. The sequence goes on along the minus strand of OZ035824.1, from coordinate 50,800,600 downwards.
TCACAGCAGCAGAGGTGGAGTAGCCTCTGGGTGGAGCAGGATGGTTCACAGCAGCAGAGGTGGAGTAGCCTCTGGGTGGAGCAGGATGGGTCACAGCAGCAGAGGTGGAGTAGCCTCTGGGTGGAGCAGGACGGGTCACAGCAGCAGAGATGGAGTAGCCTCTGGGTGGAGCAGGACTGGTCACAGCAGCAGAGGTGGAGTAGCCTCTGGGTGGAGCAGGATGGGTCACAGCAGCAGAGGTGGAGTAGCCTCTGGGTGGAGCAGGATGGGTCACAGCAGCAGAGGTGGAGTAGCCTCTGGGTGGAGCAGGACGGGTCACAGCAGCAGAGATGGAGTAGCCTCTAGGTGGAGCGGGATGGGTCACAGCAGCAGAGGTGGAGTAGCCTCTGGGTGGAGCAGGATGGGTCACAGCAGCAGAGGTGGAGTAGCCTCTGGGTGGAGCAGGACGGGTCACAGCAGCAGAGGTGGAGTAGCCTCTGGGTGGAGCAGGACAGGTCACAAGGTGGAGTAGCCTCTGGGTGGAGCAGGACAGGTCACAAGGTGGAGTAGCAGTGGAGTCCAAAAGTAAAATGCTAAATGCTTCATTTGCATTTTTTTAAAGTTAGCATTCCTCCAGTGGATTTGAACCTGATCCACTTGGTTCGGACCATGAATCCTCTCTGCTCCGGTCTGGACCAGTGTAAAACCATCAACACATCAAAAGCACAAAACAACAACTGTTTCAGAGCTACTTAGGACTTGCACCCGTTTTCCAGCGCATTCAATACTATAACGGGATTCCACATCCTCGTTTTCGTTCCTTTCGGACCCTTGTGGCAATTGTGTAATGAATGACAGTGGCTTTCATATTCAGGAGCAGGACTCATGGGAACTCTGCCTCTGTCACTCAAATGGCGCTGAGGCTTCTTCATGGAGAATTTCCGCCTTGAAGTGGAGAGGTAGAGCAATAAAGTCCGTGTGGCATTTATTTTTGATAACTATTTGCCAATTTTATAGTCTAAATTGGTAAACAACTAATGCTGAAGAAATGTAAACTCTCCGTCTCGAGACTTAAGTAGCGTAACCTGAGAATTGAAGTTGATTTTAGCGTTCACGGTAAAAGGGGGTTCAACTTCACCCCACTACTTTTAATGTAGCAATGCATATTCTTTGTTCTAACAGGGTTCTTGTTGTTGTACATGACACTTTTTCATTGTGTGCTTGAAATATACTGAAACTAATCGTGGTTTGTTTGTGCCTCAGCTGGAGAGGGGGGATTTTCTGTCTGAGGAGTGGAAAGAAAGAATCGCCAACACAAGGTAAAGGATGTTGGCGAAGCGTGCGTCACATGGATGTTTTAAAGCCCGTCTGTCAAAGCCTGAGATTCACTCATTTATGTCTTTCAGTATTATTTTTGTGAATAACTTTGCCTTTGGACCAGAAGTAGATCACCAACTGAAGGAACGCTTTGCAAACATGAAGGAAGGTCCGTACCAAGCAAACACCCTTTCTGTATTCTGTAGGGGTTCCCAAACTTTTCTTATTGAGAAAATAAGGGGCCTCAAAGAAGTGACAAAACACACACAAGTAATTTTTTTCTTTATCTATATTTTAATGCACTTTTTGCAACTTCACTTGGGTTGAGTAGGAACAGTAACAAAACAGCATCCCCAAGTAATTATTTCAAACTTAAGTACAATGCAGATGTTTTAGAACACTAATAATCACAGCCTACGTAGCTTCATGTTACCCTCGTAGGAGCTCTGAACCTCAACTTTGGGATTCAAAAGTTTGAAGCATTATGTATCTTTGTTCTACAGGTGGAAAAATTGTTTCCTCCAAACCCTTTGCACCTTTGAATTTTAGGATAAACAGTAGAAACTTGAGCGGTAAGTGAACTTCATTGAAAGTAAAAGTTTTATCTATGTTATGATTCTATGTTAATGGTGGTCTTTGTCTTGTGTAGACATTGGCACAATAATGCGTGTGGTGGAGCTGTCTCCTCTGAGGGGCTCGGTGTCTTGGACGGGAAAGCCGGTGTCCTACTACCTTCACACCATTGACCGCACCATAGTGAGTACAACTGTGTTCTTTTGTGCCCCTGAGATCCAGGCTTTGATGCCACTCACCACCCTTTGTCTTTGTTTGCAGCTTGAAAATTATTTTGCCAGTCTCAAAAATCCTAAACTCAGGGTAAGTGTGTATATATTTTAGTTGTTTTCTGTTTTTGGTGGTTGACCCAGCTGGCTTCATGAATAAGACTCACATAGCATGTATTACGAAGAAGGTTAACACGGATATGTTTAAGCCAGTGGGGGCGGGTCCTGACTCAAAAGTGTCCATAATGACGTGCGCTGACATGCTGCAATACCACCCCGGGCCTGTGGGGGTGGACCTGGAATAAGAATTAGCCAATGCTGACATATAGCATCTTCTTACCTCTCGAAAACGTCTTTACAGGATGGTCCAAAAGTTGGTTCTTGGCCCAAAGCTCCGTTCCACATGTGTGTCAATGCTGAGGGAGTGTTTTGGACCAGTCTAGTTTAGTCGCTGTAAATTTTTGAAGTCACTCGTTTAAAATGAATGGGGCTCGTGCAGCTGACGCATGCACAGATGCGTTTTTTCACATTTTCCACCCCCCGCGGCCATTTTGAATCACTCCATGAGAGCCCAACTTTTGGCCCATTAGTTTGAACGGCGGAGATAGGCCTGACTACGTTCATTAATATATACAGTCTATGGTTTAAGCAGATGATGATGGCTGCCTTAAATACCCTTAAAAATAATTAGTAGTCTATAGTTTGTAACTCACAATATTTTGGTTAGTAGCAAACTTTTCACTTTTACAAAACATATGAGAAAGACACCAGTGCTTTTGACCAGCAGTCTTCACAGCAATGTCCTTTCATTTGAGATGTTCCAAACCGTTCATCACACATATGTATCAACGTGAATGTTATGATGATGATGAGTTATGCTTTATTGTAGGAAGAGCAAGAGCTAACTCGGCGACGCCAGCAGAAAGATACAAAGGAAAGTAAAAGCAATAACACCACACCCACAAAGCCAAAAGAACCCCCAAAGGTAAGCAGGCAGATAATACAGAAATATGTTATATATTATTCATTTCCATTAACATGCCATTCCTTGTTGTATTTTCAGCCGGAGTCATGTGATGAAGAGGAGCCTCCAAGCTTGGTGACGGTAGTGAAGCCCAGCCCCAAACCAAGAAGGACTCGGCTTTTGTCTAAAGGACGAAAGCTGAACAACAAAAAACGTGGTCGCCCGAAGAAGGCCGCTGTCAACACCACTGAGAAGAAAAATAAGAAAAATCAAAGTGCATTGGATTTGCTGCACGCCAAAACTCTGTCTGCAGCGCCCACTCAGGGTCAGGCCCCACAAAAAGTCCAGAAGGCCACTCGTGTTTGTCACAAAGCTCACTGGTTTCTATGTGTCCAGATTCATACCGGTCACCTCAAAGTCCCTTCTACCAGCTACCTCCCATGGTTCAGCACTATCCCTCCAGCCAATTGCTGCTGGGTCCAACTCCTCCAGCTTTGCAGCAAATGCTTGGTAACCTTTTGCCTATGATTCGCAGATTGTTTTACAGACAGTTTAAAGATGTGTGTGTATATAGATGTATGTGTATATTTCTCTACAGATAACATCAAAATACAGTACCTACAGTTTATGTCCTACATGAAGACCCCTCAGTACCGCTCCAATCTGCAACAGCTTTTAGATCAGGAGAAGGTATGATGAGTGGAACCTTTTGAATAATAATCCTTTCCTCTTTAAAAATATGATTTGCCTATCCAAATTTTGTATTTTATTTTCAGGAAAAACATCGGGACCTGTCGGGGCAGGCAGAGCAGTTACAAGCTGTCTGTCAGACCCACAAGGATAAGATAAAAGGACTTTTTCAGATGAAGCTTGATGAGGTAAATATTTGTTTGTATTTTAGTTTTTGCACAAAACCATAGAAACTGTAGTTTTTTAAATGTCTCAAGAAAGTTTCAAGAGGTGATTCTTTAACCCCAAATAGTGTGTTCTCAGTGTTCACACACAATAAGAACATATTCACACTGTTAGACATAAGGCCTAGATTATATTTGGATGGAGATATTTCCAGTGTGGTTTTTTGTATGTATTTTCATGGAATTGTCTGACCGGCCAGAACCACACAGTTTGACAATAATTATACATTATGTTCATATATACAATGGTTAGGGTTATCTCTGCCCTAAGCAGCAAAGTACATAAGCCATGTTTGTGTTAATTGACACATGTGCTTGTCTGTTCCTCACTGTAAATGTCATTCACTCATAGAAAAACCATATTTAAACAATTGGTCGTGCCACAATCTTGAATATTTGCTTAAAGCTAATTCCACGTCCTCAGTTTTCTGTTAAAGTCAAGATACCTTTGCAGAACTGAGAACCAACCTGCCCATTCCCAGACCCTTCTGCATTTTACATTCATGTTCCAATGTAAAATGTAGAAGTGCCTGACTGGACAGGCAAATGTAATCATGCAAATGACATACCACTTTCATAAAGTTTCAATGTTGGCTTAATGAAACTTCTCTGTGCTGGATTACAGTTAGGTGTGAAAGCCTTGACAGCAGAGGATCTTTTACAAGCGCAAAAGGAGATCTCTGCCCACAATCTCCAACTCAAAGAGCAGACAAAGCAGCTTGAGCGTGACATGGCCTTATTGAGGGACCATAGCTTGCTGCTTGTAAGTTCTCCATTGTAAATTCAAAAATGTAGTTTTTACATGCCCACACTTCTTTTCTACTTTTCTCCAGCTGAAGACCCGATGTGAAGAGCTGAAGCTTGACTGGGGCTCTTTGTGTTTGGACAGTTTGTTGAAGGAAAAACAGGCCTTGCGAAGACAGATATCAGAGAAACAGAGGCACTGTCTGGAATTACAGGTATTTTTTCTCGCTAAAAAGTTTAGAAGAATTAGTAGTTTAATGTATTATTGTTTTGTAAATAAAAATTGAGATAAGGGTGGTCTTCATTGTCTTAAGCCACCCCTGATGTCCATTTTCAGATCAGCATTGTTGAACTGGAGAAGACCCAAAGGCAACAAGAACTGCTGCAGCTGAAGTCCTACAGTCCTTGTGATGGCTCCCCTTACAGGAAGAACTTAGAGTCCCGATCCTCCATGGACATGGACTCCTCAAAGATGGGACTATCTTCCGCTTCTTTGCATAATGGCATTAGTCCAGAGTTAAATGGAACCAGCCCTCCTTGTTTTGAACGCACCAACATTAAGGGGGAGCTCCTCTCCCGATACCTCCCAATCTCCCCGGATCATGAGATTGCTGCCTCTGCTTCTGACATTCGACAGAGGCAGCATCTCTCCTCTCACACGCTTCCAGACTACACACGCTTCTCACCAGCCAAGATTGCCTTACGAAGGCATCTCAATCAGGATGTGACGGCTGCCTCTCAGCTGAGAGGTCCTGGGATGATGACACACAGGTTGGTTTTCATAAAACCTTTTAAAAAGAAATAAGCGTAACATATGTGTATTCATTGAGTCTTTTATTTCTAGAGGGGAACTAGTTGGTATTAATCTTCCAGCCAAACAAAACTGTCCCTCCCCCGGAGCAACTGAAGCCACAAGTAGTACTGCTAAATCCTTTGAAAGGGTGAATACAAAATCTTGTTTTTGCCATTATTGTGAAGTGATGGTCATCTAAATTATGATTCATCTGTTAGTATTTTTCTCCCCAGGGTGGTAAAGAGAAGAGTCCTTCTCAAAGTGATAACAGTATTACAAGCCTTCCAATTAGCATCCCTTTGAGCACAGTCCACCCCAGCAAACTGCCCGTCAGCATCCCCCTGGCCAGTGTGGTGCTGCCCAACCGAGCAGAGAGACTGGTCAGTCATCTCTCCTGCTCCCTCATTAACATTTTCTGTGTCACTTCACACTTTTTAGATATTCTTTTTAATATATATTTGGATTACACAATCTAATGTATGTTTGAATATGGTTTTACAGAGAAGTACTCCTAGTCCTGTCCAGACCAATGGTACGGCTAAAATTAACTTTAATAACCAGATAACTTGCATTTGGAATATCATATTTCTTTGTATGATGTAGGTTACTCCTCCAACTCGGGGTTGATGAATGGACTTGTACACTCTGAGGAGCATAATGGTGCTTCTCTGTCTCCTCCCTCCCACTCTAACCCAGCCCTGAGCCGCTCTTCTCTACAAAGCCCCTCTCTCAGCACTGGCGGGGTGCTCCAGTATGCAGATGGACCACCGCGCATTGTTCCAGAGGACGGCTCCGAAAACAGGGGAGGCGAATCGGACAACGAGCCCCTGGAGAGTGACATGAGGAGGAGGATCTTCTTCTCCTCCTCCTCTTCATGTTCTTCATCTTCAGGTAGTGGCAGCAGCGCTACAGCAGGCTCCCGCCTCCACCATCACACAGGCAGCTTAGCAAAGCAGGGTTACCATGGCAACCACCACCACCAGTCCCCTGGCACACACCCCCACAACCCCACACACCCCTCCACTCACTCCTCCCACAGCCTGGCCCCTCAAGAGGGCCGCAAGCGGGGCAGGAGGAAACGTGGCTCCACTGGAGCTGTGACGGCCAGCACATCCCCTAAAAGGAGGTCATTTCCTGGACTGACCTCTGGCCATCATGCCTCAGGATCCCCACTCAACATCAGCTCAATGGTCAGGGAATGACTTGCATGTTCATCCCCATGCCACATTCCCAGCTCATGTTATCTTTTACAAACCTCTGTTTAGGTCAGTAACATTAACCAGCCTCTGGAGATCTCTGCCATATCCTCCCCGGAGCAGTCTAGCAGCAGTCCGGTGGGGCTTGACCTGGACCAGCCCCCTGTTCTGAAAAGAGAGCGCCCCCTAGAGTTTAATGGAGCTGGTCGATATTCTTCTGCACCCAGCTCAGATGACGAGGATTCTGGTTATCCCGCTGACAGCTCCAGTGCAAGGTTAGAGAATTACAATTTGTATTTCTTACGTATAGTGTGCCTTATGCTTTTCCGTTGATCATTATGTATTTTGTTTTAGAATTGAAAGAAAAATTGCCACAATATCACTGGAGAGCAGAGACCTTCCCAGTAGATTTGTGGATACTGAAAGAGGTATATTACCTGCCTGCAGCTTCCTTTTGATTACTGATTCTGAGTGACATTGTTTATATTGCAATGACAGGCAGAAAATCTGGGAGTAGCAGTGGCAACAGCACGGGCAGTGAATCCTCATCTGCTTCCTCAACAAGTAAATGGAAATCTACATTTTCACCCATTTCCGACCCAAAGCCGCCAGGCTCTGAGCTGAGAGCGGGAGGCTCTCCCTTTGGTGCGGGGGGGCCCGGCCGCTGCGCAGACTCTGATCTGGACCACAAACCACATGCTCAGGGGCGAAAAGGCAGTGATGCGGAATCCTCATATGTGATGTCCAACCCATTCCTCAGTCAGGACGGGGCTGTACGCGGGGCTGGGGGAGCCAGCGGATCACAGGGATCCAGTGGGTCAGAGGCACGACAGGCTCAGCAGAAGCAGAAGGTCCCTCGAGACTGGGAGTCCAAAACCAGTAGCAGCCAGAACCTGTTCATCTCTGCTGCTGCCAACACTGGAGCTGGCATACGGAGCTCTGTTTCCTCCACCTCTGGTGCTACTGTGGGCCAGTTCCTGAGCTCCCAGTTTCCACTTGGAGGGACCTCCGTCCTGCAAACACTGTTTGGGGCCCAGACTGGATCCTCTGTGAACGGGTCGACGCGGCTTGTCAACGGGCATTCAGCTCTTGGAAGCTTCTCTAGTGCTGGTTTAGCTGGAGGAGCTGCTGGAGGTGAGCACCACTGACACTCACTGTTTTCACTTTTATCAGAGGTTTGCAAGATTAGAATTATACAAGGCTAGATAAAAATGATTGATTTAGAATGAGGTAAGTGAAAGTCCAACCTGCTGACTTCATCTGCTTTACTGACTTCACTGAGGACTTGCTTTTGACTGTGACTGCTTGCTGCTATGTTATAGGTCGGAACACCCTTAGAAAATATGTGATCGATTTCCATTTGATCAAACCCAACAGAGAAATGCAGAGTATAAAAAGATTTCTATTCGAAATATGTTCTTTTTGACCAATTATGTTTTCTCTGGGTGTATACATTTTCCGTGTACCTTATGGCCATTTCCATTTTATCCATCCATCCATCCATTTTCTACCCTTATCTTATTTCCATTTTAATGAGGGAAATATTGTGTGAATGATTGACTTATTGTTGAATGTACGACTCAATTTTGCAATTTTCATTTTTGAGAAGGACAAAAGGTAAATGCTGGCTATTTCTATTTCTGTTTGATGGAAAATTCAAAATCTGAAAATACTAGTTTCCCAATTGATAATGTAATTCTAATGAAATGCTCTGTAAGTACACGGAGTGTGTTGAGCTTTGTGTGCTTGTTAAAGACTTGCTTGGCGCTATGCTCAACCTGGCTCAGCCCCTGCTTCTCTTTTTGTCCCCTCTTTCTGGCTCTGTCCCCCTTCCCCTGGCTCGCTCTCTTGCCCTCTGCTCCCTACATTTCTATGACTTGCAGGAATTTTTCACCACGTGGTACCTACAGTGTCGTCCCATCAGTTTGGGGCAGCGCTGGCTGCTTCTGGAGGCCTTGGCTCTCTGCTCAGTCTCTCCACCTCATCCCAAAGCCCGTCCCCATCCGCATCCTCCCGACAAACTGCGGTGTCCTCTCCTTCTGCTCAGCACAGCCGCACACAAACCGTTCTGCACAGCGCCTCTCCCCCCTCACTCCCTCTGCCTCCCCTCCCTCCACTCCATGCTGCTCCATCTTCAGTGTCCACGCTACATGATCCTCAGGCCACAGCTCGCTCAGAGCGCCTGTCCCACACTGGCCTCCACCAGCAGAGGGTGCAGTCCTCCCATTCCATTCCCACCTCTGTGAGTTGTGTCTCTGCTGCTTCAGCCCCGCTGTCCTCATCATCCCGTCCCTTTGCCGTGCACTACTCGTCCCGACAGTCTTCCCCACAGCCCAGCAACTCTGCAGGCGGCAGTGGCCTGTGGAGGACTCAGAGCACACACATGCACAGTGGCCACACGTCCCATCTGCCCGGCTCCCGGCCCAGATAGGCTTAGGGGGGAGGGAGGGGTAACGGGGTAGGCCGTAGTGGAGAGGGAGAGACTGGTTGGGTGTGAGAGACAGGGTACCCTGTCTTCAGAGCAAGGTGAGTTGTGTTCACTCAATCATGCGTTTGGTTTCAGGCGGAAAAATAACAGAGTGTGACTTATTCTTAGTCCTTTTCTCTTTTTCCTCAGGTAATTAATGAAAACTACCTCAACGTTAAATGAACTATGCAATTGTCCTGTTGTGGACCAATGCACCCTACTCAGTCATTGGTGCTTGTAAGCGTGTGCACTACCATTGGCCTGCAAACCGCTTTTTCAGCTGCACTCTGGCTCAGTCGAGTCCCTCTTGTCATCTGTGGACCTGTGGAGACTGAGGGATCACTTCATAAACAGTAAATGACTACCTCTATTTCTAATCTTGAGGTGCTTTGGGTTTGAAACAAAACGTACCATAATAATTTAATGAAAATATTGTTTGGATCAACCTTGAAAATTTAATAATTCAATCTAAAGTAAATTTGTCATTTTCGCCACATCTAGACATTGATGCTATGGAAGTATAATTCTTACCTAAATACATCCTTAAATACATTTAATATATGTATTAGATGTATCCAATACTTCCTTAAGTGTATTAGTTTAAATGTGTCACCTTCACCTCACACTTCACTATAGTTTCCTCAACTCTCAAACTGAAAAGGGATTTGAACTCACATCACACTGGAAAAGGCCGACGGTGACTTCTGTAGCTTAAAGGACATCATTCAGCCCCAAACCTTTGTTTTCCTTTCATGGTAATACTGCTACTGTGTGTTTTGGATGTATTTGGTTCGAAAACAATGTCTTTTTATTTTCCTTCTCCACAACAAATTGTGTTTAACAAATTGTGTTTGTCTTGGCCCCTGTTGGGCTCTGATGATGAAATGATGACCTTCCTTTGTTCCTCTGGACGAACAACACTACTTTAAAAACAAAAACAATTACTGTTAATAAGCTGCACATAATGTTTCTGCTTTTGGAATTGCAGGTTAATCTAAATAAGTAAAGTAACTCTTCACACGTTTCTACTTTTGGCATTTTCAAAGAGAATCTCGCACTAGCCAATAACATTACCAAGACCACAACAGAACTACTGGACTTTCTTTCTATTGTACAAATGGATAAAACAAATGTTTGTACTGTGAATGTGGTTGATTGATTGTATAGCTGTGTATAATTTAGACTATAATATTTATATTGTCTTTTTTCCCTTTTTTAATTCCAGACTGTGTTGATATTGTAGTATGCAATATTGTGTGTACTTGGCTTACAGTTTGAGAACATTGGTGCTAGTTTGGACTGTGCCTGATCTTATTTATTATTTGGTGAAACACCACAAACAAATGGAAGAGTTGGTGCTGTACAGAGGAAACCTTGTAAAGCCACTTTGGCCTTTCTCTTGTTGATATGTGTGTTTTTCTGTGAATACTGCAGAGCTCTCCTGTGTGGAACAGCCTTTCACAAATCCTTCCTGAGCAGTTTAGTCATGAAGAGAGTGCTCTATGAAATGTATATCTATAGTCTATAATGACATATAAAATATAAGGAATAGGACGTATTGGTGCTTAACCTGTTTAAACAGGGCGTGGAGCCTCGGACAGCCAGGCTCTGCCACCAAATGAAAAGGCGGTGATATTATGTATGTACATAGAACATATGTACATATGAAGATCTGTCCGGTGCTGTTTGGTGCAGTAGTCCAGCACACTGTTAATGCTTCTCACTAAAACTGTTTTAATATTCCATCATTTAAGAATCATGGTGCTTATGCTCTGAACAACTCCATTCTGAGCAGTTGTTTTATTGGTGCAAAACAAACTTGTCAAAGTCCTCATGTAGTGATTTATTGATGTCTCAAAGACGTCTGTTCATGTGTTCGTTTAGAGAGTGATGTCGTTTGGAAATACTTCTGTGTTATTCAGAGAGCCACGTTTTTGTTCGCATCACAATTTTTGTCTGTGTGAATTTTTCACTTGAAGTACATGCATGAGAAAGTTGAGTCATTATCAAAGCTTTATAGAAAACGTCATTTACCTTGATTTTTAGGAAATAATACGATAGACCTTAATGTGTAAACCAGCACTGATGGGACTTTTCTAATGACGCTGATACTATTTAAATTCTTTTTTACTTTGTATGAGTTGAACTTTCCTGAATCATTTCTGACAGATCACATGGTGCTCTCCTTCACTTAAAACAGGGAAATTGCAGCTATATTAATCATGCTTCTCTTCTGCGATCCGCCTGAAGGGCAAAGGTTTTAGTCCCTTAACAGCTTTGATGTTTCAATTCCACTTTGTTGATATTTGTGTCGGTGAGAATGACTTTTGGAAATACAACTTTTGAATAAAATCTAGCTGTTATATAATATCACCCAGGCTGTTTACAAAATCCTGCCAGATACTTTTACTCAGGAACTGCCCATGTTTGAAAATAGAAAAACTGCTGCACAAACTAGAATCTGGCTCAGGGCTCGGTCAATTCCTCAGATGGGCATTTTACAAACATTAAATTATGCCAGTTGCCTTTTCCTGAATAGTTCTCACTGTCACAAACCAACTTCCGCACTCCCACGTCTATGGAGCTTCACGAGTTCTGAAGTGTGGGTCAGTCAGCTTGGTGCACACCGGTTACAGACCAGTGTAATGGGACTGGTCTGAGGTGCAATAATAACAACAGACCTTTCTGAAATGCCCCTGAAACTTGTTACTGTTCGGTGTTGGTGCTTTTATCCTAAGATCTTATGACAAAAGTTTATTGTTTTTTTTCTGCCTTTACAATAATAAATAAAAGGTTTCTTACAAAGTGTATCATGGAACTGTGTGTTTCTTACTAACAACTTCTTTCATCTAAGGAACGTTGTAGCACATGTTTTGCTACATTTGGAGGCCGTTTCAGGATGACGGCCCATTCCTGTCATTCCCGGTGGAAGATTTGCAATGTCCAAGAATGAACCTTGGTTTTATCTCATGAGACGCATGGACGTTCTTCAGCCTGGGGCCTTGACTCGTCTGCAAAACAAGAGCGCAGCTGTGAGAGCCTGGTGGGAGTCAAGGACCGCCATAATCACTCGACACATGATTTTTATATCAATTACTATATTACAAAATACTCAGACATGGAACTGGATTGTGCTCTTAACCAGAAAAGTCCACTTAAAACTTGGGTACCGAATTTTCAAGCCAAAAAAACTGTTTGAAAATCCATCCAACTTGTTCCTTGCTCCCAAAACAGTTTGGCTATTTTGCTATCTTTCACTTGCTTGAATGTTTTGTAACATCACAGATCAGTTTATTCAGAAAGGAAAGTAAAAAAAGGGACCACCCTCACTCGGCCAATCAGCTCTCAGCCCAAAGCAGGGCTCTACATTATTTATATGAGGCAGCACGGTGGCTGAGGATAGCACTCTTCTCAGCAAGAAGGTTCTGCGTCCGTATCCCGGTCAGAACAGGGCCTCTCTGCGTGAAGTTTGCATGTTCTCCCCATGTCTGTTTAGGTTTCCTCCGGGTACTCCGGTTTCGCCTACCCCTAAAAACATGTACAATAGTTCAGGGTGAATGAGTGTGTGTTTGTGAGTGCGAATGTGGGACAACGGATGCAAATTAGCTCATGGATACAATCCGGAGAGATGTGTTCATGAACATGTACTGTCCCAACCAAATAAACAATAAATAAATACATATTTATGTCACTTTTACACAAATGTGACTTTCCGTGTCTGGTTTGTGATCCATGAAAAGAACTTGACTTATCAATGTGCAAATTTAACCACAACTGAGATTTAAAAAAATGGATCATTTGTAGGAAGTTATCTACATAGTCATGAACATTAGGCTCGACATGTGAAGATGAAGAGCACATCTGCACAATGACATTCTGTTTAACTTTTACAAGACTTTCTGTTGAGACAGTTTCAATACAGCAAAACAAACAAAAGCCTATTGCTCACTGGTGTGTCCTTAAGCAATTACCCACAGTCGTGCATATTTTGTTGGTGGTTATGTGTGTTTGTCCCAACAAGAAAAGTCTTAAAATTGAGTCTTGTAAAAGCGTGTGAACAGATCAGACCACAAGCATTCAACAATTTAGCATACTTACTGCTGGACACTTTGGGCTGAAAGCTGATTGGCTGATGTGAAGACAGTCTTGTACCTTTTTGTTTGAAAAAGCTGAAGATGTGATATAAGCAAACTGTTTGGAGAGCAAGAAACTACTTTGATGAATATTTACTTTAAAAAAAACTGTAGTTGGAATGTTTGCTGCCCCAGATTTAACACAAAAATACAATGTTTAAATACACAGACACACACATATCTATCATGGGAAGTTCAGGCTGGTTATTAGTTATTATTGTACACAGATGTAAGATGGACAGGACCTTTCAGTGCTGCTGTCCCTGCACATGCCACTCTCCCCATACTTTATCTCAAAGTGTTGCAAGCATGATCCCTCCACAGTTTTGCATCCATCAAGGACACGATATTTCTATTTTGGGAGTGTGTTCACCAGGTTTGCAGGATGTGTGATGGGTGGGAGGATAAAAATCAAAGAGGCTGGGTTCATTTAAAAAGCCATTGAAGAAGACTGACCTCTATCCTCACACCACAATGACCACAACAGGCAATTTCATGTTTGCTTGGGCCGGTCTCTGCGCAGTCCTCCAGGTGTCTCAGAACGCAGACATTGAAGGTATGATCTGTTTTTTCATTCATTTCCATCAAATTAAAAATGTCATCTTTAAGCCGGGGTACCTCATTTTTACTCTCCTCTGCAGAAAGAGACTTGTAAGGCTGGCATTCTGTGAACAAAGCAATTCTAAACTGTCTTTTTTTAGCCTTGTCAGACATAATTTAACACTCTAGGCTGAGATCTGATTGGCTGGGAGAGGATTGGTCCACATTTTTTCGTTTTTATGCGTGGAAAAAGTTGATCTGAAGATGTGAGAGACCAAAGTGTAAGAATCATGCATGAAAAAACAGTTTTGAGAGCAAGGATATTATGTATTGTATCGCACTGTAAATAATTTCACTGTAAAGAATTTCATTGAACAAAAAACTACCAGTTTAATTTTGTTTTCCTTTAATGAACACAACTTTTCAAATATTTTTTTAACATCTTCAGTTTATACAAGAAAATAGAAAAGCATCATTCTAACATAAGCAGGAGTTTACACCTCTTACACGTGTAATTTTACGGTATTGTAACTTTTTTTGTAATCACATTATAATTGTGGTAATAAAACGCCACTGGGTGTTTTTTAACCAATTTATAATTAAATTTGCATGTTTTAATTGTTTTTCAAAATAATATTTGTTTAATGTTGAAATTTCATTGTCATTTTACAGACATTTTTTACAGTGTACTTTATTATTGGTTTGAAACAGCTGCCCCAGTTTTTACATTTTTATTTATTTATTTTTATTTTTATTTATTGATTTATTTGATAGGGACAAGTGTACACAATCAACATGTGAAACACTACAACATTTATAGCCAAGTCTAGTTTGCAATGTCCGTCCCTAGGAGGGCTTTTAACACAATTAAAACACATTATACATTATAAAATTCACATTATACAAAAGCAGATAGATGTTCTCCAACTCATTGATGCTCACACACCTGGTTTGTTTTAAAAAATCGCTTTAGTTCATGTTTAAAACCAGCCCAGTTAGAGTTCAGTTTTAGCTGAGGGCTAAAACATTAATTTCATAAATTTGACAGGGCTTATTATGTTGAAAGAAAATGGGAATTGCCTTCAAATATTTAAAGTTTATTCAGAGAAAGAGCAGCCTCAGAGGAAAGCCCAAATATAGACATGCTTTAGCAGTTTTTACCACAAGGAAAAGATTTGTACAACACCAGTCTGTGAGGTGAAAAGGTACAACTCACTGCTAAAGAAGATGCACATAACACAGTCCATGACACAGTATTTTGGTTCAGACTAAAGTTTTAACTGACCTCATGACGTACTCAATACATTCTTTCATTTATTCCTCCAGTGACGGAAGAAATCAGAGAATCTACCAACTCTGCACCGTCGCCTTCTCCTCCAAACTTGCCATGCTTTGTGGATGATGTTCTGGCAACGCTGCGTGAGAGTTTGGAGGAGGATGGACACGTGAGAAATGACAGCATGGCCCAGTTTTCTGTCTGCACAGAGAATTCCCCCATGTTTTTACAGCTGGCACAGGACGCAGGCAGTGAGAAGCTGGATGTGCTGATTCCAACTCAAGGTAACGCATTAATTTGTCAATATTTATGTATGCAAAAGTGTTGTCAAATTGTGAATTATTTTAGACCTGGTTTAGTTCTGTTGGATATTTTCAGGAGGATGGGAAAGGCTTGAGAACTGCTGTGGTGTTCTGCTTTAAAAACATGGTGTAATGTTGTTTTTGTATGTTTCTGACTGTCTTTTAGTGGTGTTGAGGAAGGAAACTAATAAGAGAGTGCTCGTATTGACGTTTGATCCGACAAAGCCTCCTCAAACCACGCTCAGCCCAGCAGTATTGTTATTCCCATCACAAAGCATCTTCAAAATGTCGGGCATCCGTTTTACCAGTCAGTTATTAAACCCCAGCACACAGGTAAATACTAGAATAATACACTGACTGTTTGTTTCTGTATATATCTGTACCATTACCAAGCCTAATTCAACACTTTCTTCAGTTACTTGTAGTAGAGTTCAGGTTTTGTAAGTCAGGTCTGTACAAAAACATACTATATATATATATAATAAACTTTATAACAACCATTTCTCTGATACTACTTCAGTCACTGCAAAACTACATTCTTAACTGAAACATTTTGTCACAGTTGCTACATGCTTATTACCCCTAATACATGCTTATTAACCCTAATACATGCTTATTAACCCTAATACATGCTTATTAACCCTAATATATGCTTATTAACCCTAATACATGCTTATTACTCCTAATACATGCTTATTACCCCTAATACATGCTTATTACCCCCCAATACATGCTTATTACCCCTAATACATGCTTATTACCCCTAATACATGCTTATTACCCCAATACATGCTTATTACTCCTAATACATGCTTATTATTCCTAATACATGCTTATTACTCCTAATACATGCTTATTATTCCTAATACATGCTTATTACTCCTAATACATGCTTATTACCCCTAACACATACATGCTTATTAACCCTAATACATCCTTATTACTCCTAATACATACATGCTTATTACCCCTGGTACATACATGTGGCACTGTGGCTGAGTGGATAGCATTCTCGCTTCTCAGCAAGAAGTTCCTGGGTTCGAATCCCGGTTGGAACTGGGCCTTTCTGAGTGGAGTTTGCATGTTCTCCCCGTGTCTGCGTAGGTTTCCTCCGGGCGCTCCGGTTTCCCCTACCATTAAAAACATGCACAATAGGTCTGAATGTAAATGAGAGAGTGAATGGATGGTGTTGGAGCTGATGGTCCAGTGTGTTCTGGACTCGCTTCTGTCATCACCGTGTGTGGAATGATTGGAACAATATCTGACTCTGAACATTGAAAAGTGCTTTGGGCGATCTTGGTCTGTAAAATGCGTAAAATTACTTACATACGATACATGCTTATTACCCCTAATACATACATATTATTATCATTATGTATTATGTCCCAACCTCGTATTCCCTCACGGTGAAACAACTAAACTTGAAAAAAAAAAAAGTAATTCACGTAATCCACTCCATTCTTAAAATGGTGATTTACGACCAACACAGTCTACAGTTGTCTTGCATGTACTTTAAAAGGTGTTATTACAACGATAGACTGTATATATTAATTATTACAACCTATTTCCTGAATAAACAGAAGAAATACAGAGACGGCAGCAGTGAGGTCCAGAGCAGCCCAGACTCTGCTCACTGCTCTGCCCCCGTGTGGCGCAATCCAGAAGTGCAAGCGTATCTCCAAATAAACATAAAGGCATTAGTGATACACGGGGAGCTACTTTTAAGTTCAAATACAACTAATCTTCACATACAATGCCATAAAATGTGACTGAAAATGTGCATTCTTTTCAGACGCCCTGCACTTCAGAAGATTCTCGGTACATTCTTCTCACAGGGAACCATCTGAGCTTTCCTCCAACATGGGACATAGTTATGCAGACTTCCTCTGACACAAGTGAGATGAAGTGTGCCATTTCTTTAAATAATCTGTTATTTGTACAATATCCTACCGTTTACAGATGTTGTGGACCGCGAAGACAGCAGCAGCACCATCAGCATCTTTGCCCTTCTGCTTTTCTCCTCAAGAGGAACTGATACCAGGTCACTGTCCTCCATGTGTTCAGTGTTTCATGAAGGCCTCAGCCATCAAGCACAAAGATACGTTATTCTTTACACTAAAAGTACATGCGGGTGTTCGTCACGGATTATGGCCTAATAGTTTCTAATTTTGTTTCTTATAAAACAAATGAAAATATTATTCCTTATCTATTTGTGTTCTAGAAGATAAATGAACCAATTTTTCATTACCAAGCTGTCTGATTGTGTATAGCTCGGAAAAAAAAGACAACTTTCGTGACAAATATTACTCATTTACAATTAGCTCAATGGACCCAATTTTCTTTTTCACACTTTCTGAAATTAGGGTTCTGCTTTTGTAGGAAATATTATATCGATTATTTAGAGGAATTACTTGTATTGTGGAATTGAGTCCTTCTTTTTCTCTTCAGTCTCCTTGGTCTCTTTTGTCTCCTCCTCGATCTATTTGGTCTCCTCTGTCTCCATTGTCTCCTTGGTCTCCTCTGTCTCCTGGGCCTCTGTCTCATCTGTCTCCTGGGTCTCCCTTGGGTCTCCTCTGTCTCCTTGGGTCTCTTCTGACTCCTTTAGTCTTCTCTGTCTCCTGTCTCCTTTAGTCTCCTGGGTCTCTGTCTCATCTGTCTCTTGGGTCTCCCCTGTCTCCTTTGTGTCCTCTGTCTCCTGGGCCTCTGTCTCATCTGTCTCTTGGTTCTCCTCTGTCTCCTCTGTCTCCTTTGTGTCCTCTGTCTCCTGGGCCTCTGTCTCATCTGTCTCCTGGGTCTCCCTTGGGTCTCCTCTGTCTCATCTGTCACCTTGGGTCTCCCTTGGGTCTCATCTGTCTCCTTGGTGTCATCTGTCTCCTGGGTCTCTTCTGTCACCTCTGTGTCCTCTGTGTCCTCTATCTCCTCTGAGTCCTGGGTCTCCTCTGTGTCTGATTGTTCACATACTGGACCCATGCCACATGTTCAGTCCGAGCAGACTCACTCATGCTCATTCCAATAACACTGTAATATATTCCCCACGCAGGCCTCCAAACAACAACGACTTTTCACACAACTCCTTCCTCTGTGAGCTGCGACACTTCCTGGTGCAGTCAACCCCCCAGGACCACCAGGCGCCCCTGCTGAACCTGGGGCTCCTGCGGTCCCTGCCCTCCCAGCCCATCGGCCTGGCCTCCAGTGAGTCCCTCCTGGCGGACCTCATCCACTCGTCCGCCCCCACCATCCTGTCCTTCACCCAGGGCTCCCTGCTCCACGCGCATCACGAGGAGCTTGCCTTGTCCCCCGTCCTTCTGCAGGAGCTGGGGCAGAGGCTGGGGCAGGTCCTGGAGGAGGTGTCCCAGGTGATGGAGGCTGTGGAAGATGGAAGAGTGAGGGGGAGACTGGATAGACTCAAGCGGCTCTCTGGGTTTCCATTTGCGGACCGTGTGGGAGGTGATGTCCCCGTTTATTCACACTTATAATACTTCTTCAAATTCAGTTTACATCAGTATTTTCAGACCAGCCTCACTCAGCCAATCAAACAAAAATAACAATAAGTATTGATAATAATAATGAAATACATTTATTCTATACACTTACATTTCCACTAAACTTCAAAGAGCTGCATATTAAAATCAATCCAACAAACAAAAACAACATCAAAAGTAGATATAAAACAACAGTTCAGCGCTATATATTAACAATCAAATTATACAATGGATTAATTTAAGGCCAGCAAATATAGTTTAGCCTTTAGCTTGACCATCATGGGAAATACAAAGCTAGGCTGACAAGCTAACACGCCCGCCTCACGGTGCTAAATACAGTGCCTTGCGAAAGTATTCGGTCCCTTGAACCTTTCAACATTTCGCCACATTTCAGGCTTCAAACATAAAGATATAACAATTATTTTTTGTATCAAGAATCAACAACAAGTGGGACACAGTCGTGAAGTGGAACGAAATTTATTGGATAATTTAAACTTTTTTAACAAATAAAAACTGAAAAGTGGGGCGTGCAATATTATTCGGCCCCTTGCGCTAATACTTTGTAGCGCCACCTTTTGCTGCAATTACAGCTGCAAGTCGCTTGGGGTATGTCTCTATCAGTTTTGCACATCGAGAGACTGGAATTCTTACCCAATCTTCCTTGTAAAACAGCTCGAGCTCAGTGAGGTTGGATGGAGAGCGTTTGTGAACAGCAGTCTTCAGCTCTTTCCACAGATTCTCGGATTCAGGTCTGGACTTTGACTTGGCCATTCTAACACCTGGATACGTCTATTTGTGAACCATTCCATTGTAGATTTGGCTTTATGTTTTGGATCATTGTCCTGTTGGAAGATAAATCTCCGTCCCAGTCTCAGGTCTTTTGCAGACTCCAACAGGTTTTCTTCCAGAATGGTCCTGTATTTGGCTCCATCCATCTTCCCATCAATTTTAGCCATCTTCCCTGTCCCTGCTGAAGAAAAGCAGGCCCAAACCATGATGCTGCCACCACCATGTTTGACAGTGGGGATGGTGTGTTCAGGGTGATGAGCTGTGTTGCTTTTACGCCAAACATATCATTTTGCATTGTGGCCAAAAAGTTTGATTTTGGTTTCATCTGACCAGAGCACCTTCTTCCACATGTTTGGTGTGTCTCCCAGGTGGCTTGTGGCAAACTTTAAACGAGACTTTTTATGGATATCTTTGAGAAATGGCTTTCTTCTTGCCACTCTTCCATAAAGGCCAGATTTGTGCAGTGCACGACTGATTGTTGTCCTATGGACAGACTCTCCCACCTCAGCTGTAGTTATCTGCAGTTCATCCAGAGTGATCATGGGCCTCTTGGCTGCATCTCTGATCAGTCTTCTCCTTGTTTGAGATGAAAGTTTGGAGGGACGGCCGGGTCTTGGTAGATTTGCAGTGGTCTGATACTCCTTCCATTTCAATATAATTGCTTGCACAGTCCTCCTTGAGATGTTTAAAGCTTGGGAAATCTTTTTGTATCCAAATCCGGCTTTAAACTTCTCCACAACAGTATCTCGGACCTGCCTGGTGTGTTCCTTTGTCTTCATGGTTCTCTCTGCGCTTTAAACAGAACCCTGAGACTATCAAAGAGCAGGTGCATTTATACGGAGACTTGATTACACACAGGTGCATTCTATTTATCATCCTCAGTCATTTAGGACAACATTGGATCATTCAAAGATCCTCACTGAACTTCTGGACTGAGTTTGCTGCACTGAAAGTAAAGGGGCCGAATAATATTGCACGCCCCACTTTTCAGTTTTTTATTTGTTAAAAAAGTTTAAATTATCCAATAAATTTTGTTCCACTTCACGATTGTGTCCCACTTGTTGTTGATTCATGACAACAATTTTTTTTTTTTTTATATCTTTAAGTTTGAAGCCTGAAATGTGGCGAAAGGTTGAAAGGTTCAAGGGGGCCGAATACTTTCGCAAGGAACTGTATGTAATTATGGTGATAGCAGTTCATAAGTTCACATTTATTACTGACTCGATCTTTCTGCCTCCACAACAAAGATTCCTCTGACACCCCTCGCCGTCGCAGAAAGGTGCAAAGCGGGTCCTTTGTCTGAGCCATTCCACATTCTGGCCTTAGACTGTAAATATTAAAAGGTCTGACGTCTACAGCTTCTTCTTCTGTATCTACAGTATCTTGTTATTTCATAATAAATTGATATCATGAAATACCATGATCCGTATCTTGTACAAACATGAAATTATCATGAAATAACATGATACCAGCGGAAAAAAACACTCACAAGTGAACCTAAGAGTGACTCAATCTTCTTCTTTTTTTTTTTTTTTTCCCCGTACAAGTTTGCAAACAATAACCTTTCTAATAAGACAAAAACAGCAGACAAAATGGGTACCCCTGCTTCTTTGGGGGGCTACAGTGGCATAAATAGATGAATTACGGGGACGAAAATAACATCATTAGGACATGGGTACCCCTGCTTTAAATCAACTCAACTAAAAACGTTATTGTCCCCAATGGGAAAATTGTTTGTCATTAGATGGAGCAATAGAATCAATGCAAATAACATTATAATAATCACAATAATCACAATATCTGTACCTTCACTATTCCATGAACTCCAAAATTGCTTTCTGCAGCTCTAAATACCACTGTATTTAGGTCCTGAGTTCGAATCCTGGTCGGAACAGGGCCTGTCTGAGAAGAGTTTGCATGCTCTCTGTCTCCGCATAGGTTTTCTCCAGGTGCTCCGGTTTGCTAGCCACTAAGACATGCACAATAGGTATGAATGTAATGAGTGTGTGAATGAATGGTGCTGATTGGAGGCCAGTGTCCTTACTACTAAAGATTACTTACTGTCTCCATGATCTATGCAGTAAAATGATACTTGTCTGTACAGGGACGCTTCAGTACCGAGCCTTTCTCCTCCTCAAAGCCCTGCAGATGGCCAGACGTGCTTTCAACCCACCCCGAGCCCAGAGGTCTGCACGGGCCAACCCAAACGCACCGTCCATCTGCGGCCTGAAGACTCTGACCGTGTCCCTGGAGCGCTACCTCATCAGCCCCAACACGGCCGACATCAAGAACTGCAGGGGGGTGTGCGCCTTCCCCATGGGCCTGACCCGGAATCACGCCGTGCTGCTCAACTCCCACATCGAGAGCGGCCACAGCAGCGAGCGGGCCCCCTGCTGTGTGCCCGTGGCCTACGACAAGATGGAAGTGGTGGACCTGGGGGAGCTGGGGACCACGCTGAAGACCGAGCCGGACATGGTGGCTACGGCCTGTGAATGCCGCTAAAGCGAAGGGTTTTCCAAAGCATTGAGGGAGTGAAAAATTGAAGTCTGCGTCAAAGTTGTTTCAATCCATCACAAAACATATGCCTGTAAATGCAGTATGTATTATCACACCTTCAGAACCGGTTTTAACCATCTTTCTGAACTGCCAATCAGCGCTCAGTCTGAACTGTCCATAAGTATTATAACAATAAGTTGACAAGTTTTCACAATTAGAATAAAGTGATAAAGCTCTGACCTCCACCATAGAAAGTTTGTACCTATGACGTCTGTGTTCAGCTGCTTCGTATTGTGTGCTTGTGTAGAAATAAAAAAGTTTGATATTTCACTGATTCCTTTTTTGTTTCAAACGGAATATAATCAACTTTGTCTCTAGAAAAAAGTATGACAAAGATATTTATTTTTATTGCCAATGGAAGTACCATGTTAAGTCACAAACTCTGAATTTCCTTTGCTTTACGGAGAAGTAAAAAAAAAATTAAAAATAGATATGAAGGCATTTAACAGTACATATTTTGAATATGGGGCGACAGTGGCTCAGTTGGTAGAGAGCCTTTGGGCCTGAAGGTCGTGGGTTCGAGCCCACCATGAGACCTACTTCAAGACTCCCACTGATGTCTGCTGCCGTTGTGTCCTTGGGCAAGACACTTAACCCCACTTTGCCTGAAGCCCCCACTGAAAAATCTCAGCACCTGCCGGAGGATCAGTGAGGGGCTGGTGCTGTGTGGACTGGGTGCAGCTCTGACTGCCACCCCCCTAACCCAGAAATGGATTAAGGGGAAGAAAATGGATGGATGGATGGATATTATGAATGAGTGTCCAAAGGTATGATAGTATAAGTATAAAATGACAGAAGTACTTTATTCTTTTCACGCAGCTAATAATGTTTTCATTGAGGTAGAGTTGTCAGAGCAGAGTCAACGGGATTATTATTTTGACTCCATCAAGTTTTGGTTACAATGGGACACTTGTTTAAAAACAGACTGGTGAATGAGTACATGGAAGCTAAGGCTGTTCCTGTAAACACCTTGTTATTAAATCCTGTTGTGACGGTTAAAACAGTTCTGCTACATTACAACATGAACCCCTGCGGCTTCTGTTGACGTATGTGTGGACAAAACTGATTTTATTTTAAAATG
The DNA here is from genome assembly GCA_964034765.1 of Knipowitschia caucasica. NCBI lineage: Eukaryota > Metazoa > Chordata > Actinopteri > Gobiiformes > Gobiidae > Knipowitschia > Knipowitschia caucasica. Next base: position 50,777,285 of record OZ035824.1, on the reverse strand, counting down.
TTGCGGGTGTGGCTTTTATTCGGTTGTGCCTAATAATCCAGAAAGTATGGTTTATGATGATTATAAAGGGGGGAGTTCTACAGTGTTCACAAGTCCAACTGCAGAAGGGAAGACACTTTGTTATGGTGGGAGATTCTAGTTCGGATACAGTTTTTCATACCCCCCGTAATCCTCTTGTGTACCCCCTGGAGGTCATGTACGTTTTTTAACCAATAGTTTCTACATTGATCAGCAGATAGATATTTCTTTTTCGAGGCACTGAAAATATTTGGTGCCAAAAGGTGTATTGAAATTTCTAGTTTTAGTGACAAGATTTTACAAAGTTGTGGAATATTCATTGTTTAAATATGCTAATATATAATTTACTGAAGTACTACCTCATACGTATATAAGTGTGTACTTTATGCAGTTGCAATGTTGTGGTTGAATGAAGTGTGGTCAATATCTTGCTTTATCGCTCCTGTAAAGTTTGTTAAAGCTCCTCTTATTCAAAGCCTTTGAAATAGTTTACACCACAAAGTAGATCTTAATTTTAGTCAAATAAAGTTTGGCACAATTTACAAAAAATATGTTTTTAGACACTTTAATGATTCCCACATCTGAATAAACATGTACTGTATTTTTACACGATAATAAGTTATTAGTCATTTATTTAATTATCATCAGTTTCGGCCCAAAAATATGAGATGGTTGCTAGGTAACACATCTACAACAGGAAGTATAATTCTAAAACGAATAATGTCATGCACCTGTCACAGCTTCAGAGACAGAGCCATCCATTAAAGAACAGTGATCAGACTAATGTTGTTCTGAACGTGCATGATAGAACAGCGAGGTGGAATTGTCCATTTCAAAGAAACGTCCAGAAGAGTTTGTGTGACGTATATTCTGTTGTGGTTATAGACCTTCTAAAGCACAAAGGGCTGAGGTAGCACTACACTAAGGCTTGGTTTTTGGTTTGAGGATTGCTTTGTTGCCGATGGGCTTTTTTCTGCGTCTTATCGTCCCCAGTTCTTCAGCTCCCCACCATGATTTTAGATTGTCCCACACAGAAAACTGCAATCACAAAGACAGTTGTTCTCATCCCTGCAATATTTGTTTCAAATGTTCTGAACAATAATAATATACCTGCAATATTGATCCGTCCTGCAGACTTCCTATGAAAGACATAATTCCTGTCTCCTCCACAACATAATCCACAGCTTCTGTAATAAAGAAAATATATAAATACATTATATAATTATCAAAACGTTGTGTGATATTTATTATTACCATGTAATTCGCTGACCCCTGAGCTCACAAGCAGCACGACCAGGGCAAGAACCAAGCAGCGATTCATGGTGACCCCTTTCCAGGGGTTCTGTACCTCACTTAAGTCTGTGATTGACAGAATACGCTCATAAGACACTGAAAAGATAAATATACTCAATCATTTCACTGTAGTATGGTTAATGCTGAATACAAAAAAGTAATATGTCTTACTTGTAGTGTCACCAATGCTCCTCTCCTCTCTCACTCTGAATGCTGATTTATTGACGGATTTACAAATGTCGGAGCTCTGTGTGCGGTGCAGCTGCACAGCCTGAAATGTATGTCACAGTCATGAATAACTGAGGGACTAAATTAGATCAGTTTCTCTTCTGCAACATGCGTCCCACCCTGCACTAGATTAGAATAAACAGAAGACGACACTTACCTGATGGGAAAAAGTTTAAGATTGCGAATCTGCCCTCGTGCTGCCTTTCTCTGCCCTGACATGAGCCTGTGAGTGGGATCTATGCTTCAGCGCTGTGACTGACAGCAGCACATGCAGCTCAGGGTTACTGTATCCAAGAAGCGCTGAGGCCCAAGACATGATGCCGACCTGCTCCATGTCGTCAAGAGTAGGCCTGACAATAGAAAGAACAGGAAAATCCGTTACCAAGGGCGTCAAAGAGCTTCAGCTCATCGCCACACGCCCCTTTTATATCAGGACTTCATTATGTTGTCTCCTGCAGTGACCTCTTTGTGGCTGTTCTTCCACAGACGTGTGTTTGTGTTGGTGTGAGTGTCCTTTCCTGCAATATTGTGAATGTTGTGATCAATTCATTCAAATCCCACAAATAGTAATAGGTATTAAACCAACTCTGTTCAAACATTCCAACAGTGGAACATTTGCATTTATAATAATAATAATAAGGCATTGGTTTTATATAGCGCTTTTTTGGACACTCAAATACGCTTCACATGTCATTATTCATTCACTCCAAACACGGTGGTGAAAAACTACTACTGTAGCCACAGCTGCCCTGGGACACACTGACAGAAGCGAGGCAACCAGTATGTGCCGACCACCACCAACCCTTCACACACACCAGACTAATTCTAGGCAATGGGGGTGAAGTGTCTTGCTAAGGACACAACGACAGCAGACATCAGTGGGAGTTTGCTGCTCATCTTATGGTGGGCTCGAACCCACAACCTTCTGGCTCAAAGCCCAATGCTCTACTAACTGAGCTTCTGTCGCCCTATTTAGCCGTATTTATTGTCAGTCACCTCATAAATGTAACTTTCAAGCTCATATACTCATAGAAACGTAAAAACACAGATGTATACCTATATTACTTGAAGTCAAATCAAACATTCTGAGATGAATTACAACCAGTTTCCAGGAGAAATAATCCTTAAGTTTACAAAACTTGATTAAGACGTGTGTATCGTATTAGCCTGGCCTTATCCATCCGTACTCTCCGCTCAATCATTTCACTGCATGTAACGTCTGGGTCTGGTCCCTGTGTTAGCGATTACAATCGGTTGAATTTCGACCGACCAATCAGAGAGCGCGGAAGGAGAGTGTTGTAGTTAGTTGTGGGTGACGTCAAGAGTCTGCGTCGAACGGGAAGGTCGTAGTTTGGCAATGGCGAAAAATGCGATAGTAAAGTAATCCGGTCTGGTTCTATCAAGAAATTGAAACCCGTGTAAACATCTGCTGAACTCCAGTGAAACTCAAGCCGTTCCCCGCGCACAGGAAGTCAAGTGGGGTTGTAGCTAAAACGCGGAAGTGGTGCGTGCATAGAGCCCATGGAGCAAATCCAGACCTTAATGTAATTTGTACTATGGTGTGGTACGACCAGGCTAGTATTGTATGTGTATTATGGATATTATCATAGCACAGACTGGTCCTATACGGCGGCACAGTTTTGCACAGGGACATGTGCTTGGAAGTTAAAGAAAATTAGAGATTTCAATGTTACGGAACTTAAATGTTATGGAACTTCAGCCAAATACATGATGACAAAGCCTGGGCTCCCTTTCATTGAAGAATACATATATTTTTGGGTCCCTTTTTATATTACTGATATGTCTTTGTGTATTTGAGAGTTATCAAAGATCTGAGGCTAAATTCAGATGTTCCACAGCTGTAGATGACGTGCAGAGAGTTTGAAGGAGTGCGTTCAGGTGTGTAAACGTGAGGGCGTTAAATTGTTATGTCGCTGCGTGGCCCTTGAGGTGAAAGACCTCTCGCCAACTTGTGCTGCTGGGGCCTAGAAATGATAAGCAGCAGCCTCCGTCGCTCAGTATTTGGAAAGATCCAGGACTGGTCAGGGCTGATGTAGGACAGACTCACAGACCAGAACAGATCCACAGACAAGGACAGAGACACAGACAAGGACAGATCCACAGATAAGGACAGAGACACAGACAAGGACAGACCCACAGATAAGGACAGACCCAGAGACAAGGACAGATCCACAGATAAGGACAGACCCAGAGACAAGGACAGATCCACAGACAAGGACAGATCCACAGATAAGGACAGACCCACAGATAAGGACAGACCCACAGACAAGGACAGATCCACAGACAAGGACAGATCCACAGACAAGGACAGACCCACAGATAAGGACAGACCCACAGACAAGGACATACCCACAGACAAGGACAGATCCACAGACAAGGACATACCCACAGATAAGGACAGACCCACAGACAAGGACAGACCCACAGATAAGGACAGACCCACAGACAAGGACAGATCCACAGACAAGGACATACCCACAGATAAGGACAGATCCACAGACAAGGACATACCCACAGATAAGGACAGATCCACAGACAAGGACAGACCCACAGACAAGGACAGACCCACAGACAAGGACAGACCCACAGACAAGGACAGATCCACAGACAAGGACATACCCACAGATAAGGACAGATCCACAGACAAGGACAGATCCACAGACAAGGACATACCCACAGACAAGGACAGATCCACAGACAAGGACATACCCACAGACAAGGACAGATCCACAGACAAGGACATACCCACAGATAAGGACAGATCCACAGTCAAGGACAGACCCACAGATAAGGACAGACCCACAGACAAGGACAGATCCACAGACAAGGACAGACCCACAGATAAGGACAGATCCACAGACAAGGACATACCCACAGACAAGGACATACCCACAGATAAGGACAGATCCACAGACAAGGACATACCCACAGACAAGGACATACCCACAGATAAGGACAGATCCACAGACAAGGACAGACCCACAGACAAGGACAGACCCACAGATAAGGACAGATCCACAGACAAGGACATACCCACAGATAAGGACAGATCCACAGACAAGGACAGACCCACAGACAAGGACAGACCCACAGACAAGGACAGACCCACAGACAAGGACAGATCCACAGACAAGGACATACCCACAGATAAGGACAGATCCACAGACAAGGACAGATCCACAGACAAGGACATACCCACAGACAAGGACAGATCCACAGACAAGGACATACCCACAGACAAGGACAGATCCACAGACAAGGACATACCCACAGATAAGGACAGATCCACAGACAAGGACAGACCCACAGATAAGGACAGACCCACAGACAAGGACAGATCCACAGACAAGGACAGACCCACAGATAAGGACAGATCCACAGACAAGGACATACCCACAGACAAGGACATACCCACAGATAAGGACAGATCCACAGACAAGGACATACCCACAGACAAGGACATACCCACAGATAAGGACAGATCCACAGACAAGGACAGACCCACAGACAAGGACAGACCCACAGATAAGGACAGATCCACAGACAAGGACATACCCACAGATAAGGACAGATCCACAGACAAGGACAGACCCACAGATAAGGACAGATCCACAGACAAGGACAGATCCACAGACAAGGACATACCCACAGACAAGGACAGATCCACAGACAAGGACATACCCACAGACAAGGACAGATCCACAGACAAGGACATACCCACAGATAAGGACAGATCCACAGACAAGGACAGACCCACAGATAAGGACAGACCCACAGACAAGGACAGATCCACAGACAAGGACAGACCCACAGATAAGGACAGATCCACAGACAAGGACATACCCACAGACAAGGACATACCCACAGATAAGGACAGATCCACAGACAAGGACAGACCCACAGATAAGGACAGACCCACAGACAAGGACAGACCCACAGATAAGGACAGATCCACAGACAAGGACAGACCCACAGATAAGGACAGATCCACAGACAAGGACATACCCACAGACAAGGACATACCCACAGATAAGGACAGATCCACAGACAAGGACATACCCACAGACAAGGACATACCCACAGATAAGGACAGATCCACAGACAAGGACATACCCACAGATAAGGACAGACCCACAGATAAGGACAGATCCACAGACAAGGACATACCCACAGACAAGGACAGACCCACAGATAAGGACAGAGACACAGACCAATCCAATCCAATCCAATCCACTTTATTTATATAGCACATTTCATAAACACGCAGTTTCCAAAGTGCTGCACAACATGCAAAATTGCAACAAATAAATAAATACACACATTTATATAAGAAAATACATAAATAAATAAAATAAAATAAAAACACAGAGGACCACACGACTCATGCGGTGTTAAAAGCCAGAGAATAAAAGTGGGTCTTAAGACGTGACTTAAAACATTCCAACGAGGGAGCTGTTTTGACGTGGGGGGGCAGGGCGTTCCAGAGCTTTGGTCCAGCCACAGAGAAGGCCCTGTCCCCCCGGGTTTTAAGTCTCGTCTTAGGCACCACGAGCTGGAGCTGGCTCTCGGACCTCAGTGCGCGGGGCGGGTGGTAAATCTGGATGAGGTCCGAGATGTAAGGAGGGGCCAGTCCATTCAGAGCTTTAAAAACAAACAATAAAATCTTAAAATCAATTCTAAAATGAACAGGAAGCCAGTGCAAGGACGCAAGGACGGGAGTGATGTGGTCGCGCTTTTTGGTTCCTGTTAAAAGCCGTGCCGCAAAGTTCTGGACTAACTGTAGCCGGTGAAGTGCCTTGTGTGAAATACCGGAGTAGAGTGCGTTACAGTAGTCCAGACGTGAAGAAATAAAAGCGTGCATAACTTTTTCAAAAAGGTTAAAAGATAAAAAAGTTTTAACCTTGGATAAAAGCCGCAGATGATAAAAACTCGATTTTAAAACACTGTTGACCTGCTTGTCAAATTTAAAATCACTGTCTATAGTGACGCCAAGGTTGGTGACTGTGGGACGCACATGTTCACTCAGCGGTCCCACATCCACCTGGTTGGCCCCAAAGAGAATCACTTCTGTTTTTTTATCATTCATTTTAAGAAAGTTTTGGGTCAACCAAGCCTTGACGTCACATAGACAGTCGAGTAGGGGTGTCAGGGGGCCATAAGCATTTTTTGCGATGGGAAAATAGATCTGACAATCATCCGCATAGACCAGGACAGATCCACAGACCAGGACAGACCCACAGACCAGGACAGACCCACAGACAAGGACAGATCCACAGACAAGGACAGACCCACAGACCAGGACAGACCCACAGACCAGGACAGATCCACAGACCAGGACAGATCCACAGACAAGGACAGACCCACAGACCAGGACAGACCCACAGACAAGAATAGACCCACAGACAAGGACAGATCCACAGACAAGGACAGACCCACAGACCAGGACAGACCCACAGACAAGGACGGATCCACAGACCAGGACAGACCCACAGACCAGGACAGACCCACAGACCAGGACAGACCCACAGACAAGAATAGACCCACAGACAAGGACGGATCCACAGACAAGAATAGACCCACAGACAAGGACGGATCCACAGTACAGGATAGACCCACAGACCAGGACAGACCCACAGACCAGGACAGACCCACAGACAAGAATAGACCCACAGACAAGGACGGATCCACAGACAAGAATAGACCCACAGACAAGGACGGATCCACAGACCAGGACAGACCCACAGACAAGAATAGACCCACAGACAAGAACAGACCCACAGACAAGGACAGACCCACAGACCAGGACAGACCCACAGACAAGAATAGACCCACAGACAAGGACGGATCCACAGACAAGAATAGACCCACAGACAAGAATAGACCCACAGACAAGGACAGAGACACAGACCAGGACAGACCCACAGACAAGGACAGACCCACAGACAAGGACAGACCCACAGACCAGGACAGACCCACAGACAAGAATAGACCCACAGACAAGAATAGACCCACAGACAAGGACAGACCCACAGACCAGGACAGACCCACAGACAAGAATAGACCCACAGACAAGGACGGATCCACAGACAAGAATAGACCCACAGACAAGGACGGATCCACAGACCAGGACAGACCCACAGACAAGAATAGACCCACAGACAAGGACAGACCCACAGACCAGGACAGACCCACAGACAAGAATAGACCCACAGACAAGGACGGATCCACAGACCAGGACAGACCCACAGACAAGAATAGACCCACAGACAAGAACAGACCCACAGACAAGGACAGACCCACAGACCAGGACAGACCCACAGACAAGAATAGACCCACAGACAAGGACGGATCCACAGACAAGAATAGACCCACAGACAAGAATAGACCCACAGACAAGGACAGAGACACAGACCAGGACAGACCCACAGACAAGGACAGACCCACAGACAAGGACAGACCCACAGACCAGGACAGACCCACAGACAAGAATAGACCCACAGACAAGAATAGACCCACAGACAAGGACAGACCCACAGACCAGGACAGACCCACAGACAAGAATAGACCCACAGACAAGGACGGATCCACAGACCAGGACAGACCCACAGACAAGAATAGACCCACAGACAAGGACAGACCCACAGACCAGGACAGACCCACAGACAAGAATAGACCCACAGACAAGGACGGATCCACAGACCAGGACAGACCCACAGACAAGAATAGACCCACAGACAAGGACAGACCCACAGACCAGGACAGACCCACAGACAAGAATAGACCCACAGACAAGGACGGATCCACAGTACAGGATAGACCCACAGACCAGGACAGACCCACAGACAAGAATAGACCCACAGACAAGAATAGACCCACAGACAAGAATAGACCCACAGACAAGAATAGACCCACAGATAAGGACAGATCCACAGACCAGGACAGACCCACAGACAAGAATAGACCCACAGACCAGGACAGACCCACAGACAAGGACAGACCCACAGACCAGCACAGACCCACAGACAAGAATAGACCCACAGACAAGAATAGACCCACAGACAAGGACGGATCCACAGACAAGAATAGACCCACAGACAAGAATAGACCCACAGACAAGGACAGAGACACAGACCAGGACAGACCCACAGACAAGGACAGACCCACAGACAAGGACAGACCCACAGACAAGAATAGACCCACAGACAAGAATAGACCCACAGACAAGGACAGACCCACAGACAAGAATAGACCCACAGACAAGGACAGACCCACAGACAAGAATAGACCCACAGACAAGGACGGATCCACAGACCAGGACAGACCCACAGACAAGAATAGACCCACAGACAAGGACAGACCCACAGACAAGAATAGACCCACAGACAAGGACGGATCCACAGTACAGGATAGACCCACAGACCAGGACAGACCCACAGACAAGAATAGACCCACAGACAAGAATAGACCCACAGACAAGGACAGACCCACAGACAAGAATAGACCCACAGATAAGGACAGACCCACAGACAAGAATAGACCCACAGACAAGGACGGATCCACAGTACAGGATAGACCCACAGACAAGAATAGACCCACAGACAAGAATAGACCCACAGACAAGAATAGACCCACAGACAAGAATAGACCCACAGACCAGGACAGACCCACAGACCAGGACAGACCCACAGACAAGAATAGACCCACAGACAAGAATAGACCCACAGACAAGAACACACAGACAAGAATAGACCCACAGATAAGGACAGACCCACAGACAAGAATAGACCCACAGACAAGGACGGATCCACAGTACAGGATAGACCCACAGACAAGAATAGACCCACAGACAAGAATAGACCCACAGACAAGAATAGACCCACAGACAAGAATAGACCCACAGACAAGAATAGACCCACAGACCAGGACAGACCCACAGACCAGCACAGACCCACAGACAAGAATAGACCCACAGACAAGAATAGACCCACAGACAAGGACGGATCCACAGACCAGGACAGACCCACAGACAAGAATAGACCCACAGACAAGAATAGACCCACAGACAAGAATAGACCCACAGACAAGAATAGACCCACAGATAAGGACAGACCCACAGACCAGCACAGACCCACAGACAACAATAGACCCACAGACAAGGACGGATCCACAGACCAGCACAGAAGAAGATGAGGTCTGATCCGAGAGCGCGTCACGGTGCAGGTTCCGCCCCTGTGTCAAATACAGCTCTGCCCTCAGCGCTGCAGACACACGGGGAGGACGGCATCCAGGAGCATCTGCGACCGACGCTGGCCGGATGGTTAAATCCAACCTTCAGACGATTTTGAATAGTCATTGTTTTGTTAGAGAAAAAGAGAGAAACTTATCCGAGATGCCTGTTATCGAGCAGACCAGTAATCCAACAGAAAGCGAAAGGTATGTTTAGCATTAGCAGTGTTAGCAATGTTAGCAATGTTAGCAGTGTTAGCAGTGTTAGCAGTGTTAGCATAGATCCATTGGTGTAAGCGGTGTTAGCAGTGTTAGCGGTGTTAGCAGTGTTAGCGGTGTTAGCGGTGTTAGCGGTGTTAGCGGTGTTAGCGGTGTTAGCGGTGTTAGCGGTGTTAGCGGTGTTAGCAGTGTTAGCATAGATCCATTGGTGTAAGCGGTGTTAGCAGTGTTAGCGGTGTTAGCGGTGTTAGCGGTGTTAGCAGTGTTAGCGGTGTTAGCAGTGTTAGCATAGATCCATTGGTGTTAGCGGTGTTAGCGGTGTTAGCGGTGTTAGCAGTGTTAGCGGTGTTAGCGGTGTTAGCAGTGTTAGCGGTGTTAGCGGTGTTAGCAGTGTTAGCAGTGTTAGCGGTGTTAGCGGTGTTAGCGGTGTTAGCAGTGTTAGCGGTGTTAGCGGTGTTAGCGGTGTTAGCGGTGTTAGCGGTGTTAGCGGTGTTAGCAGTGTTAGCGGTGTTAGCGGTGTTAGCAGTGTTAGCAGTGTTAGCGGTGTTAGCGGTGTTAGCAGTGTTAGCAGTGTTAGCAGTGTTAGCGGTGTTAGCGGTGTTAGCGGTGTTAGCAGTGTTAGCGGTGTTAGCAGTGTTAGCGGTGTTAGCGGTGTTAGCGGTGTTAGCAGTGTTAGCGGTGTTAGCGGTGTTAGCGGTGTTAGCGGTGTTAGCAGTGTTAGCGGTGTTAGCAGTGTTAGCAGTATTAGCATGCTAAGCTAGCTGCGGCCTGTGTCCGGAGCAGCGCTGTTTCCTGCTTCAGTCGTCCTGTTTACATACAGCCTCACTTTCACCTGTCAGGTCAACAATAGATCAACACTGCACTGCTGCTCAACACAATCTCTTCTCAGACATCACCGTTTAGTTTATTTACAAATGTCAAATTGACTTACCTAACGTGAAATGGGCTCAGATTACATAATGTTTACCGAGTCCTGTACTCTCCGTACCCTGCAATAGAAACATTAAATGCTTGTAAGCGGATCCTTAGAAATTTGGCACTATTGCTGACCGCTGAGATGACCTTAGATGTAAAAACCCGTTTTAGTTATTGGTATTAAAGAATGAATAAAAAGGGTTGTAAAATGACTATTATCTGCATTATTTAGCTCGCTGTTTGCTGAATATTTTAGACAATGACGCACGGCGATTATAATGCATTTAAATCAATACACAAACAATGCACTCTGCAATGCATTTAAAAAAAAATCCATGATCAATACAAAATGTCGTCCACATAAGAATGACTAGATGAGGGCTGATGGTGCCGTTCTCTTGTTTAAAGCGTATTTAGGATCTGGCCTTGGACCCAATAGCAGCAGAGCAAAGGCTTTAACTATTAAAAGCCTTCTCTTTAGTTTCCATCTTAGTTTGTTGTATTGTCCTTGGACCTTTGGCCGTTTCATTTTTTTCTGCAAACAACTGCGCATCTGTTTGTATTGCCCTTGTTTTCAATCTCTGTTGAGACTTCTCATTGTGCTGGGGATCATAGACTGTGTAGAGGTGTTTCCCCAAAAGAATCTGTCCTACTTTAGTGTCAGCATTTGTGCGAGTTTGTATGTATGTAGTTTGTGTTCAGCGCTTACACTCATAGGAAATTTCCACTCCTCTGAAAAGGGGGAGGCACAGGCAGATTGGAGACCTGTGTTGACACATTGTACCCTGGAGGTTTTTTTTTTTTTTTTACCTTTTGTGGCACTGAACTGCTGTTACACACTTTAATGATTCATTTTGTTTAACCTGTTGCATGTCAAAACATTTCAAAACTCATCAAGAGGAGGTGTAGTTGTTTTTGAAGGCGTTTATAACATACTCTTGCGCAACACATGTGAGCTGCACAGATGTTTTCAACCAAGTCACTATTTTCACTCTGCTGAAGTATACAAGGTTAGGTACAAATGCTTTTGGAGCTATGTGGGTCCTTTTGTGTAAGATCCCTGAGAGTGATTTTAGATTTGATATCACTTGCCCCATTCTAGATTTAGTGCTGACACATATTATGTAGTGCATATAGCAGAGCGGTGGTACTTGCGTAAGTGTTGGTGTGTGCTTTATATGGCTCCTAATGGGTTTTGTTCCCTGCAGGCGTTCTGAGAAGAGGCTTAAACTGAACTCTGAAATGTATGCAGTGCACCGTTGCATCAGAATAAACCAGGTTAATCCTTTGGCATCACAATCTCAATTGCTTTACTAGAACACTCTTATTTGCCCCAACAGCTGAAAAATACGGAGTAGGCTAATGGTTAAACAAGTTATACAAGCGTACTTTGGAGGTTTAGGCGCAGCAGCTGTTAGGTGACGTGCGTAATAGACCATTTATTAAAAACAGAACATTGTTTGTTTGACTGAGTTTGTGTTCACTTCTTTAAAACCCTTGTGATTGTCAGGAGAATTATAACTTTGCTTCAAGACGAGTTCTCTGTCTGCTTAATAATTCAATTTTAAAATCTTTAATTGTGGGGTTCTGCTAGAAATAACACTGTTCTCGCGGTGTGCAGTCACAAATGTCCTGGTTTTGCTTAGTTCTTGTCAGTGTCTTCCTCCTCTGTGAAATCATGCTATGGTTGGTCCTTTTCCTCTGCCTTCTGCTAGTGTGGAATCTAACCTCCTTTCATGTTTTTGTGTTCCCTCAGTATCTCCACCCCCCGGAGGTGCTCTCGCTGTTGCAGTAACCCGTGTCCAGGGCCTCTGTGGTGCTCCTGATGCCCCTCTCCCACCCCTGAAGATCCCAGGTGGGCGAGGGAATGACCAGAGGGATCACAATCTTTCAGCTAAGCTATTCTACTCTGTAAGTCGGATGTTAAAAGTTACACAATATCCTAGTCTGAGGGCATGAGCACATGAGTTTTCACAAACAGGGGTGCGGGTGGCGCAAGAAATGAATGAATGAAAATGAAAAGTGTGGCATACGAGCAGAGCGACCGGAGCCGGGCAGGATGCAGTTGAATGTTGGTGTGTTTTGGCAATAAAGTTGCTCTTGCCACTTTATGCTAATCATTAAATAATCACTCTCCAATGTCGGATATTCACTCAGAGCTGATGTCGTGTCATCTTCAAAGCTGCAGGACTGACCTTTTATTTTATTTTCCCCACAAAAATAATCTTTGTTTGTCTCAATATGGCCACTTCAGGGAGGGAGGGAGGGAGGGAGGGAGTCTTGAATTGTTTTGCAGTGCCTTAACTTCTTTTTTGATGATTTTAATGTATTTATTGTCTCTTTTTTTAACTATTTTGCTTCTTTTAACTCTAACCTATGTATGTTTGTATGATGGCGAGCAAGGGACCAGTGCACAATTTCCTTCGGGATCAATAAAGTATATATCTATTTATTACTAGAAAGGGTTAAGTGTTTATCAGACCACAACATCAGTAGAAAATGTTATCTTTGCAAACTAGATTCCTTAGTCTCTATTTGAAGGTTTGAGTTGAGGAGCTACATGTTTAGAGGGATTTTATAGTTTACATAGTATAGATTTACATAGTTAAAATACTTTCGCAAACAATAAGTTGGTTTAATTCACATAATTGAGTTCTAAGAGTAACAAAAAGGGGACCACCCTCACTTAGCCAAGAACTTCTGTGTAACTAAAATGTTTTCTAATAAGTTGAATACAGCCAGTTGTGGTCTGGTTTAGCCACAAAATGACTCCTTGTCTTGGGACAATAACTATTGTTTAATTTGAAGGTTATTTATGTGGCACAGACTCTCTATGACCTGAACCTGATATAGGTGCGTCTGGTTTAGTCTCTCGTGTTGAGGTGTTCATTCCCGTGTGCAGCTGTGGTTCTAGTTTCTCTCTGATGTGTTGTGCTTGATGTTGTCCTCTCCTCTCTCCTGCAGGATGCTCAGTTGCTAGTTCTTGAAGAGCCCGCTCCTGCTAACAGCCGAGTGCGCTTCTTGCTGTTTGAGCCTAAACGTTCGGAGGGCAAGCACAGCGTGTGGAGGGCTGCGCTGAAGGGAGGGAACCTGTACGTCGAAATCCCTCCTGGAGCTTTGCCCGAGGGCAGCAAAGATGGGTCAGTCAGAGTTCAGCAAACATTTGCATGGTTTCTGAAACTATCTAATTGCCATTTTTCTGAGTAATATTGTAATTTGATTTTTGATACATATTTTAAAAGTGAATTAGAAAAAAACAATGCAACAGCTTGTATTGTTCTTTCTTATTTAACGCTCACACAAGAACTTTTTTAAATGTTTAAAATGTATTACAACCACATTTCTTTGGTACATTGCAGAAATTGAAGAAATGCAGGATTTAAATTGCATTGATTAATTGTACTAAAAATCTTAAATTAAGATTAAGCAATTTTTTCATTTAGCTAGGGTAAGGTTTTGTTGCAGTCTATGCTAATCCCATCCACTAAAATGTTGATTTGAATTGTAATTAGGGCTGTAATGATTTATAGATTTGTTTATTCCAATAATCAATAACTATTTTTGGTTAACGATAAACTGCTCAGTATACAAACTTAAACAAATGAATAATTAAATAATTGTAACTTTTTTTTGTCATTGAGGCATTATCAAAATCCGCCCTAATTGCGATGAATGACCAATCATCAGTGCAGCCCGACTTGTGAAATATTTTAATTTGTTTGCTTTTGCAGAGTTTGACACAGAATAATGAATGCATTTGAATACGTTTCCCAGGTTTGCTCTTCTGCTCGAATTCGCTGAAGTGCAACTACAAGCCAACCACGTGTTCATCTGTTTTCACAAGAATCGTGACGACCGAGGTAGGCCCCGACCTTTTAAGTCCAACAACTTCTCATGTTCGCTGTTCTCCAGTTTCAGTGTGTCCCTCTCTCCCCACAGCATCTCTTTTGCGGACCTTCAGTTTCCTGGGCTTTGAGATTGTGAGACCGGGCCATCCCCTTGTCCCCTCCCGCCCTGACGCTTTCTTCATGGCTTACAGCATCGAGCGAGACTCCTCATCCGACGACGATTAAAAGAAAAAACCTGCATTTGTCGATCTTCTTCGTTCGCATCCAATAGCAGTGCATCCGCTTTTAATTTTTGAGCCTATAATGTTAAAAATTCAGTTCTGTGTGGTGGAGGTTTCCAGGTTTTCTCGTGTGTGACTATTGACCTGCCACGTGCCGTGTTTTACACATATTTTGCACTAGGGTAAAAAATTTAAAATTCCAGGAATGTCAAAGCAAGGTCTCGGCAAACCCCTCTGCTCTGCTTCCTCGCCACTTTCTCATGCGTAGTGCTGTTTAGACACATCTCCCCAAACACTCCACCAATTATCTCCTCAGCGTATGATCTATGGCTAATGTCTACTTCATTTACTTACTCAAATGGATGTCTTACTGTAGGTGACTTTTTGATTTGCTTGTTTATATCAAAACGTATCTCTTTATTTTTTAATTGTGTGCATGATTCCATTCATTTTGGTTCACTTGATAGAATTGTGCATGTTGTAATTGTACTGAATAAAAGTGCTCCCCCCGTAGACTTTTTTTTTCCTCTGGTATATTTTGGGATTAGGTTGTGGTGTTCCAAGCACTGTTGGGTAATTCTGCAGGTGGTGCAGATTAACCGCTCATCCTGATTAGTGACCATAGCACTTGCTTAACTTTCTGAGGTGCTTTTGCCTAGTTACAAGGTCATAGGGCCAATATGATGCCCAGATGGTAGAAAGGTCTCATTCTTGGCTAATTTGCATAATACTCACATTAATAGTAAATTAAAAACAGCTATACATTTACTGATTTTCTGGAGAGGATCAACAGAAAGTGGGCTGGGCTTTATTGGATATTTATCATTTGTCAGTCACTGAGATAAAAAAACATGACGCAGCAATGAATGGAAAGACCTTTAAAGTTCTTCCTGTACGTTTATGTATAATGTCATGTTTTGAATGTCCTGAGAAGGCCTTTCTAGACCCCGTGAAGAGTGGGTATACTGTAATATGAATATGACACTGGGAGTATGTTGGTACTTGTTATCAGAAGTTATGTCACAGAAGCATGCAATTTAATAAAATTATTAAGACAAATTATTAAGACAAACACATTTACTGCTGTGATACTTGCAGAGAAACATTCTAAGGCGCACACTCTTGGGCTGATTGACAAGAGGGATGTGGTATTTTGCTTTCGGATTTTCTTACCACCACAAGTCACCATCAGTATAATCTCTGAGAGCTGGCGATGCCCGGAAATAGGATCAAAGTGCCAACTTCTGTGTGCATGGGTGAATGAATCTACTGACTGGTCCACGGTCGTCATTGGCTCTTACTTAATCACTGGAATGATTCCTGGCTTATCTATACTACACACAGGAACTAGATAAAAGTTGTTTATTCAGGCAGACTTGTTTCATTGAGCACAGTCTCTGCTTCAGTGAATGCAACAAACTTTAGACACAGGATGTCCTCCCAGTCCACATCTGTCTGATCTACACATTTCTCTGCCATCTTCATCACTAACATAGCTCTCTTTAGTACTAACCAGCTCTGTACCGTGGACATATCAATATGTTTGATAGAAAGGGCTCCAGGACCCCAAAGAGCCATCTGCAGCACATTCACCATGTGATGTACATGACTGCTGCTGTTGTCATTGAGCTGAGATCCCAGTGATAACAGAGCCTTCCTGTATGTGGACATGTACAGTGCAGCAAGACCCGTGTGGACATTCAGACAATATTGAATTAAAGCACGAATATTGGCATTGAAGGACACAGCAGACTGAGAGACAGGAAGGCCAAAGGAGGGCGTGGAAATAACCACACGGGGGCACCCTCGCGTCTTCCACATCGTCTGCACAAAGGCTTCATGGCCCATCTTAATAACGCTGTTGTTTCTTTTTGATGACCTGTTTCCCTTTTTTATATGTGGCCACACCAATACAATGTCTTGTGGCATCAGCCTAGGGACACTGGTGTTATTATTGTAGAAATGTTGAGCTCCTTGTAATATCTGCAGTAGCAGAAAGCACACTTGTCTGTCATAAAGCACACAGTCCATATTGTGCAGACCCTGTTTCTCCTGAACAAAGTTCTCCAGAGTAGCCAGAGGAAGGTCTCGCTCTATGACAACACTGTGGCCTTTCCAAAGCAGATGTTTCACCGTGCACACACTGCCATACTCACTACTGCCACACTCAATACTGCCTCGATGTGGAGAGGTTGCAGAAGTTTTTTTGCAGGTGTCCATCATACTTGGAGTTGTCCGGAAGGAGGCTAAAATATGATTTACATTCACATGAGCGGGCTGGAGATTGGTGCGTGTTGAAACAGATGTGTCCATTTGCGTGCATATCTGTGAAAACAAACAAACCATATTGTAGACTGGTCGGAAATGAAATAATAGATCAAATGAGGACATTACTGCCACTGATAAGATAATAAATATTTGGTATTGAGTAATCTACTAACAACAACACAAAAAACTGGATATATTTGGACATGCTATAAAATTGTCCCCACTAAGGTGAGCTTACCCTAAGTCCAAGTGTCCTTCCTGGGAACATGGGGCTGTGCACAGAGTAGTAGATTCTTCCAGCAATAGTTTTTGGCTCACTGTCTTCATCCAACAGGAAGTCCTGTGGTTGATATGTGCTGACTGGCTTCTCTGATAGCTCTTCTTTAAGAAGCATATCCTCCTCCATCTTGTGGGCCATGGTTCTGAGGAAGATCAGGTGGCGATGCTCGACTGACTGGGATACTGCATTCCGGTCTTTGAAATTCACAAAAAAGTGGCTCAAATGTTCATCAGGGGTGTCAAAGGAGAGCTGGGACAGGGGCAGGAGGGGGGCTGATGAGGCCGGCTCTCGCACTGGGGTGAGCATGTACACCGGGTTGTCGAAGTTGTGAGGATGCTTACAAGGAGAACGACCAGGGGGCACCGGACATAACCGCGGGACAGGGACTGCAGGCAAGGAGAGGGTACGCACCAGCCTCTTCTTTGGGACAGGAGGAGGGGTACTGTCTGACATGAACCTCATCTGGAGTTTTACTGAATCTGGGGTCATGAACAAAGGAAAATGAATCACAGAAGTAAACGAAATCACTCCAAGCAGAACAATTGTTATATGAATTACCTTTCATACTTTGTACATTTCAAAGAGCCTATAGTTTGAAATTGTGTTGAAGGGTGGCTGAAAAATCTTTCTAGCTAATAGTGAAAAAAATCAGATTTCTAGTCTTAGTTTAGAAGTACTTTCTCAAATTCTTGGACCAATCCACTGTCAAAATTCCACATCTTCTTTGTCATCACATATAACTATGGTCTTATTATTCTCATATCGGTGTCTAGAGGTGGTGACAATAATCAAAGAACATATGCATTATATTGGCCAGTAGAAAGTTCTTTGCACCAGTAGAAAATACTTTCAACTGGTGGGTTCCTGAATGCATTTTTCTTTTATACTTGTTTATAATTTCTTTAATTCTTTACAAAATGTCTTTTCCAATAGAGTTGCATTAAGCTGCCCTCCCACTGAAATAGAGCGCTATAACATTTGACAAATAATTAGAATTAGCTTTGACAAAAGACGTTTTGGAAATGTTGTGGCATGTAATCATATGCAAATATTGCTTCCACTGTTGACTTCTTAGTGAGGGAAGAAATGTGCATTTCCAGTAAGTTCATGCAATACAGACAGTGACGTGTGTGATGGGAATATAAAATCTTACACATACCAAAGTCTTTATGTATGGGGCAAGATGCGTGACAATTAGTGGAGTCAAAGACATCGTTGAGTGTGCAGGGAGCCTGGAGCCCAGGGCTAAGTGGGGCACTACTACCCACACTCCATCGGTTCCGGCTTCTAAAATAAAAGAATAGTCATTCAATACAAAGTTAAACATGTACATTTGCTTCCCTCTTCCCACAGACTTCTTACCTGCAATGTTTCAGTGGCAGAGCTGGAGGGAGGTCCCCTGTCAGGCTTGAATCTGACTCCATGAAAACCCAGAGAAATGTGTTGGTTTTTTAAAGAACTTTGTTTCATGTACAGCAAACAGGTGTCTCACTGCGCTCTGTCATTTACTTCCTGTACATGCTGCTTCTTCTTCTTCTCCTCCTTATCTTGCTGCTCAGACTTTTTCTTTCTGCATTTGAGGTTGTAACAGGAAGTTACTGCTCTAGGGGCTGAGCCATTATTGAGAAATAGTTCAGTTTAACATCTTATAAATGAGCAGGCCTGCCACAAAGACAGAAGGCATTCTCCAAATGTGCAATTCTGCATCATGAAGAAGTCTTTGAAATAAAACAATATTCTAAAAAGAGAACACAAACGTCTCAATAAATATATTCATACTGTATTTTTGCTTTTTCTGTAGTTTATCCAGAAATATGTTTTACTATAACTGACCACAAAGTAGAATGAGTAATTGATATATTTTGTTTTAATTTAACTAAAATACATGTGGCTATAAACAAACACAAACCATTTATGATACAGTGTATTAATGTTAGTCCTAGAACTCTCAGAAGTCTAATCTCGTTTTCTTTGAAAGGGCCTCCATTCTATTGTGTGCCGTGAACAGCTGAAGACCTTCACTTGAAGTGACCCTGAAGTGCCTCACTGTCCCATTATCAAAAGGCTGCAAATGGAAGGGTTTTCAAGATGAATTACACTCAAAATGATATAATACAAAATCACAGCTAAAACAAAGAAACATAGAAACGTGATACAAAATATTAGATATAAAATATAAGATTTTATGTAAACATATCCCACATGAAAAAAACAGTTTGTTGCATTAATTTATTAGCAGTATTAATACTCCAAAAGGGTGACACAATGTATCCTTTTTTGAATATGTTTTTGTTTATATTCAATTGCGCATGTATTTCATATTTAGAATAAAATATTTGTGCAAAGTAAAACATGAGGAGCAGTCAGAGAAACATTCTGAAGTCTATCGGTTGCGGGTGGTAAAATGTTTTCTTATAATCTCACGGAAGCGGCTTTTGAACTTGCCATCTGTGGGAGCCGCAGTGACCTGGCAGGAAGCAGGGGTGGTGCACCGAGTGTTTGCTGGTGTGTCTGTAGAGGAGAGTCTCTGGCTGCACACGGCCTGCTGGGACGTCCTTCTCAGAGGAGCTTTGCGATACCTGCACATGGTGTCAACGTCCTTACACCGCAACAGAGCCTCTTCATTGGCCATGTGCGGGCTCTGGCTCAGGGTGATGAAGCCATAAGGAGTGGTGATCTTGGGTAGGTGTGGCAGGGAGAAGGCTGCCCTGCTGGCCGGATCAAGGCACTGGTGGTCCCCTGTGTGAGAAGATGAGACATCCCTCTGCTGTAAAACCCTCCTCTGGTTCAGGGGGTCAGACACACTGCGCTCAGCCTTACGCACACACAATCTCGGGCCAGACAAGGAATTGCTGGAGTTGGCTGCAGATGCTGAGTCCTGTTCAGAGCTCCCACGACCCTCACTCTCCTCCTCCTCATCTCCTGTGGTGGAAGCGTCCAAAGATCTGAGGCTGCTGGTCACTGACAGATTGGGTATGGTGAACTGAGGAATGCTGCCAGGGGTCAGGATGTTTGGAAAGGTGTTCTCCAGGCTGCTCTGGGAGTCTGAGTTGAGAGAGCATCCAAAGAGCTTACTGTTGTTAGCCCAGAGCAGTGCCCTGAGCCCAGCACTGCTGTGTCTGCGGGTGGTGGAGAAGTCCTCAGAAGAAACAGCCTGGACTCGGTTGCTGATGGCTCCAATACTGAAGGTTCTCGTCACTGTGGTCTTCTCCATCTCTGTGCTGATGGTGCCTGCGAGTGCAGTACAGTGTGGGATGAGAAACTGCTTTTATAGATTTGGAGGAAATAAATTTGGTCTTTCCTGTGCATCACCACATGCCCATTCATGACAAAAAACTCTTCCAGATATTATATCCAATTATATCACCAGGCTGAGAGGTTGCATAATGACGGTCCTATTCATATGGTAACTTGAGTAGCCGCAGAATGCCTGAGAGGTATTGTTTAGAACTAAAGTACCATTAGTACATGCTCTGCATCTACGACACTGAAACAAGCGTTTACTCTTCTGATGAACCATTCACTAATGGACCTACAAGCATTAACATGTGTTCATCAGGCCTCACGAATGAAGATCAGCTGAGGTTGAAACATGTTGGTTATAGCCTTAGAAATACAAATATTTTAATGAAGGAGGGAGTGCCTTGTTTTCTAAAGACTGATCCTGTTTTATTCTTTAACCAAAGTTTAATTTATTGGAACACTGAGCGACAGTGGCTCAGTTGGTAGAGCATTGGCCTTTAGGCCTGAAGGTCGTAGGTTCGAATCCACCACGAGACCTACTTCATGACTCCCACTGACGTCTGCTGTTGGTGTGTCCTTGGGCACGACACTTAACCCCACTTTGCCCAAAGCCCCCACTGAAAGATCAGAGCTCCTGTGGACTCACCACCTGCAGGAGGATCAGTGAGGGGCTGGTGCTATGTGTACTGGGTGCAGCTCTGACTGCCACCCCCATGACCCAGAAGTGGATTAAGGGGAAGAAAATGGATGGATGGATGGATGGACCTTGGTAAACGGTTCAGCAGTGTTTACTGTATTTATTCAGGCAACTTCTAACATAATAAAAAACGCAGTTAAGTAGACCTTAGGCTGCGGTCACATGCGCAGCTTTAGCCCGGTTTAAGTGGGCCAGGGCCCACTTCGCGATTAGATCCGGGCTTTAGGTGCTACGTGACCGTGCCATGTGGGCTTGGGCGCGATTGCTACCAGGCACTTTTGAAGACTCGGGCCAGGGCCCGCGTGTGAAGACCAGATGAGGGGGGTCAGTGTAGCGGGTGGTGGGGATGAGGTGTGGTGGGGACTTGATGTTGCTCGTCACATTACATCTTCCATTGGGACGGGGGGCAGCAGGGGCCAAAGGGAAGCGTTTCCTACGGGGGATAACTCCCTCTGTCCTGACCCTCGCTCTCTCAGTGTGATGCTATTGCAATAAGACTTCAGACGGTCAAGAAAGAGGTGTGGATGGGAAGTCTGGGCGTCGCTGCTTAGACTGCTGCCCCCGCGACCCGGCAAGGGATGAAGCGGAAGAAAATGGAATGGAATGGAACGGTCAAGAATCAGTCTTTATTTAATCACCAGAACACAACACACACTTGTATCCAGCACGGCTCCGGTCGCTCTGCTCGTACTCCACACTTTTCATTCTTTCATTTCTCAGCGCTCTTACGCTTGTAACTTAAGAGGCGCGCTCCCGTGTCCGCGGCGCGCACACACGTGCCACACACACGTGCCACACACACGTGCCACACACACATGTGACCCACTGAACTGTGGCACTTTGCATCAGAGCACTGTTTACAAGTGTGAGATGTGTCTTTCCCTAAACAACGCGATCCGTACTCGAGTAGTTAGCTTCAGTAGCAGAATGTAAACAGGAAGAGAAACGGAAACTTCACTCGGACAACGAGGTCGTTGCTGGAGTTAGTATTAGCGCCACCAGCTGGACCGAGCGTTGTACTACAGCACAGTTGCTCTGGCACGGTTGCAAGAAGCTCTTGTGACCGCGGCCGTGTTTCACCCATATGTCAGGGGGTGCAAAATGGGTGGTGGGTTTTAATATGGTTTTATTCATATTTTATGCATGTTGTGTTTGTGTGTTTTTAATATTGATTTTAACTGGCACCACCTGAAGCACCCCGGCTCCCCACGTGAGCAATCAAGACACCTGCGCCTTGAGAATAAAAGACTGAGACGGGGAGGGGGAGACAGAACGAGACGGAGAGAGAGAGCCTGAGACGGGAGCCCGACGTGGCGGGTGAGAGCCCCGTGGTCTGGCGGCCCAGGCCGTGGGGACGCGTTTTAGCCTGTTTTAGCTTTTTACTCCGTTTTTTTTAGCTTAGGGTTTCATTGCTTTTATTTACTTGTTTTTAATGTATTTTGTAATAAATTGCTTTTAATTCGCTTTGAATCTAGTGGTCCCTTTTTAAATCCGGGTCCGAAGAACCTGTTTTTACACTTGTGACACATAGACTGTATATATTAACGGACAGAGTCAGGCCTATCTCCGCCGTTCTAACTAATGGGCCAAAAAATGTGCTCTACTGGAGCAGTCCAAAATGGCCGCGAGTGGTCCCGCCCACAAGAAAATTGTGAAAAACGCATATGCGCATGCGTCAGCCGGCGCAACTCTATTCATTTGACGCATGCGCAGATGCGTTTTTTCACAATTTTCTTGTGGGCGGGACCACTCGCGGCCATTTTGGATTGCTCCAGTAGAGCACATTTTTGGCCCATTAGTTAGAACGGCGGAGATAGGCGTGACTCTGTCCGTTTATATATACAGTCTATGGTCCACCCCCATTGGCCCGGGGTGGTATTGCAAGCATGTCAGCGCACGTCATTTTGGCCACTTTTGAGCTGGGACCCGCCCCCACTGGTTTCACCCTCTTAATATATACAGTCTATGGTTTCACCCTGTGGCCCAGATCCGGGCCACTTGGCCTAGTTCGTTGGTAAAACCTATGTGACCGTTGAAATGCTACATTCTCCTGCAGCATTTTAGACCATGACATCCAGTCTTCTTCCAGATATGTTATTTTAAAAGAGGGAAAATAACGTGTGATACATGTTAATAAATGTTCATCTTAAAATGTATTTTTCTTCTTCCATTTTACTGCAACATTTTTAATCCGGGGAGTTTCAAAAATAATTTGTACAAAACAGCAACCCACCAAGTTGCAATTATTCAACTCTTTTGTCAACAATACAAGTGGGTTTAAATAAACAAAAAAGAAGAAATTTTCAAGCCCTTCCAAAATTGTGAGACAGGCTTCAACAGTGACATTGCTCAAATCCAGGTTAAAAAACTGTTCTGTTTGGCCATGCTGAAGGATCGCTTTACTCTTTTTAATGCCCTGTGATTATTTATGATCTTATTGCCTTGTGTGATTGTAATATTTGTTCACCTGTTTGTGTGATATTAATGATTGTTTTTAATGCCCTGTGTATAATGTTTTAATTAAGATGACTTATGTAACACTACATGTGAAAGCCCATAAGGCTGTGAAGCATGTTGTGTTACTTTGTGTAGGAAAAGTGCTCTACGAGTGAATATGGACAGAAAACAGAAGTTAGGTACCCCAGCTTTAGCTCTGATTGACATGATTGGGCCCGGCTGATGGTTCCAGGTGCTCCTGCTCTCACTGGCTGCGCTCTGGGCCTGGGATGTACAAAAGCTCGGAGCTCTGTCCCACTAGTTCATCAACTCCTCTCCTCCTCCACCCGTCAGCAAGACCAGGCGCTCTCCACCTCACGACACTATGGCCCTAGAAGACGTCAGAGACACCGAGGTGACCGAGGTGACCCAGGCCCAAGAAGACGAGGTAGGCTCAGTTTGACTTCAGCGCCACTTTCCCTGCACACTTCCGACAGCTCTTGCATTGGTGGCTCTTCTAGATTATTGTTAAGCTCAAACCAAACAATAAAAGTTTTTTGAATCTTCCCAAGGCACGAAAATGCTACAATAATATTCTTTCTAGTTTTCACCGTTATTATAGATCCATGGTTTTCACTCGTCGATTGTGCGAATATTCTTGTTCACTCCAGGTTAATTTTGTTTTCCCTAATATTTAACTTATGGTGGTACCCCAGCCGTAGATTAACATTAAGGGTAAGGCCTTATGAAACCTGTGTTCTAACTGTTTACAGAAGAAAATCGTTAAAAGAGTTGGAGTGTTTCGGTTCATGCTTCGTGGGCTCCTGTGGCCCTTCAGCTTCGTGGTGCGTATGTAGTTCTTAAATATCTGTATTTGCAGTAAACTGTCTGACCAAACCCACTGCTGTTGTAGGTCCGCGCTTCCAGAGGGCTGTGGATGGTGCTTGGGTTTAGGCGGCCTGCTGACACGGTGCTGGGAGAACCGCAGCATGTGTCCAGCCCCGGGCGCCAGAGCCTCACGGGCCGTAAGCGCCTCCACAGAGTGACCCGTGTGCTGCTCGTCCTCCTGCCGCGGTGGCTGCAGAGCGCGCTGGGATACCCAGTGTCCTCAAGCATCGGTCGCTGCCTCTCGCCAGGTAACTCCTGACAAGTAAAATGCTCTAAGCAGTACTTTTCCAATTTTAAGTTCTTGTTACTTAATTGGCATTAACCATTGTGCTACCATCGGTGACCTGTCACAGATGCTTTATAGACTAATCTAAAGGGCTCATACTGACCGAGGGCAGGTCAAGTTTCAGAAGTCATCTAGGGTATTTTATTATCAATGCCCTAAAGTTAAATGACATGTCTCTCGGCGTTGCATTTTTAAGAATCTTTTAGTTGCTACTGCAATAACTTTCCATTCTATCATGTTTCATGAAACTCCTGGGTCTGAATGGACAAAATGTATTCTTGCATTGATTAATAAAAATAAAAAAATCCCCCATATGGTGGCCATACCTGCATGTGAAAGTCAGACCTAAGCTGGGCTGGTGTCTAGTGTGTGAATGGTTGGTCTGAAGGGGCTGATGGTGTCTGAGGGCAGCTGTGGCTTAAGTTTCATTGTGTATGGAGTGAGAAAATGGCATGTGAAGCCTGAGTGTTCACAAAAAAAAATGTTCTTTCAGAAGTGAGAGTTTCTCCTACAAAGCCTTGTGGCAAAGGCAGCAAGAGGAAGCAGGACGAGTTGGATGAAGACTCTACGGATGAGGAGCATCCAACCTGGGTGGAGACTCTTAACCAGGAATGTGCTGCTGATGATGAAGATGAAGAGCAAGATCCTGACTATGAGGTTGGCAAATCTAAATTTACTTCAGACAAATGTACTTGGGTCTAATGTTTCTATTCTTAAGCCCACTACAGCCGAGACTGCAAGTGAAGAGTATTGTTCACAAAATGACACTGAAGAAGACGTTCCAGTCGAACAATTGTCGTCGTAGCTGAGACTGTAAGGAATGCTCATAAACTGTGTGGTTGTAGTCACGTCACTAATTGTCTTTCTTTATTAGGAAGTGACTACTTGCTCCACCTGAAGTTTCAATGTTCAAAAGTGTTTTTCTACTGTACATTTTCTGTGTTTTGTAAGTTATAGAAACCTAATAAATTTTCAATACCAAAATGTCCTGCTTCATCCACAAGATGGCAGCAAATGAGTGTATTATGTTGTACTGTTACTAGGCTGTTCAAGCCTTCTAATTTAGTGATGACCACATGCTTAAAATACTAGTTAAAGGAAACTTTAAGGTCTTGGGGTAGTCACCATTCAGCTCCCTGTTTCCCAGTGAATCTTAGTTTAAAGGCAGTTCTGCAGTGCACTCACTGAAGGTTAACCTCAGCTCTCACTGCAGCAGTGACCTCCAGACTCACTGCAGCCAGCTGGACTTTCAAACACACTTCTACTTTTTCATCGGCCTGGGGATCTGTTTACCTTTGCTGTGCAAGGGGCATGGTAGTTCTGTAAACCTGACTTATTTTTGTTAAGACTTCAGATCTACCCAAGGCATTGAGTCTATGCCCACATCAAGTTGCTTAACTCTTGCACAACTAAATATTGAACAAATCTTAGTCTAAAACTTTATGACTTAATAGTTTTAGTCATTTTAGATTTGAAATCGCGCATGGCGCCGTAAAGATGGTGCCGTGGCAAGAGCTCTGGTGTGTGTGGTGCACACCGGGGTAGTCTTGCAGTTTTCCAATGTGGTTTTACTGCAAATAAATGAATCTGAAATTCTAATACAAATGAATTTGTCAATCCCAGTGGAAAGCATGATCATATGCATACCTTCACATTACAATGTAAAACCATTTGACAATTGCGTTGTTTGGACCAGAGGAAACATCCGTACATGAATGTGGAAGTTAGGTTCACTTTTTGAGAGCGGCGAATGATCAAAACCATGTATATTGGCTTTAACACTAGTGTTCTAACCAGTTTCAAATCAACCACAGCTGTTCTTGTTTATTGAAATCTATTGTAGATATCTAACCTTTTGCATGGAACTAACGCAAATCCACCCCCCACCAGTCTAACCTGCAGCTGTCCCAACAGACTGTTAGCCAGTTCCCAGTCCTCAGGTGATGGATGCACAGTTATTCGGTTTTCATGTAAATTTGAAAACTACTGGTCTGTAGCATAGCTTCTCAAAGTGTGGTCTGGGGCCTACGGTGGGTTCTCGGAGGCTTCCCAAAGATAGCCAACATATGCAGTAATTGAAATGTCAAACTTGCACTTCAAATGATTCTAATGAATATTTTGGCCCCTTAATTCTCTTAATTTATTGATTAGTTGTTAGGGAAAAATTAAGATATTTAACATACATGCAAGGTATAGACATGCTTTTAAAAATGGGGAAGATGAGATAAAATGGAACATTGTAGATTTTAGGTTGTAAAACCTAAAATGGTCAATTCATTTTGGTACAGCCCTAAATCACATTCAAGGCATAGACTTGAATGTGATTTAACATTGTACAAAGCCATGTTCAGTTTAACCTCAAAGCTGCTATCTGTAATATTAAGCACAATTGGATTTCACCCACACATTAGCTAATTTTAGTTTTAAGAAAAATTAAATTTATTAAATTTACTGTAATTCATCAACGTTGGTTGTAAAATAGTCACTCATTTCAGAGTTAAACCAGTACACTATAAAATGGAATTGCAGAATTTTATTTTTTGGAATGATTGCGGCCTACAGATCAGAGAAAATGAGATTACATTGGTCCCAGTCAAACTTCAGTCGATCTATCCTCGGCTGTTTGCTTTGATTGTCCTTGTCCCTCTGAGGTTACACCAAAGTGCGAGTTTGTGAGTCCTGCCTCTGTCGATGGCACTAAGCAAATCTATGATCACATTTATGCTATTCTGAACGAAGGGCTGCACCACTCCAGTCAACAGGACAGCTGAGACTGGGATTTCAAAAGACAAATGCAGATAGCATTTGGACCAAATTCCATCGATGTAGATTAGCATGACACTGATCCACAATTGGAAGATTAAACATTTTCCAATTTGATTCCAGGATCCTCATAAAATAACTTGAATTAAGTCATTATCTATTCTATCCATTTAAGCATGAAAAAGGAACATTTTAAATCTCCCTTACATTTAAAAGTGTAAGGGAATTTTTGTGTATGTTGTTTTTAATGAGATTTATTTCAAGGCTTAAAATGTCTAATGTAGTTTTGTAAAGGTGCTCCAAATGAAAAAAAAACATGTTGACAAATAACAAATGTGACCTTTAAGAATATTTACCTCCATGTTTTTGAATTGTTGTCATAGGCTTAGAAAGTGACTTATAAATGTCCATTACTCTCCAGGTCAATGCGCCATCTTGAAAAACATTGGTTGATAAGTGACAAAAACAGGTGTTACTAATATTGTTCCCTCCACCCCTCACAAGTTTGAAGAAGGAACAATGGAGGAGGACGGGACCACAGTTATGTAAAAGAACCATGGAGGACCAGATATGTAAGAACGACCCAAACAACAATCTTTTATACAAAAATTAGGCAAAAATGTAGAAACCCACGTCATAACAGCAAAGTGTCAACATCGCAAACTGCACGCAGCGAAAGGAGTTAAAACAACGGGAGGCACATTGTGTTTGTACACTATAGACTCACACGGGAACAATTTCTTCACACTGACAGTAATGAGACCGAGGCAGACTCTACAACATTTCTTGATGTTCTGACCCGCTCCAAGTCCAACTATCACAAGTTTCAACAAAACGTATTCAGGGACAAGCTTAATATTTCATTCCGTGATGTGGATGCAGCGCCTGGTGAAAGATAATCTGCTTTTAGCCACAGTTCTGCTGTGTCCGATGTCCTGGTGTCCTCTGATCATTGTGGTTTTAAGCTCCCACAGCATTTCCCATTCCTCCAGGCGTCTCTTCCCTTCACACCGCGTTTGTAAAACTATTTATTATAATAGATCCATGTTCGTGAAGGCATATTTGTGGCGTGTTAGTGTACGGAGAGAGCCGGTCATTTATCAAACTAAAGGATTCTTTCCTTAGTGCCCCGGTGAATGACCGCAACATATGGTCCTCGAAGGCTTCTGTAGTGCTGGTGGTAGAAGTAGACTGCAATATATGATCTATACGCTAGATGGGAGTAAGAACTACACAGTTTGCATTTCATGTTATATTTTTCCATCAAATATGAATTCTTCATTTGAAGTCTGCATTTGAACTTATAGATGGTCATACAGTCAAACACATTTTAAAAATAACCTTCAAATCACCTCAAATTATATTGTGCTTATAGCATACACAAAGAACTATGAAAGGGATTCACAGGGGCCATGCTTCACAGGGGCCATGCTTCACAGGGGCCATGCTTCACAGGAGCCATCAGGGAGCAGTCCATGATGATGGATACAGTGTCCTATCCCAGAAGAATACGTTCTTAGATCCCACTGAAGTGAAGTTGTTGATGCGTTGGTTTCTCTGGCACTCTGGGCTCAGACTGTGTGAACTGAATCTGTCAATGCTTTCATCATCTGTCCAGCTCTAAGATGATTTGGATGTAGCAGCTGCTGAAAGCTGCCGAATACATTTGAGTTCAAAACACTTTGTGACAAATATATCTCATGCAGTTTCATTTGTGGATCTGTGGTGGTCTTCCTTTAAACTTAAGTGAAATTAACGGATCCTTTTTTTGCCCCATTGTGGGGAAATTTCAGTGTTTCAACTCTATACATTTTAAAAATAAGGGATTTTATCTTTAGCTTAATAAAGAAGCAAGTATAAAATACTGCATCCTCTATTGTGCAAGAAACATATACTGTATAATATACTATATCTGCAGATAAATCGGTAACACATTAGTGCAAGAATATTAGGGTAATGTGTCAGTATCTCTGAGGTTGCAAATGTTCTCATTATGAAAGAATCCTCAGTCGGCTCTAGGACTGATATTTTATATTCAACATTCCAATCAATAGTGGCACTAATCATATTTTATTCTGTTGATTCTTGCAGAAACATGGATAGATTTTTTGTTTTTGTCGTTGTAAATAATGCTATTAATGAACTAATAGATCTAATACCTAGATCTAGAACTAATAGATGGAGACGCTGTAAAACAATTAGCAAAAACGACCAGGCTCCTTATTCGAAGTGCACAGCGTCAACGCGACAATGGAAAGCCATGTAGTTCTAGCCCCCGGCCAGTAGGGGGCAGTGGAACTTTACAACACGACTCATGCTACCTCCAGCAGTATAACTACTTCCTCCTCAGGCCTCGGCAAAGACGTGAAAGAATGCACCAATCATTCAATGTGACAGTAGCAGTGAAAATGGAAACTGAAACTGGACAATCCAATGAGTGGAATTCTCCTCCGTGTAGCGCTCAAAGCCCACGTTAGCATTAGTTGATCGCCGCCATTGTTGCTTACGTTTGTTCTCGGCTACTGCACTAGTCCAAATGATGTACGTGTGGGGAAGTGGAGGTCATAGCAGGCAGAAAATTCACACCTTATTCTTCACACGGCTGTGAAACAACCCCCCGCCGAGCAGTGTATCGGTTCTGTTTGGGCTGTTTCTCAATGCTAGCGTTTTCACCTGAAACACTGTCTTCATGTAAACAAAAGGCCAATCCGATACCCAACTCTAACGTTTAACTGTCTGTCGCAGCATCCTTGTGTAAACAGATCCAGCGTGTCATCCATAGAAGCCGGCCATTTGAAGAGTCTGAAAGCGCATATCTTTGAAACCTGATTCCAGAGTGGAAACATCTGAGACTCCTGTATACGCATCTTTTACGGCAAACACAGAACTTTTTCATGTCCCTGCTGCGCTGTGGTCTCTGGGGAAGTTTGAGCCAAAGTGAAAGCCCCCTCGTCTCTTACTGATTTTGCCTCTCATATCCATCTTTTGTATTTATATTCTTCCATTCTTATTCTTTTGCCTTGTTCCAGTCCATTGTGCACTTGTCATATATCGACTGATTTAAGATTGTCCTATTTGTCGTTTATTCCTGAGTTGATCTCATATTTTTTTGCATTCCTTGTGATGTTCCTTTTTTCTGGTGCTGAAAGTTCTTCCTGTTTTCCTGATGTATGTATTATTGCAGGTTCTAAAAGGATAACATTAATGGAATTGCACTTCCTCAGTTGTATCCTGTCTTTTGGGTGGATTTGTCCTCGTTCTTATGGTATGGTGATTGGTGACTATTTATTTGTGTTTGTTATTCTTCTGTAGTCGTTTTCTTTGGTTTGTTTTTTGAGCTCAAAAGTGGCCAAAATTACGTGCGCTGACATGCTGCAATACCACCCCGGGCCTGTGGGGGTGGACCCAGAAGAAGAATTGGCCAATGCTAACATATAGCATTGGCAGACCTCTCAAAAACGTCTTTACAGGATGGACCAAAAGTTGTCTCTTGGCCCAAAGCTCCGTCCCACATGTGTGTCAATGCTGAGGGGGGTGGATTTTTTTGGTCCACTCTAGTTTACTCGCGGGGAATTTTTGAAGTCTCTCGTTCAAATGAATGGAGCTGCGCCGACTGACGCATGCGCAGATGCGTTTTTTCACAATTTTCTTGTGGGCGGGACCACTCACGGCCATTTTGGATAGCTCCAGTACAGCACATTTTTTGGCCCATTAGTTAGAAGGGCGGAGATAGGCGTGACTGTGGCCGTTAATATATACAGTCTATGGCTTCGACCAGCGTGAACTGAAGCTGGCAGTTGCTATCTGAGACTTATGAAGCTTAATTCTTGCAATAAATGAAGCCGTTTGCAAATCTGAAGTGTTGTTTTCTACCAGAGGAGATCTTTTTGCTCAATCTTTATCCAACAGATTTTGGCGACAAGGCTGTTTTTTAGTTGCTGCTAAAAATTGTTGAAACTGTCTATGGTTGAAACTTGAGACACGTGCAGTGAAACTATAGACTGTATATATTAAAGCAGCCATTCCCAAACTCAGTAACACCGAGGCCCCCTTAAAAATCTGACGGGTCTGCGTGGCCCCCCAAAATAATAACCAAGAAGACAACATTAAGAATAGGCTCTTCTGGTTATTTTATTTTGGGGAAATAGCCTCTGCTACAAACATTGTAATACAAAAATGATTACAGTGGATTAATCAAGTCAAATAATGAACACAAATATTTTAATATTACAAACAAAACATTATAAATTTAACATTAAATAATTATTTTTTTTTTTTTTTTTTTTTTTATGACCTCCCGCGGCCCCCCTGCAGTACCCTCGCGGCCCACCAGGGGGCCGCGGACCCCACTTTGGGAGACACTGTATTAAACTATATATGGTATATATTAAAGTGAAACATGGCGTCGCAGAGTTTTGGAAAAGGTGAAGACCTTAACTTTGATGAAAACGAAGAACGCTCTGATACCTATTTGGAAAGGTTAGAACAGTTCATTGTGGCCAATGGGCTCGATGATGGATGAGGACAAAGCCAGAGCAGTGCTTTAGACGTGGTCGGTAAGAAGAACCACAAGCTGCTAATTGCTAAAGAAACAATCACATATTGAATGTCCTGAGACAAGGCAAAAAGAGTCGGAATGGAAGAATAAAAATACAAAAAATGGATACGAGAGGCAATTGAAATCAAGAAGTGCAGACAAAACCATTGACAGAGATGAGGGACCTTTCACTTTGGCTCAAACTTGTGACTCACTTCTCCAGAGACCACAGCGTGTGGTGTTTGGCCGCATTCGGTAACAGCTGATAGGAGATACAATCAGTGTCATCTCTGAGAAGATGGAGGTCTACCACCCAAGCATGTCAGGTAATCAAGCAGCACTAGCTTCTATAGACTTTTTGTCTCATTAAAAGAACCTTCTAAGCTCGCAAACATATGAGGTCACAATTAAATTTGATAAATTGAGCTGGATTGACATCATAGTTTGTGGATTTGTCATTATAAAACTTTATAGTTATCTAATTACTATGGATAATATTGTTTTAGTAGACAGTATATTTGTTGCTCTGCCATTGACTTCACTGCAATATTAAAGAATTTGAAGATCTAGCCGCAAGCGCCAATGAAGGCCTGTTTTCTTTGCCAAATGCACATTTCTGCATTGCACCTAGTCCTCATGGTGATCCGCTTCTCATGCACCTTTTACATTTCACATATCAAAAATATGTGGGGTCATTATCACAGCCGCACAATAAAATGATTGCATGAGTTAATTTTCAATTCCAGAATTTCGAGACTTTAAAGCTGCACTAACTGACTTTGGGATTTTGAAGCCGCGGACTCTCTGGCCTCTCTTTCTGCTCCCCTCCCCGCACCCACGAAGCTATCGTCCCCCACACACACCCACTGTTGGGACGGAGCTAGTGTTTCCCAATATGGATAATACATGGATATGGATTTGCACGTGGATGCCGTGACCATAGAACGATAGAACCGGGAAGCGCGGAGGAACGAGACTTTCTTTGTGTAAGCAGTAACCGGTGACGAAGACACAAAGCTTCAGGTTAGCTCCTCGGCTTGTTGTGCTAACTCAGCCGTCTATGCTAACGGAGACCTGTAGATTTCTTACGAAAGTGGGGGCCAGTGGTTCGCTGTGATTGGTCACAATCTGCGACCCGAAACACATTCTCTTCCTTGTTTCATCAAAACTCAATCTAAAATATAATGTCACGCCAGCACAAATCTGCGCTACTTTTTCTTCAAAAGGACGTATATCCCAATGCACTACATGGACATGGATAGCATTTTAGTAATTAATACAAAAATAAAGTCAGTTAGTGCAGCTTTAAATAAAACAAAAGTTGGACTCTGTCTCTTTGCACATTAATCAAAACCCTAGATTAACTCATTGCCTGCCAGCGTATTTCAGAACAGGTACTCCCATATTGCCAGCAGTTTCTGATGATTTTTGTTTATTTTTCAAGACCCACAGAATATTGTGAAATATGACTATCAGATTCTGAAAGAATGGACTGTCTACTTTCATCAGCCAAAATAATGTTGTTTCTGGCTTGTTTCGTTCCCCTGTTATCCCCAGTCGAGTAGAGGGAAGTTTTACTGAAATCACCAGTCTCAGACAAAAAGCTGAGAAAAAAAAGGTACAACAAGTGTATCTTGTTTTCAAAAACATCCAGATGCACTGCCACCTGCTGGCTCGATAAAATAGGCTCTAAAGCTAATCCCCATACATATTAGATACAATAGACATCTGGGAACTTGACGTATTAATGCAATTGACGTATTAATGCGTCTATGGAACACAACAAGTTTTGAATGTGCACGTTTTGTGAAAAATTTAAACTCAATTAGATTCATTCTTGTATAGCCCTAAATCATAACAGTAGTTATCTCGGAGCCAACACACATCTGAGAATCAAACAGTTCAAACAGAAGAAATGCAATGATAAAAAAGGTATTTGTCCATAATGGGCAATGTCCATAAATGGCAAGGAAAAAAATTGAGAGAGGAAAACAGAGTGAGGCCCGAGGCAGGACAGAGTGAGGCCCGAGGCAGGACAGAGTGAGGCCCGAGGCAGGGGGTCCAGCCAATGAGTCGGGCCGGACAGTCCGTAGGTGCCAAAAGAGAAGGCTGGGTTCAGGTGTTCCATCATCCTTGAAAAGACAATGGGACTGCGGGTGAATTATTCAGATTATAGCTGAAGTCATAATGATGACAGATAAAGTAGGAAAGAGGTTGGATAGTGCCAAACCATTTATGGCCTAGTATGTTAAAAGGTTTTTTATTCTATATTCCACAGAAAGGCAGTGGAGTGATTTTAACACTGGAGTTATGTGTTCCCTCTGTGTTTGTGGGGCTTCAGTTTAAATGTTACTTTTGTGGCCATGCTTTGCCTGGCTGTACCTCACCAACTTGTGGTTGTGGATACATTTGGAAACTCGTATTAACATCAGAGCTTGTTTGAATTCAGCGGCGACTAGTACAGACCTAAAGCATGCGGACGTCACAAAGTGGTCCCTTGGAGAGTGCGGCGATGAAGTGTTGGAGTGTGGTCACGTCATTGTGTGGATTTGCAGCATTAGAAGCAGAAACCTGGTAACGGTCTGTTGCTCTTCTCTGTGACCCCACTTTATGTAACAGACACTGCACCGCAAGACAGTAGCCAAAAGTAAGTGATAGACACTCATGACCTGCTGGCCGGAGAATGGACTTTTAATACCTGTGGGCCCCTAAGCCAGGCCGTTAACAGCTCTAAAAATGGAACAATGGGACAGACAGAGGAGTGTGTGCTCTGTTTAATTCACCAAACAGCAGTGGCTGAGTCATCCGGCTTAGTTAAGGGGCTATACCATCCATTGTACTATACATAACTTTTCATCTTCTAGCTTGCTTGGATATCTCTTTGTGGGTTTCATATCTGCTTCCCTTCAGTAATACCCCCTTTCTCTCTCGCTTCTATACTCCGGACATTTGTAGTGATGCTTTGTGGGACTGTGAAGACTCCACCACCGCTTCAGCTTTACACAAACGGTCACCCATTTTTAACGTCTGCTCTGGCATAGGCGCTAACAATCTTAAAGCCAACTGAGTAGAGCTTTGGTCAGCAAGAATGAGCAGACATTTATGTTTTCATGTGCCTTTATGCCTTGCAGTCAACCATGCTGTGCCATATTTAAATGCGTCGCTTTTATAACTCACATCTCCAAAAGCCATAGCGTGGATAATGCTTGTCTTTTGTCCCCATCTACCCGCTTTTCATCAGATGTGCACTGGTTTATTTGCTTGTATCATCCACAGTGATCAGGATCGGCCTTGTCTGAGCTGCTAAATCCGACTGGAAACCTCAGCAAAGAGAAAACATAACCCCAGAGAGGTAGAATCCACCCACCACCCACTGCACGGGCTGGCGACGTGGGAGGCTATTATGCAAACTCCACTGGCATTGAGGTACAGGCAGCTCACACACGCACTTCAGTGAACTGTATGATGTACTCTTCTGTATTTTGTGTATAAATTATTGCAATGTATCTATTAGATTGGTAAATGCACATCTAAACATATATTTCAAGGTTGCAATTGAAGAAGTAAGGGGTAAGACTTCTACAGATGAAAATGATATCGTTCAAAACTCTATTTACTTCTGTAATTCAGCTTACAATTTGAAAATAATTTATGTCAGTACATGCAAAGTGAGATATATCAAACCTTAATTTGTTATTATGTAGTTAATTATGGCTCATCAGAATGATAACAAAGTGTATATGTCACTGCATGTGATAAGTCTTTGTCAGATGTTGGTTTTATATTTTAAATTTCATTACATAAATTAATACACTTTTTGAGCAATGTTGTAATTTAAATTTTTTACCTGTAATTTTTTACTTGTAATTTTTTACCTGTATTAGATAATTTTTAGCAGATGGAGACATCCAAGCGATCACATTCATTATATGTTTGGGCACACTCCACAGTGACGAACATAGATCTATTGTCTCCATATGAAAGCAGATGATATTCCTTTGGGAGACCCTTTGTTCCCTCTGGCGTTCTACTACTGCTTCATGTGTAAGTCTGAATAGATTAAATCTTAGAGTTGTTTTTATCCTTTAGCTGTGTATTTTCAGAACTCGTTCACCTTTTTAGTGGTGAAACTAACATTAACTGCTTCAACTTCTGCTTATGATAAAAAGCATGGAAGTGACTACATCAACCACACAAAGAACAAAGTGGAAGTTAGTGAGTCCAGTTTTGGTTGTGTAAAAGTTGGCAATCAAGTCATCTCATTTTTAAATCTCACAAGATGATGGCTGAGCTGAGAATTCATAGATTTTTGTTTTACTATTGAAAGTCTCCCCTCAGCCGCCTATTAATTTTGTAAAACAAAAAAGCCATTTCAGCTTTGCCAATATACATAAACCATAATATGATGAAAATCTTTAGAATCTTAAAAATCCAGTTGCCACAATAGTTTAGACAAAAATGGGCAACCTCTAGTATTCTTTAAAAAATCCACATCAATAAAGATGAATGCATGTCCAATCAAAATTATAAACTCAATTACGTCACTGGTAGTTCAAGTTTTGTGGAAGTATCATGGAGTAACAGTGCTAAACCTTCTGTCCTCATGCAGTAACTGGGTTGCTTTTAGACATGGGCCCATTTTTAAAAACTTGTCTTAACTGTCCAAATGCAGTTTTTAAGGCCGGTATTTTTAGTTCATCTTTATAATTACAGAGCAGACAGAACCACGAGGCAAAACTATCCTCAAGATGAAAGCCCTCGCTGCTCTCGCAGCCGCCTCCCGGGCACCAGTCCCATAAGTGGCATGCAGTGTACTTGCAGATGAATTCGCAACCTGATCGGACCAAAATTACGCACTGAAAAGCTCATTAATAGGATTCAGTGCACCCCTAGTGGTCGCCTGTGGGACATGCACCCTCTGTGTAATGTATATTGCGTGTGAGGATGTAAAGATTTGACTGTTCGACTTTACGTTGAAAGCCTCCCGTAGGTGGCGCTCTAGAGTCATATTTTTTGTAGAAATTCTCCACTGCCTCGCTTGAAAATGGTGATGAATTTAAAACTTTTCCTTGAAAATTGTATAACTCCAATCTGTCCAGATGGGAAAATGAGAGGGTAAAAGTATCTGCAATGGAAAACCTGGGACTAGATATAGTCCCAAAACTTTGAAGTTCCTGTAGGTGGCACTGTTGCACACAGTAGTGTTTTGCATATTGTTGTGTTCAGGGTCATACGTCATTCAGGTCGTTCATTTTTAGCCTTTTTGGACAAACGTTTTGCTCTTAGCGCTCATTGAAAGGTTTTGGGGTGAACCCAGTCGTCATGTGTGGGACTTACAACTTTTATGTAGTGTATTCTTTTGCTAGCAATTCTATATGTTTCTTTAATTCAATAGTAAAGAATAAAGCAGTACTTACCATAGACACATGTTACTGTGTCTATGGTAAGTACAGTGGGGGCGGGTTTCGGCTCAAAAGTGGCCAAAATGACGTGCGCTGTCATGTTTGCAATACCACCCCGGGCCTGTGGGGGTGGACCCGGAAGTAGAATTAGCCAATGCTAACATATAGCATTGGCAGACCTCTCAAAAACCAAAAGTTGGCTCTTGGTCCAAAGCTCCGTTCCACATGTGTGTCAGTGCTGAGGGGGGTGAATTTTTTTGGTCCACTCTAGTTTACTTGCTGTGAATTTTTGAAGTCTCTCGTTCAAATGAATGGAGCTGCGCCGGCTGACGCATGCGCAGATGCGTTTTTTCACAATTTTCTTGTGGGCGGGACCACTCGCGGCCATTTTGGACTGCTCCAGTAGAGCACATTTTTTGGCCCATTAGTTAGAACGGCGGAGATAGGCGTGACTCTGTCCGTTAATATATACAGTTTATGGGTAAGTACTGCTTACTGTGAAAGTAAACAGAACGTGCACGAGGGGGATGACTTTTCAGGAGCACCTAAATAAGTGCTGTATTTAGCTAATATTCTATTGTAGACCCAATGTATAGCTGTTATATGATCCTAGTAAATGTCTTGTAGCTATGTACAGTTCTTTATTGCAGACCACACACACACATGATTATAGCCTGTAAATAAACAACCACTGTGAAATATCCCTCCTCTGGACCCTGATTCTCTGACCAGTGTATTTCCCTTGGTGGGCCTGTTAAAATGTTGAGCCTCCACTTCACTAAGTCAGTCACTAACCTAATATCAGTGATGTGAGTCTCAGCTCTGTAGGTCCTGAGGGCTCAGCGAAAACACCCAAAACAAAGGCTTTACTTGCCATGGTGTGGGACAAAAACGGTGAAGAATGTTTTATTTATAATTGTATAACTCAACATCTCGCCTCAAATTGCATTAAAAGTGACATCCGTGTCTTAATTTGTACGAATGTAAACTTTTTGAACAATTCACATTCGTCATCTTGGTTTACTTTGGCTGCTGTGTGACGCGCATGCGAAGCTTTGCATTATGTCATAAACGGCCGAAGCAGCGGATTTCGAGAAGGCAGTGCAAACCGACGTTACACCGGCGATCCTGATTGTTCACCATAAATTGCATTGCCCTGAACCCAGAACCTTGTGTGGAGCTCAGCAAAACGCTACTGGTGGATTATGCAAGAACTACAGGTATCTGGCGAGAGTCAGGTTTCAATAAAGAAATCCTTTGGGCGGAAAAAATATATAAAACTATTTAGCTAATAATAATAATAATTACTAATTATTATTTGTAAACCAATACATATTTATACTCCGACAGGACTGTAACAAGTTTGATAAAGCTTTGGTAATGATAATATGAAACCGGCGAATAACAATAGTCCTCTCCAAGACTACATGTGGGCTCAGGCTAATAATTTGAAACCCACGAAAAAAAACGTGCTTTTGAACCTTATGTTAAAAAAAGGTTTGGTTTGGTTAAACATTCATTCATTCTCTGTTTTAGTTTTTCTTTCAAAATGTGTCAATCTCACACATGTGAGGTGATACCATCACAATTAAGAGCCATAAATAAATGTTCCACTGTTGTAAATTTGGTCAGGTCATGTTTACATATGTGGTCCAGAACACATTTAATATCTGAATAATGTTTACCCATTTCATCTCGCTCACAGAAAGGCTCATTATTTCTGCAGCTTATCTTCTTCTTTGTGCTGGTTTAAAGTAGGGTAATCTTTGCCAACGTTGGCTTTTCATGAGGCAAAGTTGAAACCAGCTGCATTCAGCTGCTGCTCTGCTTCGTATTTACTCCTGACAGACTCCCATTGAAACTGTGATCACATTCTGCAGACTGTTCAAGCGCACTCACTTCTGGGATTCCTTCTCAGTCTTCTATCTTTGTTTCGCTCCATCTACTCCACTGACTTGTTACCATTGGGATGCATCAGTTCTTGACCTTGACACCGTTTTGTTTTCTCAAGCCCTCTCGTCTGTCTCCCTTCTGGATCAGACAGTCCATTTGTTAAGATTGGTGAGGAAAGAGAGAATGAACTTTAGATTGGCTTAGGAGAAGAGATTGCATCCATCAAGTGCATTGTGTGTGCCTGTAGTGGCAGCTACAGATGTGTCATCGGAGGCCAATATGCCTCTGACGCAGTGAGTCAGACTGGAATTAACAAAACACTATAAAATATGGTGTAAAAACATTTTATTTAGTAGTCACAGCCAGTGGGGGCAGGTCCCGGCTCCAAAAGGTCCATGAGCATGTGCGCCGACATACTAGCAAACCTCACTCCTAGCCGGTGGAGAAGGACCCGGGATAAGAATTAGTCAAAAACGGCTTTAAAGGATGGTCCAACAGTTGGCTCTTGGCCCAACGCTCCAGATGTGTGTCAATGCTGACGGGAGTTTATTTTTGGACCTGTCTAGTTTAGCCGCTGTGGACTTCAGAAGGCACTCGTTAAATGAATGGGGCTAGTGCCGGGTAACGCATGCTCAAATGCGTTTTTTCACAGATTCCTGCCCACAACGGCCATTTTGGTGGTGGCACATTTATCTCAACGGCGTTAATATTTACAGTGTATGGTCACAACGTGTATAACTCTATGTATTATTAGTATGTCAATAATCAAAGCTTTCTCAAACATGTTACAACCCTGTCGTAGTATAAATGCATATCGGTTTATAAATAATAACCAAAACAAAAGTTGAGCTTCTATTCATATTTTTTTTTTTTTTTTACATTTCCTCAGTCTACTTATTCTATCAAAGGAATCGCCTGAAACTAAAGATGATCTCACTATCATAAATTATGGATTAAAATAGAATAAGACTTTACAGACAAGGATTCTCATACAGCTTGGCCTTCTTTAAACTCGCCATCATGATCTTCTTGACTTGGTTTCATCAGGCATTGTTAGTCTCCAGAATCAAATGCTGACATCCCTGTTGCAACTAATGCCATATATCTTTAGTCTGAACAGATGGCCTTGTCTCCATATACACAGTTTATCTTCTCCGCACACACACTCAAAGGCAGCCGTGTCTACTTAAGCCGAAATCCCTCACGAACACCACCCCTATTGTCTGGCATCAAACAAATCGTCACATTTTATGCACCTCTAAATTGCCCCTGTTTACATGCACAGCCTCACAGACAGCTCCCTGCAGGCACATTGAGAGCGGCGTGGCAAAGGCAGCCGGGCGCTTTGTCCCCATGTTGGCGTGGTGCCCAGGCGTTGTCCAGCATAGTGTAGTGGGCAGGGCATGCACTGCAAAAAATGATCAAATATGAGATCATAATTGCTAGATTCGAGTATTTTTTAACTTGACTTAAGTTCATTCTGATTGTCTTAAAATGAGATTTGCCAATGAGACAAGCAATTTTGACTTGATTCAAGAACTATTGCTTTATTTTCTCATTCCAAGAGAAAAATATCTTGTATCTTTTTAAAACAAGACAATTTTTCTTGTTCCACTGGCAAATCTTGTTTTAAGGCAGTCAAAATGTGCTCATATTTAGATACATTTAGCCAAATTTGAGCTTTTTTTTTTTCTTTAATTCTGTCATCTTTTGCAGTGTGGAGAGCTTGGCCAGACTTCACATTGCTCATTAACTGCCCAGTGGCACAGGGGCCACAGGCGGAGACCCTCACTGTCCTCTCCATATGTGCACAGCTTCAGTGTCCTTCAAAAAATCTTCTCATTTCGTAATCAAATTCTGTTATTCAAACCCAGAGGACAAGTTACCACCACATTACTCACCTCATAAAAGTACATTTGAGATGGATTTATTTTAGCCTGGTCTTATCCATCCGTACTCTCCGCTCAGTCGTCATTTCACTGCATGTAACGTCTGGGTCTGGTCCCTGTGTTAGCGATTACGATCGGTTGAATTTCGACCGACCAATCAGAGAGCGAGGAAGGAGAGTGTTGTAGTTAGTTGTGGGTGACGTCAAGAGTTTGCGTCGAACGGGAAGGTTGTAGTTTGGTAATGGTGAAGAATGTGATAGTAAAGTAATCTGGTCTGGTTCTATCAAGAAATTGAAGCTGGAGCAAGAGGAATGTTTATAATAATAATAATCTTTATTTATATAGCACTTTTAAAAACAGTGTTTAC
This sequence comes from Knipowitschia caucasica, assembly GCA_964034765.1. Classification (NCBI taxonomy): domain Eukaryota; kingdom Metazoa; phylum Chordata; class Actinopteri; order Gobiiformes; family Gobiidae; genus Knipowitschia; species Knipowitschia caucasica. The sequence continues at coordinate 50,735,347 of OZ035824.1, read as the reverse complement.
AAAGCGCTGCACAGTCAGCATGATAAACAATAAAAACAGTCATAATGCAAGGTCAAAATAATTAGATACAGAAACACAAAGCAAACAGAGCAAAACACAAAAGAGACACAACAAAGACAAAGCAGACAATAAAATACAGCATCGGAAGTTTAAAACTAACAGTTAAAAGCTGTTTGATAAAAGTGGTTTTAAGAAGAGATTTAAAAGAGGATACTGATGGTGCTAGCCTTATCTCCTCAGGCAGGTGGTTCCAAAGCCGAGGAGCCCGGACAGAGAAGGCTCGGTCACCTTTTGTCCGGAGCCTCGACCTTGGAACAGTCACAGGGACCTGCCCGAGGATCTAAGGCTGCGGGGGAAGGGCTCGTAGGGGGTTAAAAGTTCATAAATATAACTGGGTGCAAGACGAGCTTTAAAAGTAATCAGTAAAATCTTAAAATCAATTCTAAAACGCACAGGGAGCCAGTGGAGAGACGCTAAAACAGGGGTGATGTGCTCCCTTCTGTTAAAACCAGTGAGAAGTCTGGCTGCTGCGTCTGGACCAGTTGGAGGCGGGAGAGGGATTTCGCGTCGAGACCGGAGAGGAGGGCGTTGCAGTAGTCGAGGCGGGAGAAGATGAGGGCGTTGACAACTTTATGGAGATCGGGAGGAGTGAGGATGTTTTTAATCTTTGAGATTGTGCGGAGGTGATAGAAGCAGGTTTTGATGGTTTTATTGATGTGGGAGCGGAAAGTGAGGTGAGGTTTAGCAAATGTAATCGCTGGAAAAAATTGTGGCACTACTCCCCACGGGCTCTGTTAGCGACAAAGGAGATGGCTAAAGCTAGGCTAAATGCTAACAACAGACTCGGGCGCATTACATACACAAACATCCAATCGTTTCAATCTGCAAAAGGAGTTAGCCCCTCCCACCTGTAAACGGAGCTCAGTGGAGCGCCTTCAGACTGTACTGTGGTGTGGTACGACCAGGCTAGATATATTTGATTTGAGTTTCTGCATGAATAGACCTTAGCTGCAGATACGAATCCAATCCACTTTATTTATAGCACATTTTCTACAGTTTTCTAATTTCAGCACATAACATAGAAAACTACTAATAATAACCTATAATAACCTTAATAATAAGTCTTTTTTTATATTTTTTTAATGACCTCACAGGTGGAGGGATTGTTTTTTTTAGAACTACTTTGAAAAAACAACTAAATCTGACTTCCTGTTGGCCATATTTTTAACATACATTTTTCTGCTGACCTTTCCCCGCATTATGAGAAGTCATAATTTGTGTTAAAACAAACCCTGTCACCCCCACTTTAAGTTTATGTCTATGTGTAATTTATTTATTTCCCACGAATGCTAGTTGGAAATTAAAATGCACCCTTTTATGTCTGCACCAAGAGAGGGAGAGAGAACAGAGCTCAAAGTGTGATTTTACTGTTTATTTAGTTGCAGCGCAGAAGTCACTTTGAGGAATTAATGAGAGCAGATGGCACATCCAAAATAGAGGCTAATTTTGAGAAATAAAGATTTACACCAATGCACATATATAGTGGCCTGAATTGGTGTTTTTGCTTCCTGTTTGCAGTTTGAGGATCTTTTATGGGTCGGTTTGTGTGATTTAAATGTGTATAGGATTTATAGTAGCAATAAAATGCGGGCGGACAGGTGCAGCTGGTTGTTGATATTGCCTCTTGGCTTTTTCTGCGTTTCTCTAAAAAGCTTCTGAATTGTTTTTCTCTGACTGAGTGACAGGTCTGAAGAGAGATGTCTTTGCATTTAAAGGAGCTATGCCATTTCTCCTGGGTTTCTCTTAGTATGAATGTTTAGCCCCGCCCCCATCTCGCTCACAGGCTACGCTCTCATCCCACGGAGCCATCTAGTTTTATTTGCGATCCGATACGTATGCTAACGTTAGCATTAGAGCAACTTCTTGTAAGCCGTACAACAATCACTGATGAAATGGTACAAAAGCAACGCACTGCTAACACAATATATAACTGAAAGATTACCGCTAGTTATGCGTCCGAATGTCCGAGCATAGATAGTCCGCAGGTCTCTCCAGAGGATACCATGTAAGCCAACGGTACATATGTTTACTGAATTCATAAACAACTGAATCAATGAGCTCAAGTTTTACATTAAATTACGGATTTTAATACAACTTGTGTGTAGTAAAACGCATTTTTATGAACTCATTAGAAAATAAATTGGGTATAGCTTCTCTAATGCTGATGATGTTTTCTTTTTCATGGATTGTGACCAAAAAAAGACACTTATACAATATGGACATAGCTTTCAATAGGACCAGGGATTTATCTGTGAGAGATTATAATTCTGATATGAAACATTGAATTTCAACTTGACCTTTTCTGTATTAGAAGTCCCTCTGGAGCTCCTAGACGGATCTCTGTTTGAGCTAAAACAAAACAAAATGAAATACTCTTTATCCAGTGCCTCATCTCCATCTCCTTTTCCCATACCCATAGGACATTATGAAAAAAAACACCTTGAAGAATTTCTTAATAGCAAATAGGGCATTGGAAAACCCATATCGGTCAATGTCTAATTTGTAAGTTCGTGCACAGCAGACTCTCTTCACATTCACAGAGGCATTTTTGGGAAAAAAAGACATGACATTGATTTTACTGTTGGTTTGACGTGTTTTCCATGGTTCGGAAGGCTTTAGTAGAGGTTGCAGTTGTTGATTTTGCTCCACGCTTAACAAATTCTGACATGATACAGTATATTTCATTCTCTGTCTGCTCCCATAATGTTGACGTTACCGAGAGGTGGTCTAAGGCCTCTCTCGGCTCCTTCCTGCTCAGCTCAGCTTTATTGCTGCTCCAATCCGGGGCTGATTTGTCACACGCTGCATGATTCGCTGCCTCAGCTTGTTCAAGGTTGGAGGCGTTTATGAAGCATCTCAGTGGTGTGCTCTATTTGAATCTATGCCATGTTTTGTGTTTGTCCTTCATATAAGCATGCCGTGTTGTCTCAGAATCTCTGTACGCAAAAATAAGATTCCCTGTTTTAACACTGCAATTATAATATTAAAACAGAAGCCAACAAAATGGTATTCACAGTATTAGTACACATACAGTAAGTGGAGTTAAGGATTATTGATCATTAAAGTTCAGGAGTAGGACTACAGTGTATGTCTCAAGTTCAACCTCCACCTCGCGACACCGGGCGACAGTGGCTCAGTTGGTAGAGCATTTGTCGTTGGGCCCAAAGGTCGTGGGTTCGAGCCCACCACGGGACCTTCTCCACCGACTCCCACTAATGCCTGCTGTCGTTGTGTCCTTGGGCAAGACACTTAACCCACTTAGCCTATAAGGAGCGCGGATATGATGTTCGCTGCATGCCTTGATGTGTATGTATGTACTATATGTATATGCATCAAACTGAAATTTCCCCATTGTGGGACGAATAAAGGACCTTCTTCTTCTTCTTCTTCTCTTTGACACTCCAAGCTTCCCCATGTCACTGTCTCTCTCTGTGCGCTCAAAGCCACCCTAATATCAAATGTCACTCTTCTGGCTTGTCCCCTTGAACACCAGCATGGAGGGGGGGGGTCCATGCCCTGTTTTTAATGCACCACACATTCACAACTGTTTTTAATGCCCTCTTTTTAATGCACCATACATACACAATTCTGTTTTTAAAGCACCATACACACACATACACAACTGCTTTAATGCACCGTTTTTAATGCACCGTACATACACAACTGTTTAGTGCACTGTTGTGACTGCACTTTAAATGAAGCACCAAACTTTTCCCGAACTGTCTTTTCTAATATATATCTTTTTTAACCCGTCATATGCACGGACTGCAGGATAAATAGTTCTCGTTTTTTTTTACAGTTAATTTGTTGTAAATGCTTAAATTTCGTTTTTGCATTGCTGTTCGCCTGTTGTCCCTCTCTCTGTTTCATGACGCGCTGGTGGGACTCGAAACCCTGACTCCCTGGACCTGAAGACTGGTCCACAGCCGTTGGGAGTTGGCGGTTCTGTGACGCCCCTTGAGACGACTGTTGTTGTGATTTCGGGCGATACAAATAAAATTGATTTGATTTTGATTTGATTTGGACACATAGCATGAGACAGAGACCCCACTCTGAGTCTCACGCAGCCACCGTGATTGAAGCTTCATCCCGCTGCTATCAAACATACCTGTATTTGCATTCTATCGTCGTGGCTAAGGCTGGTTTTCTTTTCAGAACCTGCTAATATGATATTAAATCTAAATACTGGGGACATTTAACTCATTGACTGCCAGCCCGTTTTGACGATTTAACTGATTTTTAAGACCCTACAGAATATTGTGTATTAAGACTCTACAAACTATGAAACCAGATTCTGAAAGACTGTATTGTCCAGTTTCATCAGCAAAAATAAGTTGTTTTCAAGCTAGTTTTGTTCTTATTGACTGCCATTGACGTATTTATCCAATACCGGTGATTTTTGTTAAACTTCACTCTCTTCAACTGGGGATTACTTAAGAACAAAACTAGCTAGAAACCAACTTATTTTTGCTGATGAAAGTAGACAGTCCAGTCTTTCAGAATCTGGTTTCATATTTCACATAGTCACAGCACACAATATTCTGTGGGTCTTGAGAATCAGTGAAATCATCAAAAACGGCTGGCAGTCAATGAGTTAATTCAATACGATTTAATACATTTCAAGACTATATGATCCGGTAAAAATGTTTTTTGGCCTCTTATCTAAAGCTCGGCTCCAGATTGATATGATTCATTATTGAAATAAAAGTTTCAACAAAAAATCTATATATTTGACGCAATTTATTTTTTCCAAAAAAATATGTGGGGGAGAAAAATCTATATTTTATCTCATTTTAATATTTTGCTACCTACCTCTGTGGGCATAGAAGGTATCAGCAGTTTGAGCAGAGACACCAGCCGATAGACGCCTCTCTGCACACTTCCTCCAGCTCTGACTTAATGAGAGAATAGTAATATACAGCAGGTACTGTCTGTGCCTGGATCACTTTATGTCAGTCACTTCACTTTTTCTTTTAAGCTTCCTAGTTCCATTGGATCAGAACTCTGACCTCAGTGTGTTTGCCTCAGGGGCCATAGGTATGCTTTTACAACTCTGATCTGGTTTATGCTAGCCTGGCCTTAGCTGTCCGTAAACTCCGGTCAATTTCCCTGCATGTACCGTCTGGGTCTGGTCCCTGTGTCTGCAATTACATCGGTTGAATCCCACCCTGCAGTACCCTCGCGGCCCACCAGGGGGCCGCGGACCCCACTTTGGGAGACACTGACCTAGAGAATAAAAAAATAAAAAAACTAATTTATAGAGACCTTTACATTGTTTCATTCATTCTGTGCCTTGACCAAAATGAGTTTAAGACCCCAGAGGTGAGGTAAATGAAAGCTCCCCCTCTCTCATTTTGACAGATGGGGCTTACAGAGGGCAAAAAGGTTGGGAATTGCTGCTTTGTGAGAGATCTGCACTCAACCCACTTATTTATATCTTCGTCTTTTCAGTTTAGATGTCAGCAAACACCTCTGTATGAAGTCACTTTGGGTACATATTTCCAGAGCTGAATGCTTGGGGACATGTTTGCTTCGGTCCCTAGCACAGGATTTGTCCCTCTGTGACATTGGGCGAGCGCTGCAGGGTTTGCTCGTGAGTCATGGCGCGTCCACAATCAGAGAGACTCACCGTGTTCCTTTTTGGGAAGAGTTGACCCTAAAACACGGGAAGGCGAGGCTCTGTTATGCAATTATAAAAGTCCTGCCTTAACTTGAGCTAAACTGACCCAGAAAAACTATTTGTACGCTTTCAATTTTCTAAAGCAAATGTAGAGATGTCACATTCCACTCTCTGAGCAGTGGCCCTTTCTCTCTCCTGCTTCTACATGTGAAGGACCTCAGCCTCTCAAATACATCAGAAAGTAGGTTAGACCGTGCTTATGTTAATCAGTCGTTTCAAATTCTCGCAGTAATCACGCCAATTAAAGAGTTTTTGCAAGTTCTCTACGGTTAATGGAATGAAGTTTTATGATATACCTGCTTTTATGTTCCCAATCTCTTCACCCCCGTCAGAGGCAATCCTAAACCATCTGGAGCTTTTGTTGAAAAGAAGCCCAACTGGCACACCTCAAACAACTCTCCCCTACCCCTGCATTCAAAAATGTAATTTAAATGCATTTTGTCAAGTTATTTATGCCATGTATCATATTATGTTGCTGCAAAAAAAAAAAAAAAAATCAATCTCTGTTGTGTTTTTGTAACTTAAGGGAAAATCTACCACAGAAGTTTACAGACAAATGAGTGTAAATTTGTCTCTGTTTTGTTCTTCATATAAATATTAAAGGAGCTATACCCGTTTCCGCAAGGTTTGAATGTTTAGCACCGCCCCTTAACTCGCTCACAGTTCTCTCATTTCCACTAAGCGGAGCCTTCTAGTTGTATTTGCGATCTGTTATAGCCACTTATGCTAACAGACTGCTGTGTTTAGCAGCGCTGTAGAGGCTAGAGGACGCAGCCTCGCTCTGTGATTGGAGGAGAGCGGGCGTCACGCTAAGTTTTTACTCAGCACTTTTTACGGCCTGTATTCATACACAGCTGAATCAATGAGCTCAAGTTTTCAATTAAATTACGGATTATAATACCACTTGTATGTAGTAATAAGCATTCACATTTATAAACACAAAATCTCATTTTGAGAGGATTCTTTTTTCAGGAAATAATGCCCAGCCATATTTAAACTCCATCAATCTTTTTTGAGGATTTCACTGCTACTATTGCAGCCCAAACCTCCAAATACAGGACCTGTTAAAGCAGTTTAAATATTGCATTTATTCTCTGAGGAAGGCGACCCTGTTCAGGCGTGGGCTGCTGCAGGCGCACATCCACCGTCGTCGTTTCAACACTTGTTAGGAAAACTAATGTGAGGCTTAATCATGCACAAACATACAGGCTGTCCTCTCGGGGCAAAGCAGAGGCTAAACTTGTTGCAATTAATAGTTAATGTGGCAAGCGGGGGGCGGCTACGCACTCCTATAATAATGAAACAAATACATAAAAGAAAGGAAAGAGCAGCAACGCCAGGGCAGAGTGCCCGGAAATCATAATGAGGCAGAGACAAATACAAGTCACTTTGATTTATTGCAGTGGGTTGGATAGGTCGGTCTTCAGGTGTCACAATTCCACACATTTCCTGTCGAGATGGACTCAGGAGCAACACGGGAGATGATGCAAAAGAAATTAGCTAGCTAATTAGCTAATGAACAACCACAATGCTGTCAGCGTGTGCAGCTAAAACCTACTTCTCTACAGCCAATGCTGAGACGGGTGACGGTTTAAAGGCCCAGACCCACAGCCGGCTACGACACACTCAGACCCCAGCAACGAGGGCGGCCAGACGCCAAAGCGACAGGACAACATGGCCCTTAAAATGCAGCAGGACTCGCGGGGCCCAATGTCACTCCACGGCACTACATCAACAATTAACATTAGTGGCGCCCTCTAGTGGACACAGATATGGTGGCCAAGTCCAGCTTGCCACATCAACATACACCCAAAGACTATAATTGTGTTTAAGTTGTAACTTCCCTTTGGGTCTTACTAAGCCTTGCCTATAGCCCTGTCTTAACGTAGCCCTTCCACCATTCTTCTTTCTCGGTTGATTAGAGTCCAAGATCAAGCCCCAGTCTCCTTTTCGCCCTCTATTTTTCCTCCTACACATCTCTACTGTCTCTAAGCTCCCAGAGGACTTGAAATAACCCTCTTGTCTTTCCTGGTACCAGATCTGTGCTACTCTGGTCCCCTGCCAACCCGCATAATTGTGTTTCATGTTCTTGCTTAGATTTATAACTGGAAGTACTCGACGCACATGAGAAATGAGATTATTGTCTTACTAACTATAGCATATGAAAACAAGAGAGGTTTCGTGAGTTTTTTATTTCACTATAATATTCACTATATATATTTGTTTGCCTTTATTTCACGTCAGACACAGAGCAAAAGTATTTTCATTATATTTCTGAGTGAATTAAAGACAATGTAAGGGGGTGTTCGAGATCTTTCATGGAGCTGGTTCTTTACCTGGTCAAAGTTGCAGGTAAAGTTATTAATTTCAGTGTTTGTGTGCCGTTGCTATGACAATCCCACTTTTCACTCACTTTCCTTTTTTTTTATTAAGAAAGCAATAATTTCTCCATATTTCTTGTGAAAGTATTGAAGCAGTTTGAGTGCACATTCATATATTTAGATTATCACAAGCAAGATGACAATATTCTGCAACGGTTTTCCAAATGTTATTCCAGTTTGGCAATATTTCTCTCACATAGTTGCACTTTCTCTTTTTGACTGACATGATAAAACTCCAATTTACAGATAAATTATATATTTTTCCAAACTAAAATACACGGAAATACTGTAAACTTGCGAACACTACTCAACTTTCTGTAAATTTAGAAAAGTTTTAAATGTTCTCCTCACAAATTGTGTCTTCCTTCCATCAGGAAAAGTGGACACATTTCTTGCTGTTGCTGTCTGAATGTACAATGAACAACGTAGACTGAAAACATTTCTGACCTTGATTACTCACAGAGCTATTCCAGAAATAACTTTGCACTAGAGTTTACAATAGGTTTATACTTTATTTATATCAAGCTAAATATAGAATTGTATGTACTCCTTCCTATTGTTCCTGCAATGCAACACTGAAATTTCCCCGCTGTGGGTTGAATAAAGGATCTTAATGCACTTTGAAAATACCTTGAAAATATGTATTCAGTGATTGTCCTTGCCCCTGTCAGGCTGTGGGGACGGGCCAGATGGACTCAGCGTGTAATTCTCCCAGAACCACTCACTGTCAAACGCATGAGGCGCAGGTCTGTTCACACAGTGCACGCCGGGCTTATACATTTATAACAATAATTCTATCGGTTCCCACAACTATATTTTGCAATGAGATTTATACAATTTTTTCTACAAACGTCTGAAGCACCCATACATTTCTATAGATGAGGGCTATTCGACTTTATTTTTCTGAGGCTCAAATTGTTCAGAGGGCATTGAACCAGCCCAGACTCTGAGGAGCACAGGGACTGGACTCCTGCTGGGACTCTGAGGAGCACAGGGTCTGGACTCCTGCTGGGACTCTGAGGAGCACAGGGTCTGGACTCCTGCTGGGACTCTGAGGAGCACAGGGTCTGGACTCCTGCTGGGTCTCTGAGGAGCACAGGGACTGGACTCCTGCTGGGTCTCTGAGGAGCACAGGGACTGGACTCCTGCTGGGACTCTGAGGAGCACAGGGACTGGACTCCTGCTGGGTCTCTGAGGAGCACAGGGACTGGACTCCTGCTGGGTCTCTGAGGAGCACAGGGACTGGACTCCTGCTGGGACTCTGAGGAGCACAGGGACTGGACTCCTGCTGGGTCTCTGAGGAGCACAGGGACTGGCCTCCTGCTGGGACTCTGAGGAGCACAGGGACTGGACTCCTGCTGGGTCTCTGAGGAGCACAGGGACTGGACTCCTGCTGGGTCTCTGAGGAGCACAGGGTCTGGACTCCTGCTGGGTCTCTGAGGAGCACAGGGACCCAGTAGGAGTCCAGTCCCTGTGCTCCTCAGAGACCCAGCAGGGACTGGACTCCTGCTGGGACTCTGAGGAGCACAGGGACTGGACTCCTGTTAGTGCCCAGAGTCAGAACTAAACATGGGGAGGCTGCTTTTCAGATTCATGCTGCTAAAATCTGGAACAATCTTCCTGAAGATGTGAGACAGGCCTCCTCTCTGACAATGTTTAAAACCAGGTTAAAAACGGTTCTGTTTAGCTGTGCATACAACTGAGGGATTTTATATTTTTATCTTTCTTTTTAATGTTCTGTGATTATTTATGATTTTAATGCTTTCTTATTTTGTTCAGCACTTTGAATGGCCTTGTGTATGAATTGTGCTATATAAATAAACATGCCTTGCCTTGCCATTAGCCTCTTGTCCAGAGAAGAGCCTACTTAGAGGATAAACCTGGACTAAACCATGAAAATTAGTCATGAGCCTCAAGACCGTGCTTTGTGAGCCTTTTTTGTCCCCCCCCAGGCTGGAAGTTGAATAGGCCTGTTATCGGAGGGATGCAGATTTATTTTTGTTGAAAAATGTTGTGATAAGAAGAACCTACCTTGCTGTAAGACATCTTCAGACACAGGAGTATGTGTCTGCAACGAGCACTTTTGGAGGAAATGGGATAAAATGGTTGATTTTGATGGCGTTCTTCGTTGCCTCCCTTTGAGTCCACATTATAATTATTCATTTTGCAATAATCTGAGTGGACATTTCCAGTTCTTTCATTGCCCTATTCTACCAGTTTGTGGATTGACATAAATATGGCCAAGGATTATAGCTGACTGGCACATTTCGTTTGCTGAAAGCTGTATAATTGTCTTACATCAGAATGTATTTGAAGTTTGCAATGAAACTTTCCCTTGCAGTCCTCTCCCTGCTGCATTTATTACGCAGATGCACACTCACTCAATTTTGTTGCAGCAGAATTACTTTTCACACAGCGTAAGTGGATGTGTTCTGTTCTCTCCACCATCATTCATTCAGTCAAATGTGCACCTTCTCCCTTTGTGCTGTTTGGGCTTGTGTGGGCTTGTTTGGGCTTGTGTGGGCGTACATTACCGGACTGGCTTGGATCTGCTCGAGGCCATTATTCTGTTAGTTGCGTGTTTTGAGTGGGTGTGTTTTCTAGTACTTAGAAATATGAATCATGGCATGCAAATGCTGTATCCTGCTACATACTCATCTTAAAAATATTTCTATTTAAACTGGATCACAATCACAATTTTGTCACGATTTATGGTCAAGCAAGGAGTTGTAACTTGCTTTAAATAATCTGTTTTGTCCCATCGGTGGAAAGCACCTGTCATTCACTGGGCAATGCTGAGGCAGAGCTAAGAGACAAATGAATGTCATGTTGTCAAATAAATTCAAAGCTTTTTTAATATATTCAGCTGTCAGCGGTCTTCAAAGGAGTCATTCTTTGTTTTGTTGCTTTTTCTTGAACCAAATTCATTTACAACATTGATCCCTCATCAATAATGACAGTGGTGCAGTGGTACGCACTTGTGCCTCACAGTAAGAAGGTCCTGGGATTGATTTCATCTCCAGATAAGGCCTTTTTGTGTGGAGTTTGTTCTTCCCGTATCTGTGTAGGTTTTCTCCGGGTGCTCCGGTATGAATGAGTGTTTGTTTGTTAGTGTGACTTAGGGCTGGGAAAATGAAATTCGATATTCAAAGATACATTGATTATTAGACAGCCCTTAAAACTGGAATATTTTACTGGTATGATTTTTGTGTGTATTAGCCATCCATCCATTTTCTTCCGCTTCATCCGTTGCCGGGTCGCGGGGGCAGAGTCTAAGCAGAGACGCCCAGACTTCCCTTTCCACACACACTTCCTCCAGCTCGTCCGGGGGGACCCCAAGACCCCCAAGGCCCTCCTGTGGACCCACCACCCACTGATCCGTGGTGGTCAGGTGCTGATCCGTGGCTAAACAGGCCAGAATCGACCACATGCTACAATGGGGCCTTCCCTATCGTCGAAAAACACCATCAGATCTGCTGACACGAACCATTCGGCAAGATCTGAAGCCTTTTAATAATAACAATGATGGATCAGTTTTATAGAGCGCTTTTTTGGACACTCAAAGACGCTTCACATGTCATTATTCTTTCACTCCAAACACGGTGGTGATAAACTACTGTAGCCACAGCTGCCCTGGGACACACTGACAGAAGCGAGGCAACCAGTATGTGCCTTTTACCTTTACATGCTTGTTTATAAGAAATATGAAGACGGCCTCTGATCCGAATGAAGAACCAGGGTTATAAAAACAGCATTAATTTCCTGCATGCACTGTCCTCCGGTGGACAAAACAATGACCGCTTTTTTAAAACTATTTTTATATTACAAGTATTTATGGGATCAAATTATTTATACATTTTTTAATATATGTAATTTTGAATTTTGAAGACAATGCTATTTGAATATTGTTTTTGAGCTTAAGTTCCATAGTGTGACTGCAAATGGGAATTAGCCCAGGGCAACTGAGTAATTTGGTGTATTTACAGTATTGCTGCATAAATACTGCCAAATCCAAATAAATAAATGCATAAATATATAACAAAAGATCAAACATATTCCCCCAGCCCCTTTGTCTAAATGCTTTGTTAACAAACTCTGTATGCTACTATTTGTCCCCTATAGTCCTCAGTCTATAGTCTGTGGGGGCAGCTGCCGTGAAGGCTTGGTCCCACATGATTCTGCATTTTGTTTTGATGGAGGTGAGAGGCAGGACCCTGATGGAGGAGGTTGAAGAAATATGAGGGGGCCAGGTCAGGGAGGGACTTAGGTGATGAGGTCTTATAATGCATGTGGTACAGGGAGCCAGTAGAGTGGTTTCAGCAGACCAATAACGTTTACCTTTTACAGTGAACAATACAGACTGGCATGTCAGAAGCATTGACCCTCCTCAAACTTTTCCGGGACGTGCTTTATGTGAACAGGAAATGTACACAGCCAAAACACTATAAAACTGTTTTATACACCGTTGCTTATATGTGGGTCAAGTCACAAAGGTTATTAAGCTACATAGAAGTCACTTGAGATGTAATAGTCAAGACAGTGTAGTGGAGCGAGACAGTACAGCATGGACAGAAAAGCTTTCTGCCTTTTTAAACAAAAGTATGGCCTCAAATTTGGTTTTAGGAATTTTGCCTGTCAATTCACACATTCATGCATTCAATTAGCCATGTTAAATGTTTAATGTAAAAGCAGATTGTCATTTACCACATTTGATTTGTTTTGCTCTTTCTTAAGCACACTATTCAACCCATATATTTTCTACTTATTATTTACAAAATATAGATAGATTATATATACAGTATATATATAGAGATATTCTCGGGATCAGTAAAGCTTCACTGTATCACATAAGTAATCTATCTCTAAGCAGACAGCAGTCACAGAATAGGAAGTATCATTTAATAAATACAAAATATTACTGTGGAACCCTTTCAGTGCAAAAAATAACAAATAGCAAGTCTCAGTTCTCTAGAAGTTTGACAGATGAGTTCAATACTGTTAGGGAGAGTTGCTGACCACATGAATTTACCCATGGTCATAATACAATACAATACAATTTATTCTTGTATAGCCCTAGGTCACAACAGAAGTCATCTCAGAGACTTAACAAAACCATTGAAATCACCAACACAGGTCAGAGAATCAACAGTTAAAACACATGAAGAATATAAAGCACACACAGAAGAAAATGTCCATACATGTTGTAGAATGCTAAAGTGTCCTGATCATCACCAATCCTTTCTGTTGGACACTAACTGTCCAAGACCCTCCTGCATCGACAAGGAAAAACTCTTAAAAAACCCAGTGGGAAAAAGTGAGAAACCTTGGGGAGAACTAGGGAAACCCACAGGGAGGGAGACCCATATGAGAAAGGGATCCGCTCCTCCGGACGGACAGGCTAATGATCTAGGACCTAAGCTAGCTACAGAACGTGGACCAGTGGCCGCTGAACGTGGACAGGTCCGGTGCAGGACTGAAGCACTCCCAGGCGGGTCGGGCGGGGCAGTCCGCAGGTGTAGATGGAGGAGGCCAGGCTCAGAGATCCCGTCATCGTACCATGAAACAGACAATGGGACAACGGGTCCCATTGTCCCATAATGAACGTCTATAGTGAGCAGTCTTCACTGGAGGTACAGGAGCGGAAGTTCTGTCAGTTCATATTATTTTTATTCATTGCCTGTGCCTAAAAAACAAGGATTCTTCTTTCCGTTTGGCTGTTTCTCATCACGTGTCACCTTTTCTAACTTTATTTTGCTGCTTGCTCGCACAAAAACTCAAAATATTTTTATGATAGGAATTTTCTTTCATAGAAGACTCAAGCTCTTTTATACATTCACAGCATTTGTACGGTAAATAAACCTCTTCAATACTCTTGTCTTGTCTTATTAGCATTTAAAATATATCAAGGTCATCTATTTACTTAAGATAAATAAAACTTCAACAGTTTAAAATATGAAAGCTGCTTCAATTTCAACAGAGACAACTTTTTTGTTTTCATTCTAAAATCTTCTCAAATCCGGTCCTGAGTAAGCAGGACTTTCATTTTTGACAAATGAGTTTCAAATCCAGAGGTCGATGCCTTTCCTTTTCTGCGCGCTGCAGGAACGTACACTGCCTTCATGATTTATTCATGCCTTATTTATCAACAGCAGTCCTCTGTCCATACTACCACGTAAAGTGACGAGAAAAACAATTAGCGTGAGAGATTGCTATAAATGGGCTGTAAGGGTTCCCACCTCATATGAAAGTTACCACTAAGCCTCTAAGCCTCACAGGGAAATGACTAAGAAGGACGTTTGCAAAGGTCACTGTCCTACACGTGCTGCAACAACAGTGAAGGCTGTTATGTGTGAAGGCTGTCTATTTACATTTGATGTAAATAGATTCACAAGAACGCAGACCATTAAGCGGGGCACTGTCTCCATTTTCACCTAAAAATGACATTCTTACATTGCCCGCAGCTCCCGTTTACGGTCTGTTTTAAAGCAGTTCTTTGTACGTGTGAGAGAGGTGTGAGGAAGCCTGGAGGCGCTGTGCAGGTCGACTTTCCTCTTGTCGCAATGTGCAAAACTGAGTCTGTTTATTAAATCATGAGCATGTTCGGTATGATTGACAGCTAAGGATCAACTTTTGCTTAAATGTATAGTTTTGCAGTGGAGGAGTGTGGGTATAAGGATTTGTCAAGATCTTAAACCAAAGTACTGAACACAAGGGTTTGGCAAATGGCCCAGTGAGATTTAAAGGGCAGATACATTTGATATTCAGAGTCTTCCTCAGTGCGTCCTTATATTGTGCAGTGTGATGTACAGAGAGCAGCTTGTACTTACTGCAGAACATCTTGTACGGAAAATTATGTTCAAATATAACGTTTCGGCTTGGAAATGTTTTTTATTTGTTTAATTTCTACCACGTACAAGATATACTAACAATAATCACTGCACAAAAGAATAGAACATAAAAAAACCTGTGCACGGTGGCTGAGTGGATAGCACTCTCGCTTCTCAGCAAGAAGGTCCTGGGTTCAAATCCCGGTCGGAACAGGGCCTTTCTGAGTGGAGTTTGCGTGTTCTCCCCGTGTCTGCGTAGGTTTCCTCCGGGTGCTCCGGTTTCCCCTACCACTAAAAACATGCACAATAGGTCTGAATGTAAATGAGAGAGTGAATGGATGGTGTTGGAGCTGATGGTCCAGTGTGTTCTGGACTCGCTTCTGTCATCACCGTGTGTGGAAGGATTGGAACAATATCTGACTCTGAACATTGGAAAGTGCTTTGAGTGACCTTGGTCTGTAAAATGCGCTATATAAATAAACATTACTTACTTACTTACTTATATTTATCCAATTCCCTCCCAGCCATGCACGCACACACAGATAAGACACTGGCCCTGAACACACACAAACCCCACACCTCTGTCCTCACTTGCTGTGTGCATGACTCTCTCCGTCACACACTTCTTCAAAGTGGAGTTTTTCTTCATCAAAAATACAATGGAAACAATGTCCGTAATATTTATGTTCACAATTTATAACTGTTGTATTATTATTTGTTTGGTGAAATTTAGCTGGTTTTGGTGCTTCTTTTTTAAGTTATACCCAGAGTTTGTACCATTTTTACCTCAGCAGTTGGATTGTATCAGTAAAAATGTATTAACATTTATGGACATTGTTCATTCGCCCTCTGTGGACCAATGGCTCCTGTGTTTGTTATTGCGTTTTCCTCTGTTTCATCCTCTGATCTGTTGTTGAAGAATTGATTTGAACTTTGACCTGCAAAGTGACTGCTGTTGTGATTTAGGGCAATACAAAAATAAATGGACTTAATCAGTGCTTAGGACAGGGGTGTCAGGTCTTTTTAGTAAGAGGGCCACTTTAGTTCACCAGACGAGTCCTGGGGCCGACATCACGGACTGAAAAACTGTCTTGACTGGGATCGGGCTGTTCTGAGCTTTTTAAATGATCTATAACGGAGCTGAAGTTGACTGAATGACACATGTTTACCATCTTACCAGCTACAGTAGCACCATTAACAGAAGTGACACAATCAAAAACCACAGTGAGTGCAAATAAAGTCAGCTACATACTGGGCTTTAGATCAAGGTCTATATTGGCTGAGCTGAAGTTGGATGGATGACACAGTAAACTTGTGTATATGATCTCCAAGACTAGTTTGGGTTAGCATGGCAAAGGCATGGCACGGCACATAAAATGACGCTGAGGGCCGCATTTGGCCCCCGGGCCTGAGTTTGGACATGCCTGGCTTAGAAGCTAAATATGGAACAGGCAGTAAAATTCTGAGAACAATTGTAGTTGTACTGTGTCTAGACCACTAAATGTGCATATTAATCACTCAAACGGACTTATTTTTATCTGATACAATAATGACACATACTTCTTTGTAACTAGAGTTCTATATAAGCCATCTGTGTCTAAATCCTATACCGTTCTGTCAAAGAATGACAGGGTAAAGCATGTGCTAGAACAGATGTAAAGCCACAACCAATGCCTCGGCCCCATCAGATGTCTCAGCTGTGCCCAATGCCTGATTTCAAACACAGCCATAATAATAGCTTTCCATGCATGTGATTGGCCTTTATGTAATCGCATGCTTTTGAATGGCAAACTATACCTTTCTTGCAAACAAAGACCTCCCCTTTGTTGTAAGGTAAGTGCATGTTTTGTTCATTTACAGATATGTAGTTGTTGTTGTGGAATTAAAATCAAAAAACTAATGTGAAAAATCAGATAACTTTCAGCCCCCCTTTTATGAGATAACTTCTAATGCCCTTATTCGCCATTAAAAGCCTGCATGCTTGCTTCCACTTGCGTTGAGATGAAAGAAAGCAATGTCCCTGTTTCTCGTTTTCCCTTCACTAGACTTGAATGCAGCACAAAAGCGCGCAAGCGAGAGACATGCGGGAGAGAGAGCGCGCACAGCAACAGTGCAGACGAGCCCCACTGAGCAGCAGCAGCGGCGGCGTATCCTCTTTCATACACACACACCCACACACTGTACGCTCCACATCCCACACTCAAATGCCTGAGCCCTCTCTCTCTCTCTCTCACACGCACACGCACACGCACGCACACACACACACACACACACACACACACACACACACACACACACACACACACATACACACGACCCGATAACAGCCGCACCACCACCGCTGCTGCTGCCACATCTCGGACACTGTGAGCTGGCTTCATTCAGAGCTTCAATATCTTGCTACGCGCTCCACACATAAAGCATCATCTTAAAAGACTGTATAATCATCCACGAAGGCTCGCTGCACCGGGGGGGGAAGGTGAATGAAGGCTGCAGCTATACGGCCAGACAGCGGGGAAGAGGATCAGCTTTTGGGAAGGATAGAACCGTGTCACTGAGACCCAGCAGAGACCACAGCGGCCAGCAGAGCACCTCTGGACAGATGTGGAAGAATCAGCAGTCAAGTTCACGTCGCGGGTAAGCTCCCAGAACACACTCTTTACTGTACACTGCCACTCTTCAGATTTGGTTCTGTTTGCATTCCTTATAGTCTTGGTGGTGCGCAAGTAATGGGATACATTGCACAGAACTGCATGGTAAGGCTATAGGATTTTAACAAAAAGAACAGCAATTTTATAGAAATTCTGAATTTCAACAAATAAATAGGCTCATTTTGATTTGAGTCGATTATGACCATTCAACATTTGGATTTTCTTAAGGAGCAAGCGCTATATATCTTAAACTGCATCAATTTTTGAAGTGATTATAATTCATTTCCAAATAATCTTGCATCCCTACTGCATGCGTAGAATGTGGTCACTCTCAAACTCGCTGGACCTTGCAGTTCATAGGTGTAAAATACTGGGAATGGGTTCTTCTTCAGTCTGTGTTTACCTGTGGTCTCTTCTCTTGGTCCAGTCCTGTCGCCTTCTTCACATAATGACAGCTTAAGTCTCTCCACAGTTCGGCATGGTGTGATCGCTTTGCCACTAACTCGGATTGACACAGTCTCTCATTATCTCACTCACAGCCGTATAGTGCTTATATATACATGGCTCTGTCGACAAAGGGTGAGAGCTATAGACCGACAAGCGAGTCCTGAAACTACATGTCATGGAGCCAAATCTCAATTTGGGGAAAAGGCTTTGATCCTTCCCACGGTGATAGCCATGTGTGCCTTGTAGGAATGTGTAACTTTATGATTATGAAACCAATTTCTCTATACATCAAAACAAGCATTTAGCATTACTTGAGTAGTCCGCGGTTAATCTTGTGTTCCACTCTAAGCGCTGGAGGAGACGCTTGTACTTTCTCTGCCAATTCGCATCAGTTCATAGTAAACAAAATGTGACAGATGCCATGGTTGGATGTGTACAATGGTTTGAGGATATTGTGCAAATGCCAAAAGGACAGTTGGCACATTAGATTTCTGTAGATGCTATCTTTTGACAGATTGGATTGCAGGATTGCTTTGAATGTATAATGGTGATGTCTTTGCTCATGCCTTTTTGACGGAAGAATAGATATTTTCACGATTATTGACATTATAATCAAACAACAGTGACCTTTTTAATTTCTCCATTCAAACACTGCCTTTCTTCAAATGTTCATGATAATTTATGGAGTAATGTCATTATACCGTGGCCAGACTAATTACAGTTATATAAACATCATATTTATTTATTAGTATGTAAAACGTGAAGTCAAGTTCGAGACCTTGTTATGGCTCTATATTCTAATTCATCCTTGAGTTTTGGGAATGATAAATACGAGGACGGTTTCCATATCGTTTCACAAATCAAAACCATTGTATCTTCTGAATGGGGGAAAACCGATCCTCAAGCAGTTGCGTGAAACAGGAAGTAGAAGCCCATGAATAGAAGCTGATGTCGGGATATTAAGCTAAAGGAGATGAGATGATGTCATTTATTCTTGAATAAATCTCAAAGTACAGCACTCTATCTGTGCGAGGTAAGGGCAGCTGATGTTGTTTGATTTAATTCAGTCACTAAAACACCAGTGAGCCTTTGTTGATATTATTTTTGCAATCTTATCAACTCATTTTCCATTTCAACTAGGGCTGCGCAATACATAACATTTCCTTATTAATCAACTTGTTTTGGAAATTTAATGTGAGAAATGTTATTGCTGCTATATTTGAGATGTCAGCGTCTGGAAATGGAGAATATTCGGAATTCAAATACTGATCTTTTTTCATTAAAGTTTAATGACTTTGCTTAAAATGTATTTTAAATTTGTAGTTGTCTAAAGGGGGAAATAAAATCAAGATTCATCATTTTTACCGTATCGCCCAGACGTATCTTCAACCAAATATATCCAGCAAAATATTATTTATCGTAATTCGGGCGGCACGGTGGCTGAGTGGATAGCATTCTCGCTTCTCAGCAAGAAGGTCCTGGGTTCGAATCCCAGTCGGAACAGGGCCTTTCTGAGTGGAGTTTGCATGTTCTCCCCGTGTCTGCGTAGGTTTCCTCCGGGTGCTCCGGTTTCCCCTACCACTAAAAACATGCACAATAGGTCTGAATGTAACTGAGAGAGTGAATGGATGGTGTTGGAGCTGATGGTCCAGTGTGTTCTGGACTCGCTTCTGTCATCACCGTGTGTGGAAGGATTGGAACAATATCTGACTCTGAACATTGTAAAGTGCTTTGGGTCTGTACCTTGGTCTGTAAAATAAACATTACTTACTAATTTAGACAGCTATGAAACTGTTTAGTTGGCCATTGTTTACTTGGGACATGTAACAAGAATGAAGCTCTTACCATCAGAGTTTGGGCTTTGTCTGAAACTGTTTATATTGCTCCGTGTGGATGATAAACTTGCCGTAGTCCAGTACACTGAGATTCCCTGAAGTCCTGAGTGTGCTGCTCGGTGATTACGACACGTCTTCCCTGTGGTGAAAAGTATACACGGGTCCAAACAACTCGCAGAGCTTTATCACTGTTTTCTTGTTGATTATTGAGTCCGCTGAGATGACTTCTGTCGTGATTTAGGGCTATACAAGAAGTAGTTGTTGTTGTTATTATTTACAATCATTTTAATTTGGCTAAATAGGAGTTAAACAGAAGTACTGCATTCTGAGCGCCTGTCTCTCTTTAAAACAACACTTGCACAGTACTGACACAAGAGCAATTATACAACCACACTTAATGATGCCCACGGTGCCATTGGTTCTCCCAATTGGACAGATTTATGTGTCAGTAATGAAATGTCTGCTGACAGGTCTTTGCAGCCCTCAAAGTGCATTGTTGAATCAGGGGCGTCCATTACCGCGCCTACACTTACCTTCTCATTTTGATCCTTTTTGCGGCACATAAAACTGTCAAGCATGCTCAATAGTGACATTACAGTGGCTCAGAGCTGCCAATGCCCAGACTCATTGTTTTCATCTCCTGGGTATTTATGAGCTCTGTAAAGCAAAGGGTGCATCCGCTGTCAGCAATAGGAGAGAGCACAGAGAGACTGAGCCTGTGTGTCAAGATCTGGACCATGGACGCAAGCTCGTTGAAGATACCAGCTGGGATATCACTCCCCTTTTTGTGAAACCATCCATCCATTTTCTTCCCCTTAATCCATTTCTGGGTCGGGGGGGTGGCAGTCAGAGCTGCACCCAGTCCACAGAGCACCAGCCCCTCACTGATCCTCCTGCAGGTGGTGAGTCCACAGGAGCTGAGATCTTTCAGTGGGGGCTTCAGGCAAAGTGGGGTTAAGTGTCTTGCCTAAGGACACAACAACAGCAGTCATCAGTGGGAGACCTTCAGGCTCAAAGGCCAATGCTCTACCAACTGAGCTACTGTCGCCCCTTTCAAATTATTCTACAACTAAAGCAACCCTCTTACATTGTATTGCAATGAAGTTACAAGTTAAAGTACTTTATGGGTCTGGCACAATGGATGGCAAACAGAACCAATAACAACACATGTTCCTTCTGCCTTGGTAACAGGTAAACATGAACACTTCATGATAGGGCTGAGCGATATGGCAAAAAAGTAAAATCTCAATTTTATTTCCTGCTTTGGACGATTTCGATTTTAAATCGATTTTCATTAAAGTTACTGAAGACAGACTTTACCCTTAAAAATATGTTTTAATCTTTCCGCTCAATATTCAAGTTCCAAAACTATTTTTAATTTGTTTCCCCCAATACGTATTATAAAAGTCTTGTACAGACTGTGCTGATATTGAAAGGATAATTCATGTGCTTATGGAACTCTCACAATATCCTTCATTCGATTTCACGATTTTCACATTTTTCACAAATACAATTTTTTCATAAGCCGATTAATTGCCTAAATTCGATTTATTTCCCAGCCCTACTTCATGACTTCATAACATTGAGAAATTATATATTCGTGGATTGGTTTTTGCTGCTAGACACCTGGAATTTTTCCTACAGGCATCTGCCTCAGTGACTACAACCCGATTATATTTTGTAAGTAAGTAATGTTTATTTATATAGCGCCACAGACCAAGGTACAGACCCAAAGCACTTTACAATGTTCAGAGGGAGATATTGTTCCAATCCTTCCACACACGGTGATGACAGAAGCGAGTCCAGAACACACTGGACCATCAGCTCCAACACCATCCATTCACTCTCTCATTTACATTCATACCTATTGTGCATGTTTTTAGTGGTAGGGGAAACCGGAGCACCCGGAGGAAACCTATGCAGACACGGGGAGAACACGCAAACTCCACTCAGAAAGGCCCTGTTCCGACCGGGATTCGAACCCAGGACCTTCTTGCTGAGAAGCGAGAGTGCTATCCGCTCATATGTTTGTGAACATATTGCGGTCATCAAGCATCTTGAAATTAGTAATTTAATTAGTAATTAGCTATTTGTGTGATATTTTGAGGATCTCATTCTTCATATTAATATTTAAAGGTCGTTACTTAATTGGTGCCTCTGTTAATTAAAATCATAAAAACTTTTTGTTCTAATGCTCATCCTTTTTTGATTATTGAACAAGGGCAATGTACCAAACTATTCGCTTGAGCTCCTGCTGCACCTGTAGTCTCTGGGCAGGTGAGTACAAGTATCTAATGTGTGTAAAAAAAACTTCACAATCAAGTACAACTTTTTAAAACGTGAACAATGGATTCATGATGTACCCAGCTCCGCCTGTGAATCTTACTGCAGCAAAACATTTTATTCATCTTTGACACTCTTTATGATACCGTGAAGAACTGGAACTTTGACTTTTTGAAACGGACAGAGCCACACTGATCCCTCTTCCATATGATGAAAGTGTTAAAGTTTGTGGATGAATCGATGGTGATGAGAGACATAAAGGAGTGGGGGAGTATTTTTTATGCTTTGGATGCTGCATATTTTATGGTTCCCGGATGATGGAATGCATGATTAGATAGCCATGAGGTTACATAAGCATGAAGAGGGCAGGGAAGATAAGACCTCTCCTGAGTGTGGGTAGACAGAGCTACACCAGTCTGACGTCTCAAGCACTTCTTGAGAATGTCTGAGATGCTGATTGTTGGTACAAATACTTAAATACTTAAACTGTCTTATCGGAATAATAGTGGCATTTAGCAGTTGATATTCTTGTTCATTTTCCCCCAGATTAATTAGTATATTTTCACAAGCAGAACATGTTCCTAGTTTAAAATAAATGTTTTCCCATATTATGAGGAGACACATTTAAAATAAACTTTTCCCTTTATATTTTATAATAATGTGTTTGTTTATCATTTTTTGTGCTTTATTTTAGCTCAAATGTGGTTCTCTGCCGTCGGTCCGTCTCAGTTCTGCTTTTGCTTCCATCAGCTCTGTTGAAACCTGTGTGAGAATAATCACATGTGACAAACTGTGAAGTGGGCCACATTAAATGCACCCCTTCACAAAACTCTGGTTTTGACCAAGTTATTATGGTCCGGACCTGTCTGCACAGAACTCACTGCCGCTGTTACTGCTCTATCTGCGTTCACAGAAGCGCCTTTCGTTCCAGTGCGTTCCTTTGCCACATGAATGTGCCGCTTCTTGCAGCGGTGGTTGTGGATTTCAGAGTTAAAGGTCTTATATTTTGCTTTTCTTCCTTATTAACGGTCCATCCGAGCACATATGTGAGAATAATTTGTGTGGTACATCATACAACACTCAAAACTTGTGAAATTATAGCCATTTCTTGTATAAAGGTGAAACGGGCTCCTCTGCTCCTCTGTCGTGAGCCCGCCTCCTCCGCATGGTGGCATAGTCTTTGTACATGTCAGGGGGTGCAAAATGGGTGGTGGGTTTTAATATGGTTTTATTCATATTTTATGCATGTTGTGTTTGTGTGTTTTTAATATTGATTTTTAACTGGCACCACCTGAAGCACCCCGGCTCCCCACGTGAGCAATCAAGACACCTGCGCCTTGAGAATAAAAGACTGAGAGGGGGGGGGGGGGGGGGGGGTGGGGGACGCATTTTAGCCTGTTTTAGCCTCTGTTTTAGCTTTTAGCCCTCTTTTTAGCTTAGGTTTTTATTGCTTTTATTTACTTGTTTTTAATGTATTTTATAATAAATTGCTTTTAATTCGCTTTTAATACAGTGGTCCTTTTTAAATCCGGGTCCGAAGAACCTGCTTTTTTACCCCTGTGACATACACACATATAGTATAAAAGCTAACTGTTCAGTTTACAACAGTGACAATGACGATCTTTCACGTAGAGCCCTATTTCCTGAATTCAGAATCGAAGCATAATTATGTAGAAGTTTACAGCGAGTTAGTAGCACTGTACTAAGATGTAGGTTCCTCGTTAGCGTCTTTTATTGTGGGAAGAACACCATGTTTCCAGCAGTGGCGGCCGGCCAATAGAGGGCGCTAGGGCGCCGCCCCACCACTCACAACTTGCCATGTTACCTTGAATAAAACGTTAAAAAAAATAATAACATTAAAATATTTCGAAATTTATGTGTGTTTTATTTCAGATGTGGAAGAAATACTTTATAGTTTATGCTGAGTTGGATTGATTAAGCTCATCAGCGTTGTCTGTGTCGGACTGAGGACGTATTTCCGCCTCAGGGCGCAAAAGATTGCGCCCTGAGCCGTCTATGGACTCTCGTTAAAAGTTGTACATGCGCAGTAGCTCCTCTTCAATGCAAGAGATAAGACGATTTGGGGGCGCAGGAGAAGTGCGCCCTGAGGGGGCGGGATCGCCCGCGACCTGTACTGTCACTGTCTGTGACGTCCGTTTACAGGGATTGACAGGTCAAGCTGTGGGAGTTTGAGACGAACGTAAAGAGACGCAAAATGGAGAACGAGAAAAAGAATAATTCAGTTAGATCACTCAAAACAATACCGTTTGAGAGAAGATCATACCAGGAGAAGGTTGAGGTTAAAGAGCTTGGACCTGATCAGCCAAATGGCTAATGCTTTATTTTGCTTTCCATGCCTCTTGTTTCAAACATCAGGATCTGACCCAGCATGGATCAAGACAGGTATGACTGATCTGAAGCACTTTTTAGAAAAGGCAAAGAAGCATGAGCAGACTGGTATCCACATGCAAAATGCCCTCAAATTAGCTATGTTTGGGAAGATAAATATTTCATCCCAGCTGGATGAAAGCTACAGGGTAGGGATCAGAAAGCATCCCTACCCTGCTGGTATATATCTAGTCATCATATTCATAGCCCCCCCAGTAGAAAATTCCACCAGCCGCCACTGGTTTCCAGATAAGCTTTTTGAGTAAGTCCAGTTTCATGGTAAACAAGCAACCAATTCTTAAAAATCAGTGTACCACTGTATCAAGCCTCAGAATATAAATTGTGTTTTTATGAATGGAAGTATAAATCGATATAGTAGATATCGTGACAGGTCCACCTGAAAGGCCCAATTTATCAAACACATTTTTCAATATCAGTGTTTGTATAAGTCAATCCCTAAGTACTATACTATGTTCGTTTGTGACTTCTGACTGAGTTTGTGTGGTCGCCTAATAGATATATGACCTATTTAAACATGCGTTATATAGAATCATGTTATTTTTATGCATATGACCTACAGTGCATGTTCTCTAAGCACATTTTGACGTCTTACAAGAGCTAGTATTATTAGAAACAGTATGAATTATTGAGTGAGTTCTGAATGCTGCATCTTAATTCTACAAATTTCATTTTAATAAAGAATGAGTAAGAAAGTGCGCTGCGGCTGATGTCTGGGTATGTATGCATGATTGTTTGTTATTGGTATAGTCTCTACTGTGGGCAGATTCTTGGTGAAACATGCAGCCTGGTGCTTTGAGCCGCTGCACCCTTTATTTGTAATCATAATGTCCCTCTGTAGTAATCACTCTTTAATTATCCCATTAGACGCCAATTCAATTATCACACGTCATGACTGTGTGGCTCCAGGCGTTGAGGTAATCTGCAAGTGTTCAGTCTGTTGTTTCTGTTCTGTTTTCATTTTTGTAGCTGGATCCTGGATACTTACATTTATTTTATTATTATTTAGAAGGACTTAACCTTGTCATTAATTGTCATATCTTTCTTTACTGTCCCCGAGGCTTTACAACAGCATTGGGCACAGTTCCCACTTACCCTCCCTAATGGATATTTAAGCACTTATCAATCAAAACCATTTAGTTTACTACCCCCAAAGGTTTTAACGACTGTTGCTCTAATGAGAAATGAGCAGTGTGAGTTCTGGTGCGTAACGCTGGACGCACCGCAAGAGAGTTGGGTGCTTAGATCATTTATCACCCCTCAAATCACTGGGGTGGGTGTCAGACTGACCCACGGATACAGTCTATACAGGCGTCTCTGGCCGGGTTCACTGAGCAACTCTAACATGTTATATTAGAGCGTGAATGAACATCCACATCCACTGCAGCCACTGCTTATTTTTGCATTATCCCAACACGCAAGAAATTGGATAGATAACCTGAATTTGGATTAATACGTTATCATCATTAGTAAGTAAGTAAGTAAGTAATCTTTATTTATATACCGCCTTTTCACTGCACATCGGAGTCTCAAAGCGGTTTACACTTGTTATTTTTGGGAGTGGGGGTGCCAGAACAGGAGGCACATGCCAGACCTATTGTACATATTTTTAGTGGTAAGGGAAACCGGAGCACCCGGAGGAAACCTACGCAGACACGGGGAGAACATGCAAACTCCACTCAGAAAGGCCCTGGTCCAACCGGGATTCGAACCCAGGACCTTCTTGCTGAGAGGCGAGAGTGCTATCCACTCAGCCACCGTGCCGCCCTACAAGTTAGTAAACTCTCCTCTAGCCTGGTCGCACCACACCATAGTACAAATGACATGTCGTACTGAGGTTTGGATTTGCTCCATTGACTCCGTGAACAGGTGGGAGGGGCTAACTCCTTTTTCAGATTGAAACGATTGGATCAGAGTTTACTGTTGTTAGCATTTAGCATTTAGCCTAGCTTTAGCCATCTCCTTTGCTGCTAACGGAGCCCGTGGGGAGTAGCGCCACAATTTTTTCCAGCGATTACATTTGCTAAACATTCCTCTTGCTCCGGCTTCAATTTCTTGATAGAACCAGACCGGATTACTTTAGGGCGGCACGGTGGCTGAGTGGATAGCACTCTCGCCTCTCAGCAAGAAGGTCCTGGGTTCGAATCCCGGTCGGACCAGGGCCTTTCTGAGTGGAGTTTGCATGTTCTCCCCGTGTCTGCGTAGGTTTCCTCCGGGCACTCCGGTTTCCCCTACCACTAAAAATATGTCCAATAGTTCTGGCATGCGCCTCCTGTACTGGCGACCCCGCTCCCATCTCTGTGTGGAGTGAGAGACAAATGCCCAAAATTAACAATTGTAAACCGCTTTGAGACTCAGATCTGCAGTGAAAAGGCGGTATATAAATAAAAACTTACTTACTTACTTACTTTACTATCGCATTTTTCGGCATTACCAAACTACGACCTGCCCGTTCGACGCAAACTCTTGACGTCACCCACAACTAACTAGAACACCCTCCTTCCTCGCTCTCTGATTGGTCGGTCAAAACTCAACCGATTGTATTCGCTAACACAGGGACCAGACCCAGACGTTACATGCAGTGAAATGACGACTGAGCGGAGAGTACGGATGGATAAGGCCAGGCTAACTCTCCGCTGCTCTTTGCTGCTTCTTATAGATTAACATTGGGCAGAAACAAGTTCATCGATCGATCACAACTCATTGATTATTGAAATAGTTGTCAGCAAAATTAGTAATATATTAATCCTTTTCTGAACCTTATAGACTTAAACATGATTACGACTCGATAATTTTATAATGACTGCAGTCTATCCATCCATCCATTTACTTCCCCTTAATCCATTTCTGGGTCGGGGGGATGGCAATGACTGCAGTATGAAATGAAAATGTGTTTACAGAGTATCTCTTATCAAAGAACCAAGTAATCTCTATGAAGTTCTGCAGGGGAGCTATTTTATTTTCGCAGGGTCCGGGGTCACCGATTAGAACAAAAAAATACACAGTTAACATTTACATATTTGAAATGCAAAGACAACTCACTGATAATCAAAGCAGCCCCAAAATAAATGAGGCAAAAGTCTGAACACAAAATAGGTCTTAAGTTGACCTTAGATTTTCGAAGAACGGAGAAAAACAATGCGGGGGGTAAACGAGAGAACAGGGTGAGAGAGAACTTGGCCAGTCAATATTTTAGGTACATTTGAATGTGATATAATTAAAAAAACATGATTGCATTAAAACGAGGAGGAAAAAGAGTGATGCCTCCAGAACAGAACAAGTTGTGGGAGAGGTGTAGGTTTCAGAGAGTTCCCTTTTTCAAAATGTTGCCTATTCTGTTAGTTTTTGGTCTGTAAAGATTTGTTTTAAATTAAACATGTTGATAAAGTATGACAGTGTTATCAGGGTTAGCGATATTGACGAAAATCCCTATCTAATTCAAGACGTACGTGCTATCCGCTCTCGCTTCTCAGCAAGAAGGTCCTGGGTTCGAATCCCGGTCGGAACAGGGCCTTTGAGTGGAGTTTGCATGTTCTCCCCGTGTCTGCGTAGGTTTCCTCCGGGTGCTCCGGTTTCCCCTACCACTAAAAACATGCACAATAGGTCTGAATGTAAATGAGAGAGTGAATGGATGGTGTTGGGTCAGAGGCTTTGATGGTCCAGTGTGTTCTGGACTCGCTTCTGTCATCACCGTGTGTGGAAGGATTGGAACAATATCTGACTCTGAACATTGTAAAGTGCTTTGGGTCTGTACCTTGGTCTGTAAAATGAGCTATATAAATAAACATTACTTACTAACTCTTTCTTGTTAATGGCTCTCCTTTACATGGCGTATTTAACACCTGAGGCTCTTGCTGAGGCTCTTGCTGAGGCTCTTGCTGAGGCTCTTGCTGAGGCTCTTGCTGAGGCTCTTGCTGTTTAATGTCATCTTGTTGAAAGCGTGGCCTGGTCAGAGGTGGCCTGTTGAGAGTACTCACTTCATTAGTGATGTGTGGCTTGGTCCTGTGAGTCCAACATGTGTCTTCATTACTTAGAATCATGTTCATTTGGTCTATCTAGCAGACCTTCAGTTTTATTTAGTGTATATTGTAAGCCGTATTTTAGTCTGTAACCATCTCAGAACATTTGAGGGCTCCATGTTTACTTTGTGATGTCCCTGTGAGCGTGTACTATATACTTCTGCTCCCATCACTTGGCACTGCCTCAAGAAAGTCTGTGTTATGTTTCTGCGTCATTTGAACTAATAAAAGAGCAGCTGTATGAGTCCATGTGTGAGCATGACAGATGGGCGTGATGAGATTGTGCCTAACAGACTGTTTCCTCTTCTTGCTCCCACTCCTCGCTGCTCAGCGGCCTTTCTTTGGAAACATACAAACTGTGTTTTCCTGTCAGAGCTGTTTGATCAAAAGTGGGGAACACAGGATGCCTTTGAAATACTTCAGAGCTGTGGCAACCCTTTTCCTTTTGTTTGGGGCATTTTAGACGCAGATTGACAAATAATCGGGGACACTCAGTCTATGCCGATTTGAGGGGTTGTTCTTTTGGCTTCTATCACAAAAAATACAGAGAAAAGAGGGATATCTGCTAATGTTTAATGCTCACCTGTCACACTGCTTTAGTCTGACAAGTGCACCTTCCTCACTCTTCAGCACAGTTCAAGAGGAAAGGACAAGATGGCCCAGGGACATCCCAGAAAATCTTATGAATTCACAATGTTGGCCTGACCATTTGCAAAAAAGAATATGTATTCATGCGACTGCTGCTTCTTCCTCACAAGGCTGTACTTTGATTAGAAATGAATTATACATTTTTCTCACAGATATGCTGATCATAGTCACGTCTCAGCTCCTCCATGTGGCAGTCTGCATGCTGTCACCTATATTCTCTTTTTTTTTCCACTTCTAAAACATCTAAGACCGTTGCTATAGATGCAACATGTGTAAAGCTGCCCCAGATGCCTGTGAATTGCTCACAGTCTGTGGCCGCTCAGTCTGTCTTTCCCCACGACAAGCCTTCTCCCTAGTTTTTGACTGCGTTGCGAATGCTCTTTGATGTTTCTTCAGACAAACATGTGACGACAGAGCACATCTATGTTTCATGTGCAGGATGGGGATGTTGCTTGAACCTTCGGAGACTGTGGACACTGATCTTTTGTGTCAAGTCGCGCATTGGCCACACTCTCTTTCCTTGTTTGCTGCAGGAAAGACTTATCCCTCCGAGATTCACAATGTGCACAGAGGCTGCAAGATTGCTCACATTTAAATCTAAATTTCAGTCCTTTGCAGACAACAAAATATGCTGTCTTTCGTCTTGGGAATTACTAAACAATCTCAAAGTGAAATGCAATGCAGAGCTCAGCATGTCGACATGTCGACACCTCATTCATTCATTTTAATGTTCCTGGAGTCTTTTACAATGTCCAGTCTGCACAAAATCATTCTTTACACACATAAATCACAAATCTAATCCCATAGGCAAAGTTTATCAGTTTGATTTTTTTGCCATATTTTCGTACATCCTTCCGTCTGTGGCTCTTTATCTCTTGGGAGCAACAGTAGATGGAGAGCAGGGTTTTTTGTCTGGCAGTCTTTTGGGATGAGGAGTGTTTGGTCTCTTCGTCACCCTCAATCTGCTGTCTCTACTTCTGCCTGTGCTCATCACGAGAGGGGACGCAATCTATATATGTCTATCTTTGCATCATTTTAACCTTTTCGTCACATGTCAATAGGAATGTATGATGAATATATATAGTACATTTGCTCAAACTCATAAATATAAATATAAAAGTAATAAAATATATAAACCCTCAGTTGTATGCACAGCTAAACAGAACTGTTTTTAACCTGGTTTTTAAACATTGTCAGAGAGGAGGCCTGTCTCACATCTTCAGGAAGATTGTTCCAGATTTTAGCAGCATGAATCTGAAAAGCAGCCTCCCCATGTTTAGTTCTGACTCTGGGCACTAACAGGAGTCCAGTCCCTGTGCTCCTCAGAGTCCCAGCAGGAGTCCAGTCCCTGTGCTCCTCAGAGTCCCAGCAGGAGTCCAGTCCCTGTGCTCCTCAGAGTCCCAGCAGGAGTCCAGTCCCTGTGCTCCTCAGAGTCCCAGCAGGAGTCCAGTCCCTGTGCTCTTCAGAGTCCCAGCAGGAGTCCAGTCCCTGTGCTCCTCAGAGTCCGGGCTGGTTCATATGGGACTAACATGTCACTAATATATTTTGGTGCGAGGCCATGGAGAGACTTGTAACAAGCAGAGCTGTTTTAAAGTCTATTCTCTGAGCCACAGGAAGCCAGTGCAGAGACCTGAGGACCGGACTAATGTGGTCGTACTTCCTGGTTCTAGTCAGGACTAATGAGGTCGTACTTCCTGGTTCTAGTCAGGACTAATGTGGTCGTACTTCCTGGTTCTAGTCAGGACTAATGTGGTCGTACTTCCTGGTTCTAGTCAGGACTAATGTGGTCGTACTTCCTGGTTCTAGTCAGGACTAATGTGGTCGTACTTCCTGGTTCTAGTCAGGACTAATGTGGTCGTACTTCCTGGTTCTTGTCAGGACTCGAGCTGCTGCATTCTGAATGTACTGCAGCTGATCTGAAGTAGAGCTTTGACCCATTTTATTTTTTGTTACTATTTTTCCCCCTAATATTTAAGAAACCTTGGCTGCAGTATTCTTCCATTGCTCCTGTGGCTGGTTATAACACAGACAGAATGGGCAGCATCACACCACTAGATGGGATCTGTGTTGAGCTGTTAGATGGATCGGAGATTGGCTTGTCAACTCCTCATGCAGTGTCGCACACTCCAGGCTCTTCTCAAGTGCCACAAATAAAATTTTTTTTTTTTTTTCATTTTTCTCCAAGGAAAGAAAATCAAAGTTCCATTTGTACATGTGCTTCAAAAGTTGATCTTTCTGACCAGGGTTTTATGGAGTTTAAATGTTTGAATCTGTGTCTTTGGATGTTCACAGATGTTTTGAGTGGGATTATCAATAAATCAAGATGTGAAACTGTGTTAGACATCACAAATTAACATACATTTTTTAATCACATGTTTTGAAAAGAGTTGGATGAAGCAGACTTCCAACCCCCCTCATTCGTTCAACACAGACAATATAATTTGGAACAAAATCATTCAAATCAAAACAAAAAACAACAGTATAAAAGAAACACAATATAGAATCATACCCGGAACAACACAAACAGGCCAAAAACTCTCCGACCCAACACCCACTTCTCACTGTGTGCTGATGGCATCTCTTTCCTCTGTACGTCTTCAGTTTTTCTTTTTGATGTTTTTAATGCAACCTGGTTTGAACATGTTCTTAAATAATCTGTGAATACGTCCTGAGATGCAGTGATTTTAAAGTAGTTCTCGTTTTATAAGCAACTAGATTGAATGCTATAATAACTTCACAAATATGAGATTCTGGGGAAAATGGTTTTCCTGTGAGAAA
The DNA here is from genome assembly GCA_964034765.1 of Knipowitschia caucasica. Taxonomy (NCBI): domain Eukaryota; kingdom Metazoa; phylum Chordata; class Actinopteri; order Gobiiformes; family Gobiidae; genus Knipowitschia; species Knipowitschia caucasica. The sequence continues at coordinate 50,703,332 of OZ035824.1, read as the reverse complement.
AAGACATCCAAGAGCATAAGATTTGCTTTAAAAGTCTTCAATGGAAATAATTTGAAGGAAAAAGTTATTCCGTGACAACGTTTCTTCCAAAAGCTTAACTCCTACTTGAAACAAGCGTGGTGTTGCAACATTAGCTAATCTCTCTGAAGACGTGGCACAGAAACACAGATCCCTCTTTTGCCTTCTGCTCGTGGCCAATAATCCATCTCCCCAGAAAAACATCTTTCATTATTTAAACTCCCCAAAAGGAGACAGACAGGAATAAGGCTGAGTTTACACAGAGACAATGTGGCAGTAAAACGGTATAGTTGGATGTCGGTTGCTACCAAGCGTTCATACAAAGACTGTGTTCCAGGTGAAAACGTAAGTGTTCAGATCCAGCCTGCAGAGTGGGACAACTCAGAAACGCTGCACAGCGGGGGCTCTTTCACACCCGCGAGAGGGGAAAGGTGTGAAATCCCCCTCTGCTCTGACCCCCGCCTCCGCGCTGCTCCCCGCACGTAAATTTGGACATGTGCAGTAGCGGAGAACAAACATCAACAACAATGGCGGCGCTCACACTAACTAGCTTCGTGGGCTTCCAGCGCTGCACAGCTTCGTTCGTTCAAACGAGACCACGCAAAGCTCTAGGTTCAGTTTCCATGTTCACAGCTGCTGTTAAAATGCAGATAGATGTTGGTACGTTCTGAGGGTCTGGCACAGGAAGTGAGTACACTGCAGAGAGGGGGGCTGGGCACGGGGCTGGGGGTCGTGTGAGTGTTGTAAAGTTTCTCTGCCCCCTACTGGCCGGGCGCTAGAACTACATCGTTTTTCAACCTCATGTGAACGCTGAGAAATTTGCATTAGGAGCCAGGTCGTTTCTGTTAATAGCCTGGAAACGTCTGCGCAGCGTCTCAGTATAAACAGGGCCTAAGTGTGAATATACAAATGCATGGGTTATCAACGTGCTAGCATCTGCGGTTTGATGTGTCTTTAAATCTGTAAACAGGCTCCGAGATTAATCAACAATTAGTGGCTGGGTGTCTCAATGTTCGCTCACTGTTTGGCTCTGCACTTGTACTGATGGTTCATAGATTGGGAGAAGGGGTGGGAAAAATATATCGTAGACAATAATATCGTGAAAGTCAATTTGAAGATATGCTTTTTCATAATATCGTCCTTTTTATTTTTCAATACAGATCACATTATTACAGTTAGAGAAGGAAAGACGCCCGTTCGTCTAATGTGTGCCTGAAAAGCCAATCACTGCTTTAATTGTACATTTCAGTAAATATTGTGCCTTTTTGGATGTGTTCTTTCTGTGTTTCTTTAATAAATGTCAGAGCTTGTTTTGCAAAGACGTGTGAAGCACTTTACAAATAAAAAGCTGCTATTATGATCGACACTGTCTCTTATATATACACTGTAGATGTCCTGGCAGCAAAACATTACAGATAATTTTGTGCAAAAATTATTGATTTTTAAAGATATCGTGACAATATCGTTATCGGGAGTTGGAAAAAAATATCAAGATTTATTTTTGTCCATATCGTCCACCCCTAATTGGGAGACAATCTGTTCCTTAATCCTCTATCTGGATTTAATAATGATTATATCTGGAATTTGTTGAAATGTGCCTGCTAAAGTTTCTGTACATTTTGATTGTTGGCTTTTGTTGTTAGTCTTCAATAATACCCAATAGTCAAAGCATGATGTTTCTCCCCCATGCTTCACAGTAGGTTTAGTGTTTTTTGTGTGTGAAGTTTACCAGAGTATTTGAATGATCCAGAAGAGGATTGGGAGAATGTCCTTTGGTCCGATGAAACCACAACAGAACACTCAACTTGTCCTGTTTGGAGGAGAAAGAATGTTGCATCTGTTTTAAAACTCCTTCCGGAAATGTCAAATTCTTCTTAACGTGATTTTCTTCTTGGTGTTTTCCAGTTGTATGTTTATTTAAAAGCATTTTTGATACACGCTTTTTCAACAGGCACCCCTTCTCACAACACTTATGTAACGCTGTCCTTTGCTGACTCTTGCCTTGTAGCCTTTCTTACAATTCCCAGTTTAATATTTCTGCAGTGACCCGTGGACGAGCAGAGCTGACTTCACAGTAGTTGTTGTTGGGCAGTCAGATCTTATCGGACTTGTCAAATGAGGAGAGGAACGGGCAGTCGTGGTGTCTCCCAATGAGATTAGAGCGGGTCACTGAAGTAGGCCAACGAGATCAGCAGGTAGCAACTATTCCCAACTTGTTATTGCTGTAATCCCAGATACAAACACATTTTGTTTTTGACCACAGAGAGACAACTGTGAAGTCATAAAGATAATTGATTGTGTTGTTTAAAAACTGAAGCTGCCCAGACACCTTCACGAGGCCCTGTATGTTTATATTCTATTTGTTAATATCAAAATCAAAGAATTGTTTTATTTTTATGTTTTTCTGTTGTCCTGATAATTTAATCTTCTCAATGTTTATCCTTGTTTGGAGGTGATTCAATGAGGGATGTGACCGACCCTCAGAGGTGCATTACTTTTGTTTAATGAGACACACCGTCTGTTGCAAAACTTGTGAGAAGATGGAAACATAAAAAAACGCTTGTGCATGAAAGCCGTATGAAGTTCAGTACAAGAGATAAAAGAGGCAAGAGAAGCAAATTGGAAATCTGCATCTGCGTAGAGTCTGGGTCTCTGACACGTCTGGTATTTTATTATTAAGATACATAAAAGAGAGAGTATAAATCTACATCTACGCAGCAGCAGTAAAACTCACTTTCAAAGAACTGACATTCTAAAGTTTCAAAGTAATTTTGTACATTGTTCACTTTTTCAACTTTTCCTTTTAATGGGCTTCTCTGCAATGGTAAATCAGATGAAACTTTTTTCGTTTTAATTAAATAAGAAGAATGCTAATGGTCTTTTTCAATGCGGTGTGAAACAAAAGATCAGGCCTAATTGACATTAAAGCTTTTAAATGTAACTGGCTTTAAGGTTTTAGACTTGCACTAATGCAGCTTTCTCCTGAGGAATCACAACAAAAGCCATAAGTGCAGCTTGTTCTCTCTGTGGAAATTGAGAAGTTTTCCATCAGTGAAAACTGGAGAAAATGTGAGTGTGAAGGAAAGGTCACAGATGACAGCAGGCAGCACAATACGATGAAAAAAGGTCTTTAGATTTTAATCTTCTGCCCACAAAACATTCTGTGGCTCATTAAATGTCTTTAGATTTCCAACTAATTGCGACAAAAGGAAATCTCCAGACTTTTCTAGTCCCATCAGCTGACAGTGCAGACACATGAATGCAGTAGTCTTGATATGAAGAGGGGGTGGATCTGACTAAGAGCCATTTATGATGACAACAACATGTGTGATTCAGTGTTTTCATACTGCAGACCTGTTTTCGACAAGTATTGAAATGCTGTGTCGACCCGGGACAACAGTGAGCTCGACGTGTTAGTTGAACCCATGCCAGCTTTTCTCCATGGGGAAGACAGGAATATGTCATAATCAAAGGATCAAAACAAACTTTCAAAGTAAAGTGGAGCATACACTGTAATTTTTGGGTCAAGTTTTTGACAAACTGCAATTTTAAGATTCACAATGAGCTATCAACTGCTGATGGTCCGAACGGGTGGATATCAAACGTTATGAAAATATAATAATATAATCATGTTTGTTTCTATACTAGGCCCAAACAGGTGGATGTAAAAGTCGACGTTTACTGACACTTATAACATAATTACAAAGTCCATACAGGCAAAAACAAAATATCAAACCCCAAGGAAAGATGTCTGGAGAGAGAGAGGACCCTGGAAGGCTCTGGGCCGTAGCCTTAGGCCTGCCTGCTACATCAAGGGTCTACATCAGAGAGAGTTACAGTGTTTCATACCTAGGATGACATCACGGCTAAGGTCATCCTTGATTGGTCCAGGGGGGGTCAGTCAGGCCACAGAGGTGTCCTTCATGGAGGGGGGCCTGAAGACAATGGTTCCCCCCAGGGAAGGGGACAAGGACCTTTAAATTCATGCTCACAATGATGTTTGTTGAGAGTCCTGCTTACTCTGTAAAATACAGCTGTTGAGGACGGTAAACACAGTGCTGTGTTTGTGCTCAGTGGGAATGGGGATTTCACTTTATTGCCCTGTGCTATAGTCTCCAATCTTATCAGTGATTGTTTTTTAGTCTATGTGGTAAATCTTATTCTTTCAGACTGTCCATGGTTTGGGGTCAGGGCTTGAGTTCGGCCTCAGCTGTCCGCTGCAGAACAAGCCATTACCTCCACTACCGCACTCACCTCTCCCCCTGAGTGCTAAGTGTCGGCTTCAGAAAAGTTAACTTTTTGTATGTGACCTTTTTGATCCTTGTAGAGGGTCCTTTTGTAACGTTTTCTTAAAAAGGGCTTTTAGAATTTTACAAGGTAAATTCATAATGAACTTTATAACTACTGTAGATGAGAGGTTACCAGGCATATGGAATCAAGTTATATTATTGTTTCAATAATCTGACACCCGTAGCTCATCATTGTACATCTAGTGCAGTTGAAATCTCAATATTGGTCCAAAACATTGTTCTAAATTTAAATAATGTGCGTCTTGACATCATCCCTTTTTAGCAACGTCAGTTGAAACATGGAAACATTCTTCCTCTGAGCAAAGATTCTGTGAAATACTGCAGAATCATTCCTCTGTCACCGATTCAGAAAAAATAGTGTTCCCTTTTTAGCTGTCACCAAATAAGAGAGCACCTGTGTCTGATTTCTATAATATCCACATGATTTACACACTTATTCACACACAAACAGCACATACTGATATACTGTACATGTACCCAGACTTTTCAACAGTCTTGTAAAAGAGAACTTTGAATCGCTCTGACTTCCAGTGCTTAAGATGTTTACTTTGCATGTTGTGTCCCTTTAAACAATTACATTTACATCTCTGTCTTCTTAAGACAATGGACATTATATCTAATAGTAGCAGTTTTTTATTTACAAAAGATAAAATACAATAAACATAATTTGACATTTTCTTAGTCTGGTTGTTTCAAAGTGTGACACTCAGATGCACATCGATGTTGAAGTGGTTTTAAATCTAGACCCTTTTTGCTTCTTCTTAGTCTGTAATTATGGTATCTGTATCATAGAATATGTTTTGTACATTAGGAAGGTACATTATTTGGCTTTCAACTCCCCTTTCCACCAATTCTTTTTCCAGAGTCGTGTCCATCGTAAACACAGGGCAAATATAGTAATACATGTTGTTTTATATTATTCATTTTAATTAATGCATGTTTAATTTGTCTGCAGTTTCACATGTATCTATATGTAATGTTAGCTTTAGATGTACCACACTTGTTTGAGGTACAGAGGTGAATGTCTCTTTAATACTTTATGGGCATGTACAAATATTTGTATTCCTAGATTTTTTATTTAATCTCTTTTCTTGCTGTATCTACGTACTGATCACAACAGTTTTGCTTCACTCTTCTGTAAGTAAGTAAGTAAGTAAACTTTATTTATATAGCGCCCCTCACAGACCAGGGTCACAAAGCGCTTCACATAGTATAAAAACAGACATATAAATTAGACATACACATTTTTAAAGGCCAAGACAACCATGTAAAAGAATACAGCAAGACAAACTTACGCAAAAGCCTGAACAAATAAATGTGTGTTCAGTTGACTTTTGAAGCACTTTACAGACTCTATAGAACGCAGAGAGAGCGGGAGAACGTTCCAGAGCTTGGGAGCAACAACCTGGAAGAACCTGTCTCCTCTGGTCTTGAAGCGAGTGCGTGGAACCATCAGGAGGTTCTGATCCACAGACCTGTTCAGTTCAGTTCAGTTCAGTTCAGTTTTATTACAAATATACAGTAAAAAACATTTTAACATCCATTTATAGATGATAGTGCATATTCATAAACGGGACACCCTTGAAGCAACATTTAGCTTATATATGGGGCCCAAGACAATACACAATATTAAGAACACAAACATACATTAGTAACCTATACATATTACCCTAGATATCTATTCTATTACCTACTAACTAACCTTACCTGCTCTAATTAAAACTGCCTTACCTTACTTTTACTAGCTTAGAGTTTCATCAATTTACTTAAAAGGTACGAATTATTATTATTATTATTATTATTTTTTTTTTTTTGCTTACACACATTACATATTACGATCAAACAAATACATAAGTCTTGTTAGAGGTCATCAGCTAGGGTTTATTATACTTTTCTAGAAGCTCAATTTTTAGTTTATTTCAGAGCCCTGGCTGGGGTGTAAGGCTGGATCAGGTCTGTCACGTGATTTGTCATTCTTATCAGTATCACTTGTGACCACTTGACACCACTGAACCCGTCGACTTGTCCCTACTGGAATATTCCCTCTTTTTATTCATAATATATTCCCACAGATCCTCAAAGAAGACCTGATGTCTCACGTTTGTTCTACATTTCCTGATCCCTGGATGCACTTGTTCCTAATAATACCCTTTGTTCTGGTCCTGTCCACAGCGCACTGACTGCAGACGCCTCCTTCGTAACTCGCAATTCTTCGTGGATCTTTAAAAACCTGCCTCGTGCTCAACTCTTGAACACAGGTCTGAAAACGCGGGTCTCCAGAGTGAAAATGGCGTTTCACTTTCCATCAGTGGCTCTCCCGAACACCTCCCACTGCTTTATTCTTCAAACATGACTTTCTCCACCTTGCTGCTGCTGCTGACTGTTGAATTATGAATAGATGTGAATGCTGTTGGCCAGGCTGGAGGATTACTTTACTCTGACTGGCTCATGCTGTCAGTCACACTGCTGGTCTCCCTCGGGATGTCATGGGAAGGATTAAGGTTCCCACATGAAACAAGTAGGAATCATGTAAAAAGTTGGATGAATTAATCTCTCTAGATGGTGTAATGCATTTTGTGCGACAATTGTTCTCAGTATGTCGTGTTCCTAGAGTGCAGTCCAAATAGTACATGTGTTTATAATGTTTTCTTGAATGCGGAGAATAACATATAAGGGTCGTTTATGTTGGCCTCGTGCCTCCAGCTTGTCTCAATGGTTATATATTTAAATAAGACATCCTTCTGTCTGCATTACAGCCATGACTCATTATTAAAAGTATTTATGGTGATGTTTGTAGCAATTGAAAATGTAATGTGTACAAAACTAATTGGTGTACAGAGGTCCCTCACTGTAAAGCATGTCACCTTTTGTGGCCTTGTTGTTTCACAGATTTTGTGTGCATTTCTGTATGCTTTTTTACAGTGTGCCACCATGAATGGCACTTACACCAGTGATTACATAATGTTGTTGGAGTAGAACATCGCTGTTACTTTTATTTAAAGTCATAAGAAGTGGCTGCACTGCACACCCCCAGTCCTGCTCTTGCCCCTCAAGGTGGTGTCCTTTTGAAGCTGTATTTTAAGCTGTGTAGGCCCTGTTTTTGACAGCTGCTGCAGCTGTAGATCTGCTACAATGGACAGATTTTAATATCTCCTTGATCACACTTCTGCAGTCATGAGTTCAGGTGGTTAAAAAAGTGTATGAAGTGTGTGGTGAGGGGTTTTACAGCCTTATAGCAGAACTGCGATTTTGCAGGTTTTGTTTATTGTGGGCTAACTCCCACAGGCCCTTCAGGATAAGAAATAGCATAGCTCAAACAAAGATACCCTTTTCTGTGGAAAAGTAACAACAGGGTAAAATCTTAGGCACTCTGATAAAAAGTCCTTTAAAGGGACCAACGCGTTTCCATTACCATAACTTTCTGGGCAAAGCAATACCATCATTCACACAATGTTGGCTTTATGAATCACATAGATATTTATCGCCAACAGTGAATAAGCACAGTAGTGTCTTGGATCAACAGGAAGAAGCCCTTCTCAGATTCTCAATGACTGGCGATAAGCGCGTGTAATGGGCCTACGCAATGAGAGCTGGCAGCGCACAGTGAAAGGCAAGAAAGGACAGGGATATTTTTTAATGAAGCCAATGAGACGGACATGGAGCACCCACAGGCTTCATAAAGGATTAGTCGCCTCCAACACATTCGGGCTTATGCTGCTTCTTCAGGACAACCTTGAGAGACTGAAAAGGACAGTAAAGTAAATATGAAGAGGCCGTTGATATGCAGTGCTTTAGATCCTGTGCAGTAAAGCTTGATATTTATCTGTGCTGCATACTGAGATGTTGATAAACAAAAAGATTTTCTAAAGGTCACTTTCTCAGAGACGTTAACCTTTTAGTCTACTCCCCACTCCCCAGCGCTCATTAGGAACATTGTGTTTTCTCCAAACACAATTCTTTCTGATCATCGTCATCATCATCATCATCCTTCTTTACACCGGCCGCTACGAATCATTCTACCTTTTAAATGTTTTCACAGATGAATTGCTTTTCAAATGCAACATAACTAGGGCTGTCAAACGATTAATTTTTTTAGTTGATTAATCGCATAGTAATGATGAGTTAACTCACGATTAATCGCATTTTTAACATTCTATTTCAAATCCACTCCAATTGAAGTTAAATGAGATTTTCAAATGTAATGACACATTGTTATTCATACCAAATGTACTTAAATCTGTTTGACTTGCTCACAACCTTCTACTTTTGGGTACAACCAACAAGAGCTGTTAATGAAAGGAAAAATGTAGGTACCCCAGCTTTAATTTTGCGAGTTTGGTTGCATTTCAGCGTGTCTCCTCCTCTCCTCCATCATCAGAGAACATCAGAGAATGGCCCCTGTGCGTGTATATATATGTGTGTATTATATGACCACGTTACCGCTGTCACGTGTCCGCGGCATTCTGAGTGATATTATTATAAATGGGCGGGTCATTCGGACATGCGATTGACTGCCAGCCTATTTCAGAACAGGTACCCACAGAATAATGTGTACAATGACTATCTGAAATCCAAAACCAGATTCTGAAAGAATGGACTGTTTACTTTCATCAGCAAAAATAATTTTGTTTCTAGCGTGCCGCGACAGAGGCGGTGGGCACGGCAAGGCCTGTCACAATAACAAATGTTCTTTTTTAAAAAGACCAAAAGGCAAACAGACTTCTTAAAACATTTGAGTTGAGTTGAGTTGAGTGATTATTTATTTCGAGTTCATGTACCTCAAATCATCCATTTACAGTTACTTGTTACAATGTTGACATCATTCAAACCCGAAAAGGAGTGGGAGGAAGAAAAAAATCTTATAAATTCCCACCCCTGCACATCACACCATTTAAAGGAGCTGTATGTAAAAATCTGGCCAAAAGTGGTTCTGCAATCACGCTCACAATTCTCTAATCCTCTCCCATTCTCCCCGACTCAGGTTGCCAGATATGCAGCCGAATCCAGCTGTAGAATCATGTATACAGTAGCAAGTTAGCGCCTATCCACTACAGTGTTTGCTAAACACTAAAAGCTGTCAAACTAAGGACTTGTGGACTTGAAACGCTTGAAACCATAGACTGTATTCATGTCAAAACCATAGACTGTTTTGCTCTGAAGTCTGAACCAATATGAAGCCGGGAAAGTCATTGAGTCAATGAAACGCTTCGACACACTGACACAGTTGACATGCAAAGTGAAACAGTGGCTGCACCGTGTCTCAAAGCATCTGCTTCAGAAAGAGTTGCACACGCTCCGGAGCATCAGTGTTGTTTGCCCATTACTACCATATAAGAGTAATGGGGTCCACAATGTGCAAACTCAACTCAACTTCCTCGCTCCATGCAGGTGCAGGAAACAATCAGACAGCTGAAAAGTGGTCACGAGAACACAAGCCGGTCACAACAGGAAGACGAAGACACTCAAAAACAACCAACACCAGAGCTAAACCACGAATACATCAGGACTAAACCAATGGAGGACACAGTGCTTGTGAACATATGTCTTCGCCCTGACTGGACATTCTACTGTCCTCCAGAGACTACATCAAACCCTGTGATGCTACTTCGGTTCAAGCTAGCACATCCACAAAATGTACAGAGGTCACCAATGCCTTTACACACTTTATTGCCAGGGGAATGATGCTGTTTAGATTAGTTTTTGTTACACATTTCAGAATCTATTGAGCAAATTTTTTCTGACGTATTCTCCCGGTGTTTTAGGTGCAGTCTGGAATTACTTGAATTGGATCCTTAATGTGACATTGATGTGTTTATATGGGCATGTTTTTCAAAGATATGTGAAGCACTTTACATATAAAAAGAGTTGCTGTTTGTCTCTCTCCATAGATGCCCTGGAAAACATTGCTCATAATTTTGTGCAAAGAGAAAAAACACCAAAATCATTTTTTTAAAGATAGTGTTACAGGGAGGTGGGTAAAAATATCGAGATAGTTGTTTTTGCCCACCCCTACCTCAATCCAATCCACTTTATTTATATAGCACATTTCATAAACAGTTTCCAAAGTGCTGCACAATAAAATACTAAAAACATTTTCCACAATAAAAAAAGAAAATAAAAAAATGTAAGAATGCAGTTATTTATAACGATGATACTGTTATTCTACGTGTAGCCGTCCTGGCTCTGAGTGGTGTTATTGAAGTGACAGTGAGGGCAGACGGCCGTTTGTGCCAAGTTGGCAAAGACACGTCCACAGTTGAAGTGATGGCCCCTGACACAGAGGATGGACTCTGACACTTACCTCTTTCTTACATTATTTCTATATATTGTGTGTGCTCCCTGTGTGCTCTTACTACTGTCCTATATGTGCGATGCAACATCGAAATTTCCCCACTGTGGGACGAATAAAGGAATTCTTATCTTCTCACTCTCAGGTGTTTGCCGCTGCACACAGAAAAGTGCTGATGCTCCGATGAGTGTGAGGCTGTTATTGATTTACTTTACTACATTTTTCTTGTGTAGCCTGTTTTAGATACAACTCAGGCCATAGACTGTATATATGTAGACACGGCTAACCTTTAAATTCTTTAAAAGAGAAGTCCTCATGGAAAATGTTTTGCTCCAATTCTCTTTGGCTCCCCTTCACACTGAAAACTGAACTCCTCTAGCTCAGTCAGCGTTAGTGTCATTCACTTTCGCCATTTTAGGATAACAAAAAATGCTTGATTTAACTCTATGTATGATCTTTGTCACGGGGTGGGATGATGGAGGACTCAAATGCAGGAATGCTAAAAAATAATTATTTAATGATAACAAAATAAAAGTCCAGGTTAAAACTCAAAAATCCAAAAGGCACAAGCAGCAACCAACCAGGAACAGACATTGACAAGACAGGACGGAGGTTGACAATACAATGGACCAGCAACAAGACGAGAGGAGCACAGGGTAATTATAGACAGAGACACAGGTGAAACACATTAGGGCGGGGCAGACAATCAAGACAGGGGAAACAGGACGTCAAAGTCAAACTAAAACCAAAGCACATGAGAACAGATATCAAAATAAGGCTAAAGTCCAAAATAAAAGCCACACCATGACAATCTTGGTGTTTATATTTGGATATAAGATCTGAGCAGGGCAGGGCCTGGTTAGTACTGTGATGGGAGACCTCTGGGAACACCAGATGCCACAGTTGGGACGGCTGCGGCTGTAAAGTGGCAAACTGTTGTTGTGTCCTTAGGCAAGACACTTCACCCTAATGCCTAGAATGAGTCTGGTGTGTGCCTGAATCGTTGGTGGTAGTAGTAGGGGCCGATGGCACATACTGGTCGCAGTCCTGAAAATGAGTCCTAAAAACTGACCAATCAGGTGAACTATAGTTTGTTGCTACCAGTGGGGGAGGGTCCCAGCTCAAAAGTGGCCAAAATGACGTGCGCTGACATGCTGCAATACCACCCCGGGCCTGTGGGGGTGGACCCGGAAGTAGAATTAGCCAATGCTAACATATAGAATTGGCAGACCTCTCAAAAACGTCTTTACAGGATGGACCAAAAGTTGGCTCTTGGCCCAAAGCTCCGTCCCACATGTGTGTCAATGCTGAGGGGGGTGATTTATTTTGGACCACTCTAGTTTACTCGCGGGGAGTTTTTGAAGTCTCTCGTTCAAATGAATGGAGCTGCGCCGACTGACGCATGCGCAGATGCGTTTTTTCACAATTTTCTTGTGGGCGGGACCACTCACGGCCATTTTGGATAGCTCCATGAAAGCACTTTTCATGGCCAACTCCTATGAACGGCGGAGATAGGCGTGACTCTGTCCGTTATTATATACAGTCTGTGGTTGCTACCTACACCATTTGGCTCCAGATTCCCACTCAAAGAGGGTATTCAAGTCAGCTCTGATAACCTCATTAATAATCCTAACGAAGGCAAACTATGGGCGACGTCATACCTCTGTTAGTCAACTTCTGCGCTCAAGACATCGCTCCAGCACCATTGCAATGTTGGAGGAACAGGCAGCATTTTCAAGCAATGGCTTAAGTTTGTGCCCCGCTCCCTGAAGCAATCGAGACAAACAAGTTAACTACGCTGAGGTTATTGTCAGTTACAAAGCAGTAGATGTTTCTAAGTCATTACGTTCGGTACATCTGGTTTCTTTCAAGGGCAAGTGTTTCTCAGTCCATAACCCTTGATGTTATTGAACTGAAATGTCTCCAAGCTTCAGTAATTGCCCAACAAGAATGCACTATCCCTGTGACCTTATAACAAATGCTGTTTTTCCTAGAACAACTCTATATGAACTACAAGGACAAATTGCTGCTTTGGTCTATTAGTTGAGTGCAAGTAATACATCTCTCAACAAATTATGCCATGCTTTTTTCTTACGCAGTGTCACTTGTCTGTGCTCCATTCTCACTGCATAAAGGGTCGCCCGGGAGAGAGCGACACTCTGATCATATGGGGCCATCAACACACAATGTGCATTTAGTTGGATTTTGCTCATAGCAGATTTGTACCATAGATCATAACAAGAATGTATGTTTACGATGTATCACTTCTCGCTTAGTAATCATTTTAACGTAAACTAGAACTTCATTAAATGGAAAAAAAATCCACAAGAACCCAATAATCCATCCCAGGGACTGTATCAGAAAGTGTTATTGAATTAAAGTCAATGCAGAGGCTCAGCAAACCAGGATAAAGAAAGCTGCTAACCAATTAATGCCCCTTCATTGACAATTTACTGGTGCAGAAAATTGGAGCTAACGCTTTGTTATTTGTTGATGCTTTGCACCAGTCTTGCACACTCAGTTATTGAGCACGAAGGCATCGCTGCAGGAAGTGGTGTCGCCATGAATCATTGTAACAATGTCGAGTGGTCGCTTTAAACCGCGGCATGTTCCTTTGAGTCACGGATTCACCAAGTCAGCTTCATTTGACTTTACGAGTTGAGGCACAAATGTATCAGAAATGTGCAACAACAGTTTTAATGGAACTGATACAAAAAGAGGTTTGCTTTTGTATGTTTTTAAAATATACCTTTTGGGATGGAACAACCTGGATTTTTCATGTCCAATACCAATCTAGCTACTTTTGGTTTTATTTTCTGTCCAAAAGTCTCGTGTTGACATCGTTCACTTGTGATGTCGTTGGGTAAGGTAGTGGTTCTTTCTGGCCCTCCTCCAGCATTCCTGGTTTCCTTCTTCTTGTTAGCATTGCTACTATTCTCTAAATGGTAGAACTCCTATCTCTGTGTTTGAACATGTCACTTGTGCTACTTTTCTATTGTGGTCTTTATTCACCACAACTTTCTCTGCATAAAAATTATAATTATATCTGCCAGTCAATTATCTTCTATAAATATCAAAATCAAAGGGCAAATCTGGATATTGGATCTCGGTCGGAACTTTCTGAGTGGAGTTTGCATGTTCTCCCCGTGTCTGCGTAGGTTTCCTCCGGGTACTCCGGTTTACCCTACCACTAAAAACATGTGCAATAGTTCAGGATGAATGAGATTGTGTTTGTGAGTGTGAATGTGGGACAACGGATGGAAATTAGCCCGACGCTACAATCCGGAGTGATGTGTTCATTAACATGTACTGTCCCAACCAAATAAACAATTAAAAATATACCTAGCCGATACCTAGCCTGATACAACTAATTTTCCCGGAGCAGTACCGATTGTCAACATTGGTATCAATGCATCGCTACTATACTTTATATCGTCATGTTGAATATAATGAATATTTAAGTAGTCCTAGAAAGGCTTGTCTTCCATTAGTAAAGCTGCCAGTGGACCCTGCCAATTTGATCTTGTCTAATGAATAATAAACAGTGGAAAGTAATGATGTAGTAATGGTCGATTTCATACGGATGGTTTAAGGAACAAACAATAGCATTTACTTTTACTCCAAAATGTCACAATTTGTTTGACCGCAGTAACAATGAAGTCTTGTTTGGTGTACGCTTTCCTCCACAATGACTCCTATTGACATGATTGCTGTGACATTTATGACAGTATAAGAATCTGCACAGTGTAAAAAGATACGTGTTTGTGCGTGCTTCCATCAATCATGTAGAGCCATGTTATTCATCAGCGCTGCAGATGGTGCCTCGAGAGTATCATGTGTTTGCCTCTGTGCAGGGCTATGGTCGCATGCATAGCCCTTACCTCAGGTGAGGTTGGAGCTTCAATGCCAGTGGGTTATCACGATGGCCATACAGCATAACCTCTTCAATAATTCAGCTGCTGTTCAGAGCCTTTTTGTCTATAGCCCCTGGAACAATTCCCTCCTATTAAAGAATAATGGCACGTAGAAAGACATTCTTAATCACCCCCAGTGTCCTTTAGTTTCAGTGCTCATGCTCAGAGCTGAAGCGAGACATTTACCACAACTTTAATTTAGGTTTATCTTGGCTCCTTTTAAATCACTATTCTATCACTTAAAAGCAAGGAAGATTTATAGTGTACATTTCTCATCCAATCTGTGTTATACTGTGTTACTTACATGGCAATATAAATGATTCTGATTCTGATTAAATTACCAGTTCGTTTGGACAACACACAGGTGAAACTAAAATTAGAATATTGATCAAAAGTTTCATTTTATAACATTGTCATCAAAATTATAACAAACAAAAGCTTGGCATATGTTGCTCTTTATCATATACTGCAATTTATTCTTGTATAGCACTAAATCACAACAGTAGTCGTCTTAGAGGACTCAACAAAACCGTTGTAGTCATCAACTCCAACTCCATTGGTCCATAGGAGAGACCAATGTCCATGAATGTTAATAAATGTCCATACATATTGTAGAAAAAGAGTGTCCTGGATCAGTCCGACAGAAGGAAAAAGTCTAAAACCCATTGGGAGAAAAGTGAGAAACTTCGGGGATGTCAGCAATGAGAGAGGGATCCGAACCACACATACTGGATTCACATTTTAAGGCAAATTACAGAAAATAAATGAACATATTCTAGATTTATCTGTAGTTGTATAGAATCTATTTTGCACTTTTAAAACCATGATTTTATTCCTCTAAAAGCAAGGATTTATAGTACGCCTTTCTCATCAAATCTGTGTTATAAAGCAAATAAAAAAATAGTTGGCTCAGTATATACTCCATTCATCATTTTGGTTGATGTTAGTATTGACATTCAGTGTAGTCCTTGCACTGACCTGCTTTTTGTTCACTATCATAATGCTGTCCTTGCCTTCGGTGTATGGCACGACAATACCAGTAAAAACCATCCATCACTGCGCTGCGAGGCTCCGTTACAGGACAGAAAAAGACTTTGTCAGGTGATCGTCCATACTAAATGACCTCTTTGCGCGTCACACATGGGCTCCATACTGCCACGGGCCCCAGGGTGTAGCCGCTCAGAGCCTGCAGGGCGATGGACTCCCTCTGTGTAAAGTGACTAATGTGTTTTTCTCCGGGGGACACTAGTGCAGAGCTTATGTAAAGTGTGATGAGTGGGCAGTGCAGCCATTTGAGGAGCTGAGAATGTGAGTCTTTCTGGAGAGCGCTCCACTGAACGCCCACCCACTCTCCAACACACCAGCGCTCATTTGTCAGCCATGTCCTGCACCTGCACCACTGACGAGAACGGCACTGAAAAAACACAATAAAATGAGGCTCATGTCAATCAATCGATTTGATTTTGTTAATGCTGGTTCTTAACAGTTTAGCTTGGACAAATTCACACAATCAGATAAAGATTAGCATTAACCACTTGTTGGCACAGGGCAGTTTCAGAAGGCACCTGATTTACTGCACCGAATGGACTTGACCAGCGTAAATAGTCAATATTGTGCACTGGACTACAAGATAAATCACTATTGAACCAAATAGCATGTTTGAGTGGGTCGCAGAGGTCAAAGGATTTCATTCATAAAACTCCTTTGTGAACAATGGAACGTCAGAGACAGTTATGTATATTTCAAATTAAGTTAAGATATCCCAATAGATCTTTAGCGCAGTAGCATTATTTACCCTCATTTTCAGAAAGATTCAGAGACCGCTTGTCCTTTACTTTAAGTTTTTATGGAACATTTTCTTAGATAAAGTTTGAAAATTACATAATTAAACTAACTAACCATTCCATTCTTATTACTGAAAGCATTCATATAATCGATGATTGGCTCATCTAGTGTAACCAAAACTAAAATCTATTTAGCAAACCTAATCTCAAAGTTTATATACAAAACTGCATATTAGATATTTTACCACAATTGTGCAGCCCTTAAATCCCAAAGGGCAATTCCATTTGCATATATACAGTATTCATACATGTACATTTGAAAGTTTCTTGCCCAGTGGTGGCTGAAAAGGGCAGCTGTCCTGTCTTTCTCCTTCACGGGGAAAAGTCTGAGTGCCTATCATCGCAGAAGTGGCAGAACATGCTCTCCTCGGTCTCCAGCCCACACCAGTCTAAATATGGCCCAGTTGCCATAGCTAACCTGTGAACGTAATTGCTGTATTTTAAATATGTTCTTAAACCCACTCACTATACTTCCATCTATCTTGGAGAGTATTTCAGAATGAAGCCTACTTTAAATGATTAACTGACTAACATGACTTCAGGACAGCCATGAACTATTTTAGCAGTTAACCAATTAGATTACAATCAAATAAATCCCCTTTCCAAAAGTAAGACTGTAATAATCTGACCCATCATATTTCACTAATACAGGACAGTGAGCTTTTCCATTCTTCACTTTAGCCACTCTATTATAATTATTGTGAAACATTTGAATCATACAATGCTAGAAAACGCATATATTTTAATCTACTGTAAACTGTGTTAGAGAGGCAATGAGAGCTTATCATGGAGCCATTGTGTGCATGTGAAATGTCAGGATTTGTCCTTGATGTCCTTAATGAGGCTGGAGGTTCTGCAGGCAGCTGGAGATGGAGAGCAAAGGTGTATTTTAGAGCGCCATGCGATTCAGCAGAGCAGTGATAACAGTGCTGTCATGACAACAGAATTAAAGTGTTTGTCTTAAGTGTTATTTTCAAATAAATCTGTCTGTTACAGGCTGTTCCAAGACACACTCACATTCATAAACAAAAGAATTCAAAGACATTCACATCATAATTCTTTTTTTGTCATTCCCACATACAAAATGGTGATGCATATTTGAGCCATTTTACCATATTCAGCCAATATATATTATATTTGTGAAGTTTCCGTTTCTCTTCCTGTTTACACTAGGCTTCTGTGCACCAACCAGCTCCAGCATGGATCCAGTTCTTTTCAATCAATTGAGAGTCAATGTGTACAAGTATGAGATGTCTTTTTCCAATCTTCAGCAGCTTAGTGGGTAACATGTATGTGTGTTTGTGTGGGGGTGTGTGGCGGACACGGGAGCGCGCCTTGGAGTAAACGGTATGAGTGCCGAGAGAGAGCGTGTGTATGAAACTCCTCTAAAGGTGGTGGAGAATGAGTGTGCAAAGATCCTGTGGGGCTTCCAGATACAGACCGACCGAATTGTAATGGCAAACCAACCTGACATTGTGGTGGTAGACAAAGGGCAGAGGAAAGCCGCGGTGGTGGACGTGGCAATTCCAAGTGATGACAGCATCAGGAAAAAAAAACACAAAAAGCTGGAGAGGGCCCAGAAGGTTAGTAGACAGTAGTGCCCGTGGTGATCCCCAGTGACCCTGAAGCTGGAGGAACGGTTACAGCAGATCCCTGGAACAACTTAGGAAATCTCGGTCCAGAAATGTGCAGTGCTAAGAAGAGCAGAACCGTCAAGCTCCGAAGCCTCTGGTAGAGGACCCGAGCAGAGAGGGATAACAGTGTTTATCACTTGTCTGTTTAATTCATCTATATATGTGTTGTTTTATATCAGGCCGTTTGAAAGTGCTTATGTGGTCATTATTATCATATACCTCTGTGACATAGGACCCAATATTATTAACATTTCCCCATACTGAAGTACTGACACATACAGTGAAGTGTCTATAATGAAAGTGAAATAAAATCCTCTCCATGTCGTGCTGTTGGGAAAAGAATGTTTATCTATTGGTCACTTCCTCCAAAGGTCAAGCACGTGCCGTCTGACCCACACTCTGTTATGAAATGGATGAGTGTTATTTTGGACCGGTGCTTACTGCAGGTAACAGAAGCCTCACAGAGCAGGACACTTACTGCTTTCAGACCTGTCCACCTGCGACCTGTATGGCCGACTGAGAGCCTGCTGCGGATATGGGTTCGCAGTCTTTACAGACTTAAATATCCGGCATATCTTCAAATTAGTATGATTCATGAGATATTCTTTGATGTATTCTTTCTGCTCATTTCTGAAATGACGTAAAATATAATCAAGATTGAGGTAAGACAACTTGCAATTGCTGCCAATTCTGTTGTTAAATGCTGTATATGTTATTAAAATATTAGTCTAATGAAATATTATTACTTGTCAACAGCTAAACTTATGAAGATCTCATTTCTGATAAATGTCTTCACAGTACTCTGTTCTAAATATAAATCCCACAGAACTCTTCCCACATTCTTTCAATGTTAGTTAGTGGCATGTCCGTGGCATCTGCCCAAACTTTGAATTGCAACACATTTGACCCTTATTATCTATATACTCTCACTGTCTTAGTACTGTATGTGTATTGTCCCATTGCTTCAAATGAAATCAATAAAACAAACTAGCAAAATCATTATTTAATTTCTTAATCAAGTTTGTCATGAAACGTGTCACAAAGAAGATTTTTCAGAATCAGTCAGAATCCTTTTATTGTCATGTGAGTAACAGGAAGTCACAAACTTTGGCTCTCGGTGCAAACAAGTTAAAGCAGATTAAAATCAAGAGTTTACTGGTTGACCTGCCAGGAATCATGATATACATTCTTATCAGTGACCAGTATAATATTAAATATATATTTATGCGTGTAGGACCACAGATGTTATACGAGTCCAATGCAGGTCAGTTTTGACCAAGTGCCCTGCGCTTATTGTTATGCAGCTGATATGATGGAGTTATTGTGGAGCACTGAATCACGCCCCCTGCCTCTGACTGCTGTTGTCAAAGACCTCTATAAAGCTGTCTACCTCTCAACTCACATTCCAGGCGCCGCATACAGTCAGCTTCTGTTGTGCTTGTGTTTGGCTGAATGCATGAGTCTTTGCACTTAGAGTGCACTGCTTTTATTTTAGGTTTATGTTTAGACTTGTGTTGCAATGCCTTTCAGGATCTGCAATTGCTAATCATAGTCGACATATTTGGTGTACTGAAAACAGCAGCCTACTCTTGGTAATGTCATAGATTGGATAAAATGGTTTCATGACTACAAGGGATTTTATGAATTGGCACGGCTCAAACGTCAGCTGCTTTAGCAGGCTCACAGAACCATTGTCAGAGCAGACAAAGGCCTTTGTGGATGTCGAGTGCTTTAATGTCACAGTTCAGGCTCAATTAAAGTGTGTGATTGCAATTGTTCTCAATGTTTCCCTTGAATCATTGTCAATTCTCCTCCCTTTTTATCTCCTAGGGGTAATGTGATCACGTGTGTGTGTGTCTGGATGAACTGGCTGAGATTGGATTTTGTAAATGGGATATGATGTTAGGAACCCCCTATTTTGGCACAATCTGTGGCGTTGGCGGGGAATGCCCTCTCTGAGTGTGTGTTCTAGTTACTCATTTTTTGTTTTTTGTTTTTGCTTTCAGGTGTCTGACCCTCTAAATTGACTGCAGCCCACTACAAGGTGCACTGAAGGCCATGGCAGTGTGTCTGAACCAGGATGTCTGCTGGACACTGGCAATACTCTTCCTCCTGGTTATGGTCGCCGTGTCGCCCGCCGTAGGCCAAGGGTGTCCCCAGCGATGTGAGTGCATCTCCAAGCTCAAGACGGTGTCCTGTAATGATAAAAAACTGACTGCGCTCCCTGAGGGCATTCCTTCAGACACAAAAATCTTGGATCTGAGTGCTAATAAACTTCGCTGGGTGGAACATGGGGACCTGCTGGCCTACTTTCGCCTTGAAAAGTTGGACCTGAGTGACAACATGATTAGTGTGCTTGAACCCAATGCATTTTCAAGTCTACAGAATCTGCAGTCTCTGTCTCTTCGTAGAAACCAGTTGAAACTGGTACCCATGGGAGCCTTCTCACGGCTTACCAACTTAACTTCATTGGACCTGAGCGGTAATAAAATTGTAATTTTGTTGGACTTTACTTTCCAAGACCTAAAAAGTCTAAGAAATCTTGAAGTTGGCGACAACGATTTAGTGTATATCTCAAACAAGGCTTTTCTGGGTCTGGTAGGACTCCGGGAGCTGACCATTGAACGATGTAACCTGACCTCTGTGTCCAGTCAGTCTTTGTCGTACCTGCACAATCTGGTGACCCTTCGGCTTCGCTACCTCAGCATTTCTGCCTTAGAAGATCAGAACTTCCGTAAACTTGGTAATCTGAGGGGTTTGGAAATCGACCACTGGCCCTTTTTAGAGTACATCTCCCCTCATAGTTTGCAGGGTCTAAACTTGTCCTGGCTGTCTATTACACACACCAACATCACCTCTGTCCCCACCTCTGCCCTGCGCAGTCTGGCCCATCTCACAAGTCTCGACCTTTCCTATAACCCCATCACTGTGCTGGAGTCTTGGGCCCTGCGAGACCTGGTCAGACTTAAGGAGCTGCATTTAGTGCACACTAACCTTGTCACAGTTCAGCCATATGCACTGGGAGGACTCAGACAAATCAGACTCCTTAATTTCTCCACTAACAACCTCGTGACCCTGGAAGAGGGGGCCTTCCAGTCAGTCAACACTCTGGAGACAGTGCGATTGGATGGGAACCCTTTAGCCTGTGACTGCCGCTTACTGTGGATCCTCCAGCGCAGGAAGACTCTAAACTTTGACAACGCCCCCCCGGTGTGTACAACACCTGTGGAGGTGCAAGGCAGGGGGCTCTCTGCTTTCTCAGACTCAGCTCTTTTTGAACACTTTACTTGTCAAAAGCCCAAAATCCGTAACAGGAAACTGCAGCAGATAAGTGCCCGCGAGGGACAGGTGGTGTCCTTCATTTGCAGAGCAGATGGTGAACCGACTCCTGTTATATTCTGGATCTCGCCTCAGCGCCGCCGCATCACCACGAAGAGCACAGGCCGCCTCACTGTCTTGCCAGAGGGGACTTTGGAAATACGCTACGCTCAAGTCACAGACAGTGGCACATATATCTGCATAGCCAGTAACGCGGGAGGAAACGACACTTACTTTGCAACTCTAACAGTGAGTGGGCTGCCTCTGGATGCCGCACTCATGGCGAACCGTACTTACTACACTGGAGACATGAACGACACTAATCTAAATGATACAAAAGTCCTTTTAAAGTTTACCCTTGATCTAAAAACTATTCTTATATCCACTGCCATGGGCTGCATCATGTTCCTAGGAGTGGTGCTGTTCTGTTTCATTCTGCTGTTTGTGTGGAGTCGAGGCAAAGGCCAGCACAAAAACAACTTCTCTGTGGAGTATTCTTTCAGAAAGGTGGACGGGCCGGCAGCCAGTGGAGGACAGGGCGGGGCGCGCAAGTTCAACATGAAGATGATATGAACGGACCTTTTTTACCAAATCATGTTTACAAGCTTTGTCGAGCTACAGGCATCAAAAGGACCTTTTCTACTCAAATGACTTTAAATAATGTCTATACATTTAATATACTGGGACTTCAAATTATTGTATATAGACTAAGGTGCAAAACATATAAGCATACATTTATTAATATATATTTAATGATTATGGACCCTTTGCCAACTAGAAATTAGTTTTTAGAAATTCTTAAAAACATGTTCCTATCCCGAGTTGCCATAGTTGTATTAAACATCTAAATACATGGTTTTTTATTATGAATTGGATTGTGCATCATACATCCCAAAGCCTTGGAACTTTATTCTAATGGGTTGGCTACTATTCTTTATCTTCTATTCACTGGTACTTTGACAAATAGCAACAGTCTATATTCTACCACTGCCAAGATTGATCCAAAGCACCACTTCAATAACTTACAAACAATAGCCGCATCCATTACACAGCTTTGCAAACTTTTTTTTTTTTACCATATGTACCTGTAATATTTCTCCATTGTATTTATAAATGTTCTATTTGTAAATGGTGGTTGTATTTATCCTACTCTCATGTTAAAAAGGCTTACTTACATTTAACAAATCTGTGAAGAAGTGACTTTTTGTGATGGTTAAAAACAGAATATTTGTGGTTGTTGTTGATTAATCTGATAGAAGTGAGTCTCTAGTTAAAGGTGCCCTTTCAAATCAATCACCAGGAGTCCCAGAGCGTTCACCCCCTCACACTCTGCTTCATCACACTGATATTGCACTGAGACGTGGCTGCTCCCCCATCATGAGAGCATAGGAGAGGCCACGACAGGCCCACTGCACTGCACACACTATTTCACTTTGGAACAATCCACTTTTTTTATTGTGAACGTTGAGGCCAAGGACGAGGGATGCCACAATCCAGCTTTCTTCAAGTCTGATACTGATCTCGATACTTTGGCTTCAATCGACCCAGGATGAACCGATATCAGTGAAGCGACTGAATCCAGCATTATACATTGTATTACATTCTGGGCTAATATCAACCCAGAATCTCATTTATAATATTACATTAATACAAAAACTTACTCAAGACATCGCCTGAACCGATATGATTACCCTCACACAAAATGTCCATATTGGTACTGATATCTGATGCCTACTACTCAAAGAGCGACTAAACATCTGTGCCCAGCCTGACTCCGCCCACATGAACATTTGAAATTTTTCTCTTAAAAGGGTGTTGCCTGGGGGACCAAGGGACAAGAAGGGGGGCTTAGAATTGGGTGTGGTCTGGGCTGTGATTGACAGCTCACTTGTCACACAAAAAGTGACAGTTGTCATTGCTGCTTAAATAGTTTACACACCAGAAAGTCTCATTCCACATTTGTTTACACACTAAAGTAATTGTAGAGCTACACACCTGAACCTAAGCCACAGAATTATCTCAGCAGCAGTGGCTTCAACTCATGTAATTTAAATTTAATCCACTAGATGTCGCCAGAATACTCCTACCTGCTGCTGTGTGTGTGTGAGAGTTGGATGGGTTTATATCACTGGTGCACACACACCAACTGACGTCACACACACCAACTGACGTCACACACACCAACTGACGTCACACACACCAACTGACATCACACACACACCAACTGACGTCACACACACCAACTGACGTCACACACACACCAACTGACGTCACACACACCAACTGACGTCACACACACCAACTGACGTCACACACACACCAACTGACGTGACACACACCAACTGACGTCAAACACACCAACTGACGTCACACACACACCAACTGACGTCACACACACCAACTGACGTGACACACACCAACTGACGTCAAACACACCAACTGACATCACACACACCAACTGACGTCACACACACCAACTGACGTCACGCACACCAACTGACGTCACACACACCAACTGACGTCACACACACACCAACTGATGTCACACACACCAACTGACGTCACACACACCAACTGACGTCATACACACACAAACTGACGTCACACACACCAACTGACGTGACACACACCAACTGACGTCACACACACCAACTGACGTCACACACACACCAACTGACGTCACACACACCAACTGACGTCACACACACCAACTGACGTCACACACACACCAACTGACGTGACACACACCAACTGACGTCAAACACACCAACTGACGTCACACACACACCAACTGACGTCACACACACCAACTGACGTCACACACACCAACTGACGTGACACACACCAATTGACGTCAAACACACCAACTGACATCACACACACCAACTGACGTCACACACACCAACTGACGTCACGCACACCAACTGACGTCACACACACCAACTGACGTCACACACACACCAACTGATGTCACACACACCAACTGACGTCACACACACCAACTGACGTCACACACACACCAACTGATGTCACACACACCAACTGATGTCACACACACCAACTGACGTCACACACACCAACTGACGTCATACACACACAAACTGACGTCACACACACCAACTGACGTGACACACACCAACTGACGTCAAACACACCAACTGACATCACACACACCAACTGACGTCACACACACCAACTGACGTCACACACACAAACTGACGTCATACACACACAAACTGACGTCACACACACACAAAATGACGTCACACACACAAACTGACGTCACGCACACACAAACTGACGTCACGCACACCAACTGACATCAGGCACACCAACTGACGTCACACACACCAACTGACATCACACACACACCAACTGATGTCACACACACCAACTGACGTCACACACACAAACTGACGTCATACACACACAAACTGACGTCACACACACCAACTGACGTCACACATACCAACTGACGTCACACACACCAACTGACGTCACACACACAAACTGACGTCATACACACACAAACTGACGTCACACACACCAACTGACGTGACACACACCAACTGACGTCACACACACCAACTGACGTCACACACACCAACTGACGTCACACACACAAACTGACGTCATACATACACAAACTGACGTCACACACACACCAACTGACGTCAAACACACCAACTGACGTCACACACACACCAACTGACGTCACACACACCAACTGACATCACACACACCCAGGGCCGGAGTGGGACAACATTTCAGGCCGGGAGCTTTTCATCCATTCAGGCCAAACAAGGTTCTAAATTTGTGTTTTTGTCATTGTATTTTGATGTTCTTTTAATAGTTTTAAGATTGACTGTCAAAACTTTTGTTTTCTTTATTTTTTTTTATATTGACTGTTTATATAATCTCGGACGTTTAAGGATTGTTGTACGTTGCTTAGCAACGTAACGTTTATGGAGTTTAGTGAGAATAAAGACACACACACACACACAATGAACTAAGTGTTCATTAGTGTATAACTATAACAAGCTAATCAATTATTGTTAAAAAAGTAGTAAGGTAAAATCACATCGTTACAGCTCATATAAAAGGAAAAATAAAAACGTGTATGAACCATCAGTTGGAGAGACCACTCATTTCAACCGGGGAAGCTACACTGGGCGCACTGCTAGGCTGGCCTGGCTGTGTAGCCGACGTGTGACGTCACATTTGTTTAATTTTGCTCTGGCCCAATGACAGTAAAGCTTCTTTGGCCTGGGCCTTGCTCATTGGACCAGGCCACCAGGCAGTGTAGGAGTTTGCAAAGACCGTGAGGATGAAATTAAATTAAAACAAAAACAAACAAAAAACCGTGATGATAGGGCAGGCCCAGGCCACTTTGACACGCAGGCCACCAGGAGATCTCCCGATGCTCCCGATGGCCAGTCCGGGCCAGCACACACCAACTGACGTCACACACACCAACTGATGTCACACACACAAACTGACATCACACACACCAACTGACGTCACGCACACCAACTGACGTCACGCACACCAACTGTACGTCACACAAAATTACAGAGTCAATGGAGAGGCCAGGACCAAATTCAAATGTAGTACCACCGGAGAGGTTGAGAGGGCGCCACACAGACGTTTTTAGGCTCAAAAGTGAGATTTTATTTAATTTGCACTAAAATGTCAAAAAAAATGACCAGGATATGTAGAGAGCACTACAATAAACATATTTTTGCAGTTTATGGTCTGGTGTTTAGTCGCTCTTTAAGAAGATTCTTATTTGAGCCTCATCCATAAACAAACGTGTTATTTTAATTAGCTTATTACTTATTTATTTATTTTACTTTCTTTTTTACTTTCAGCTGTTAATCTATTCGCCAATTCAAGTTATAAAGTCTTATCTTTGTTTTTTCCTTCTGTTGATTTGATGGTTCCTATGGTTCCTACGTGCTGTTAGCTGCTGCTACACTGCCCCCTAGTGCCCACAGTGCACAGTGCATTCTGATCGAACTTCAGCCTAAGCCACACATTTTTAACAACCACAACCTCTAAGTGCGGACTGCTCATTGTGAAGAAGGTTCCGTTTTAACATGTTGTAATATATGGAGCATTGTGTCTGGACTGTTTTGTATTGTTTTATAAATTAAGCTATTTATAAAGCATGCTCTTATCAGATATGATGTCTACCGTCGCCTTTTTACTGCAGCCATCTCTCTTTTCTCATTCATTTTGCTTTTAATGTTGATAAGTGACGTGACCTTTCACTGTGATGTTGCAGTTTCATTTGTAATCTTTTATTTTGTTATTATTTTTAAAATCACTCGATGCTATCAACACAATAAGAACATTGTTTCAGAGAAAGTCTTTGTCCTTTTGTGTGTATCGTATTTTGTTCTTTTAGGAGGGGGTCTTAATACGTAATCTCACATCACACCTCTTAAACAATGATTAAGAATGATAAAATGTGTTTATGTACCAAAATGACACATACATGTTTCTGTGTCACTTTTGGGATTTGTGAAAAGATGCAGAAAAAAACTACAACTGAACATGTTTTTGCACACATTATTTTAAAACTTTTATTAATGAAGCTATAGAGCGTTTGACACTTTTCTATTTAAAAATAACACAAAACCAAGGTGCATGTGGTGTGTTTCAACTTTAGAATTATAAGCAAATCAACAAAGTATCCAAAGTATTCAGAACGCAGTACTCGTGTCACACAATACATTTTAACCCAACTCTTTATTCCCAGCTACACAGTAATAACAGTATAATATTAACATAATTCAGCTGCTGTATGATTGTTCTCCACTCGATGGCGCTGTTGCACTGTTTGTTGTATGTGATTTTTGTTAATCATTTTTAAAACATTTACATATATCTACTTTAATACATCACACAACCAAACCACCCACAAATCAATCTATTGCCAACAAGGTCATATTTGCAGCTTTTATGCTAAAAATACAATTGACCCACAACGGTCACACAAGGAAGGAAGATGACAGGAAAACAGAACCCTCAGTGCAAACAGCTTTACATTTAAAATACATATTTTAAAGTATTGAATGTAAAGTAGTTTAATTGGTCAGTTTAGTGCAAACTCTAAGAACACACGTTTACACATACATTCTCTCAGACATGTTTCAAATGAACAGGTTTAAATCTTCTCAAAATGAGGCTTTGAAAGAGTCACCTCCTCTTCTTTACCTGAGGCAGGCCTGTCAAACTCATTTAGCATTTTTTTGAGTTTAAAAGAATAGGAGCAGGTTGGCAGGTTAAATGTGGTTTTCTTTTATCATATTATGTTTTACATATTTTTTACATACATGACATGACATTTAAACATTGGAAATATCTAAACAAACAGAGACAGACACGTAAATGTAAACTTTTTAAAAATATTTAATTATTCACATCAATAATGTGTTGGGTTCACATTTTAGAATTTATGCAAACATGGATCAGCCTTTGTTTTCTGAAGAGAGCAACATTGAATTACATTTATTCATAAAGAACTTATTGAGAATCTGCTGATTATCTGACGTTTGTGTAACTGGAACTTTATGAAGATCTCTGAAAATGAATTTGGAAAGCAAGATTTTAAACATTGTGTATATTAAAAATACAATACATTCAATATTTTTCCAAGTTGGAATTTGAATTCACTACATTACTATTTGTATATCTACCTATTTATTATTATGTTTGTTGTTGATTTTTGGGAACAGGGTGCCCAGGAAAAGAGTCTTGAACTCTCTTAAGCCCTCCTTTTAATAAAGAATAAAAATGTTAAATGAAATGGAACCACAGAGCAGCCTGAAGTGTCCGACTGCAGTTTAAACACACAGAACTCAGAACACAGAACTCAGAACTCAGAACTCAGAACTCAGAACACAGAACACAGAACTCAGAACACAGAACTCAGAACTCAGAACTCAGAACTCAGAACACAGAACTCAGAACTCAGAACTCAGAACTCAGAACTCAGAACACAGAACTCAGAACACAGAACTCAGAACTCAGAACACAGAACTCAGAACACAGAACTCAGAACTCAGAACACAGAACTCAGAACACAGAACTCAGAACTCAGAACACAGAACTCAGAACACAGAACTCAGAACTCAGAACTCAGAACACAGAACCCAGAACTCAAACCACAGAACCCAGAACACGCAGATCCTGACGAGGAATGCACTTGGTCAGAATAATGCATCATATTTTACATTGTTTTGTTTGTGCCAAGTTTTGTGTCTAAGATATATTTTTTTGTGGATGTTCTAAATGTTAATATTAGCATTACTATGGTAACGGGGCTGAGAATTTGCAGTAAATATGAAAACAATAATAGTTCATCAATCAATCAATGTTTGGGACAAAACATTGAAGAAAAAAGTGTAAAATATACAGAAAGTAATCCTGAGTTATAAACAGAATTATACACCAAGGTTTGCATTATTTTCATGATATGATTGAGTTATTTTCACATGTGTCTGATGAAGGGACTAAGCCTGAAACGTTACTTCGTGGTCTGTAAAAAACTTTAGCCGTGCAGGTTTTTCTCTGTATTCATGTGATCGTCTCAATGTGAGCGTGGCTAGTCTTTTCTGCAATAACTTTGTGAACATTTGGATTGAACCAAAACTTGACCATGATTGCCCATGGTCCAAGTTAATATTAACAATAATGATAACAATCACAATAATAATAATAATTGAAAATCATTCTGGGAGCATTAAAAAGCATTGGGTGTCAAACATCTGGGCCTGATCCATCAAAAACCCAACACACAGAAGTAGAAGGGCCAGAACTTTTTCGGCCCTTGTTTACTTTGGTTGCTATGACAACTACCTCTAACATATATCTGCTGTTCATGTCCAAAGAAGCCACATTTGACAAAACTAAACTGAATTTTAGATCAAATGTTTTACGAGCCTAACAATCGTACTTTTATATCATTTCTATCGCTTTGTGGAGGAAGATTTGCCAGTGTTAGCTTCTTTCTGAAGTGTTTTATTTTCTCGGCAGAATCAAACTCCAGGCACGTGTTGCTCAGCTTCTTCCCAAACCTCTCTCCCAGGATCGCGGCGAAGATGATTCTGCTTGACCATCCCGAGATAAGAGCGAGTGGGAGCCAGACGCCCTTCGTGCTGGCTCCTTGTCTGCGGGATTGGCCTCAGAACTGGGTGAAAGGCTTGCGAGCAGAGCCATGAGGGGGATTCTTGACTTCTCCAGGTGTCCAGGGCGAAACGGGGGGTCAGAAAGTGAGGGCTGTTACGAGCCTGATCATGTTCATAGGCGAGCTGGAAGGCAGTGTAGGCGGCAGAATGGGCCAGACCAAAGTGGATCTTCATAGCCATCAGCTCGGCTTTGAGCCTTGCATTGTCCTCTTGCAAAGCCATCACGTAGCTTTCAAGCACATAGTCGTTCCTTCTTCTTTTCTCCCTGGACTTCTTGGCTGCTTCATTATTCTTGCGTCGCTTCTCCCAGTAGATATTGTCTTTCTGCTCTTCAGGGGTAAACTCTCTCTTGCGACGAAATCCTCTTTGCCTCACGTCATTTTCGGCAAAAATCAGGGCCTGGGACTGCATCATGGCGAGCACAACACGGACCTAAAGATAATATGGTAAACAAGAAATATATGAAAAAAACAATTATACATGTAGAAATAATTCACATTAATCATTATGAGCGTGCACAGGGGAACAAGGCACGTTTTTTTGTATAGCACAATTCAAGGCAACTCAAAGTGCTGAAATAGACATGGCAGGTAAAGTGACAAAGTAAGTTGTTATGAGATTTACTAATCCACATTAAGATAAGATAAGAGTTCCTTTATTCGTCCCACAGTGGGGAAATTTCAATGTTGCAGCGCACAGACAGGACAGTAGTAAGAGCACACAGGGAGCACACACAATATATAAGTAGTAGCTGTGTTTCTTAACTAGCATAACTGGCCATAGATGCTTAAAATGCTTCAATACCAGTCAAAAGAGTAGTAAGTAGATAAGTAAAGTGACATTGTTCAGTGGATATTCTCAAGTATTGCACATTGCACATGATTTAAGAATTTACTTATTTACAGATGAATGAAATGTACAGGCTCAGCACAATACAATATTACTACTACTGCAGGTGAATTTCTGTTATAATCAACTAATAATGTGTGTTAGTGTGGCCTTGGTTTGATTTTGTATCTGGATGTTCGGTTGCTATTTGAGGCTTTTGGGATTGAGTGAGGGCAGATCTCTTTTTTTTTCTTTCTGAAAAGTTTATCGAAAGATGCGACAGAGGCTAAAAATAAATGCATGTGAAAACCAGTGATAGAACCTGACTGTTAAGAGCGCGAGGAATGAGCTACTTTTTATTCCATCCTCAAAACCTTTTGTGGTTTGAAAGTCAGGTACCCGAGCTTTGAGGTCTACTTTCACCTTGGCATGCTTTGGTGAAGTGAGAAACATTAGTTAATGAATCTTCACTCTTTAAAATGTACCGTTTTTATTTATTTTTGTCCAAATTTTGAACAAATAAACTTGCCTTTTACCGTCAAATTACTGGTTTCAAAAGTTTTCATCACATTTAGAGAGACATTCACAAAACATTTCGCAGGATTTTTTATGTCTTGCGAAATGTTTTGTCATCTAACTTATATGTGACATTTATTTGACAGTTCCACACAATTGCAATTCAGAATATATCAAAATATCTTGTTTTCCAAATCTAAAAACATCTGTGATTAAAAAACATTCTAATCCGTCTCACTTCTTCCCTTCTATTCCTTTTTATAGACCCATTTATTAACATTTCAGTTTGAGTTGAGCGATCTTCCTAGATGTTTGCACATTCAAACATATGAATACAATAGTTCTGCATATTTTTATTCAACATAAAGCCACATTCTTTTCGCGGAAACACTTTCAGACACAGGCTGCATCACAGATTAATGCTTCAAAGTGTGATGGACTGTCAACTTCTCTGTTTTTATTTTTATCACCTGAGTGACAGCGCTTTGCCCGGTCTCAGACAAGAGCCCCAGACTTGAAAAGGCAGCAGGCCTTATGTGAGTGTGGTGAGGTGTACCATCAGGTTATAAATATAACCCTCTAACATCACTCTGTTGTGCGTTCGCGTGAGACGAAGGGCCTCTGAGTGAAGCAGATGCCTCCACATGCACAGGTAAGAGCTGTTTCACTGAGTTGGTCATAAACATGGAACCACAGACATTTTAGATCATCTGAAAGAGCTTACCTTCAGTGGGAGAGTGTTGGTGATAAAGTGACTTGAATCGCTCTTTCCTTTCATGTGTGTGCAGGGGGCCGTCTGCTTCAGACCCTCCTCTCCTTTGTTTCCTCACACTTTTATTTTGATAACAGCCAAAGTTTTTTTTAATACACTTTTTCTTCTTTTAAAACGAAAGTCAACTGAAATGATTGTTCTGCAAATGTTGGTATGAATTTGACCAAATCAAAATATGAATAATTACAAAGTATAGGCCTAATGGAGTTAAAGCTGCGGTACCCATTTTTTGTTTAACAAATTTGTTGTTTTTTTCTACAAAAATATTGTTGTTACTTTTTATAATGTGACAAATTAGACCATTTAATTTAATACTTTTCTGTCTGAAAAAGCTGAGGCCAAAAATATATAAAACTAGTGATTATGCTTTAGAGCCAGGGTTTACTTTGATTTGTTTACATTATTTTGGGTTAGAAGTTATGCATTGATATATATTGTATTTTATTTTAATAGCTAGTTATTTTCTCGAGAAGCCCACCCGGTTTCAGTGTGAAGAAGGGTGGGCTTCTCAAGAAAACCTGCAAATCACATATTTTGTCGTGTGATTTTAAGCCTGGACAGTTCAATGACATCTAAATACAATGACAATGTATTTTTAATTTAAATTAGTTGTCGAATTGTTGCAGCACTTTACAAAATGTTGCGAAATAATGGAATCATGATATGAGTAAGTTCCAGGGGAATACCAACACAACGATCACTGTATCCGTCATATTCTCTCCAACGACTGTAAGAGCCTAACCACATGTGACCTTTTCTTCTAATTCAGACTATTAGGTAGGATAATACCTTCACATGTTTCAACAGGAGCTTCTACAGTGTATTTATTTGATATTGGAACAAAAACACAGTGATTATGCGAAAGAATTTAATATGAACGTGCCTCAGATAGAACTCCAGGAAGAAGCAGGTGGATTATAAGAACCTGCCACTAAAGCCAAACCTTGTCAACAACGAATACACAAACAAAATATGCATCAGTTCACCCACTACATACCAATCTCCGAAGGTTTCCTCTGGGTGCTTCGGTTACGAGAAACTTACACATTAGCCGTAGCACACGCCTCCTGTGTACAAACGGCCGCGCTCCATCACTGTGTGGAGAGAGGAAAAACGCCCACAACATTTGGAAAGGGCTTTGTAACTGTCTGTAAGGTGACTTATTTACTAATTCTATATTAGTATCTGTAAGAATAGCTTCAATTAAAAGCATTACTCTTACTTTTCCACTTCCATGACCATGATGGAAGTGTGTTGGTTCCTCAGCGTGTCCAGGAGAGGTTCAAGCCCTGGAAGTGTCCAAACGACCTCAGCTCCATCTTTTCATGTGTGTGGTGGGCGGCAAGAAGGTCCTGGGTTCGAATTTCGGTCGGAACAGGGACTTTCTGAGTGGAGTTTGCATGTTCTCCCCGTGTCTTGGTAGGTTTCCTCCGGGTGCTCCGGTTTCCCCTACCACTAAAAACATGCACAATAGGTCTGAATGTAAATGAGAGAGTGAATGGATGGTGTTGGAGCTGATGGTCCAGTGTGTTCTGGACTCGCTTCTGTCATCACCGTGTGTGGAAGGATTGGAACAATATCTGACTCTGAACATTGTAAAGCGCTTTGGGTCTGTACCTTGGTCTGTGAAATGCGCTATATAAATAAACAGTAATATCTCTATCACTTGGTTTTTTTGTACTTTTGCCATTAAAGGGTTATAATGTTCCAGTTCAATTCACACATTTAAAAAAAAAGTCGTCAAGACCAATGCTAACATTTTAAGCACTAGAATAAAATAAATAAAACAAATATTATGTTTAGTTCATTTTTTTACGGAACAAAAAAAGACAGATTGACCAGAGTTTTAAAACAAGGTTGAATTCAGCAAACCCCCATCACCCACTCAACACTGACAATGTCAAAAAGAACAATACAAAAGCAATACAGCAGACCAGACACTCTCTGACCCTACACCTCCCATCACTCGCTCTACGCTGAAGGCATCACACTCTTTCAGCCACGCACTTCTATCTCATCTATCTGAACTTCTATCTCTGGGGTGACTTTATTTTGGTGATATAGTCAGGCATGATAAGTGTCAAACTTCAGACTAACCCTTGTTTACCCTTTCAGAAGTATTGTCAGTGGGTAATAGTAGTCACTCTATGGATATAATCTTGTCTTTAATGTTTCTGACTAATGATTCAAGTTATTACACATGATATGGAGGGAAAGTTGTGTATATTTTGCAACAGATTAATCATTGTGTATTGAATAGAAAAATTGGGTTTGTAAATGAACAGAGTCAGGGCCAAAGTAAAGCAAACTCTTGAGTTCCTCCGTTCAGTGCGGAAGCCTTAACCACAGGTTGGCAGTCATCAAACCAACGATTGTGAAACGAGTCTCAGGCAAACTATGAATTTGTATTCTAAAGCTCTCATTTCAGCAGTCGTAAAAGAGGGATATCAAATTAGACGCTCATAATACACAACCACACCAGCTTCGGCTCCTTTGTTAAACCTAAAGATTTCACTGAAAATGTATAAAGCTGTGACTTCAGTTTGAAAAACCACAAACCTTGTTGGTTACATTTTTCCATGTAATCACGACATCCAAATAAAAAGTGTGTTGTGGTGAGTGCAGGGGCGGCTTGAAGGACTGAGGGGAATCTGTTTAGCACAAGCCACAACAATGATCTTTTTGACTCATCCCACCTTTTTTTTCCCAATAGAAATTAAAATGTTGGCATTAGATTAAATCAGTGATACTGACTTTATGGACACAAGATTCTTTTGGTTGTTAGAACAAATATGTACAGTTTATGCAAAATGTATTCATTTACCACTGCGTGTAAGCGAGTAAGTGATCTGCAATTACAGTAAAGTGATACTAGTGCATGTCAGACCTGGGTCATACTCAGCACTTTACAAAGTTGGAGTAACTTTCCATTCTGTGCACACAAAGCCTCTGCCCATCACCATCCGTTCACTGACTCAGTTCATTCAGACCAGTACATGGTTCTGCTTTGGTAAACAACGTCATTTCCTGATTGTTGCACTATTTTGTTATTGCAATATTTTTTTCTTGCTATCCTATTGACACATTTGCCATGGATAATATTTATTCCTCTTCCATTACAGATGGGTTAGGTCTTGTCCAAGGACACAATAAAAGGCTTGATGCTGGCATCAAAAGCAGACTTTCAGGGTTATGTGGAAATGTTTCTCTGGTTTATGCTGACCTTTAGATGAGATTAACATTTATTGTTTGGGTTTGGGGCTTCACAGGCGTTTCTTTGTCTCAATAAAAACATAGGTGAGGGTGGAAACTCTGCAAGTGGAAAACTGAAATTCATGGTTTGGGACAGAGGTGGCCCTCAAGTCCCAATTCAAGTCCCAATTCAAGTCCCAATTCAAGTCCCGAGACATGCAGCTAGTAACGTAAGTTCAAATGCCAAACCAAGTTCGTTGTGGATTTCCCGTCTTCTTGTTTGTCTCCAAGTAATTGTTGTAGGCAAACAAGTCTCTGTGACAAATGACACATCTGAACAGACGTCAAGTTTATATGCTTCGTCTTTGTATACATTGCATATTTACAGATGTGTATTATCCTGTTACCCACTATTTTAAACTGTAAATGTGTACATATTCACAGATATGTTTATTCCTGAGTAACTATAGCCATATTATTCTCTTCTCACAGTAGTATCCATCCTATTTTCAGGTTGTTTCTTTATAGTTATTTTCATTGTTATTATTTGTGGAATACTATGCAACTACTGTGACAATGTAATTTCACTTGTGAATCAATAAAGTCTAAGTCTAATCTTAGGAATCATATTGCTGGTGCATTCACATTTGTTGTCTGGTCCATGGACCCATAACATGGTCCATGTGGTTGTTGGCCGCTGTCGAATCAAAACAATCAACATGATTTCTGTCACACGTGCAAAGGTGCACACACATAAACAGAGACAGAGCAGTCCGTGACACCCTGGAGGGTCTTAATCTCACAATCCATCCATCTCTCAGAGATTTGAACTCCTCCACTTGAGAAAAGACCTCTCCACCCACCTGGAGAGGGCAAGTCACCTTTTTCCGGTCGAGCACCATGGCCTCGGATTTGGAGGAGCTGATTCTCATCCCAGCCGCTTCACACTCGGCTGCAAACCGTCCCAGTGCATGTTGCAGGTCCTGGTTCGTTGGAGCCAGCAGGACGACATCATCCGCAACAGAAGAGATGAAATCCTGTGGTTCCTGAACCGGACTACATTCGGCCCCTGGCTTCACCTAGAAATTCTGTCCGTGAAAACAGTGACGGAACCGGTGACCATACGCTATAATGAAAGCCCTGACGCACATGTATCCTGGATGCACGAGACCACCCCATGGGGGGCACAGGCTGAGTGCATTCACATAGTCACAACATGTATCTATGTGAATGAACTTTTGAACAATATTCTAATTTTTGGAGTTTATTCTGTACGTCACAGTTATACATTTGCAATATTTACTATATAAACCAGAATTTATGGAAGTACTTTATCAACACCTTTAAGCTAACTGTAGGATCTAGAGGAGCTCCTGTCATTTCTAAAGCACTAGATTGTTTAATTGTTGCATAGGCCTCATGAAGACTCGGACCGTTCTTTTTTTATATCCAAAAAAGCACTCACATGGTCTCAACCTCTTGATTCTAACCACCATCTAAGCATGATAGCAACAGTCTGCCCTAGATCTGCAGACACTATCCACTCTTGTGAAGTGCATCCGACTGTTGCCTGTGGCCTTTGTGGCGATGACCTCGCTCGCTTCACACAATGGGACAGACAGATATGAAACCACACACTGCACATTTAACTGACGCTGTGGTGAGTTTTATACTAACTGTCTTTACAGAAAAATGTATGTTTATCTGCAAATGTTCCCCCTTACCTCCCACCAGACAAGTGCGGTACATGCTTACGGCCAGCAGGTGGCGTCAGAATCAAAAGAAACACCGCTTCTTTAACCACGACGATGATGATGGAACATATATTGTTTTTGTAAGTTTACACAATCCATCTGAACAACAACAGAAGCTACTCTCCTGTCCCTGATTATAAGTTTCCACCCCCCCAGTTCTCAAATGTGAGTACTGCCACTGTAACTATATCAGCTTGTAATCTTTTGCGGCGGTTGTGTATGAGGTTCTTTATCCTCTCTGATGGTCAAGCTGCACACTCATTTTGGCAACAATCTATAGTTTCTTTAAATTACTGGGCCGTGTCAAACTCCACATCTGAGCGGCTCAATGAATATAGAATATAAAATAGAAAAGATTTGTTTGACTGTATATGACTTGCCATAACCACAAAGAATAGGACAAATTCAATGACATTTCTGCCTGAGTGTGTAAGCTTTCAAGCGGAGCGGTGATTAAACTATTTTCCATTTTTATAACAAATTTCTTTCATTCATTCATTCATATTCTGCCTCTTTATTATTCCAGTTCTGGGTCAAAAACGAATATTTTATATAATAGCTCAAAAACGAATATTTTGAAAAAGCACTGAAATCCATCATAATCAACATTATAACAAAGGCTTGGAATATATCACTTAAGTTTATCACACAAGTTGAATTTCAGAAATGAATGGACATTTGAACAATATTCACATGTTCTGAGATTCACTTATAAATATGTATTTTTTATGTATAAATAATGATATTTCATGTTTTTAAGCTTTATGGTATGGAACTTACTAGCCTTACCCAAACACAACTGACAAGATACTCACACTCTCTCATAACAAATGCTTTTCTCTTTCTAACTATAAACCAGTTCATACAGTGCCTTGCGAAAGTATTCGGCCCCCTTGAACCTTTCAACATTTTGCCACATTTCAGGCTTCAAACATAAAGATATAACATTTTAATTTTTTGTCATGAATCAACAACAAGTGGGACTCAATCGTGAAGTGGAACAACATTTATTGGATAATTTAAACTTTAAAAAAAAATAAAAAACTGAAAAATGGGGTGTGCAATATTATTCGGCCCCTTTACTTTCAGTGCAGCAAACTCACTCCAGAGGTTCAGTGAGGATCTTTGAATGATCCAATGTTGTCCTAAATGACTGATGATGATCACTCTGGATGAACTGCAGATAACTACAGCTGAGGCGGGAGAGTCTGTCCATAGGACAACAATCAGTCGTGCACTGCACAAATCTGGCCTTTATGGAAGAGTGGCCATTTCTCAAAGATATCCAATAAAAGTCTCTTAAAGTTTGCCACAAGCCACCTGGGAGACACACCAAACATGTGGAAGAAGGTGCTCTGGTCAGATGAAACCAAAATCAAACTTTTTGGCCACAATGCAAAACGATATGTTTGGCGTAAAAGCAACCCTGAACACACCATCCCCACCTCAGCTGTAGTTATCTGCAGTTCATCCAGAGTGATCATGGGCCTCTTGGCTGCATCTCTGATCAGTCTTCTCCATGTTTGAGAGGAAAGTTTGGAGGGACGGCCGGGTCTTGGTAGATTTGCAGTGGTCTGATACTTCTTCCATTTCAATATAATTGCTTGCACAGTGCTCCTTGAGATGTTTAAAGCTTGGGAAATCTTTTTGTATCCAAATCCGGCTTTAAACTTCTCCACAACAGTATCTCGGACCTGCCTGGTGTGTTCCTTTGTCTTCATGGTTCTCTCTGAACTTTAAACAGAACCCTGAGACTATCAAAGAGCAGGTGCATTTATACGGAGACTTGATTACACACAGGTGCATTCTATTTATCATCATCAGTCATTTAGGACAACATTGGACCATTCAAAGATCCTCACTGAACTTC
Source organism: Knipowitschia caucasica (assembly GCA_964034765.1). NCBI lineage: Eukaryota > Metazoa > Chordata > Actinopteri > Gobiiformes > Gobiidae > Knipowitschia > Knipowitschia caucasica. The sequence goes on along the minus strand of OZ035824.1, from coordinate 50,664,878 downwards.
TGGACTGAGTTTGCTGCACTGAAAGTAAAGGGGCCGAATAATATTGCACGCCCCACTTTTCAGTTTTTTATTTGTTAAAAAAGTTTAAATTATCCAACAAATTTCATTCCACTTCACGATTGTGTCCCACTTGTTGTTGATTTATGACAAAAAATTTAAATTTTATATCTTTGAAGCTTGAAATGTGGGGAAATGTTGAAAGGTTCAAGGGGGCCGAATACTTTCGCAAGGCACTGTATGTGTCCTTAATACAACAATAATGGATGAATTTACCCCAATGCAAAAACGCTAGAAAATACCTCGGCTCTTTCAGCTTTTTCTTTCCCAGATTTGGCAATCCTCATCTGCTTTCTTCTGGGACAATGGAGAGTGACACCCGAGCTGCACTTGGGACCTGGGGAAGGCGTGGCCCGGATATAAACAAGCAGGAGAGCGCCGCTGAGGATGAAACTCCCAGGTAACATCAGAGCGAGGTGTGTTTGCTACAACTGCAACTACGAGGTAAGAACAGACCGATACTTTTTCACTCGGACATGCAGGAGTATTGTGACTTGTGTATATGCTATCATTGGATATGGAGTCATTTAACTTCAAATTGATACAATATTCTGTCTTTTGAATTGGTAAACAAAGGCTACTTTCACCAAATGCATTGTTTTCTTTCTGAGAATAGGCTTGGAACAACACAAGTCATTCCTTCAACACAAGTTATTTTGAAAAAGACATTTTCTACATTATTTGATAGCTGCCATAATAATCTCATGTTAAACTATAGCCTCTTTAGAAGATTGTGATGTCACACGAACGCAACCTATTGTACGTTTAAGTGTGTAATGAGGTAATCAAGCAGTACAACTTTGCCAAGACAAAAAAATTACGAAAAATGCTTGAATTTTAATTACATTTTGAAACAAGACCTGCTAATAGGACAAACACATCCTCACCTGTCGCATATATCAACATCAAGATAAAAACGACAGCAATTCACTGCCTTTTGATCATTTGCAGTGCTTTTATATAAACATTTGGTCTAATGATATTAAAACAAGTGGTCAAAATGAATCCTGTGCATATTTCTTCTGCTTCTTTTCCAGTGTGCTTTTTGGCTCTGAGGGGCGCCATGGTAACCGGGTAATGAGTTACCGATTCTTTAGGATACGCTTTTGCTGACCTCTGCTCATGGAGAGTGAATCAGGTTGGTCATGTATCTAAATCTTCATTCTCTTCTGTATGTAATGTTCTTTTAGTCACACACTTGACCTGTGTTAGGCCTGACATGGGAGGTGAAAGCCAACTGTCGCAGCTTCCACAGAGCGAAGCAGAAGAAGTCTTTCCTGTGTTTTCAATGGGGGCGGTACGCGGTGAGTCTGACCCATTCTCATTCACAGCTGAAACTCAACACCTGCGGCCATGTCCCAGGTGAGGTGGGGCTCTTCTCACTGATTCGGTCCCGTTGGTTCGGATTAGATGCCACTGAAGTCTGGTCTTTAGTGTTAAAAATATAAAATAAATAAGGCTAAGGCTTACGTCAGGAGCAGTGGTCGCCGTAGTAACAGGCTTAGTCAGGACTACCTAGTGAGCATATTTTTAGTGGCGGGGGAAACTGGAGCTCCTTTAGGAAACCTCTGCAAACACAGGGAGAACATGCAAATTCCACTCAGAAAGGCCCTGTTCCGACCGGGATTCGAACTCAGGAGGCGAGAGTGCTATCCACTTAGCCACCGTGCCACTGGTTTATAAACATAAACTTATAATGATCAACTAATGCAATGAAATGTTTTGGTCTTACTCTGATCTATCGCTGATCCAATAATCCAAGCGATAGATCAGATTTTGTGTGAATTTAGTATGAAAAAGACGCATACAAAAATGAATTACCGTAATTTCTGGACTATAAGACTGAACTTTTTTAAAATTTTTGAACCTTGTGTGTCATGAAATGGAAATCAGGAGGACTCAAAAAGCAGGAATGCAAAAAAAATAATGATTTAATAAAATAAAAGTACATATAGACACACAGACACAGGTGAAACACATCAGGGCGGGGCAGACAATCAAGACGGGAAACAGGACAGGAAGCACAACTGAAATGAAACCCACAGAACCAATGTCAAAATTAAACCAAATACAAAAATAAAATCCACACCATGACACTGCGGCTTATATGCAGTAACGATGCAGCTAATATGTGTTTTTTTTTTCTGTTAGATTTGTCAGAGACTTATTATTTTGACTCCATCAAGTCTTAATAGCTCTAAGACACTTGTTTATTGTCAAAATAGACGTCTGATTGAGTACCGGCATGGAAACTAACGATTAGGCTGTAAAAACCATTATACATTATATATATGCGTGCGGCCTGTGTGTGGACAATGTTGCCGGTCTGCCTAATAGTCCAGAATGTTTTTATTTTAAATCCATCCCCTCCCTTCTCTGCAGTGTCAGTCATGTGATTGTTTGGGTGTTGGTTTCAGGACAACGTGGTGCGCAGCTACAAGTACACGGCCCTGACTTTCCTGCCTTTGACTCTGTTCGAGCAGTTCCAGCGAGTGGCCAACGTCTACTTCCTACTCATGGTGGTCCTACAGGTCAGACCGCACAGCTTCTGGACTCTAGCAAACCATTCGTAGTAACACAAGGTATACAGTATGACGGAGCAGAATCAGAATCAGTGTCTGCACATGGAGCTGGGATACGGTATAATTCAACCTACAATGTGACTGATTACACGCAAAGCAAAATATATTAGGCCTTTAATCTTGTAAAACCCCATGAAACATCTCAGAAAATTTTGATATTTTGAAAATCGTAAATCGTGCAAGCCATAAATCACCAATATTATACCAAAGGCTTAGCATGTGTCACTTTGCTTGGAATGAGTCTAAATCATGCATTGGTTTCACATTTTAGGTTGAAGTATGTAGACAAATGAACAATAAACTATATTCTAATTTCATATTTTTTTGATTTATATATTTAGTTTTTCCTACATGACTAGTAGAAAACAGTAAGTAGTAAGAAAGAGCCCCGTGAGTCACTAATTGACACTTTGGGCTGAGAACTTTTTGGCTCGATTTCACTTTTAAATTTGAAAAAGCTGATCTAAAGATGTGACAGAGGCCAAACATTTACATAATGTGAAACTAGTGATAGAACCAAACTGTTTCGAGAGCAAGGAAGTAGTTATAAAGGTTTTATATGGTTATTAGGTACCTCTTCTTTAACTCATCGACTGCCATTGATATATTTGTCTGAGGCTGGTGATTTCTGTCAAACTTCCCTCTATTCAACTGGGGATTATAGGACAACACAAATAGCTAGAAACAGACTTGTTTTTGCTGATGAAAATAGACAATCCAGTCTTTCAGAATCTGGTTTAATATTTAACATAGTCATAGCACATAATATTCTGTGGGTCTTGGTTATCAATGAAACCATCAAAAACACTGGCAGTCAATGAGGCTGTTTTACATTAACTCATTGACGCCAGCCTTTTTTGATGATTTCACTGATTCTCAAGACCCACAGAATATTATTTCCTAAGACTATGTGAAATGTCAAACCAGATTCTGAAAGACTGGATTGTCTACTTGGATCAGCAAAAATACGTTTTTAAAAAAATCGATATTTATTGTCCTGTAATCCCCAGTCAAATAGAGGGTCTCAGACAAATTCGTCAATGGCAGTCAATGAGTTAAGAGTGGACAGAGAATGATAGAAAATGGTAACAATTTTATCTGATTTTGTATTTTATTTGTATGTTTCCGATCAGAATGCTTGTGCTAATTACTATTCAGCAATTCATAATAGTTTAAACTCATGTAATGGACAAAGTGAACATGAGAAGGTTAAAATTCTTGGTACACTTTATGGTTCATGGGTGCGTCTCGACAGCTGAGAGCCTCGGTCAGGGGCCTGTGGTCTGTGTGGAAACGCTCCATGTTGCAGTAAGAGCAGTTTAATCCCCTCACACATGCGCGGTGCTGAGGATGGTGTATCTGTGTGTGTCAGACGGCCTCCTCCTCCAGCAGAGCGCCTGCGTCTGCGTTCATGTATCTCCTCTGAACACACGATCGTTACGACTCTCACTGTGGCGCACTCCATCTGATCCTTCCCATTTGTTTGTGTAAACTGGACTAATATTTACTGGACTCATTTTTCTCCCACCCAAAAGTCAGGTTTCAAATTGAGCCTTAAACGTTGGGACTGCCTTGAGGATGAGAGCGTGTTAGATTGTTGTGATAGCTGCTTTTGGAACGTTGTGCTCTTGGGGGCTCCTGAAGGCATGAGAACGTAAACAAGGACTCAATCAATCAAACATGTTTTAGCGATTAATGCACATGACTAGTTTGGGAAAAACAAAATAATGACATCACTGCGTGGTACAATGCATTAACACGTGCATTATTTGACAATAAAAGGATCCATTGTAGGGCTGTTGTTAATAATTAATTTGATAATCATTTAGTATGCGGATTATTCTTTCAGTTCAGTTTAGTCGTTTAGATCCTCATATGGGATTTTAACTTTTTTTTATTTGGGTTATTTGATTAAAAACAAATTTCAATCTTATTCTGCAGTGAGTATTGAATGATGAGTGATAAAAACCTGTTCTCAGCAAAGTTAAGTCCATGTAAGGTGCAAAAATCAATGGATAGATGACTAAACTATTTCAATAATAAGTATAACTATATTTGAATCGATAAGTAATGAGATTAATTCCTTCACTCGTTACAGCCCAATTCCAATCTGAAAATATATGTTCCATATTGTGTTTGCCTTGTGCTTTGTGACAGAGGATTTTTCTTTTGTCCAGAGAGAGTCAAATGCAAACAGTGCATAATGAGTTCATAACCACAGGCTTGTTTTATATTTCCCTGTGTGTATGTGTCATGTGTGTGTGTGTGTGTGTGTGTGTGTGTGTGTGTGCGTGTGTGTATGTGTGTGTGCGTGTGTGTATGCTCCTGTGGACTCAGCACCTGCAGGAGGATCAGTGAGGGGCTGGTGCTATGTGTACTGGATGTAGCTCTGACTGCCACCCCCCGACCCAGAAATGGATTAAGGGGAAGAAAATGGACGGATGGATGGTGTGTATGTGTCATGTGTGTATGCATGTATGTGCGTGTGTGTGCATCCCTGTGTGTGCATGTGTATATCTGTCATGTGTGTGTGCGTATGCATTTGTGTGTGCAAATGTGTATATATGCTTTTGTCTGTATGAGTGTGTGTGCGCGCGTGTGTGTGCGTGCCTGTTTGTGCGCGTGCATTTGTGTATATGTGCTTTTGTCTGTATGAGTGTGTGTGTGTGCGTGTGTGTGCACGTGTATATGTGTCATGTGTGTATGCATGTATGTGTGTGTGTGCATGCCTGTGTGTGTGTGGGGGAAGTGTATGATTTTGAAATGACCACAACACCCTGGTCTTCAACAAGATCGAAGACTTCTACATAATGTTGTTATTCATTTATTTATTGATTGTAGTTTTTCTGATGTATATGTTTTTGTGTGTTTGGGACCAGCTCTCTCAATTAGCAAGACAAATGTAATGTGTGTGTGTGTGTGTGTGTGTGTGTGTGTGTGTGTGTGTGTGTGTGTGTGTGTGTGTGTGTGTGTGTGTGTGTGTGTGTGTGTGTGTGTGTGCGTGTGCGTGTGCGTGTGCGTGTGCGTGTGCGTGTGCGTGTGCGTGTGCGTGTGCGTGTGTGTGTGTGCTTCACAGTGTGTTCCTGCCATCTCCTCGGTGCCCTGGTACATCAGCTTCATCCCTCTGGTGTCGGTGCTGACTGTGAGAGGCCTCAAAGAACTGGCCAACGACATGGTACTGCCAGGCCTTACACTGTGGGGGCCTCTGAGCTCCGAGACGTGGAAGTATTTTTTTCATTTTCATTTATTGTCGTTTGGTCATTCACAGTCATTCCAGTTTAAAATCTTATTCAATCAAATTCAGCACATTAACAAACATCCATATTGTAATTAATCACACTAAACAAGATACGATACACAACACGTTTCTGACTTTGCCTTTCAGTAAACAAAACCTGTAAAAGACTGAAGGATTTTTTTTATGTTTAACTCCATACGTGAGCCGTGTACAGGTCAACCGACTCATAGAACCTCAGTATTTGTGAATGAAGAGACACTGGATTACAAGCAGAGTCATGTGGCGCACATTGATCAATCAAAGTACAGTCTGTGAGTCAGGATAATGTTCAGATCATATTTGTGATGTAGCTGGTGCTTTGTGAATCGGGTGCAGCTCTGACTGGCAAACCCCCAACCCAGAAATGGATAAAGGGAAGAAAAAGAGTGGCTGGATATTTGTGATGTGTGAAAATTATATTGTGTGGAGAATTACCCTGAAAAGATACTGTATGTGCAAATATGAAAAACTGAATTATAAATGCCACAAAAATGCTGTAACTTTTATTTTTAACTTTGGGTCACTTATTATTTGATTCTTCTTTCATTCTTCCTCTTTCTAATTTCAATCCAGTTTATATATTGCACTGTGACTTACTGTATCCAAATGCAGAATCATAATCACTTCTTTCAGTATTTAGCCAGGCGATAAGCTGACAAAATATTTGAGCCATAATGATAATAATATAAGGTTTTAGAGATAGGAGGCTGGCGTTATAATTGTAACTCAGTTGGTTGTTCTGCTTCTGACATTAATATCGTCGGTCGAGCGGTCAGATCAACTGGCATCTGTCAAACCAGCTCCCATTGTTGACTGGTCCTGTGCATCCTTGGGCAAGACACTTACTGTATCACACCTCTATCTTCTTAAACTGGTGTATGAACATGTGCGTGATTCGGGGATTGGTGACTTGATGTGAAGTGCATTGTGTGCCTTGAAAAGATCAAAAAGCGCTAAATAAATCTGTCCATTTAACATGTTACCTCAATAATACTCATAAAGGTCATAGTAGTAGTTACAAAATGTGTATGCAGTTAGATAATCTTCTATTTTGGTTGAAGTGAACTTGACAAATGATTTTAACCATTGAAAAACAGAAAAAAATACTGTATATAAATGAAACACTATCTCGTGTGTTGGAAAGTGTGACCTGAATGGTACCTACCCTATCCAAACCGTCTCAGTGTCAGAGTTAAATGAGCCAACAGGCAAAGGCATCGGCGGCTGCAGCATCCCTACACATAGACTGCACTTAAGCATGTCTTCACTCTTTTCTCCTTCATTGTCCTTATTGACTCCTTGTCCTCTGCTCATTGACAAAACCAGTCATCCCAGTAGCATTAATTTTCCTTCCTATCATTAAAGCTCTCCCTTTTAAATGCATGCGAGATGTTTTGCATGGAGAATTCACTGGTTAAGTGCATCACTGAGTTACGGTCGTTAACAGCGCTGGGTGAAACGCTTGCTTGACCTTTTCCTATTGACTAATCATTTAGTGGAGGGTGTAAATCTCCCTGCTGGTGTCACTGTGGAGCTTTGTAATGGCGTCTCCTTTCTCCTGTTCACCCTTTCACGGCCATCGCCTGTGTCTCTGTCCATCAGCCGCTTCCTCTCCTTTTCTAGCATGTCCCTAAACCTTGGTCCACTCTCTGTTTTCTTCTTGTCATTTCTCCAGACGAGGAGAAGGAGCGACTCTGCCATCAACTCTCAACCCTGTGACATCCTCATCTCTCAAAGGTGAGGACAAAGGCTGCCGAGTGCAGTCCCTAGGCTCTCCTCACATCCCCATTTTAAAACTGTTGTCTAATGAAGCTCTAATGAAGAGTGGATAAGTGAATCCCCAGACACTGCCTTCACCTGCTTGTGCCGCAGAACACAACTGGCTTTTTGCAATGTCATAGGAAGGGAAAGAAGAAATTATGTTTTATGTTCCACTAATTTTTATGTCTGCTCATAAATATAGGTTTGAAAAGCTGCAGTGGCGGGACATCTGTGTGGGAGATGTTCTCTGCATCTATAAGGACCAAGTTATTCCTGTAAGTTTAAAACCATAAGAGATTTACAGACCAAACCTCAAATCTGGAGAGGTCATATTTACTTGTGTGTTTGTCTTCACAGGCAGACCTTCTTTTATTGTCCAGCTCAGAGGCTCACAGTCTCAGTTATGTAGAGACAGCAGATATAGATGGGTAAAACTCTAGAAGAGAAACTGAATGAATGGATGCCGCTCTTTCAACCTAGTGCTAATGTAGTTTCCTGGTTCCTTTTATACACAGTGAGACCAACCTTAAATTCAAGCAGGCTCCAGGGGCCACACACGTTGAGCTGAACAATAAACCCTCAGAGGAAAGCCTTTCAGCTTTTGATGGTAATAATAAAAACAAATTAAAGGAATTAAAATGGTTCCTTATGTGTATATTTGTATCTTTGTTACAGGCTCCGTGCTCTGTGAAGAGCCCAACAACAGCCTGTACACGTTCAGAGGGCAGCTGCACTGGAGAGGACAGAGGATTCTCCTGGAGAGCGACCACATCCTCCTCAGAGGCACTGTTCTACGCAACACACAGTACGCCTACGGCCTCGCCATATACACTGGTACTGCGCCTCTTGTGAAGTTATAATATTGATAATATTAATGTCGTACACTAGTAATGTGCTTTACAGGCTTGTCGAAGCCTATCAAAGTGCCACACTGAAGTCATCATTTATTCAGTCAGGACTGAGTGTTGGCACGACACTGTTGTAGCCAATGAAAGTGAGGCTGCCAGCACCATCAGCCCCTATGACCACCAATCATACACACACACACACACGCATGTGCGCATGCACTCACACACGCACACATGTGCACACACGTTTCATATTCAATCCACTTTATAGACAGTATGACAAAGCTTCCATAGTCTCGGTCACCTGTCCTGATTTCACCTTGTTCTGGAGTAGCCCGGTTTAAATGACAGATCGTAGTTTTTCAAATTCATTATTCTGGTAATTATGAAGAGTACTTATCTCTGATGTCGATGCCCTAAATTTGGTTGTAAGGTATGGTGGATTACAGCCCTGCTCTGGTAAAGTGATCATTGATCGGATATAAGGGCCCAGGCAGAGGTGTCAGGGATCTCACTGCTCTGGCACTTTCCGTTCTTTTAAAGCCAATCAATACATCAAATTCTTCCAGAGATGGGTTTTATAACATTCATCAGTGACTGTCTATTGATGTGACCTTAGTTCAGTCTGATAGCATGAGCTTCCTCTCTCTCCATAACCTGCTTTGAATAGGGCATCATCAGGCCATTGTTGAACAGCTGTCCTTGGGTAGTTTGACTCTACTTAGTTTTGTTTTGTGTTAATGCAGCTTAAGCTCGCACCAGGCCACAAGTCCAAGCATTGTTGGAAACACATGAAATCTTAAGTTTATATATTCTTTATTGATCCCCTATAAGGGAAATTCTTCACCTGACCTAAGTACAGCAAGGTCAAATACCCACAGAGCAGAGAGGAAGGAGCGCTTTGCTTCAGGAAACATGGACAGTATGTTCCACCAAGGCCTGAACTGTCACCCTTGGGGGGCTTTTTATTCACTCTGTAAATGTTGTGTGGTTTCGTTTCAGGCGCTGACAGTAAGATCTTGAGAAACTGTGGAAAACTACGGGTGAAGAAGACACGGACTGAGAAAGTTTTAAACCACGCTGTCATTGGGGTAAATGATCGTGTGGTTATTGCTTTGAACGCCTTTGCTGTTGGTTCTGCTGAACGTGTTGTTTTCAGATTGTCCTGGCTGTGCTTGCGTCCGCGCTGCTGCTGTCCATAGGCAGTGGTGTGTTTGCGAGTCGCGTCATGCAGAGGACGGAGGCGCTCGCAGCCCTGATGGTTGGCGAGAACGCTGCGTACACGGGCTTCCTGGTGTACTGGAGCTACATCATCCTGCTTAGCCCGGCCATGCCCATCGCTCTCTACATCACGTGTGTAATCTCTGCCACTCTTATCGAAACACGTTTGATCCAAAGTAATGCGATGTGTGTCTCATAGGTTTGAGATCATTCACACAATCCACAGTTTGTTCATTGGATGGGACCTCCACATGTATTGGGAAAAGTCTGACAAATGTGCAGAGGCGAGGAACACGTCTCTGAATGAGGAGCTGGGACAAGTGGAGTACCTCCTGAGTGACAAGACCGGGACCCTGACCCAGAACCACCTGGTCTTCAGACAGTGCTGCATTGCTGGAGAGGTCTATGGTGAATGGAGCTGATAGTGAAACGTTTAATCCTCTTTGAAGCTATGTTTTTTGAAGCACATTTCCACTGAAGACATAAGACCAGGCTTTACGTAATTACATTTAAAGGAAAATTCTCTTCCCAACACTGCTGCACCATTTAGAAAAAACATCTAATTGAAATATTCCTGACCAAAATCACGTCTCAGTATGTCCTATCCTAAAAATAAAAATAAAAAGAGTAAAAATATGAACACAATTCCTGCACGTTTAAGAACATGTTTATAGAGTTCTGTAAGCATTGCCTTGGCTTTATGAATTTCTGATTAAAACTGGAAAAATTGTAGCTTGAATCAATAATGAAAGAGATAAGATGAAAATTATGCTCAAAAATATTTAAAAGATTAAACTAGAATTATAATATTGTTCAAAAGTTAAAATATTTTTGCAGGACACAAAGCGATATATGATGCAGACTCATTGACTTTGATGATTGAGGCTCACAGTCCATTTACTGTGAGCCTCAGTAAATGGGGCTCACAGTTTTTTTTCCCAAGCTGTGAGCCAATTATCAACAGTTTAACAAATAAAGGCTTTGTTTTAATATAACTTTGCATGTCCTGGGTCTCACGTTCTAAAATGAATCACAGAAGTAAATGGATGTTTGAAGAATACTCAATTTTTCCAAGTTGCACCTGTACTTGTAGACCAGGGGTGTCAAACTTATTTTGGTTATGGGCCAAATAAAAAAAAGAAAGGGCTGGTCAGGGGCTGAAAAAATAAGTGGGTTTCACTTATACATTTTTTTTGCATATAAGGTATCTATACAAATGACTTGTTTCACATTAGTTGGATTGGATATTATTTTCTGATTAGAATTAGTTCAGTCACCGTGGACTGAACCCAAACTGGACCAAATATTGAAGGTATGTCATATTAGGAAGATTCTCTACTTTCCGGTGGATCATCAAGACTATTGGTCCTCCCAACTGTCAATCATTCTGGTCATTCGTGCTCGTCCAATAAGACCAGAGAGTTTTGTTCAAAAAGTGGAGAGGGCGGTTCTTTCCTAAAATAATTGATACGATACTAACGTCTAATGACATGTTGGCTTGACATTTCTTATGACCATTAATTTAATATAATAATTTAACATCATCTCAAGGGGCACTGGAAATGGTCTCGCGGGCCGGATCTGGCCCCCGGGCCTTGACTTTGACACCTGTGTTGTAGACAGATCCTTCAACATCGCAAGTGAAGAGAAATGTTCCCAAATTCAAAGGACGTTTTTTCTTTAATAAAAAAGTATCATTTTATATCAAACCCATTGAGTGGGGCTCTGCAGTGATATTAGATTTGCATTTCACTGAGCAGAAGAAACGAATGAATGAATAAGCAGAAGAATACAGACAATAATGAAAGTAAAGTTTCTCTAAATCTGTGCAGTTTAACGCTGACATGTGAATGAGCTGTGCTTTCCAACCTCACTGCTTTGGAACAACACTCTCTTGGGGAGCGACCTCAGAGCAAACACAAGCAAAGATCACATCCATGGGGAGAACTCATGCTTAACATAACATTTAGATGCCTATTATTTACATAACTAAAGGATATCGTTGTGTATGACATTTTTATTTTATTTCTATTGGCGGTAAACGGATGATAACAACTTCAATAGGTATTTTTGTGGAATTTCTAAGGAGTGAAATACACAATATTAAATGTAAAATAAACAACAAGAGCTGTAGTTCAAATCAAAGTGTGGTTTATTATCTCAGTAAATGTATACATATACAGGAAATACAACCGTGTAACCGCGTGGCAGGTCCCGGGTAGATCTGCCCAATAGTGCTCATTCTCTCTCACATTTATAGGGTGGAATAAACAAAAGAGTCTATCTATGGCGCCTCTGAGTCCGAGATTAAGCGGCAGCTAATGCCCAAACCCACTCTCTTCTGACGTCGCACCCTGACAAACGCTGATATTACTCTGATATTAGGAAGAATTGTCACTATGACCGGTGAGCCTGCTCTCCTTGCCCCTGGTATCAATCTCGTATCTGCCTCCACCCCGTCATTGGCCTTGCGTCCCTACAGAACAACAGTTTAGTTAGTTAAAGCAGATTCATATTCTTTGAACTTTGTCCCAGATATCCCATTTCATCATTAGATTCATTCTTAAGTTAAATTGATTTATAAACCCAGTAAGATTTCTATAACAGTATTTTTGTATTTCTTTGCCTACCATTTTCTCTATTAAACGATAAGATAAAAGAAGCAGTATGTAAAAATCTGGCCAAAAGTGGTACTGCAGCCTCTCCCACTCTCCCTGACTCAGGTTGCCAGATATGCAGACGAATCCAGCTGGGACCATAACAGCTGAAATCTATAACCAACACCTTTTTCACAAAACCCCCGATATATATTCTCGTTTTATTCCTTGTTTTGTCATGAATGATTCGATTTGTTCTGTGGCCACATGTTACTTTACCAGTGAGATTAGCTCCATGCGGTGAGTTCTGGCAACCCGGACTTTCTGATTGATAACACGGTGGAGGGCGGGACATCGAAATGAAAACAATAACAAGATTTAGGGGCTGTAAAACTTATTTTAAAACTCAAATATCTCGGCTGAACTACTTTTATCAGATAAAGAAGTATTGGAAATGAGCATTAATGCCTTTTGACAGATTAGGGCCCTTTATTGATCACTTGACATGACAATCTTACATATTGCTACTTTAAGAATGATCACATCCATCACCTGTAAATATTTAGAGTTTTGTTAGTCCAAAACCATGTTGCACCTGCTCCACAAACGTAACCAGTCACTATCGTCCTCTTGGCAGCGATGTGCACGAGACGGCTGCACGTGGACAGTTTATGAACGGCTTCAGGGATGTGTGGGATCGTGTTGTTTCAGTTCTTCATCAAACCCAATGCAACACCGGCGCCGTGTGCAGCGACTGATGTGGCTGTTCTGTGCAGCTTGTGTCTCGCTAAGAACATGTGCTTCTGTTTTATTCCAGAAACAGACTCACTAATTTTGCTGTCTCTCTGCCCAGACCCCAAGTGCACACAAGCTGAAACTCCCAAATGGATGAATAAGTTATGAGGGCTTTAAAGGTGGTGTCAGTAACTTAGATCTTCCACCAATAACCAATAACAAGGGTTAGGGTTAGGGAAATCATTTTGACCAATCAGGAAGTTTCCGGCGTGAGCATGAGCATGAGCGAGTCTAACTAGTGCTACCCTGGTCTTATCCATCCGTACACTCCACTCAGTCATCATTTCACTGCATGTAACGTCTGGGTCTGGTCCCTGTGTTTGCGAATACAATCGGTTGAATTTCGACCGACCAATCAGAGAGCGCGGGAGGCAGGTGTTGTAGTTAGTTTTGGGTGATATCAAGAGTTTGCGTCGAATGGGAAGGTCGTAGTTTGGCAATGGCAAAAAATGTGATCGTAAAGTAATCTGGTCTGGTTCTATCAAGAAACTGAAGCCGGAGCAAGAGGAATGTTTAGCAAATGTAATCGCTGGAAAAAATAATGGCGCTACTCCCCACGGGCTCTGTTAGCGGCAAAGGAGATGGCTAAAGCTAGGCTAAATGCTAATGGCTAACGACAGACTCGGGCGCATTACATACAGTAAACTCAGATCCAATCGTTTCAATCTGCAAAAGGAGTTAACCCCCCCCACCTGTTAACGGAGCTTAATGGAGCACCTCCAGACCTTAGTACGAAATGTAATTTGTACTATGGTGTGGTACGACCAGGCTAGACTAGTGCTTATCTTTAAATAGTTTCACTCTCACTTCACAGTTTGAAAATAACTGACATTCACGTTAATTGTGTTTTATACCTACAGTATATTATTCAGATTCTTTTTAAGGAATGGACCTGCATCTATTTCCCTCCATGGGCCTCTGTGGGCCTCCATGGGCCTCTGTGGGCCTCCATGGGCCTCTATGGGGTTTTATATCCTCATTTATCAGGTGGTCTTGTGCATAAAGATGAACACCCCTTAGAATGGAGCAAATTGATGTATCATTAATGTGTCCTATGAAACTAAACCACTAAAATAGCTCAGAATTTTTTACTTTTCTACTGTTTCTGCTGTTTAGCGCCTGGAGTGAGAAATGAGGCCCTAAGTACTGGATATTATTATTTATTATATTCTATGTCTTGTTCATGCTTCCATTACATTACTGAGATGCTTTGTCCAATCCAAATGAATCCACCTTATATATTCAGCACATTACATAAGCACAAGTCCTGAACAATAACAGACTAACTCAAACAAATCCAGTGTAAAACAGTAAAATTATTCAAGATAAAACCATATACACACACACACAACTCATGCAGTGTTAAAGGCCAGAGCTTAACACACTCCACAGAAGGAGCAGGTTGAATGTGAAGAGAATAGAACAGAAGGATCACTAAACAACACACTAATCTGACAGTTTATTGTATTTTTATCTTTTCAGGGGATGTTTCCATCAGCGCAGAAGAGACAGAGGTATGATTTAGAGAGAGGGGGGTGTCTAAACTTTTTTATTTCAAAGCCGTATGTTCAACAAACACCAAGCAGTGCCACAGACTTATGGGAAATCCTGGGAATTGTTTAAAAATCTCCATGTACCCTGTATGTTTTAAGTACTATTATGACTATTTATTCAGAATTAAATCATATACAGTATATCAACAAATATCTTGATGTAACACAGTCCATATATTTACACTAGATTGGGATGAGATCAACTGCAGTAAAAAGGCCTTCTCAGTCAATGTAGGCCAGGTGTCTCCAACCTTTTTTACACAGAGAGCTACTTTCCCGGGACGATAAAGGCAGAGAGCTACTCCTTTAAGCGGCCCTTGAAAAAAAAAAATGATATATTGGAGTCATTATTTATCATCACATATTTGTTACTGGTGAAAAAGTGCATAATAAATAATAAATCAATGCGAAATATTCATTATATTATTTGATTTGTTCATTTCTAAATCCTTTGGCGAGCTACCTGAAAGGAGGTGGCGAGCTACTGGTGGCTCCCGAGCTATAGGTTGGAGACCCCTGATGTAGGCCATGCAGGCTGTCACAGGGCCACATTTAGCACAGTTTGGACACCCCTGAATTATAAATTTCATGGTGTTCAAAATCAAATGTAAGCATGTCTTTTTTGTAAAATAGCTCATGGACTTGGGCTGGAACCCGTACTCGTGTGGAGGGCTGTTCATGTCCGCCCCCGCCCTGGTGCAGAGGCTCCGAGGGCAGCAGTGTGAAGTCAGCACCGACTTCCTCCGAGCTCTGTCTCTATGCCACACGGTCATGGCTGAATACAAGAACGGTAAGATTTAGACACAGTCACACTACAGTCGGGATCTCAAGAGGATGAAGTTATGCAAGAACTAAAGAATTACAAGAATATCTTTTTCATTGAATCTGTGTTTATTTGCCATTAACTGAAACATGCACAAGTCATAGTTGGTCAGTTACACGGCTTAAAATGATACGTATTTGATCTATCTCTTTTTTGCAACAATAACATGACGTTTTTCCGACAGAAAGTAAAATGTGAACAAAACAGACCACATGCTGTCTTCATCTTCTTAGAAAACAGGTTTTATTTATTTTATGCATGCATGAACGAGCTGTGATGGGAATGAGTTTTAATGTTATCCACAAATGACTTCTGCGCTGGAGCAAATCAGTGATTTCAACCTGGAAAAGAGACGGTTCATTTCACATTCATTTCACATGATAAAACCAGGAAATCAGGAGAAAGTTGATTTACATACTGTAGCAATGCGTTGATATCACTGGGGGCGGGTCCCGGCTCAAAAGGGGCCAAAATGACATGCGCTGACATGCTGCAATACCACCCCGGGCCTGTGGGGGTGGACCCGGAATAAGAATTAGCCAATGCTAACATATAGCATCTTCTTACCTCTGGAAAACGTCTTTACAGGATGGTCCAAAAGTTGGCTCTTGGCCCAAAGCTCCGTTCCACATGTGTGTCAATGCTGAGGGGGGTGTTCTGGACCAGTCTAGTTTAGTTGCTGTGGACTTTTGAAGTCACTTGTTTAAATGTATGAATCTGCGCATGCGTCATGCGTTTTTTCACATTTTCCAGCCCCCGCGGCCATTTTGAATCACTCCGTGAAAGCCCAATTTTTGGCCCATTAGTTTGAACGGCGGAGATAGGTGTGACTACGTTCATTAATATACAGTCTATGGTTGATATATGTGAATCTTGGTCCCTCTGTTCCCTACTGCGAGACTGGGACTAGGAATGGACCATTACTTAAAAGATATACAGGAGTGAATATATGCATATTTATTCCACCACAGAGCCCTGTAAGTCAATATTTCAGGAAGGGCCGACTGGCTGAATGGGTGAGGTCCTCTCTTTTCGGTCTGAAACAGCTGATCTTATGATGTGAGAACGGAGAAAACGACATGTATCTATAAACTAGTGATAAAATCTAGTGATCTACTGTAGTTATATGGATCTTCCTTTTCATAGTTCCATTGTTGATGTTTGAAAATTTGTGTGACGCTGACAAGAAGGTCCTGGGTTGAAATCCCAGTCAGAACAGGGTCTCTCTGAGTGGAGATTGCATGTTCTCCACGTGTTTCCTTCGTGTGCTCCGGTTTCCCTTACCACTAAAAACATGTACAATAGGTCTGTGCCTCCTGTATGGCGACCCCGCTCCTATCTCAGTGTAAATAAAGATTACTTACTAACAGACACCAGATTCATTGGCAGCTAAAATGTGTTTCTTTATTTGTGCAGTGTAATATATTAATTGAGATCAAATGTGAAACTGCCCGTCCTATGATCCCAATCTAGGAACCCCAGTGTACCAATCTGCTTCCCCGGATGAAGAAGCTCTTGTGGGGGCGGCCCGGGAGTTGGGATTTGCCTTTCTCTCCAGGACAAGAGATTTCCTCGTGGTCTCGGAGCTGGGTGTGGAGCGGCAGTACAAGCTGCTGGCACTGCTGGACTTCACCAGCAAGAGGAGGCGCATGTCCGTGCTGGGTAAGACCACTGTCCTATGGGGAGCACAAAGATTTCAAGCCCATATGACAGGCTAGACTGCTCATTTCACTAAAATATGGATATTTTTAAGATTTGATTCCCAATTTAAAAAAAACAATAGTTTAAAGAAGAAATATTACACTGTAAACCTTGACAAGTAAATTAGTTTGTGTAAGCCCTCAGTCGTACAGGGATTAGTCAAAGCAAAGGAAGGTTTCTCACCCATCATCTGTACTTCTTAGCAAGTTTTCCCGACGTTTCGTCCTCAAACTAGCGGACTTCTTCAGGGAATGAATTCTCGGACCGCGCGTTGGAGATTTATAACCTATGGGTGTGGTTAGCCACACCCTAATCCTGATACTAACTCGTAAACAATCTAAGGTCTGCTTGATGTAGAAGGGAGCAGGTCTAACAACCCTGCTGAGGCTAACGACCCTAACTCCTTAGCATGTCACAGACCTATTGTCTGCTGGGATGCTCAAGTGGAGTGCAGGTCTCACCCCTCCTAACTCATTAGCATGTCACAGACCTATTGTCTGCTGGGATGCTCAAGTGGAGTGCAGGTCTCACCCCTCCTAACTCATTAGCATGTCACTGACCTTGTCCCAAGTTAGGGCGTTGTTTTTAGGATGTCGTCATAGATGCGAGGCAAAACAAATCTTAACCCTCCTCCTCTGTTAAGAGAAGGTTTTTGTTTCCTCACAAAAATGGCTTCTTTCACTCCTCTCTCAAACCAATTCTTCTCCCGAGCCAGAATTTTAACCTCTGTGTCATCCACCGTGTGGTTGGAGGCCTTGAGGTGGAGATGAACAGCCGACTGTGGCCCACTAGAGTTTTCTCTAGTGCTAAGAAGTACAGATGATGGGTGAGAAACCTTCCTTTGCCTTGACAAGTAAAGTTTACTTGAAAAAACCATGGAAATAAATTGCGTATTAACTTCACTTGAATTATTCCTCGAGTACATCCTTTACTTGATATTACCAAGTAAACTCAAGTGATTGCAATAAAGTTTTAATTTCTACTTATGTTCCGACCGGGATTCGTACTCAGAACCCTGTAGTTGAGAGGTAATGGTGCTACCCACTCAGCCACAAGGCAGTCAAAATGTCAAAAGGGTTAGGGTTAGGGTTAGGGTTAGGGTTAGAAACAGCTCAATTCAAAGAAAACTCTGAGTGACATGGGCAAGCTTTAAGTAAACTAACAATAAAGGAGTAATATTCACTTACTGGGAAAAATCTATTTAAAAAAACTTTGATATTTGAAGTTAGGGTTTACAATTTATGTTTAATTTTTGAGCTATATACTTTTTCAATGAATATTTTAGTACATTTAGTAGAAAATATATGGTGGAACAAGAAGTTTTAAAAAAGCTAACACCAGACGGAGGAGTTGAATTTCTGTTTCTGTTTTTTTGCAAACACAGCCATGCGATTGTAAAGAATGTTGTTTCACCCTGAGAAAAAGATAGTTAAAGGAGAACACTTTTTAGTTTTAAATGTCAGCGTGGTGTCACAGGAGCTGATAGTCACAGCGGCAAAGTCACAGGTTTAAGTCAGAAGTCCTTAATGTGTGGGTGGATTTAAAAACTACTCCATGTTTTTGCTGTAACCAATGTTGTATCTTTTATATTGTTACTTTCTGGTTGGACACGGGCTGCAGATGCGACTATTGCTAAAACCCAACTTTTCCGACATAAAAAGACTTTTCTATCTTACCCTCAAATAACTTTTCATCTTTCTACAGTGCGGGAGCCAGAGGGTGGGTTAAAGCTTTACAGCAAGGGAGCAGACATAGTGATCCTGGAGAGATTGCAGAAGAACTGTCCACACCAGGAACGGACTGAAATAGCCCTGGAGGTAAACTCAACTTTGGAGAGTTTTTTTTCTCCACTCTATGTTCGCTGAGCTTACTTACAAAAAAACAAAACAGAAAAAAACTCAATCTCTTCGATCTTGAAAATCTGTTTTGTTAGCGTTTACATTGTGGGTGATTGAACGAGAGATGCACACAGGTGATAGATCCACCTCCAGGTAGGAGAAAATGATTCCCAAAAAGCTCTTGTTATTCCATAATCAAAGATTTTCTCAAATGCTGAGATTCAGTCTGCTCTTTTGGGAAAACTTACACTTATTTCCACTTGTTCTTTTCATACAGATGTTTGCAAAGTCTTGCTTAAGGACATTATGCATAGCCTTTCGGTCGGTCTCTGAAGAGTTGTGGGGAACGTGGAGCAAACGTCTGGCCCAGGCGTCAGAAATGATCCTCTCTGAGCGTGAGGTCTTTCTGGAGAAACTTCACGATGAGATGGAAAGAGATTTACTGGTGAATAATTTGAAATATATTTGAAATCACATTCGCGCAGTTATACAATCTGTAATTTTTCAAAGCTACTGGGGTTGACCGCCATAGAAGACAAACTCCAAGAGGGCGTTCCAGAGACTATTGCTTTGCTTCAACAGGCTGGGCTTAAAGTGTGGGTCCTGACAGGCGATAAAAAAGGTGATATTGATGTGTTTTTGACATGCTTGCTTTATTTCAGTCAACTCAAATTGCTCCTCTGCTCTATAGAAACGGCGGTAAATATTGGATATGCGTGCAAGTTGCTGGATTCAGACACCAGATTGCTGGAATGGCATGAGCTGAGGTTTGCAGTGGAAAGCGATGCACTCAAACTGGATTTGCCTTGATCTGTGGTCTTTGCTCCTGCAGACAGATTCTCCAGTCCCCAGACCCACTGGTTACTTTCAGCAAGGCCAGACAGACAGAGCTGTGGGCTGTAGACAAACACACAAGTGCAACAAAAACGGCGATGGTGCTCAATGGACCCGAGCTGGTAAACTGAAGTGCTTTTGTTTCATGCTGCAGTCCATTTGTGCACACAGGACACTTGTGCAGCACGGTCAGAGAGAGTCAGCCATCTTTTGTCTGTATGAAAGTGCTATTGCTTTGTCAAGAACCTTCAACAACTTGACGTCTAAAACATTCAGTTTTTACTAAAAGTATGATTTTAATGATAACTACAGTAACAAATGATTATGTCCACCTGCTCAAAACTGCCTACGCTGTATATTTTAGCTATTCTTTAACGGATCCCTTTGCTAATCATCTCAGAGTTTATTTCTTTGCCAACTCTGCATAATGAATTTGCAAAAGATTTCAACTCACAGCACTTTGGAGTCTAGCTATTTCCAAATGATAAAATTATTTATTGTTTATTTGGTTGGGACAGAGCACGTTAATGAACACATCACATCAATCATTCGTACTCACAAACGCACCCTCGAACGTAAAGCACATATTTTTAGTGGTAGGGGAAACCGGAGTACCCGGAGTAAACCTACGCAGACCGGGGGAGAACATGCAAACTCCACTCAGAAAGGCCCTGTTCCGACAAGGATTCGAACCCGGAACCTTCTTGCTGAGAGGCGAGAGTGCTATCCACTCAGCCATGTAGGAGAAATTTAGAATTTAAGGCCCACCGTGTAGTACAATTTTACACTAAATAGCTCCATGTTCAGGGGTCTTGATTAACTTTGATAAACTCTCAATTCCTTATCATTCGTATGAAAAAACACTGATAATATACAGTATGAATCAGCCCAATTAAATGTTCATGCAAATTTGAATCAAGCACATGAATAAATATTGGTATGTTTTGACTTATAGACCTCATTTGCATTTATTCACACTTAAGTCGACTGGAGAAACACCACGGCAGCAGCAGTGTTCAAAGTGCATCTGTAAGAACGTTCTGTTGTGTCCCCCATGCAGGCTGAGTTTATGCAGGAGCCTGCATGGGGGGCCTCCATGATGAAGCTGGCGTCTCAGTGTCAGTCTCTCCTGTGCTGCCGCGTGACACCGGGACAGAAGGCAGACATCGTCAAACTAGTGCGAAAACACACAAACTCCATCACCATGTCCATCGGGGACGGGGCCAACGATGTCAACATGATTAAAAGTAAGAACACCCGATATTTTGTCCAATAACTTTATTAGGTTGTATTCATGTCGTAGGATTTCAGTTGGGGGGCAGGTGCCGATACAACTCTGTGGGACAGAAAGACAATGTTCACACGTTTTCCAATATTATCATTGGATAGTGATTAGATTCTAGGGGCTGGTGCTATGCGACCTGGGTGGCCTCACTGACTGTCACCCCCCCAACCCAGAAATGGATTAAGGGGAAGAAAATGGATAGATGGATGGAGTGATTAGATTCATAAACTCGTGATGTTTTTCTTTCTTTCTACTGGCCAACATCAGGCATATTATAGATAGACAAACAAATAGTTAGAAAGATAGATAGGTAGATAGGTAGGTAGATAGATACTTTATTGATCCCTGTAGGAGAAATTCAGGTGTGGGGGATCAATGTGTTATCAATATGTGGTGAATATTGTCAGTGTCACCACTTCTAGACACTTTTACGAGAGAATATCTAGAACATAGTTGATCAAATTTGCCACGACTAGAAATATGGCTTTTGACATTTGCCAAAGTTACCAGCAAAGATTTTTCAGCTGCCTTTCCACCGCCATGTGAAACTTGTGGAATGCTGTAATGTCACATAAACGCAGCCTACCGTGTGTCCCACTTACAGCGGCCCATGTTGGCGTGGGGCTGGCTGGCGTGGAGGGAGGCCAGGCGGTCCAGAATGCAGACTTCTCCATGTGTCAGTTCAGGTTTCTCCAGAGGCTGCTGTTGGTTCACGGACATTGGTCGTACGTGCGGATCTCGGTCTTCCTGCGGTACTTCCTCTACAAGACCTGCAGCTTTGCCCTGGTTCACATCTGGTTTGGCCTGTTTAATGGCTTCAGTGCTCAGGTGAGATCTTTGCCAAAGCGGTGGTGGTGTTTTTGGTGTTAATAGTAACAGGAGTAATGTGTTCACACCAGTCTGTGAGGTTGAGTACGAATGGATATATATATTATTCATCAAAAACTGACCCCGACCTGGAGTAGTTTTTTGCTCCATTCACACAAATATCAGTGACTCCTGGTACAAACATATCCCCCCGCTCCTGCTGTCAAATGCTCTGTTTTCAAACTTGTTACACTATCTGTGCCAAATCCTCCTGATTATCTAAAACAAGTGTACTGCAAGGGCGACAGTAGCTCAGTTGGTAGAGCATTGGCCTTTGGGCCTGAAGGTCGTGGGTTCAAGCCCACTGTGAGACCTACTTCACAACTCCCACTGATCCTTGGGCAAGACACTTAACCCCACTTTGCCTGAAGCACCCACTGAGAGATCTCAGCTCCTGTGGTCTCACCACCTGCAGGAGGATCAGTGAGGGGCTGGTGCTGAGTGTACTGGGTGTAGCTCTGACTGCCACCCCCCCGACCCAGAAATGGATTAAGGGGAAGAAAATTGATGGATGGAAGTGTATTGCCTCCAAATTATCTTTCTAAATGTATTTAGTTAATTTTGTCTTGATTTACAACAGTGATTCTTAACTGGTGGGTCAGGACCACATTTTACAAATATTTCCAGTCAAATTCATTCTTTATTTTATTCAAGAATGAACAGGATACTAAAACAGAACACACAGTAGATTAAGAAACACTTTAACTCATTGACTACCAGCCGTTTTTGAGGATTTCACTGACTTTCAAGCCCCACAGAATATTGTGTGCTATGATAAAGTAAAATATGAAACCAGATTCTGAAAGATTGGACTGTCTACTTTCATCAGCAAAAATATGTTGGCTTCTAGCTAGTTTTGTTCTCCTGTAATCCCCAGTGGAATACAGGGAAGTTTGACAGAAATCACCAGTCATACATCATATAATACACAGTTTGAAAAGGGGCCCCTAAAACACTCTCTGACCCTACACCTCTCCCACTAATTTTGTCCATAATTCTTTGATGTATTATTCAATGTAATAAAATTAAGAATATGTTTAGAAGCCAAAATGAGCACACAATCATGATACTTTTATAATTTTTGGCGTATTTCAGACTTCATAAAACACTGTCCCTTTTGAGAGTAACTGGTATTGCATTGTTTTTCTCCTTTAGTCCTTGTACGAGCCATGGTTTATTGCCTTCTACACAATTTTCTACACATCTAATCCAATTCTGTGCGTGGCATTTTTTGAAAAGGTATTTTTTTTTTATTATTATTTTTTAGTTTGTGAGAAAGACATGATGTTCAAAGCTTCGTGTTTTCTACTTTCCCTTTTGCCTGTAGGACACCAGCGCAGAGGGCATTTTGCGGTTCCCAGAGCTGTACATGTCAGGGCAGAAGAATGAGATGTCCAGTCCGCTCATGATGCTGGTCAGTCTGCTGTACGCCGTCTACTCCTCCCTCGTTCTCTTCTTCTTCCCGTGTGGCGTCTTCTTCGACACGCCGTACGACTTCCAGACCATGTCAGTCACCGTTGCTATGGCAGCCACATTTGCCGCCACCATAGAGGTCAGTTGTATGTCCGTTTTGCATACACTACGGTTTTCTGTGTACGCTGTGTTTTCATGTTGTTTGTCGTAAAACTATAATGTTGTGACCAAATGAGACCACAACATGCTGTCTTTACCTTCAACAATATTAATCATTTGGTTATCTTTTGTATAACTTGTAAGACAGAGCCCTTAGAATCACTATTTGTCACTTTAGGCTAAGAGCTTTCAATCTTTGATTTTTTTTTTTTAAGTATATTTTATCTTGAATTATTTACTTTTACTCATACTTTTTTTAAATATATTTTTTTATATATATTTTGATTTAATTGTCCTAGTTTTATTTAATGCATCATGTTTAATTTTTGTTATTTTTATTCATCAATTCATTTGTTACATTAATTCATTTGTTTTGAAGATTTCATTACTATTCAGTCTTAATTG
The DNA here is from genome assembly GCA_964034765.1 of Knipowitschia caucasica. Lineage (NCBI taxonomy): Eukaryota > Metazoa > Chordata > Actinopteri > Gobiiformes > Gobiidae > Knipowitschia > Knipowitschia caucasica. Next base: position 50,640,862 of record OZ035824.1, on the reverse strand, counting down.
TGTGTTTTATTCTGGTGTTTATATGGAAGTGTTGATCCTGCTTCAGATCTCGCTGCAGACTAAATACTGGACCAAGTTCAACATTGCCGCTGTGTGTGTGTCTGTGGGGCTCTACTTCATCTGCTCCAAAATCACCCACAGTGAGCGGCTGTTTAACTCCGCGCCCGCTGACTATTTCTTCTTTGGTATGATGTCATTGTTATTAACTCATTGACTGCTGCCGTTTTTGATGATTTCACTGATTCTCAAGACCCATAGAATATTATTTCCTCAGACTATGTGAAATGTGAAACCAGATTCTGAAAGACTGGATTGTCTACTTTGATCAGCAAAAATAAGTTTGTTTTTAGCTATTTTTAATCTCCTGTTAATCCCCAGTCGAATATAGGGTCGCAGACAAATATGTCAATGGCAGTCAAAGTGTTAACGCTATTCAATGGACACATCTTATGCAAATGTCTCTTGTTTAACATTTTGTCATATTGTTCCCTCATCCAAAACATATGTAGTTTAGTTTTTAGCTCCATTAAACACTCATTTCTGTAGGTTCTGGCCCAAAGTTCTGTCTAAATGCTCTGGTCTGAAACTTGCTACAGATCCATAGACTATGATAGAGGTTTTCTGCACAAAAGTATTCCCCCTCTGAGGTAGTTCTGATCAAAGCTGCTCTAGGGGCATTGGAAGGATGGGTCAAATGCAGATGACACCACTTGACTTGACAAGCAGCCAGAAGATTCCCTGTTTATTCCAGGCATCAGCAAACAGCTACATTGGTAGGTAGCTGCGTAGGTTTCCTCCGGGTACTCCGGTTTCCCCTACCACTAAAACTATGTACAATAGGTCTGGCATGCGCCTCCTGTTCGGCGACCCCGCTCCATCTCTGTGTGGAGTGAGAGGACAAGTGCCCAAAAAAAAAACAACAAAAAACAAAACAATTGTAAACCGCTTTGTGACTCTGGTCTGTGAAAGGCGGTATATAAATAAAGCTTACTTACTTACTTACTTACTACATTATGACAGCCGTACGTTAAAGATGCAGTCAATGATTTATGCAGATGCAGTTTTTTATTTACTGTGGAGAAATGTCCCGATACCCCAAAAGTAGTCAAGTCATCATGTGTTTTCGAATAGGAATAGACATGACTAGATGCTTGTAGCTTAAAAAAAAAAAATTGTTGGAGCAGACCGATGGGATGCGTTCACCACCCCCCCTTATTCCTGCTTTTCGTCAACGCTTGCACCTGTCTGAGTTGTTATTGAGCCGGATTTTCTAAAACACCTGCAATGGCCTACAATGGCTGAACCGAAAAATGTATTGGAAGACTTGGGACGCAGCTAGGGGCTATGTAATGCAACGGCGCTACTCAGATGCTAATGCTAAGCTAACCTGAATCCTTTATTGCACCTCTAAGAATTAAGTTGTTGTCAAATAAAAAATATGGCCAATGAGTTCCTGCTGCAATTGGATCGGCTCAACCTCAGAAACCAAAGTGTTTCCAAAGTGTTGTGCAAGTTCATGCTGAGAATAAGTCGGTGTGGCTTACCAGGCTTCAGAAAGGCTTCGTTCCAATTGATTTTAATTACACTGCAGTATGTTTTATTTTACTAAAGAGTACGAGCACTTCTTCATCCATTATACATGTATTTATTATTCATTTTTGACTTTTCACCTTGTAAAACGTTGAATACCTTTAGTATTTTAGCGAGAAAATTAAGACAAACAATGGATCCTTTTTGTTCGTCAAATACCAATTTTATACTTTCCACATTAACCATATCTCAGCTTCATCATCTGCGTGTGTATATGTGTCACTGGAGGATCACTCATCATTGCGTGTGTGTGTGTGTGTGTGTGTGTGTGCGTGTGTGCGTGTGCATGTGTGCGTGTGCATGTGTGCGTGCTCTGTTTGGCTGGATGTGGCTGGACAGGAGCAGCTGATAAGGCCTTCATTGATCCAGTGGTGTGGCTCACAGCGCTGCTTACTGCCTGGACAGCTGTTTTGCCCTCGGTCACGATCCATGCTTTCAATGTCATTCGCAAAGGCGGCCACAAGCACAAGGTAAGAGCAGCATTAAATACCATTAAGAGTGATCCGGCTGCATTCTCCGTACGTTTGAGCCTGTTCACTGCAGTCAGAGCTAAAACACAACACTAATAATATACATGCATTAATGTAAAAACCTGATATCGCTTCAAACAATGACAATATCCACACACCTGAGTAGAAAATGTATAATTTAGCAACATTTTTTATATATTTTTTTAAATTCATGCCATGATTTTTATTATTGAATAAATGATGTGGCGACAGTAGCTCAGTTGGTAGAGCACTGGCCTTCAGGCCTGAAGGTCGTGGGTTCAATTCCCACCTCCACACCTTCTCCACCGACTCCCACTGATGACTGCTGCCGTTGTGTCCTTGGGCAAGACACTTAACCCCACTTTGCCCAAATCCCCCGCTGAAAGATCAAGGCTATGCTCACACTCAGAGAGCAGCCGTCCTCCTGTGGACTCACCACCTGCAGAGGGTCAGTGAGGGGCTGGTGCTATGAGACTTGGGTGGCATCTCTGACTGCCACCCCCCTGACCCAGAAATGGATTAAAGGGTAGAAAATGGATGGATGGATGGAAATGGAATAAATGATGTTTTTCTTCTTTCTATGCCTTACAGTGTGTTCATTGCTTTTTTGTGTCACAAGTCATTTACATGTTACGGTGTTCATTCATGTTAATTTTTCACCAAATAAATTACAAATGCTCAGAACAGACTTATTTTAAATTACATTATTATTTTATTGATTGGAGTTCAATTTGTCTGTCTGAAAACAAGATCTGCTCATTCAATAAGCTGGTTTTGAGAAGCTCGCTGAGTTGCCTACAATTGTGCAATGCAAATAAAAATCAAATAATCTATTATTTTTATGCCTAATAATACTAATGCAGATTTTTGTAAAACTGTCCATGAAATGTCTTTTATGATATTTCTCCTTGTGATACATATAAACACACAATGACAACACCAACCCCACACACAAACACTCTCCCCAAATCCAACATCGTAAAATCATTTAAATCACTCACTTAATGACATGAGTGAAGACAAAATTTAGTATGCAGTACAAATATTTTAAAAATGGCAAAAAATACACACTGACTCCTGCAAAATGTACAGGACATTCATTACGCATAAGGCAAGGTGAATTAAAAATGTCCTATACACACGTACATACAGACACATATACGTACATACACATACCTGTATATGGACCATTGTGTTGGCAAAATTAACTAAATATAAATATGTACACAGTATATACATAAATGTGAATGTACATAGATGCACACATACTGTATATACTTGTACATTTACAAACACATGCTCATGCACATACAGACACATAAATAACCAAAACATTATCAATGGCTATCGCTAATATTCACGACATCTACATAATTAATACCAATGATTCCTAAATGATACTTTTTATTTATTTATTTATTTTTTTTATGTATACTTTATTAAGGACTCACATGCAAGCACAGGATCCATAGCTAAGAATAATGAAAGAAAAGTAAAAAAAAAAAAACAGAACAGAGTTAAAACACACATAGTAATCACATATTCACATATTTAGACCAAGTCACACATACAGAGAAGCACGCCAGTGACTCCAGAGCAAAGAAGTGAACCTGACTGAGCTAATGTAAGGACAAACCAGTGACTGTACAATAGCATTAGGCACCCTCACCACTCTACACATGAACCGATAGTAGCAGTGACGTAGGGCATTTTTATATCCTAATTCACTACTAATACTTTTTGACATGATTAACACTTTCTGACGAGGAGTATTGTGTATCTGATTTCCCATACTCACGTCCAGCTCACCGTGCCGTCTCTTCTCGCAGGTCCACGATGCGTCTTCAAAGGGCCTCGAGCTCCGGCCTCAGAGGAAGTCTTCTCTTCAGCGTTACTCCATGTTTCCACATAAAACCTCAAACGGACACACGGTCAGCCCCAGACTCAGCAGCACAGAGCCGACAGTGGACTAGAAGGAGACCGCAGACACAAAGTCTTCCGTGAAGTGGGACTATGCCAAATGTGGGACAATCCACGGGAGCCAAACTTTATTTTATATAAGACGAGAAAACAGAATAAAAGTCTGTATAACTTACCTTTTTCCTTCAATAACATTTCTTAAAGCTGCAAAATGAAAAATACTGATATAGAGCTGTGACATCCAAAGGGGCTTTCTTGTCCAAGACCTTTAATATAGGTTTTATTTTTATTTATTTTTTTAAATCACCATGGAAAAGTGCAGTTTGTATTTCATTTGAAGGGTTTGCTCAGGTCTCTTGTTTTCAATAATGAGGGATTCACTCATAAAGTACGAGGTGCAATCTGGACTGTGCCATTTAATGACGTCTAGTGACATAATGATGATGTTTTACCGTTCGAAACTGTCTTAAAGTTCGGGGTATCTAACTTTCAAACCCACAATAATGCATACTAGTTTTATTAGTACCAGTTCCATGCTCTCATGTGTTTTTGGCCACTGTCTTTATATCAGATTTCTCGGACAGAAAAGTGAAAAAGAGAAGACCTCCCTTGCTCATTTCTCAGCTCAAAAAGTAAAAAAGTGGCTCACCCTGTCACTTTTTAACTTGCAAGTTGCTAGAAAAACATGATTTCTGATAAGATTATCACAAAATGTCACTTTTACAGGCAGCCAGAGCAGTCCGCTGACCCCTCTATGTGGGAACTACTAACCACAGCACAGTTGTTTTTAACCCAAAAATACAATACCTGGCACTGGTGGGCAGGTGGGCATGAGGCACTTATAGCCCCTTAGACAATGTGCTGTTATAGAAGCTCAAAAACACAATAAAAGGACAAACACAGCATAGATTTGCGGTTGTTTTATTTGTTAATTTATTTCAAAACACGCAATTTACCCATATTTTCCTTTTTAAGATTTTATTTTCTGTAACAGTTATTACTCAGATTTTTTTCCCTTTCTCAAAAAGTCTCATCTAGAGTGAAACTAAAAGTCCTCCACAGGCTCTCCGGCTTCTGCGGCGGGAGGAGGGAAAAGAGGCTTCTGACCAGGTGGATTGTTTCTGATTGTGAGGAGTGCGTGTGACAAGGATGTGTTCTAAGTGCAATAGGTGTAATGTCCACATGGGCGGTAAAAATCACAGGACCCGTAGAACAGCCCAGAGAGCTGAGGAATTGTCTTCTAGGTTTGGTAGCCGGATTGTCGTACCTCTGATTTCATCTTTAGTTTCAGCCACCACAACACAACTGTTTTGTGTGTCTTTCCCAAGTGCAATATTAGCCACCATCTCAAGACGACTTTGTAAACTTAGTCTGTACAATGTAAGAGTCTTTGCATTGATTGTGGCCCTTCCTTGGCGCTGGGAACAAAGACATACAAACATTGTAGTTAAAAAAAAAAGATTATAATACAGCAAGAAGCGGGAAGGATTAGCTTGCAAAACATCAACATGGAGTCCATTCTGATGTCTGTGGCAGTTTGGGGCAGTTCTGTACAACATCAGTGGTGCAGTCTTATAAAATGTGGTGTGCTGTAGTGCATTTCTGATCAGTCACTGTTGTCTGTGACTGGAATGTGGCCTGAAGAAAAGTGGAGTCAGACTGGAAATCAAAGTTTTCTATGAATTGAAAGGGGTGGTGAGGGTTGTACACTCAGACCCAGCAGCAACGATTAGGATTGGGGGGGTCTGGTGTTTGCATAGTTCTCTGTGCAAAAGCCACCAACCGGAGCCATTTTTCCTTCCTCGCAGTTGGTTACATCATCAATAGATCAACAGGAAATAGAGAGAGATGGGTAATTATGTTCTTCCCCTATTTTTGTACTTCCACCCTGCGCTACACTGGCAGGGTGCGAGATGGAGAAAAGGAATAATTAGTTATAATGGGTGAATCCTATGAGTTTGCAGTAAGTCATGTTTGGCTAATGTCAATTAGTAATGGTCTAAGGTGAAGTGTATATAAAGTGGTAGTTGGTCAGGCACTACAGCACATGGTGAACCAGAAAACCTCTTTTCCTTTGTATTGTCCCCTGTTTACTCCTCCGCACTAGCCTGCCCTCTCTCTACCTTTTCTCTTGTTTTGAAACTGATTGTCTTCTACCATCACAAAGACACTTGGTTCTGATTGATTAACAGGTAACAGAAGAGGGAGAGCACAGTGTGACTGGGGGTGTCTGCAACAGCCCCATTGGCAAACCTTCCATCCCACAAGAAAATGAAATGCACAGATGCTGTTTGACAGTAAATGCTGACCGCATTCCATATCGGATGAACAGGTGCCACATGGCACAACAGTTGCTTGGTTGATCAATGTTAATCAGTCCATAATAATGTTTTTCAAAATTTGCATGACAAATATTGCAACCCATGATAAAGTAACATAACAAATAAGTTTGTTTCCACATAGTAACAAATGGGCACACATACACAAATTGAAGAAAGCCATGTTGACAGACATACAAGAATAACAAGGCTGCTCAGACCTGTGTGTGTCTCTCTGATTAACTCCAAGTGAACAGCCTGTCTTTGGAAAAGCAAGACACACATTTCAGGACCCGAGTGTGGACCACAAGCTGAGGAATGAAGATTGAATGCTATTGATTAGGAGAAGAGGAGTTTGACTTCCCCCAGCGCACACTGCCCCCTACTGTTGGAATTTATATACATTAAAAAAACATGGGGAAAGGGGAAGGGTTGCAACAACACATGCACACAACCAGTGAATCCAACAGTGACGGAAATTTCTAAAAACAAGGACCCTTCCCAAATCTTCCCTCCCTTTTTCCAGTTAAGCAAAATATTCCCAGACTTGAATGTACCCTCTCCCAAATCTTTCTTTCCTCCTCTTCATCCCACAAAGTCACAGGTCATTCCTGTTGGTTTCTATACAGTTATACAATATCCATGCACAAAAAGAAAAAAAGCGCACCTTTCTTTTCAATAAAAGGTGCTTTGATAAGAACATTAGGAGCACTTGAACACACCCAGGAACCTTCCAAATTAGTGTTTTAAAGAGAAAAGACAACTGAAAGGCAGAAGAAAGCTAACAATAAACAAAATGTGTTTCACCCTTTGGTTTATTAATTGATTTTTTGGTTGTGAGTTCAACCAAAATTAAATATTTGTCTCTTTTTTGCACTTTTTTCTGAATATACCATCCTTTGAAAGAGCTCTGGACCTGACAACTTTCTTTACCTGCCTTGTTTTCTGTCTTTTCTTTTTCCCACAGAAACATTCACAATGTCTTTTTCCTTTATGAAAACAGTTAGTACATGCCGTAGCAAAAGAAACGGAACGTACAAGAAAAATGAGCAAAACCAATAAAAGGAATTTAACAGTATAAAGCTTCAAGTCACAAGTTCCAAAACTAACTATCATAGTATCATAGTTTCATAATCATTGTTATCATTAGCAGTATTATTTTCAGATTAAATTACATAAAGTTTACATGAAAGGTTTTGAGGTATTTCAGAATTAATTGTCAACAAACGCCTACCGAGTCTTGGCACTAGCCAGGGGGAGAGGTCGACTGGACAGAAGGAGGAGAGTTTGTGTTGAAGCTGTCAGTGCGTCGTCCACACCTTACTAGTGCAGCTCTGTGCTTGCACGCCATAGAGAAGAAGAGACCAAAACATGTACAGGGCTGAGAGCTTAGAGCCGCGGCTGCCTCACCTACCCCGTCACTGGTGCACAAAAATATCTCTTATGTGAGAGAGGAAAGGCGGCCGTGGGTGGAAGCACATCCAGCAAGAAACCAAAGCAAAACACAATGCTTGAAACAGTAGAAAATAAAAATAAAAACCCTTACAGATTAAGGAGCAACATATAATTCAAATAAATAGTGTCTAGAAAATGTTTATAGACTTTCTACATGATAAAGTGCTTGTATTCTAGTGTATCAAGATGGAAAGTCAATATGGGTGAAAATGCTGACACAGCCTCACACTGTGTCTCTCTCTTAGCCGCCGTTCTGTCCATCCCATTATTGTGGTATGGTTGTATCATGTGTGTGTGTTTGAAACCGAGTGTGCGGTGTGTGTTTATGTCTGTATGTCCAGTGCAGTCCCACCCGTGGTTGAAGGGAAAAGGCACTCAACGCTGTCTGCACGGCAGCCACCTCCTCCATGTGGCACAATGCAGTCTGACTGCACTGATCTCCTATGTGTGAGAGTCTCTGTGTGTGTGTGCGTGTGTGTGTGCGTGAGTCTCTCTGTGTGTGTGGGTGTGTGTGTGTGCGTGTGTGTGCGTGTGGCCATGTCAACATCACAGGACAAAGGGGCCCTTTTGGCTTGTGTCCCCCTAGGCAGTTTGGGACCGGTAGGCTGCAGTATCTTTGGTATCAGTGGCGGTTTCACAAACCACTCTGCTTAGTGAGGTAGCCACATTGGTTCTCACTACAAACAAATGTCATAATGTCAGCCTAATGCCTAGCACTGAATCTAGCTATAACGTACATTTGAACTGTATACAACAAATCAACGTGAGCGCATCATCCTTGGGAGACGGCCATTCTCTGCTCACAGCATGAATGTAAAGTCCCTGACCTCAACAACTCATCTATAATGACCACCATATCTAATCTGCACTGCTAATCTGACTACATTGTTGAAAATGCTACAGTTGCATCTTAAGACCTTGCAGATAACTATTGAGTCCCAAGAGATGCCCTCACCTCACCCTCATGACACACTGAATCAGCCCAGACGTTTAGAGGTCGTGTTTTGTTTGACCCCATGTGGGGCTCAGCACAGTCCATGAAAACATACAAGAGAGAGAAAAGTCCATCTTGTATTCTCCTCTTCTGCAACTCCGTTTTTTTCTTTTACGTCCATGTTGTAAATGTCTCCTCCAAGTCTTTATCAACATAATGCCAAAAAACAAAAACAAAACCAAAAACGGCAATAGTCCTTCATTGGCTACAGTCCTTCCATTCTTCTTTTTTCTTTTTTGTTTTGGTTTATCAACAAGGTGCCTTACTTTTTGCACGACAGAGCACAATAGTAACAAGAAATAGAAACTGTTGTGTCTATGGTACTAGTTAAATACCCGCATCATTATAGAGAGAGAGAGAGAGAAGAAGGGACAGGAGAGGTAGAGAACCAAAGACAGAATGACAGATTTTGCTCAGTCATCAAATGTGTCCACAGATGAATATGTCTGTATTTGAGGTTTGCTTATTGTTTGCCTTAGATTTGAATTTGTTTTTCATTTTTTCCTAAAAAAGTATACTTTCCCTTTAAAAGCTGATTGTTGGTTGCTATGGCACTCTGCCTGTCATCTTAGCCGTATGAACCTAGTACCACTTTCTCTGATTTGCATTAAGGCAGTAAACATTGGCACTAATTATTGTAGAAGGAACAATGACCGTGGTTTGGGTACTAAGGAGGAGAGTGAAATACTGATGAAACCTCTGTGTGTTTACATGAGGTGTGTTTGGTGATTATTGTATGTCTAGCATTAGGTTTTGGTTTTATTTCCCAGACAAAAAAAATGATGCACCCCCTCCTCTGGCAGCACCAGCGCTGGCTGGATGAAGGACAACAATAGGATAATGGTTAAGTATTGATCCGCCTTCAAAGAGCTGTGAGGGCCTGAACGTGTTGTGCCATGACTTCTCAGCATCTAGTGACTTTTCCCTCCCTCCTCCTCAGTCCTGCCCTCTGCACATGTGTGTGTCGCGGGCAGTAGGGGGCACTGTTGCTCTGTTGGTGCTCTCATGACCTGTGCAGGATGGATCCATGAGCTGGTCCTACACTGGGGACATGTCCCTGTGTCCACTGCTGTCTATGTGCTCCTTACATGTACACGCTTGTCTAGAAGCGGTTATGTCGTTACGCTCTAACGTGCTGTAGTTGGGCCCCGGTATTGATCCAAAGAAGGCTCTGAGCAGAACAAAGAGCAAGTCCAGACCTTTGGACAGTCTCTTTGCTTTTCGGTGCAGAGACACAGACTCTTGGCTACAGATTACACGTCTCGTGTGTGCAAAAAAACAGACCTGGACCAAGAAAACCTGAGAATCTCTGCTGAGCGTCTTGAGTGTAACCTTCATGAGGGTCAAGGCCTCACTCTCTCTGTCGGCATCGATTCATTTTTAAATTCATTAGTTAGCTGTATGATCAGGCTGAGCTGCTCTCTGAAATAGCTGGCCATCAGGGAATACCATTTGCTGAGGAATGGAGGAGACTACAGGAGGGCGTGATTGGGCAGGGGATGTGAAGACTTTCTACGGCCTCATGTGTGCTGGATGGGCACGCATAATTATGTGCTGTTGTGTCAGATTTATTGCCATTCTTTTGCCCTTGTTGCTTCTGTGGGATGTAAGAGAAAAAGAGGCAGACACAAAGAGGTGTGTTGGAACTAACTGCAAATTGAGTGCTTGCTTCAGTAGTGAGGAAGTGAGGCCAGTATCATTATGATGTACTATTTAACAAAATATCTTTGGTAACTCTCCTTAATCAGGAACAAAACTGTCCAGGATGATTCTCATTATAAAATAGACAGAATCAATGATTGTCCTTGTGGGAGTAATGCTGTGGACCTGACTTCTCAATTCACCTTTTAGATTATCTTTTTTTCTTCAGGTGAGAGCTTGACTTCTTTGACTGACAGAAAAGATGATTGCATGGCACGAAGGATTTCCCGGCAGAGGACACATTCAGACATTCAGGACCTGGTAGGGGTTTTGCAGACATGTTTCACAGCCTTTTAACCATGCCTGTGACCCCAGCCCAGCTCCTGACCATCCGAAGGCCCTCTCCGTCTCTCAGGCCTTGGAGAAGGTGGTGGCCGACGTGCCTGGCTGTCCCGGGCTGGCTCCATGATCGTCGTGCCATCGGTCCACACAGCGGCGACGCGCATTCATGAAGAAGTTGCTGACTGTGCTGAGCTCCAGGCCGAGCTGCTGGGAGATGGTGATCTGCATTTCCTTGGACGGACGTTTGTTCTCCTTGAAGATGGCGATGAGTGTGCGGCGCTGCAGGTCGGTGAAGACCAGGCGTTGCTTCTTCGGCGCGGTGTTTCGGTCCTTGTGTTGCTCCTGTTCTTTACGCTTGCAGGCTTGGTACAGACAGCGCCGGTCGGATGAAGAAGGATGAGAGTGGGAGGCAGAAGAGGGAAAACATAGAGCAAGGTAAATATACAAAAGTTGTACATCTCATTACAAAACACATGGTGGAGAGATAGAAAGTCACTCAATGCATCACACACAGAACTGCACACCGACAGATCCTATAGCTCTATCTCTATTGCCATATTAAAGTTGATTTAAAGCTAATCCATGCCTCCTGCCCAGTGGGAATATTCCTTCCATCCTGCAGAGTGCAGACAGGGAGCCAGCCCGCGGTGAGGGAGAAAGATGGGGTGAAGGGGGAGTGGGACTAGCTGGAGACACTGCTGTTTGATTCAATATTAATGCAGTTTGAGTCGCAATGGGGGACTGAGTGACTGTTGCACAAAAGTAAGCATTTTGTGTGTAGAATTGAGAGCCAAAGGAGGGGGCAGAGGCGGCTGCGAAGAATTACTGTAGAGAAAAGAGGACGGGAAGAACAGAGAGAGGTGGAGGAGTTGGACAAAGTGTGTGCATTTGTGTATGTGCCGAAAAAGCAAAGAGACGGAGCTGAGAAGCAGAGGGAGGGGCGCGCGTATGGAGAAAGAGAAAAATATTGACTGACTTTGCTGTAGGAATTGGGGGGGTTCTCTGTTGGGACTGAGGTCAGAACCCCCCACCCTCCTACCCCCCCAGCAGGTCTGCAGTCTGCTACTTCAAACGGAGCCCACTGGAGCCAACTCTATTGAGCTCTGAGAGGGTATTTATAACCCAACTCCCCGCGCAAACACAAACACTCCTATGAACCTCTTCACGCACACGGGGCAATTTTCAAACGAAATTGTAGCAAGTGCATGTGCCTTTACGTTCGGGAGGGGGTCCAAAGGGGGAGGCGTTGGAGGTGTTGGCAGCGAACAGCGAAATTAATAGTTAATAGAATGGTGTATTGTGGGTAAATGTTGTAACTCAGAGCGCTTGTACGAGGCTGGTGGATGCGGGCAGACAGGTGCAGGCTTAAAAGGCGCCAGGAGAGCCAGGAAGTTGTAAGGAAGGTTAAAGCAGGGGCCCCAGCAGTCACATGTACCCCACCGAGGGAGCAATCGAATCCGAGTGTCCCTCCCAGCAGCCGTACTGTCTCTATAAAGTCACCGCAAATTGGGAAGAGGAGCAGACAGAGCCGGCCCATCCCCGTGGGGTTTCTTCATACAGCAGACTTCAGCAATGTCTCTTATTTTACGTGTTTAAAGCAGGAGTACCTCACTTTGGAAGTCAGAATATGACTATAGGGAACTCCATGTATCTCGCAAGACTTTGGTTCTATCATAGTTTCACGTATACATGTATTTTTGCGTATCCTTAGATTAACCATCAGCCAATCAGCTCTCAATATGTTTTCTGTAAGATGGAGAATAAGCCGTTCTGGTCTGATTTGTAAGTAAGTAATGTTTATTTATATAGCGCATTTTACAGACCAAGGTACAGACCCAAAGCACTTTACAATGTTCAGAGTCAGATATTGCTCCAATCCTTCCACACACGGTGATGACAGAAGCGAGTCCAGAACACACTGGACCATCAGCTCCAACACCATCCATTCACTCTCTCATTTACATTCATACCTATTGTGCATGTTTTTAGTGGTAGGGGAAACCGGAGCACCCGGAGGAAACCTACGCAGACACAGGGAGAACCTGCAAACTCATTATTATATTCCTTATTTGTTCATTGTTACTTAAAGCAGGGGTACCATACATTGTTTTTGTTTCATAATTACAAATTGTTGAAATAACTTTTCACAATTGTGTCTTTGTCTGAATAGAGAACATTTTATCTTTTGAATATTGAGAGGGAAGACGGCCCTCTCTTTTTAGCTCTGAAAAAGCTTGAGTTAAAAACAAATTTGACCTACAGATGTTAAATATCTATAAACCCAAATAGAATATGGAAGTTAGGGACAGATTTGTTGTGGTCTCATGTTGTCTGTGCATGTATGAGGAGGTGCTGTTCAATTCTGCTGAAGTGGCTGGAGCCGAGCTGTGGCGCTGTGTGTCTAATTACAGTGGAACAGAGCCCATTGATCAGCCTTTGCAGTCCAATCTGTTTACTACAGATGTCTAACCTGCACGCTGGCCCATCCGTCATATTCATATTTCATCAACACTGCAGCTGTATATATCACAGCAACACATGCTATAATGTGCACCCTACTAACTATTCTTCATCTGTACTTCTGTGTCTCTGTGTTATCATGGTTCAATAATCTGACACCATTTTAATCATAAACCCAGAAAGTATTTTTATTTATATGAATATGAGTTAATGCCCTTTAATCAGTCACTGGTGCTGTAATGAGCTTTCTGTAGTCGGTGGGCATAGTTAGATAAGTGTCTTATAAAGGTTTCATTAAACCTCAAACTAATCTACAATTATAACAGTTGTTATTTATTTCTGTTGGATTTATTTTCTGAGGTAAACGTAACTGACTTCATGTAATTGTTGTTGGAAAATTGTTCATATCAGAAATTATGTTCCTTCATATAACAGCTCCACACAGAATAGATTTCTTTACAGATTGACTTTCTGTCGTGATTCTCGCTGTATCACAGTCAAAAATGGGATTCTATAGATATGATATTTGCATATTATGTTTTCAGATAAAAATGCATTTCCAAATATATCTGTCTGATGTGAGATCACAGACCAGGCTTTTGCTGTGAGGATATTTCCCCATGTGTTGTAGTCCTGCAGCAGAGCCTCTTGTTGGACCTGTCTCTCAGCAGGACTGTGCTGTACAGTGTTGAGTCTAAACACACTGAGCTTTAGTCTGTTTGATGTGGAACAACGGCAGATTCAGCACTCTCCCGCATCTACTGTTCTGGGGAAAAACTATCTGTAACTTGCAATTCAATTATTCATTTTGCCACAGTTTAAATGAATAAGGAGCATATATGTAGCCACTAGCAGCACTTGTTTTACATTATAGCTTTACCAATCCAATAATAGAGCCCATATATAAAGTGTGCAAGTGCTTGACATGGACTAAGTAGAATAAATATATAAATAAATAAAAACATTCAAGAATCAATAAATGTATAGTTACATATCTTGAATTTATACTGTGGCCTTCAAGTAATTGTGCTTGGAACCACACGGTCCAAGCACAATAACCGCTACGCCACAGTGAACACGGGCAAGTGGTCCTGGGTTCGATTCCACCTTCAGGCCTGTCTATGTGGAGTTTGCATGTTCTCCCCGTATCTGCGATGGTTTCCTCCGGGTGTTGTGATAATAGGACTGACGCCTCCTGTACTGGCCCCGCTCCCATCTCTGTGTGGACTGAGAGACAAATGCCCAGAAACAACAAGAGTAAAGCGCTTTGTGACTCTGTCTGTGAGAGGCGCTATATGCATAAAAGATGACTTACTTATTACTTGCAGTACTTGTATGAAATATATTTACAGTGTGGTTTGCCACGTTTGATTGAAGTAGCCGCAGATAAAGTCGTTTCCAAGACTGTCTGCAGTCGTTAAAAGCATAAAAGTGTGATTAGAAGAAAGTGGCTCCTGAATGAGGGCTCAGATTGGGCCGAGCCTGTGCCCTCTCAGTCCCCGCGTCTGCAGCTCATCGACCCGCTCTTTGTGTGCTTTGTGCGCCTTCTGTCGACAGGTGTCGCTCTGGCTGTGGCCTGGCTGCACGGGGCGCCATAGTGCGCTGCCTTTGCTACAGGCGCTGGATTTACTAATCAATATCAATCGATCTGTGAGGAAGGGGGCCCTGATTACTGAACCAAGCCCGGCGTAGAAAAGAAAAAAATCGATCATTGCAGCTTTTAGAGCTACAGTAGGCACCGAGCTGAGAGGCGGACATAAAGTCATGCACAATGAGAGCCCAAACCGGCTTTGGTGAGTGTTTGGAGAAGTGGGCACCCCGCTGCTGTACAGCGCTCTCAGTCATGTCTCGAGGTAGCTCTATATGGAAATGTATCCCACCTTAAAAGACATCATGAGCCCAGTCTCATTTTACACAATTAATTAAAGAATCTGTCTTTTAACGGGAAAGATTTCCTCTAAATTATGTAATGAGTGATATATCAAAATGAGCGCGGGACTCCGGCCTTACCCCCTTCCTGATGACATTAATATTCTCTGCTTCACGACAAACCAAGCGAGGTTAAGAGAAAGGCCCTGGGTGTTCAATATCGATCGATAGATTCGTGAATAATTCGTGTGTGAAATTCAGTCCGTCCAATTAATTATGCCTCGGAGGGGGAGTGGGCCTGGAGAGGAGAGATTCATGAAGGGGCGGGAATGTACACGAAAACACAGCAAACGGAAAGCATGCCGCCCTTTTCCACTGCTCAAAATCATAATGAAGATAATTGGAGGAATATGTGCGTGATGCTCACGTCAGTGTTACCTGTGCCGTGCGCCTACACGCGCCATATCAGCATTAATCATGTATTGATTACCATGCCCTTCCCGCTCATAATGAGAAAGTCAAAGTGGCGCATATTACAGCGCATATGCTTCATGGAGCCGTGCTGAGCCGGGCCTGTCATGGCTCGCAGTTTTCTGCTCTTTCATTATCTTACAGCCCATAATAAACATGTGAAGGCCTCTCTGATGCACACGGCCGTAAACGGACATGACAGGCATCACTGTTGAGACAGCTGCCTGCAGAAGAATATGTGAACAAAGCTCATGTTACGTCCAGGCCTCATCTTTTGATGAAGCGCGCTCTTTCGGGGAGATTGATGGTGCCGTGAATCTGCGTCCTGTTCATTGTGGCAGTTATTCCATTCCGACTGCGGGGCAGTGCCAAGCTCTCACCAGGCCAAAACACTCCCAGCTCAATACTCCTTAATGTAATGACTGAGAATTGGTGTTAATATACTGATAAAGCGACACAATGTGTTTGTTTGTCTTCTGCCACGACTCAGCTGCGAGGCATTTCCTGCACTTCAATAACACTCAAGCACAGAAGCAATCCATGCTCTGCCTCTGCCTCTGCCTCTGCCCACAAGGACACCTGCTTTTCTGTTCTTTGCATGCACATAAAGAATATATACTGTCACATTGGTCATTCATGGGAGGCCCTACGTAATAGTACTTTGTTTTACTACCAGTTTAAATATGCAGTTTTATTTATCTGCGTGTGCATGTTTGTGCACGCACGGCCGCGGTAAGAGTAAATTATTACTCTGATTTACAATTGTTATTGATTTGATCCATAATTGCATTGTGCGAGTTGTTAGAAAACCTGCTTTATATTTTAGATGTCTCATAGGCGAGCATGAGTTTGGGCTTTAGGTTTTTTATCCAAGCAATAACCGTGAATTACAACTTAAACAAAACCTTTTCAATCAAACACATTCAAACGAACCAACTCCTATTGTATTAACGACGAGCTGCGTTCACACATGACAATAATGCTCCAGTCTAAATCATGGAGGATCAAAACATTTTACTGCCCTCATAGATAACTTCAAATGTAAGATATAATTTCAAATAAATACATAGAATAGTTTTACTAGATTCTAACTTATTCATTAATTAATTTCGCCTATTTTTGTATGAATATATTTATTTAACATCTTGGTAAAGAAAGCCAGGGGGAAAGTTTGACCCTATAATCCTTGATTTTTATCTGTTAGAAAATACTGCAAGCAAAGGTTGTCGCCAACATTACTGCGTTTTGCACCATTTGCGTTTTGGTCACTTTTGTCAAAATTGTCCAATTATAATCATTGAGGACATGTCTTCTTTCTTTGTTTCTTTCATTTAGTCATGTATTTATTTTATCATGTATTTTCTTATAGGTTCTTGGGTTTTTATTTTTATTTTATTTTCGATAACTTAAGTTAGTTAAATAAGTTATCTGAAATTTAAAATGATATATATCTGTTTAATAACAAGTATATCTTTACACACCGATAAAGGACATTCATTTCACATGAGGCTTGTTATTTTTAACATAAGCTAAAGTTTAATCGCTCTGTTTTGACTGTGGATTTCACAACATAAAATAGTCTTACAAACTGGATCAACGGACTTTCAGTTCGTTATATCTAATAACATTTAATACAAAGGCATTATGGGCTGTCATCGACCCGCTCATCAATTGATTTCACAGTCGTTTTGCTGCTTTGTTGATCTGTGAGTGTGGGTCTGTGTGGGTCTGTGAGGGTCTGTGAGCGGCAGTGTGTGGCGCAGTGTGCGGAGGTTCATGTTTCCTCTGCGGCTGCTCACTGTTTTGTGGTTTTGTTGTGATCGACCGCTGCAGACAGACTGCACACAGATACAGCAGCTCTGAACAAACCAGCAGCAGGCTCTGGTTTCAAAAAGGCCCCAAAAGGTTGAGCTGGGTCCCTCTGACACGGCTCTGCGCCTGTTTGCTGCTGCAGTGGACGGCCATGCTGCAGGTCACGGAATAACATGTTAAAGTGGCGCCTTTAAGAAGTTAGAGGCAGATTTCCTTTTATTAATTCATACGTATAATGCATGATCAAGTACAATGCATTTTCATGATGCGATTTGGAAATGCCCAAAAGAGAAACCTGTGCTCCCCATAAACAGTTTTTCAGTATTTCAATTGTCTTTAATTGGGCAGACATTGTCCTTGTCTTGTGTTCTATAGCATACACATTAAACAAGCCATTATCAGGGCTTTAATAAGAGATGGCCTATCAGGGCGTGAGATAAGGAGGCAGTCTCTCTGCTCTGCTGTCACGGAGGAAGAGCCGGGGATGGTCACCCACGGCTGGGCCTAAATCACAGGAATATGAGCTGTACAGCAAACACATGTGGTTTTTGTATTTGAGAAGACGTGCACGATACTAACCCGCTGTGACCGTAGTGCAGTTTGGGGCATCCTGTGTGTTACGTAAGAGCAGGAGTTTCTAAGATCAACATTTAATTGCACAACAGCCACTTTAAACCTCAGCAGCTTTGGGGAGGTCAGAGGCAGGCTGATTGGTTTGTTTCTCCATGAAGCGCGGTCATTTGATTCTGAGCACAAGGACGAATAATTAGCTGTAATTATGATTGTCTTATTCTGCCTCTCTTTGTGTTGTGGGAATGCGATGCACACAGGACCATTAACCCTTTGATAGCCGTGTGTATTCAGCGGGCTCTGCCAGCAATTTGATTTAAAGGTCATTCTCTCCTATCGATCCGGTTTGGCGAGGGGGCGACGGAGTGGCGTAGGAATTGATCATCTAAAATAGAAGAGACGGTATTTGAGATTGTACAGTCTGTGTAGACCATGCGTTTGAAATCAACTATTTGCAAAATGTTCGGGCGCAAACGAACAAGCTAAAATGTGGAGCAAGCACATCTTCTGCTTCATTCCCACTTCCATGGACTAATCTGATTCATATTAATATAAATTATTTGAATAATGAGGTCGAGTGGTCAGGGCATGTGGGTGGTATGTGTAATGAACCAAAAGGTTAGACGTCTGCGATGTGAACGCACTTCACTTGGCTGCAAATCCCCACAACACAAACCCTCTCACATTTTACTGTCAGCCCTTTGACTGTAGATGCAATATACCATATATAGCATACGTTGTAGTGCGCGTTTATTATTCACTGTGAAGGCCCCGTCGTTAATGGGAGAAATGGTGTTGCATGCTGGAGGTGGAGGGGGTTGCATGGCGCAGCTCCAGAGATGGGAAGGAGAGGCCAGGGAATGGAAATCAATACCGATTCAGGACTCGCCAGAACAGCCTTAACAATGTGGCGCAGACGCACTCTGCATCCTGGTCACACACTGGTGGGAGGTGCAACGCGTCCTCCTGTTCCACATTTTAAACTCTAAACGTGGGCCTATTAATTATAACATAGTCAGATCTAGGGCTACACTTAAGCCGTCGATAATGGTAGCAGGCCAGAGATGTCATCCCATCACTGGGAGCTCCACTCAACACTGGATTTGGACATATCGCCCCAAGCTATAACCTTAAGAAAATGACTGTTGCTTTCCCACAAGAGAATTTCAAAGGCGTTGCTTGTTCACGAAGGTACTTACAGCACGATGCTATGTGCTTAATGAACAACGAGACACTGAAACCGCAGCTGCACTGTTTACTCCCCTATCTTCCCCTCACATATCAATTATTAAAGTTACAATCGATCATTATGTGGGCTAACATCAAGCAAAAAAAAATGTTTTAGATTATCCTGCGTCCATCATACGTCAATGTCACGTCCAATTATATCTATTGGAGTCTTTAAATGACAAAAAGGGCAGTTCTCGATTTGTTTTGTAAAACAGATAACATAATGTTTACCGTAGCTTTTGCATTCATTTCATGTTCTTTCGCTGAAGATTTGAGGAAGGTTGTGATTACCATAGCTTGGGAAGTGGGCTGGAGGATAGCCTGAGTGACAAGAATGTGGATTGTAATATTGATCGCATGCATGGGTGGAAGCTGTTGGATGAAATAATGGTGTTTAGAGACAACACGAATGCTATTAACTAAATATTGGTAAACGTCCAGTCTACCACCTTGAACTGTCCTCCCACAAAACACCTGCATTTCAAACGACTTTCGTCTTTCAGCACCACGGTCAGCACTATGGACAGCTCTGCCTCTTCCTCTAGTCAGGTGAACTTCCAGCAGGATTCATTCTCACGATATTTGCAAATCATAGAATTTCACATTTCAGTTTGCCATGAAACAGATGAATTGGATAGAACTGTTGAGCAATTTAATCAAACACCACATGGCCAGCACTGTTTATTTTGGGGGTGGGGGCAGGAGTATTAGGCCACTCCACGTTGTCCTCTGAAACATATTAAAAATGGCCTCCCACCCTTTTGTGCGTGTCCTGCGGGTCTTGACCTCTGCACACTGGCACGTGCACCATCCATTCACATGGTAATAGAAAAGTCTTGTAGCATGCTTTGGCATCTCATCCCTATCACATGTCAAAGCAACAACATTTGAATGAAAAAACAATATGTTTTGTCTTTTTGTATTATTAATTAGAGAATTATATACATTAGTCATGGTAGTCCTTGCTTTTATCCATCTAAATGTTGTCAACGTTTTGTCATTTAATTGATTAATGGGGAAAAAAACACAAGCCATGGAGCAAAGTGTTTCTTGGGATTTGGGTTTCACTTTGATATTGGAGATTCTAAATGATGAGTGATTAATTATACCGCTTATGAGGACAGTATGGGTCAAATATATAATAGCTTTGAGAGCTTTTGTCACGCCCCCTTTTGAACCAGTCAGTTCTTTCTTCGACTGTATTGTTTTGGCTGTTCTTGTCCCACAGCATGAAAGTACATTGTCTACATAAGTTAATTGGGGCTGAGTTATTAATTATATCTGTGGAGAGAAGAGCCGACCCAGTGTGAGAAAACAGATTTTTGAGCTGCAGAATATCTGTAATGTACAAGTCTAAAGTGGACCCCACCAGAAAGGTTGCACCTTTAAACACTGAATCCAGGGTTAAGTTATTTTCTTATGTAGAAAAGATCTGTATTTTTAAATGCCAGAGACTATGGCAAGTTTAGATAGGCAGAGGTCTTCCAATTCCCGCAGTTTAATGCATTGACAACAAAGAGAAGATGTGGCTGTGTGTTTTTATAACCGTTGTTCTATTTCCCTTGTTTGCGGCTGCTTCCTCCCCCTCAGTAGTAAGCAGAGGCCAATGGGAGAGAGTGCTGAGGCGGGATAATTGATAGATGCACACTGGCTATCCTTATTGATCAGGCCTGTATTGATTCAACCAAATACATTGAGATGGAGTGTGGAATTCAACACAGATACAGGGACGAGTATTGTTTTCATACTTGCTTAATGTAAAATTCCTAAATACTATTGCCCCTTTCTGTCGTAGAGAAAGCCGCTTTGATATATGTTTATATAGACATTTTAAATGCAGACAGAAACATGAGCAGGGCTGAACGCAGGACGCTCATCACAATAAGCCTGTGGGCCTTTCTGTCGCTCTGCTGCTGATGTTGGAGGATGTTGAGCGTGAAGGGTATACCTTAAACCAGCCAGTGCTCCAGTTTTACGCCCTAGACCTCGTTTATGTGTGTGTGTGTGTGTGTGTGTGTGTGTGCGCGCGCGTGCACGTGTGCGTGTGCGTGCTTCTTTGGCTGGCATTTTCACATTAGCTAAGCAGGGCAGCTTCATTGATTTGTGTGACTGTGATGAATTTGGAATAGTAATTTGAATTTATTGATTGATGTGGCCAAGCGAGTATGGCCCAGCCTCACTTTCAACCCCCAACTCCCAATTCGCATGTGCGCCGAGGATAATGGTGATTTTAAATGCAATAAGTAAAATGTTGCAGCGTGCATTTGCATACGAGTCATTTGTCATTTGTGCTCGTTTGAATTTTGCAGGTCTGGATACATAAATGTTGCTCAATGCTTTTCGAAATCGTAAACGGTATTTTAATTTGTGTAATAGAATAAAAGCACAGTATAGCAATTAGAAGAAAATATAATAGCGAAACGAGTGTGTTTATTCATGCCCTGTGTCCATCATGTGAAATATACGGGACCCCGTTGTCAATCGAAGTGGGGTCTTCCTTTATCCTCGCCTTGCACGAGGTGTGGAAGATATAAAACCCCACAGCCCAATTAGCTTTAACAGCAGTGGCACTTAAAGAGACAATTGTGGAGTGTTTAAATCTTTATTTACCAGAACCCCTACTAAATGCGCAAAGGAACAATTTACATGCCATTAAGTGCTTTTCAATAGGGCATTGACTGGGACTAAAATATGCCACTATATCTGCTTAATTGAATTGTTCGCTTAAAGAACGACACAGAAGACCTGATTGACGCTCTCCACACCTCCAGTTTAAGTCACGCGTTTCGTTTTCACTCAAAAGGCAAAGCGGGTTGAGAGCATAATGGGATCAAAACGAGTGGTCTTCATGGGAGAAAAGGGCCAGATGGAGGACGCGTGTCAGAGTCATTGTCCCCCCGCCCCTGCGAAGTGTGGAAGCCGCGCGCACATCGTCACCAAAACGACCCTCACGCGTAATTTCATAAAGTCCAATAAACCAAGCTGGCTCAGAACCAAGTTTGGAAACAAGATAGCACAGAGTTCACTATGGAGCAACTGCAGCCACAGAAAGGCGCATCTGTTTGTGTCTGTGTCTTTCACATCCAAATCGATCATTTATCAGCGCACGCCTCTGAAAAGGGACGCCTGGACCTGGATTATTGATCCATAGGAGGTCACGCTCCCCATCTCTTTGGCCAGGCCTCAGACGAGTCTTGTTTGCAGCGAGCAGCTTTGACAGGAGAAGTCAACTCTGATAAAGCCACTGTGTCATGATTGTGTTATTCTAAAGTAAATGAGACGACTGTGAGTTACACGGTGTTTATAGAGCCAGATCTAATCATGTATTAATGTTCATGGGACAGGGGCGGGGGGTAGGAGTTGGGTCTTTCTACTTTTTTTTTTTTTTTTTTACTATAAGCAGTGCCTAAAACCACTGCATTCTGAGACTGATCCTGCACTGTCTGTTGATCTGCATGGTGTTTGTTTATACTATCATGGATTGCAACATCAATCAGACTATAGATCTCCCAACATTTAACACTCCAACTGTCATGATGAAGTTTTACTCGATATAATCGACTAATAACTTCTAGTAATGTCTGTTTGAGCAGCTATTGACAGTCTCGCCACATTGACTTCTAATTGATCCCTCCACATCACTCAGGTTGGGAGCTGTCTCCTCACTCACCTGCAAGCCTCAGTGCTGACATCCGCTGGAACTCGGGCTCCTGCAGCCACTTCCACATCCTCCGAAAAGTTTCGCGACCTGATTTCAGTTTACTCCATGGTTTTGGATTCCGCAGCAGGTCAGACAAAGTTCCCTGGGATCGGCACAAGATCCTCTGAGCAAAGATGGCCTGTGGGATGCTGTAGCGCTTGAGCTCTGCGGTGATTCTCTGAGCCACCTCTTTGGTGTTTATTTCCTCCACTTGACCTGAGCCTGCGCCCTGACCGCCCCCCACCACCGTCTGTCTGTCTCGCTCTGACAGCATGGAGCCGTTGGCTTGAGAGTGCGGGTGGCTGTGGTGGTGGTGGTGGATACCGTTGAGGGATGTCATCAGGCCTGCCCCGTGGCCTCCAAGTCCTCGCGCCAGGTGCTCTTCGCCTCTGGACAACATGGCAGCATGGGACTCAAAACCTCCAGTGGAGAGCATTTTGTCGTTGGTCAGGTGAGCTCCTGGGCCGTAGGCGCTGAGGGTCTGCTGAGAGCTGTGTAAAGAGCCCAGGCCATTGGACAGAGGTGAGAGGGGTTGCCCCATACCCGACATGTCTTTGGGATAGTGACCATACAGATTGCTCATTGATGCCAGGCTGCGATCATCCCTCATAAGCGTGAAACTCCCGCTGACGTTGCCGGCTGCCAGCCGCTGGTGCGCGGGGTGATGGTGTGCGTGCGGGTGTGGATGGTGAAATTTCTCGGACACGGTTGAAATTGGCGGCAGGTGCTGCAGCGGTGTGAGTGTGGTGTAGGTGCTGCTCAGGCTCATCCCGGAGTCACAGGACATGGTCATGGCGGGATGCAGGGGTCCCGACAGCGCGTGGTCTGTGCGGTAGTCCCCAGCTCCCTCCAGGATTGAAGCCATGCTGGACACCATGGCTGACCGTCCGTGAGACACTAAGTTCCGATGCGACGCTGACGATTGTCGAGCGTGCTGCGAGTTCATTAAGTCACTCGTTTGATGAGAGTGAGACACGCCGTGCAGATTCCCAATGTTTTCCATCGTAAGCTCCATCGTTGAAAGGATCTTTATTTCCACCCCTCTCGCCGTCCGCTCCCCCTCTCCCTCTCACTGGCGCTCTGTCTCACACTCCTTTCCAATAAATTGTCAACGATTTCAAAGCCAAGCCATTGATTGTAGTTGCAACTCTGCAGTCAATCCAGCATGATTTTAAAAGATCGCGTCCCTGCTACCGTAAACCAGTGCTGAGCGGAGGTGTCTGCCCGGGTCTCTCTCGTGTGGTCCACCTTCACTTTAGCAGCTCTGCTCTGTTCTCTGTGTGTATATGAACGTGCCCGCGCCTTGAGCCTGCCTGTGCTCATGCGCGTTCCCGCTGCTCATGCTCGCCCTCGCGCACTGCCGTCTGGGGCCAACCTGACGTCACTGGCCCCAGATGTCATGGGTTGCTCATGTTGCAAACAGAACCTCAGTTTAACCAAAAAACTGATTACACTTGATTAGACACTTGAGATAAACACTGGCTCCAATCAGAAGAGCGGTTTCTGACGCGTGGCCACATGTTCACTGCTCAAGACGATAAGAAGAGCTATGCTTGTTGTTTTCATGATAAAAGTGTAAAACCCGGCGCCAGCCACGCAGCCACGCATGTGACTAAGGTTAAATATTAATA
The DNA here is from genome assembly GCA_964034765.1 of Knipowitschia caucasica. NCBI lineage: Eukaryota > Metazoa > Chordata > Actinopteri > Gobiiformes > Gobiidae > Knipowitschia > Knipowitschia caucasica. Next base: position 50,616,368 of record OZ035824.1, on the reverse strand, counting down.
ATTGACATGTGTCACATCTGACCAGAGTTTAATAAGAAAATCACAGACGAGGTCATGTGGTGCGCACTTGATTCATCTTTATTCATAGGCTGAAGATACAGAAATGCCTTTGGGAGATTACATTTGCACATGCGCAGTGGGTCTCAGAGAGTCCAGCTCTGATTTAGATCCATATGAGCTTTGACCCCGCAGTCTTTTTGCAACACATGTCACAAATGTCAAAACACAACATTTGGGAAGGAAGGCATCAGAGTCACAAGACCAGGAGACACACAGGCCTTTATGTTGAATCGAAAACCCGAGTATTATTATCATTTGAACTTTTTATGTTTTGTTGTCTGTGAACTTGAAAAGACATCTTTTAACTCTCAAGGCCATGGCAACATCACAAAACACCACTTGTATTTTGGTAACAGTTGTAAAATGCTTTTGTTTATAATTGTTGCATAGGGTGAACGTGTCAGGTCAATATGAAAGCCTATGTTTTAGTGTTATGTTCACTGTGCTTGTGATGTTTCTGGCAGGTCCAGAGTCATAGCATTTGGCTTTATCGATGGGAAACTGCTCAGCTCTTCATCATTGTTGTGCGGCCAGATATAGGCCAAAGCACTCTATCCCAGTGCTTTTTACATGTCTGTTAACACCTGTAGATATTATAGAAAACTTAAATGAGGCACTTGTGTGTGTTGTGTTTACTCTCTTTGTGGAGGTCAGTGAGTGTCCCCTGGCCTTTGTGCAAGAGGCTCTGTAAACAATGTGAGCAAGCATGGCATTTTCACCAATGCGATGCAAAATGAGCCCATTAAGATTTCGACCCATGAAAGAAAAAATACATTGCAACAATCCCCGAAGTGACACCCCTAATTATTTACAAATTACGCAAAGATAATTGAGCTGAGCAGAGTTTACAAACACGCCAAGTCCATCCATATGAGCGCAGATGAAGTGCAGGTATCAGTGGCCTTGGCAGCCTCTCCTAACAGCGCCTCTGGAGCATGTGGCCTGCGGGGGACAGGGCTTTTGGCTGTGCCAACAAGAGAGAACAGTGGTGTCCGGTTGGGTTAATGTCCCCGTATTGATCTCAGCAACCACTGCTATCGAAAATGAATTACCGAAGCCCGCTCAGCAGCGTATCCGTCATCTGTGCTCAGCCAGCCGGCCACAGCAGCTTATTGGGTGCGCTGGTGATGGATGTAGACTTTCACTGCGGCTCCTGCTGCTATTCACCGGGGCTTACAAACAAAACACACGCGCGGAAAGTTTTGGACTTTTCTAAAGATTTGAAAGTCTCCCATAATTTCTCTTGTAGTTCAACGCTAATGAGAAGTTACTTAGAGAACAAGGCTGAATCCGGGTCAGCAGGCCGTGCACAGGGATCATAGTATTATCCCCACTCAATCAATCCAGGATGAATCCAGCCATAAGCCAAAATAAAGCCGGCATGCAAAGTAAACCTTTTCTTTTCCACAAAATCTATGCTGCCGCCTAGAGCTCGGTCTGAATTTGAGTATAGTTCTATTAGTGTTAGATTTTTTAGAATACTCAAGTAGCTAAGATATATCCTGTGGCAAAAGCGCTATGAAAATGAAACGCGTCGATAGACTGTGAGAGGGCTCCGCGGAACTGCTGATTTATTTCAGTCTAATCTGGGCCCAGTTGTGACTTGGAGCTCATGGCGTCCACTTCGCACATCATTAATTTGTACATTTACGCAAAATGACAAAAGTCCATATTTTATAGCAGATAGTTTGAGTTGTGGAGTAGTTTTATTAGGACCAAAGTTGTATCTTTAAGTACTGCTGTCGTTTGCTGATCACCAAATCGATATATGAACCCGGCGCATGGATCGAAACATTTCTTGATGATCGATAGAGCCTAGAACGCGCTGTGCACAAATGCCTTAAGTACTTTTTATGTGTTTGACCCCTGTCAACAGGCACTATCATTACCGGAAGAAAGTCATAAAAGTTTGGGTGCTGTGCGGAAATAAAATATCTCAATAACGAATAGAGAAAAATAGATGGAAATTAAACATTTTTGTATAATTATTTAGTAACTATTTATCATTTACTTATGATTGATATTATTATTATTATTATTATTATTATTATTATTATCATTATTATTGTTATTATTATTATTATACACGATGGTTATCTGTGTTTTATTTCTAAACAATTATTTTTTAACTATTATTATCATTATTATGTTTTTGTCATTTATTACTATATTTATACAATAATACTATATCTATATTGATAAAACTGTACATTGTATTAGGTCTGAAATAATGGCGTGACGCGCGGATGTTCAGTGAGTGTTGGCGTACGCTGATCCAGTGGCCACGTACAGCGACGCACTAATCTTCTCGTGACTTTCTTGAATGACTCCTTGGCAGATGCATCACGCTTAATGTATTCCAAAGTATATTTACTCGAATCTGGCTATTGGCAAAAGTTAAGCAGCAGTGTTAGTAGCGCAGCATTGATCAGGCCTGGGAGCAGGAGTGCGAGACATCATATATAGTGGAAACTCTGCCATGTGGCTTGTTTGCCCGTGGCTTTGCTCTAAGTAACTACGTGTGGGCGTGGGATAGATTTACGCCAGCAAAGATCGCCAATTTCCACTAATAGGCCATAAAGCGAAGTCCCTATAATAAACATAATCACATCGTATCTATATAGCCGTGCATTGGTCACACACAGACACGCACACACACACACACACAGACACGCACATACACTGACACACACATATACACACAGACACTGCCCTTTGCTACATACACGCTCTTAACATTTTTTTTTTGTCGTTCCTTATCCTTAGACACGCACAGACACGCACAGACACGCACACATAGACACGCACGACACACACACACTGCACTTTGCTACACGCTTTTTGTCTTAACATAATCACATCGCATAGCCGTGCATTGTTTACGCACATACGCACACATAGACACACACAGACACGCACAGACACACACAGACACACACAGACACACACAGACACGCACAGTCACGCACAGACAGCACACACAGACACACACACACAGACACGCACAGACACAAACAGACACGCACAGTCACGCAAAGACAACACACACAGACACGCACAGACACACACAGACACGCACAGTCACGCACAGTCACGCACAGACACACACAGACACTGCACTTTGCTACATACACGCTCCTAACATTGTTTTTTTGTGTCTTTCCTTATCCTTAGACTTCTAACTTATCGCCTCTCAACAATTTCAGGCTACAGGCCAAATCAATGACCCCCCAACCCCACCTCCATCTGAATGTTGCATGTTTGTCCTGTTAAATGGTTGAACGCAGTCAGTATTTTTGTGTGAGCGCTCATTTCTACTGCAGAGGCCCATAACTGTGCACGCTGAATCGCGGTGTTTGGAAAGCGTTTGCCTGCAGTTTGTTAAGGAATTAGTGTGTTCCTATAGATTATTATTTAGGTAGATTTGCATTTGAAAGCAGCCAGCAATAGAGGAGCGTATAGTGATCAATAGCCCTGGTGCCTCATCGATCCATCCGCAGTCTGATCGATTGGCACATAGAATTGGGCGGATTGTATTTTTCTTCTTTTGGCTTGTTCTGAAAATGAATGAAAGTTCAAGTGAAAATCACATGTGGCCGCGTGGAAGAACAACAGGTGTTAATTGAGGCCTGCAGTCTGACCAATTCAATAATCAACATGTAATGGCTGGGCTTATTCCAATATATAGCCATGATAAAATCTTAAAACGCGCTAGAAGTTCACCTGAAGAATATATAAATTATCTTAACGTGTGTTTTTTTGTTTGTATTTTATTGCCGCTATTTCACAATTGATCAATCTTGTTAATTTAATTTCTCACTTCCTGCTGAGCATAATTCGATTTATAAACGCATTTCCCGTTGCGTCATTACGCTGTTCATTCACGCTTCGAGTTATCGATAATAAATGTCTTCTGTCAGATATAGGCCGAACTTATTTTTCTCATACGAAAGGTCACGCGAGCATCGGAATAATTTGAATTGTGACAAAATGTTGGGGAAAAACAGTCATTATTCGAATCTGATGTCCACGTGATCGATACAGCTACTAATCACGAACAAAATCAATTAGGTATTGATTTAAAACAAAATTATAGGAGGCAATAGGAGCCGTTTTGAGCCTTTACAACTTCCTCTACACCTGCCTGTGTCTGTGTGCCTTTGCTGAATTATTTTTAAACAATTTTAAGATGTCCCTTTGTTGTAATTTTGTCTAAATTATTATTACCAAAAATAAATTCATTTGATAGACATAGAAAGAATCAAACCATGACTTTTTTTTTTTAGGCAGGATTCACACACACTTTATATAATATTTAGGACACTTTTGAGACCCACATTTCAGCTCATATAACACACACACACACACACACACACACACACACACACACACACGCACGCCCACATACGCACGCACGCACGCACACACACACACACACACACACACACACACACACACACACAAAGCAATGTCCTTTTCCAATGAAGCTGAAATGAATTGGAACAACAAACATGATAACAAATGTTATTTTTTTAGTCTACAGCTTTGTTTGTGAAATCAAGACACACACTCCTGTTATGTGACTTTAACACAACATGCATCAAAGGCATCAATTTGCAATTCTATTTTCTGTTTAAACAACATGTGCTTTTTGCCGTAAACGCACTCTTTCAAGTCTGAGATTGATTCGTATCCATGCTTTGGGGGAAACAATACAATATAACGCTTTGTATTATGCATTTTTATTTTCAATTCAACAGAGAAAGACGTCCAGACACACACACACACACACACAAACACACACACACACACACAGAAAATGGATTTAAACTATACAGCTATTGTATTGTACGTTGGTTGGAAAACGCCTGTTTATAATATAAGTAATGATATGTAATATGTATAATCTTTGTGTTCTGCATTTCACTGTTAAAACTGAATAAATAGTTCCATGCATTAATTGCCGAATCAGTTTTTTAAAAATATTTCATTTCTACCAAGTTGAGCTATATCCTTAACCTCTAATATGCTAATAATATACACAATTTTTCCTGCATATTGCTCAGATATAACAGGTGATTCAAACAAAAACAATTCTATGCTAGACACAGTCAACGCTGCATATGTTCAGACCTTATCTCATTGCCAAGGGGATATGTTTGATAAATAATTCAACTTAATCATTATTTGTATTTAAGTCGCTCATTGAAAAATAACAAAAATCTATGTCGACTAGAGCTGTTTTTGCCCATGAAGATAATTTCACTTGTTTGCCTACAGGCTGGACCGTCCATACATTCATCACGCTGCATAGACTTCAGATTAGAATGATTATAGATTGTGTGTGTGCGTTATCTCACCGGCTAGTTAAGAGCATTATGCACAGTTTGCTCTCCCCGTTGCTCCTTCTGCTTTTTAAGCCCGTAGATTTCTGCCTTTTTAAGCAGTGCTAACGCTGGATTTATTAGGGCTTAAAGCATAGCCGACACATCTTCCTCAAAGGGGATCAGACATTAAGTGTAGATCAAAAGGATAAGGCCTTAAAAACAGAACAATGCATTATTCCCACACGACCATGTTAATACAGGGATTGTACGCAAAACACTGGAGATGCTTTTCTTTTTGTTAAGCGCTTGGAAATTTGCATCTGTGTCCAATAATCATGATGGGAAAAGACAGTGTAAATTGTACGGCTTAAACACAGCAGGAGGATGAGAAAGTTTCAAAGTTTTAAGGAGGATTTTCCAGTCCCATTGTGGTTGTCCTGCGAGTAAACTCAGTGTAGAACGAATTCATTCCACATTACACAGGCTCGTGCTGCAGCAGTGCCACAGAGAAGATATTTTATACAGAAGTAATTAAAGAGCACGTGATATTAAATTATTGATTTATAATTTTGACCTATTTTGATTGAATGAGAAATGATTCAGATATAATTAAAGTTTTGCACCATTTTTGACTCAAAATGGGAAAATATGTTGAGATTTTGTGTGAGTAGAGCAGCGTTTTACACATGAGGACATCACAGTGCAGAACAGACTAACAGGACTCATCCTGAAGTCTTTAATAATGGTTTACTCGACAAAATTAACATATATTCTTATAATTAAATATTTGTAAATTTCTCCATTGTGTGATCAGTAAAGTCTATCTTTTCTTATCTTGTCAATTAAGGAGGAGTTGAAGGACTTTCATCCCAGTTTTGCACATGGTTGCCTGGTGACCTCCCTACTGTGACTTCATCAATCACAACCAGGAAGCAAAATCAGAAATCTAGAAATATGATGGAACTGGGAAATTATTTGCAAATTCTTAAATGTGCTGTTATAAAAAAGACTGGTTAGAGATCTCAAGTACTTCAAATCCACAATGGAACAGCCTGCATCAAGACAAGCCGACGGTTTTGTGGAGGTTTCTCCTGACTTCCACATGATTGAAAATCTGTGGGTGGACCTTGAAATAGCACTGTGAGTGTGCAAGTAATTAATAAAACTCTTGCTCGGAAGAATGGAGAAAAATCTACACACTTAAAACTTAGCTGTTGTACTTGTCAACACGGTGCGACTGCGTTTCCAAACTACTTTGCTATGACTTTTTTTTACAACGTCTCATCTATAGTTTCACATTGGGGATAATCTCATTCCTCTATATTCTTTGCACTGATAGATGTTTGTGGTTGGAGTGATTAAAATTGTGATTAAATTGTTTTGCCTGGAATGTAAAAAGGTCAAAATTAAGACATTTCATTGACATAAGCAGATAGCCCCAGGTGTCTCCAACCTTTATCGCCCAGAGAGCTACTTTCCCTGAGCGATAAAGGCAGAGAGCTACTCCTTTAAGCAAAACTGGTGATATATTGATGTGAAGGAGCCTGATCTCGGAAACAGTCATTATTTATCATCACATAATAATAATACAATCTGAAATATGAAGTATATTAATTGATGTGTTTCTTTTTAAAACCTTTGGCGAGCTTCCTGGAACGGGGTGGCGAGCTACAGGTTGGAGACCCCTGATCTAGCCATTTCTCTCCAGCAATAAGTTCCAATTAAACAAATGACGAATCAGAGTTTGTGTTCTGTGGAAGGTAAATAAACGCCCGCCGCCTCCTTCCAGCTTACCAAAGGATTTAGACATTTCAAATAATCCCCCAAATATTTACCATTGTGCACTAATAAATGGACATTAGATTGTTTACAGTTAGATATAACCCATAAAGCATGTCACAATTGTACAAGATTTTCTTTTGTTCTGCTTAAAGAAGGTTAATGGTTTTGCATTTTTAAGCATTTTAAACCTGGAGTTGTCAATATCAGGAACTTCTGGCACAAACGTGTAACTTAGCTCAGTCCTGTAATAGTGGTAAATATCGTTTTACCGACATCACACTCAGTTTTCTGCCGTTTAGAACAAAAGCATGGTTCGTGGATGAGTTTGTTCATTTATCCAGTGAAGTGACATTTTTTTACAATCGCTTGTCTGTGTTTGCACATGACCCTCAGGAAACAACTGCACAGTATGTTGAAAATACATGCTCTAATCAAAAGTGAATTCAATTTGTTTTATTGATAACAACAAACTTTTCCTGAAAAAAAGTTTACACATTCACAGAACATGTTTTCTTGTTGCCCAAAACCCTCTGAACTGACGACATTTATAGTCAACTCTAAAAAGCTGTTGTTTTTTTCTGTTTTCCATCTAAAAGTGTGAATATGATGTCCTCATTTATTTATTTATTTATTTACACAAAGTTTCTCATCTTTTCTGCAAAAAGAGTCAGATTTGGAGTTTTTGGCGCTCCTCCTTTGGCTCAGCACATAAAACGGTGACACAGCTCCAGGCAATAAAAGAGAAAGTAAAAAAAAAACACACACAGAATCATAACAATGACCTACTATAATCCTGGCACATATATCAAAAAACATTCCACAACGCGCTTACAACTGCGCGGCGCACATTCAAACCCGGTAAACATTGAAAAACCCCCCTGACAACAGCAATCTCCAAAGCATTTTTGCCTTCTGCTTTACACAACACTGGCAGCGCTGGGACGCTCGCTCGCACATGAAAGGGAAGCCTGTATCAGTCAGAATAAATGCGAAATCTAGTACAATTGGTTTTTGCTTAACCCACCCACCTACCCATGCATGAGCCCGCCCGACCCCTCCCGCGCCGGGCCCCCACCCTGCACGCCCGATAGAGCACCCGCGTTGCTAGGCGACAGAGGGAGAGATGGATTGAGGAGACATAGCCGATCAATGCTATAGAGAGAGAGAGAGAGAGAGAGAGGGGAGAGAGCGCGAGGGGCTAAAGGATGGAGAGGAGGGGAGGACAGAATGCAGAGTGATTGCGGTCGAATTGAGGCTCCAGTTGGGGCTCGCGCACTCTTTTCAAACATCTATCTTTGTTAACTGCTGCACGCCTTCCCAAAATAAATCCATCTCTGCAGCTGTCCACCTTTCCATCTCTGTCCGGCCACTGTATGCTTTAATACTTTTATCACCGCAAATTACAGCCAGTGCCGATTGAATGCGCCCTGGCTCAAAAAAAAAAAAAAAGAAAATGTTAATTGTATAATGCGTCGGCTGTGTTGCTTCCTCCATTAGTCAGTGCGCACACAAACACACACACACAAACGCACACATGCAGATGCCCGGCTCCCGCACATGGCCCACTGCTGGGTGTTGAGCGCATCGACTGACTATTGATCCCACCACTCACCTCCCTGCAGTCAGCTCTTGTCCTACATAGCATGCCCTGTCTGATTTCTCCCTTAATGGCTTTTATCCAGCTCCAATCTTTATTTAAACTGAAAAGTAGGAATTAGCACCCACTTCTGTCTGAGTCTCTCTTACCTTTTCTCCTCGCTGTCATCTCGGACTAACTATTGGCAAGTAACGCTTGATTGACCCTTCTGTCTTCCTCCCTTGGCTATGATTAGTTTCCCATTCAGAAGCAAACGTTTTACAGTGCTCCACCTGGATCTTTAACAATTGGATCTTTTATATAAATAATGCACTATATGCACCAGCGCCTTGTCTATGGAGCATTCAAACACACTTACATGTCATTAATCAAACATACTATTATGAAATAAGTTATTTCAAATGTTTACTGCTGGGACCGTCCCATTGGCCTAAAAGCTTTATTCTCAAAATGAAAGACATTTATTCTTGCACTGACTGCTTTTCATATTGATGCTTCTTCCTTATTGTGATCAGACCACCACAGCTCAGGAGGAACCCTGGGCACTGCTGTCATCCTTTTCGATTGCATTTGATTTGTTGTTCATAGAGGGAAGAGATGGGAACAGTCTCTTATCTTGGTCCAGCAGAAACAAGGCGTACCAAATAAGACACGTCGGACTATCTGTGCTGGCACACACAATAGGGATTAATTGATCCCCTAATACCACAGATAAATCAATGCTTGTCTTCCCCCTGAGCTCTGCACCAATCGTACAAGCCGCCATTTGATCAACAGAGCATCTTTGACCAATGGGAAGAGGAGGGGAGGTGATGGACAGCAGCCGAAGAGTGATCCCAAAAACAATATCTGGAAGTGAGGTCTATCAGAAAGCAATTGTGGGCCGTGTGGGGTGGGCATTATTGTTCGACAACACAGAACATTTACTCAGAGGTAGAGGATGGGTTTACATGTGCTGAGTCAGATGTAACAGCAGTAATCGTACTCAAAACACTGATTCACCATGACCGATTTGCCGTTGAGCTCAAACCAGCAAGAGTTGTCTTTCATTAAAGGTACACTGTGTAGTTTTTGCTCCCATCTAGCATTGAGATAATGTATTGTAATTGACGGTACTACGGTGGCTTCTCAGGACAATGTGTGGTCTTTGACAGTGGTCCCCAACTCCCGCTGAAACTCCTTTTTGTCCCTTATCAACCACTGTATTTCAAGATGGTGGATTGACATGTAGAGTCCTCCAGCCTCATGGACATTTATAAGTCAATGTCTAAGCCTATAACAACTCAAAAACATGGTGGAGGTAAATATTATGTTATTGGTAAACATGTTTGTTTTTTTTTTCATTTGGAGCAACGGTAAAAATTACGCAGAGTACCTTTAAGAACCTAAGCCGACAGAAGCAACCAAAGAAACATTAGTGGAACCAGCTGTTTTCTATCCTGCTGTTTTGGACAGAATACTGCAAATGTAATTAAATACTGAAGTGAATCATTAATGAGCTGCTCCATTACTGACAACCAATTTAATGATTTATTTATTTTACAAAGACTTTAAAAGCGGTTTTATGACTCGGATAATCAAGGAATATAAAATTGTCTACATAATATTTAAACAGATTTTTAATCAAACAACCAAATGTGTCAGATCTTGTTTTCCAGGAGCTTTTTTTTTCGGTCAAATGTATACAAAATCTTATATTCACTGAACTTCAGATTTAAACTAACAAATAATCGAATTGATAATTGGCCAACTAATCAATCATCAAAATAATTGTTATCGATAACCCTATCCGGAATTTAAATGTATTTTGTTGCATAATATACTGCATGGATTCATTGGAATAATTGAAAGCTTTTACACAAAAACGGAAAATATTTGTAAAACTTAAAGGTACAAATCTATCTGAAACTAATTTGAGAAGTAGAAATTGATTTGAACAATCGTGATCATTCCTGTTCAGTTAGAAGCCAAATTTTGACAAAGGAAAAATGGAAGACAAAAAAAATCCTTTGAGATGTTTATAGTGCGAAGACCGAGAAAGTTTCACATGTTTACTGAGACATTTTGCCACATTTTTGCCATAACAAAGCAACAGTAAACATTTGAGGGCAAACTCTGGCAGGCATCAGTTATCACCCACAGAGCAATGAAACAAAAAGAATTATGAAACGCCTTGTAAAAACCGCCTCAGCGAATGCATGAAGCAAGAGTGATGGCTTCTGACATAAAAATCTGCGAGCTGAGCGTAATATATGGTCAATACGTGATGACTAATGTTACTTTTGTGGCAATATCCCCATAAGCACACACACACACACACACACACACACACACACACACACACACACACACACACACACACACACACACACACACACACACTGCAGCCATTTTCTCACAGTTTGGCCCATCTTTTCAACACGCTCTTCCCCCTATATTCTTTCTTATCAACACCACTACCTTGGCATTTTCTGTCTTTCCCACAAACACTTTTTCTCGTACGCCTCATATAATAACGGGCTAAAAATATGCCTTGTTTTTTCTCTCCTTTTTTTCTGATATTGATTTTGCCCGTAGCATTGTCTATGGAGAGAAGAGGGAGAGAAGGGAGAAGCAAGATGGAGGACGCTGGAAAAGCAAGGACGGCAAAGCGGTAATGTTGTCACTTTGGCTTTATTGTCTAAAAGAAGCGTTTCATCATTCCACATTTGCTGGCCTGTTTACGGTTTGTGCCAGTCCCAAGCACAGATAAATGTAAAAAGGTCATTCTGGGTTTTAAGAATACATCTGTTAAAAATATGTAATGAAAAGATACATTTACAGGAGTGCATCAGAATATAGTTGTTTTTTGGGGATACAGGGTGCATTACCAACCAAACTGTGGCACTAAAATTAAATTCAGAACAAAAGTGATTGGACAATGTTTAAACATAAAACATGTATTTTGCACATAAACTATGCCTGAATTTATTTTGAGAGTCCCTGATGTGATCTGTGTCATCACAGCTAACCCTTTTCTTTGCAAACTGCTCTCGGATTGATGAAAAATTCATAATGAATGATCTTTTGTTGTACATAGACTTTTATGACTCAGATAATTAGATAATAACTGTAGAATGGGTCCTATATTCACTGAGCTTTGGCATCTAAACAACTAATCGATTAATTGAAAGAAAAAGCAGCCAATTAAACGATTATCAAAAAAATCCTTATTTGCCGCCCTAATCAAAACATAATAAATTATAGAAAATAGCCGTGTCAGCTTTACTCTGTAACTACCTGTAAATACCTGCTGCAGTTCATGTTCTGGCCGAGCGTCAGAGGACACCAACATCTTCTATCGAGCGCTGTCCCACCTGGAGAAGCCCGGCTCCGCTGTGAGGATCCTGTTCTTCGACTCATCCAGTGCCTTTAGTACCATCCAGCGGCGGCTTCTCAGGGACGAGCTGGAGACGACCTCAGTGGATCCTGGACTCCCTCACAGACAGACCCCAGTTTGTCAGAACCAGGGACTTTGTGTCTGAGGTCCTGACCTGCAGTGTGAGTACAGAGGACTATCACAGGACTTTGTGGACTGGTGTCAGCGGATCCACCTCCTCATTAATGTGGGTAAGACCAAGGAGATGGTGGTGTACAAGTACCTGGATGTTACACTGAACCACAAACTGGACTGGACTCACAGAAGGGCCAGTCCCTCTACCTCTGGTCTTTTGGAGTGTAAGGGCCTTCTATGATTCTGTGATGGCATCAGCCATCTTGTACAAAGTGGTATTTTGGAACAGCAGAATCACAGAGAGGGGAAATACAAGAACCAAACTGGACAGGGTCATCAGAAGTCCAGCTCTGTCCTGGGCTGTCCCCGTCTATCTATAGATTTAATCATGCGGTTCTAAAAGCATACATTTCTTTGCATGAGAGTATTTGTTTATACTATGTGTATATATATATTGAGGTTTATCAATCTAAAGAAATACAGATTATATTATATTCTTCCAGTAGAGTTGTGCAATACTAAATATCCACTTATCGTATTTTGTGTTTGTGTGCACCTCATTTCTCCTGTTCTATAATCTGTGATGCAACACTATGGGAGATTCATTTTTATATACTTCTACTTCTACTCCAGACAAAACTCACTGAGACGTGCTTGGCTGCGCCCACCACTCAAAAGCCTTTGTCAGAGCATTGTCCACCTCAAGTGAAATGCCTTTCAATTAAGTAGAGTCACTAAGTAGCACTTACAGCAGCTCCCATTCCCACACTGTATGTGCATTTAATAATAACCTGCTGAAACCAGAGCAGCCTTACAATTGCAAATATGTTCCAGATCAGCTTTTCAGGGAAAATGGTGGACTCTTTTGGCACTGGTGTATAATGGGAACGGAGAGAGCTGATCAATAGGCTATTGATCGGTGCTGGCCAGAGTCTGGGGAATTGAGAGTGAGAATCGCTGGGTAGTAGTGGCAGGGTGGGGGTTGGCTCCAGGTTGCATTTTTAAAACGCTCTATTTCGGCTATGACAAATAGTCCAGTTGAAGAAAAGAGAGACGAAAATACTGAAGGATTTGAAGCGATGGAGAGAAGTCGTGTTGTGTTCGCTGAGAGCTCCCCGGCTCCCTGATGTTACAAGATGTGGGAGACTTAAAAAGACAAAGACACCGGCTTCTGTTCGCATGTTTGAGTAGAGACACAATTCCAGAACTCTGAACTGAACATTTACAGTCCATTCCTGCATTTGATATATCACCTCTAGCCCAGTCATATCTGATCTTTACTGCAGACAGTCTTTTAAAGGAGGTTTTACCGTTTCTGCGCTTTCATTTCATCCGCCTGTCAGTTCTATTGAATTTCTGAGTGTAAACATGAAACTCATCCACACGTTCCACACTTAAAAGGTAAGAGATCACCACACACATCCAGATTCAATAAAATACATTGGCAAATGGGCCTTCGCATGCAGCCGAGAGTCGATATTATGAATTGTCAAAAATGTATTGGCTTTTGTTATGCATTTCAATGAGACAGGTTTTCATCCAGTAACAATAATACTTGGCACTTGTCATTTTCTGGGTTTGTACAGTGGACTTTTTTGAACGGCCCTGTGAAGACATTACCGTAATGTATTTTTGTGGGAAATGAGAGTAGCGGTCATATTGGATATTATGATTTGATATTGTCTTTGTCCCGTTTATATCATTTGCATTTTTCCTGAGATGTCATCGTTGGCGGGAAGTTTCTCTTTTTTTTCCAGAATAGAGATAGAACACACAGCTCATCTTCTCAAACCATAGCTTTTGCTTCTTCTTGGGGCTGGCGCAAACACATTATTTTCAATTGAGCTTTTTGTTGTCAAACTTGTGCATACCTTAAAATATACAGTAATGCACTGATAGAAAAGGGCTTGGATGCAGTCGTTTACTTGGCTCCAACCCCTCTCTTTCAACATAACACACACACACACACACACATACTGCCGGCATGTGGGGCTTTTTCTTCTTCTTTTTTTTTGTGTGGAAAATGTGACGAAAAAGATCAGTAAAAAAACGATAATTATAACGCTAGGCCTTCATTCAGGTCACGCCATGTTAATTGATATAAAAGCAGTGTTTGCTCACACCAACCATCTCTTATTCCATTATTTATTATAATTACACTCTCTAAAACATGACATTGTGTGTAGGGATATTATTCTCGAGATCATAAAAAAAAAACATCAAATATAAAAAAATAATGTGTCATAATTGTTATTTAAACCTGTGATTGCAGCCTTTTTCCAATGACAACAACCAAATCCACCTTTTCCAATGAACCTCTGGCTGTTCAGTGTCTCATTGGCATTTTCTGTCCCATTCAAAATGTCAAATGACTCCAACTCCAACTCTCTGAACTTTCCAATTAGATTAGTTTGCTCCACTCGATACAAACAAGTCTATTTTTTGAACATCAACAAACTCACATATTCATGCATACTATCCCGAATACAAGAAGTGCTGTGTGTGAAATGCGTGATAGGAGCTCGTAAACATGGGCAAAACAAGCTGAAAGCGTTAGCTGCTGAGTTCAGACCAACTGCTGGCAATGGAAAGCAGTTAGAGCACCAGTGTGTAAAGGCCCCTGAGAGGAACTTATACCTCAGTAAAAATTCAGCTGTAAATAATGTATTGAATGCAAACTTAAGGTCCACGGGGAGATATGGATAGCCTCATTACTCTTTTAGTTTGTAGGGCTTTTACGTAGTCTCCGAACAATCGACTCTGCCTCTCTCTCCCTGTTTTGATTTAAAGATGCTTTTACCTGCGGATATTGTTATGGATATAAGTATTGTTTTTTTTTATTTTCTACACATTGCCCTTAGGTCTGGAGGGCTGTTAGCTCATGCACCCACCCACATGCTCTGTGCCCTGCTAATGCTGTGTGCCTGCATGTGTGTGTGCCTGTGTGTGTGTGTGTCTGTGTGTATGCTTGCCCTCTTCGCTGTATGCATTGATCTTCGCACAGGATGTCAAACATTTTAGCGGCGATCTTGTCCTTGTTATTGCCTCGCACAGCCCGGTTGTTAATGCATTAAAAATCGTTTGTCCCTAGCTTCCCAAACTTATCTCCCGCTACTGCCCCGAGCAACACAAGAATACCCCTCCAACGTAGTGCATGCAACCACGGCCACCCCCCCTCACACACACTCTACCTACTTCGCTTCCATCCTCCTGTCTCAATCAATCTTTACGACACCCGGTTGCATCTCTCTAATGTTTCCGGACTTGAGCGTATCCCCGTTCAAAAAATCTTAATTAAGCCCGTTCTGTGTGTTTACTGTTGGGCAAATTACAATCTGACAGGGCTAATAAAACAACAGTAGTGCGAGGAGGCCTGGAGAGGAGCACTTGCCATGGCTTATCATCTCCTCTTCTCTGTGTGGCTCTCAGGTTGTCAGGCTGGAGAGACCAAGGAAGAGCACTGGTATCGGTTGGACCTGCTTCCGGCTTTAATGTGGCCGTTTGTTTAAATAGACTTGTGTTATTGGGGCAGAAGTGGAGTTTGCGGAGGCAAAATTGAGTAGCAATAACATGACCTCCGATGACTCAATGAAGCTTTCTGCAATCTCCTCAGGTAAGTATGGGTATAGCTATAAAGTATCAAGAGAAAAAGTAAGTAAGTAAGTAAGTAAGTAAGTCATCTTTATTTATATACCGCCTTTCACAGACCAGAGTCTCAAAGCGGTTTACAAGTGTTATTTTTTGGGCATTTGTCCACTCACTCCACACAGAAATGGGAGTGGGGTCGCCAGTACAGGCAGACCTATTGTACATATTTTTAGTGGTAGGGGAAACCGGAATACCCGGAGGAAACCTACGCAGACACAGGGAGAACATGCAAACTCCACTCAGAAAGGCCCTGGTCCGACCGGGATTCGAATCCAAGACCTTCTTGCTGAGAGGCGAGAGTGCTATCCACTCTGCCACCGTGCCGCCCAGTGAAAAGACTATTCACTAACCCATAAACTGTACTATTAACAAAAATGGCTCGCCCTCAGCTGACGGGAAATCTGCATAATTCACAAAGGCGGTTTATCACTCGTTTGTTAACATGAACCGTTTTTCTTCTGAAATCCATTGGTGTTCTATGAATCTACTTTAGTGCAACAAACTCGCACCCACTCTACATAACATGTTCTGATTGGTCAGAACACTCACTGTTGTGTAATTAGGCACATACACCATAAGTCCTGAGTGGACCAGAACAAGCCTCTTCCACACATTTTGGAAGCGGCCCATCCTCAACTGAGCACATTCCACTGGTTTGAATGCACCACCGTCTTGAAGACCTGGGTCCCAAATTAAGGTGAGGTTAAAGTACACTTTATGGTCCTCATATTGGAAACATATCCTCTGAATTTGACTTAACTTTCAATGTCACAAAGGTCTTTGTCAGAAGCAGTGTTCGCCCGTAAACCCATCTCCAGATGTAGATGTTTGGCTTGGTCAGGACCACTGGAACTACTCTTGAACCCTCTTGGTATTAAGCATCACAAACCTGTCACATTATACACACTATCATAGAATGTAAGTATTTCTGACTCCATCCATAAAAAGTGTGTTCAATACATTTCTGATTAATTCATGAATTTCACTTGTCCAGATGCACATGCAAGGCTCCACTACACATGGTGCCTTCAAAATACTACCATGTTTTTTTTTCTAAGATTACAGATTTCCACTGGAAGAAGGTTGATGGAAGATGTTTTTTTGCTTTGCACTGAGCTGTTGTCTGGGATTATACTAATGGAAAGTATTACAGTTACTATTAGATCCAGAATATACAGTAACCATGGCAGTAATGAAAAAAGGACTCAGCACGGTGGCTGAGTGGATAGCACTCTCGCCTCTCAGCAAGAAGGTCCTGGGTTCGAATCCCGGTTGGACCAGGGCCTTTCTGAGTGGAGTGGAGGTGCTCCGGTTTCCCCTACCACTAAAAATATGTACAATAGGTCTGGCATGTGCCTCCTGTACTGGCACTCCCAAAAATAACAATTGTAAACCGCTTTGAGACTCCAATGTGCAGTGAAAAGGCGGTATATAAATAAAGATTACTACTACTACTACTTATTCAACTAATATTCTCGGCTGCTCAACAATTAATTCTAAGATCTCAATAAAATACGCATGAAGTCTCAAAATGTTATCAGTGCCTTTTTGTTGCATTTGGAAATGTTGGAACAGAATACATGCCTTTTTTTGGTAATACCTGTTCCCATAATCTTATCGTACAAAGTCCTTGCGTGTGATTTTTGATGATGAAGATTCATGGGGCGCGTGGCTGCATGACAACTGCTCCAGATATGAGTCATACATCACCATGCACATCAGCATCTTTCTTCATTTAGATATTGAGCTGCGAGCGCTCCTCACTCCACAATCCATAGCCAGGACTGGGACGCTCTTATATCTCTATTTCGCTGCTCTTTTCGACGGTCACTTCTTCTGTCTTTGCCCTGTCCCCAAAAGTCATTTTTCAAAAGGAGGTGTTCTGCTGGAAAGGCTGTCATTTCAACCTGATGTAAGCAATAGGAGGTTTTGAATGCACAGGGAAAAAAATGGAGCCATTGAATTCAACAATGAGAAAAAATGAGTTGGTTTTGCTCTTGGAAGAAGGAACAGATACGTCAGCTCAAGCCGCTCTGAAATGTACTGTTCAAATTGCACAAGTGTGTTTATTGACCTGGCACTGTCCTTAAACAAAGTGCAAAAATTAAACGTAGAAATTGAAAAATATATAATGGTTTTGAGTCTCTTCCATTGTCTAATCTTGAAAAAAGCAAAAACAGTGCTTTTTTTTACATAAACCTGGTCACATGTCGGCACGGTGGCTGAGTGGTTAGCACTCTCACATCTCAGAAAGAAGGTCCTGGGTTTGAATCCCGGTCGGAACAGGGCCTTTCTGAGTAGAGTTTGCATGTTCTCCTCGTATCTGCTTAGGTTTCCTCCAGGTACTCTGGTTTCCCCTACCACTAAAAACATGTACAATAGGTCTGGCATGTGCCTCTTGTACTGGCGACCCCGCTCCCATCTCTGTGTGGAGTGAGTGACAAATGCATTCTCGCGGACCCCACTTTGGGAGACACTGGTACAGACTATATAACCACCGAGGGCCAAATGAAAGATCAGATTTTGTAGGATTACAAAATCTGGTTATGTGGTCGGTATCGGGGCCCCCAAGGACTCTGTTGCCTGGGGCCCTGGGGTACCCTTGGAACGCCACTGCCTCCAGCTCTACCCTCCTTTGTTTTAACCAAATAACAGGTAGGCAGAGAATGTCTCCACTTATAATTAGAGCAAAGGAGTCAATAGAGGCCAAAACTACAGGGCTGCAGCTCCAAGAGTCCAACCCTTTGTATGAACAATACAATTACAATACAATGTAATTTTGTATAGCCCTAAATCACAACAGAAGTCATCTCAGAGACTTAACAAAACCATTGAAATCCCCAACACAGATCAGAGAATCAACAGTTAAAACACATAAAGAACATAGAACACATGTTGATAAATGTCATACATGTAGTAGAATGTTAAAGTTTCCTGAATCATCCCCTTTTTGTTGGACACTAACTTCCCAACAGACCCTGCATCGGTAAGGAAAAACTCATAAGAAAACCCAGTGATGTTTTTTTTTCCTTGCTTTGTATTTGAATTTATACCAGGTTTTCATTCCTTTTCCAGAATGGGCTGTGATGAAGGGTGAAGGAAAAGCCCTCAATTTGCATTATTCTGAAAAGTAACAAACACGTTCTTAGGCCGAAACTTTTGATTGAACACCAATTATTCTCTATAATTACAGGTCTACAGGTCAATGTTTAAAGCAAAATGAAATCTAATGATCTACACACGTCTTGGGTTCGCTGCGTGTCATTTAGGGCTCTATTTGTGTGACACGATCTTGTTGGATTGCCTAATAAAGTAAAACGTATTGATATTCTCTTAAAACCATCATTCTGAGTTATCCCACGTTTAATAGACTGTATTTGAACAGGTGATAATTCACATGAGTAAATGTGTTTTGTCTATCATTACTCTCTTCATTACTTTATGTTAAGGTGGAGAGGGCCCTTTATTATACTCTGAACATATGATACAGTTTAGATGTTCCTCATTCACAAACAAAGAGTAACTTGAGAGTCATAATGTGGTCCAAAGACACATGAGAAGGCATGTCCAAAGTCTGGCTCACGGCCCAATCACGGCCCTCTGTGCCATTGGTATCATTTGGCCAACTTCAGCTCCACCAACATAGGCATGCTGTACCATAGTAAAGGCCAGAGTATACTGTAGTACTGTAGCTGTTTCCTTGGTTTGACTTTGCTGACAAGTATTTGTTTTTGTGGCATGAATTTCATTTGATGTAGCTGGTGAGAAAAAAAACTTTTGTCATTCAACCAACTTCAGCTCCTACAATTGTGAATCAATCAGAACATGATGTCATAGCTCATAAAAGGGCCACTGGAGCACTCCTTCGTCCCAACTTTAGTGGCTCTTTATAAATATCAAAAACTGAAATAAAGAAACAAGAAATATGAATTAAGCATGATTTTGAAATGATGACGAACGGAACCCACCACAAGACCTTCTTCATGACTCCCACTGATGACTGCTGTCGTGTCCTTGGGCAAGACACTTAGGCCCTGTCCACACGAAGTCAAGCTCAAGCCTAAACGCAAAAATACTTTATCAATCCAGTGTATCGTCCATACGAGGCCGGCGTTTTGGGGGGGTGTAAACGAACATTTTTGAAAGTAGGTCCCAGAGTGGAAAGATTTCAAAACTCCGTATATGCCGCTCCGTGGTTACTGCCTCTCCGCAATGTATCTGAGACGCTTGCGTCATCGCCCCGCCTCTTGTTAAAGCAGCATGCGCCGCACTCAGAAAATAATGACAACAACAATGTAGCTTGACTTTTTAGGTTCTTCTAATAAGACAATTAAAGCAAAACCAAGCTAGTGCTGCTTAATTACCTGACATGTTTCGGCGGTACACTTCCGCCTTCATCAGAGGTGACACGTGATGGTGTGACGCGTCTCTTATCAGCTGTTGTTGCCGGAATAAGAGACGCGTCACACCATCACGTGTCACCTCTGATGAAGGCGGAAGTGTACCGCCGAAACATGTCAGGTAATTAAGCAGCACTAGCTTGGTTTTGCTTTAATTGTCTTATTAGAAGAACCTAAAAAGTCATAAACATAAGAAGACAAAATGAATTTTCTACATTTAACAATGTAGCTTGTTGGTTTTGTAATCCAGTGCGACCCGAAGCAACAGTTCAACCTCATCGTCCGTCCATACTAATGTAGTACCAGCTCGCCCACTCGCCATGTTGTCTGTTTACAAAATTCTGCACATGCCCAGTTCCCGTCACGGAAGTTTGGGCTTGATCCCGTCATTGCGTCACAGCGCCACCAACAGGTCTGGCATAGTTTCACAGCGTTTTCAGGCGTATTGACTACATTCATATGGACGCACACATTTACTGAGCTAACTCCGTGTTTACAGAAAAAGTTTCTGAAATTATAAGCGTTTTGTCTTCGTGTGGATATAGCCTTAACCCCACTTTGCCTGAAGCCCCTGCTAAAAGATCGAGTCTTCTGTGGACTCAGCACCTGCAGGAGGATCAGTGAGGGGCTGGTGCTCTGTGTACTGGGTGCAGCTCTGACTGCCACCCCCCCCGACCCAGAAATGGATTAAGGAGAAGAAAATGGATGGATGGACGGAACCAAACAGAGACTTCAAAGCACCACTCCTCTTTCCTGTCTTTCCTATGAATTTACATGTGTTTTTCATGCCTGTTTCACACAAATCAATGGTGCAACTGATCCTACTGCCAATTTCCCTTGGGCACAACAAAGTTTATCTCATCTTGTTTTAGCCCAAATCCAGTTTTAACAATTTCACTCTGCATGTTGTTGGCACCTGTTGCACTCTGGGGAAAAAAAAGCATCCGGTCACCCCTGCATTTGAGGTACCAATGATAACATACTGATGATCTGTTGTAAAAAATAAAAATCCAAATGGAAGAGCCATAATAGCGACATGTGTTTGCCTGTCCACTCTATCCCTGTATTGCACTGACATCGCTTCTCTTCGCTTAAACGCGTCTCTTGTCACACCTTGCTGATAGCGCCATAGAACGCCTGCAGCCGTGGTTTAAAATGACGCTATGGATGCACAGGAGTGATAATGTATGTCGCGGCCATGGTCTCCGCACACAGCCTCTCTGCACCTGCCCTGCTGCAAAGCCCTGTGGGGAGAAGGCCCTGCTTCTGCCTTACACGCCGCTGCACATATAGAGCACATCAGAGGTGCAACAAATCCATCGCCGACCGCTAGGAACCTTTCAGAGGGTTTTTGAGCCTGCGAACAACACTTCTGCAGGTTTTTCCACACCTCTGAGTTGATACAGACACTTACAGATGAGCCGGCTCCTCGATGGTAAGCCTGGTGGTGATTGAAGGCGTCACGTTGCGTCTTTAGAGTGGCTAATGTGAGCATGGGTTGAGTGTAGCAGTGAAGAGTCCTCCAGCTTTCTCTCCTTTCCGTGTTGACACCTCTTAACCTCAGTCTATCATCTCTCGCACTCACACACTCCACATCTATTGACACTAGCTTCCCCTGCAGCTCTCTAAAGACCCGAGGAGAATCCACTACAGTGATTGTCCATGAGAGCAGAGGCCCGGGAGCCCACCGAGAAGAAAGGGCTACATATTGTGTTGACATACACAACAAAGGGACGGGATTAGACGTGCCATGTGGAACACTTACCGGACATTTACACGTATCAATAGAGTCTCTTAGTGCTCTCGAGTCGTCCATGTGCTGGAACATGGCCCTTAACAAATCACATTGAGTGGCAGCCTGTGATATCCATCGCCATCATACACAGGCAAACCCCAGGACTACTGCACTGTCACAGTTAGTTTGTAATATAATCTTTACTGTAGCTTCTTAAAAATTACTGCCTGTATGATAATTATTCATAGAAACCGCTAAGGGTGAAACTAGCTGTCAAATATAAATGACTGGCAGCAATATGTTTGTGAAATGAATGTTTAGCAGACGGAGTTTGCATGTTCTCCCCATGTCTGCGTAGGTTTTCTTCAGGTACTCCGGTTTCCCCTACCACTAAAAACATGTACAATAGTTCTGGCATATGCCTCCTGTACTGGCCCCGCTCCCATCTCTGTGTGGAGTGAGAGACAAATGCCCAAAAATAACAATTGTAAACGCTTTGTGACTCTGGTCTGTGAAAGGCATATTAAATTCTAGTACTACTTTAACTATGAGAGACAGAATCCCGAAAATCACTTTGTCTGATTTTTTAAAGAATGTATTTGCAAATGATGGAGAAAAATATATTCTTCAAATTAGTTGGTTTAAATAAAAGAATTATTTATGTTTGTATCAAAGAAATTCAGTTCAATCTGACTAACTCTGACTTAACTAATAATATCCTGATTTAATCTTTTGTAACAAGTCTCTTGAAAAATGAATATATAACCATAACTAATTACTATGTACTCTCTAAAACTGGCACTGGAATCATACAGTTTAATATCCATAACGGCTCTTATAAAGTTTAATTATTCTATGTAGTAAGAATAGAAGACATATTTGGCCTTGTAACTGCACATCGAAGCCCAAACAGAAGTAAAGTCTAAATAATGAGATGATGAAGAATAGTAATTACAGCCTTAATGGTAAGTAAGTAAGTAAGTAATGGTTAATAGTTTAATTTCATTGTAGGAGTGCACTTGGACATACCGTGCATGCAAAAGAATTGATAATACAATAGTCTTTGTGTGTGGCGGTTTCAAATCACCTACATGTGTTTTGTTTTGTGTTTAAGTGAGTGACTACAATTGAAGTTTTAATCGTGGACTGCCTCTGGGTGTCTGCAGATTCCTCACATAACTGGCACATGTCCAGTGTGGATCCATGCACTTCAAAGCCGCAAATGCATGTTCCCACTCCCAGAAGGAAAAACAAATGAACATTTTAATTAGTGTGCACATGTCGGTAGCTATTCATTATCGTGTTTTTCTTGACCTTCCCCCTCTTTCAGCGCTACTTAAATATGTTGTGCTCATTTTCTAGAAAGAGATTATTTTCAAAGGCAGATAAAACAATGGAGGATTCTTATAAACACCCCCTTCAAAACAAAAACAAATATAAATGTATTCTATGCTGACTCGCTTTTTCTCCATATGGATAGAATCAGCCATACACCAAGTCACCAAGTCTATACATTCTGGGGTTAAACAGAATATTTTACAGCGGGAGACTGACTTGTCTCAAACTCCATTTTAAGCTATAACATTGTGGCTCTCAACAACACCTCCTCCAGATTATTTCTGACCTACTTTTGTAAATAACAAATGAATCACAACCTGCAGTCTCCCACTCACACCTTCACTCAAAAGTAGCTCTTTTTAGCACAGCCACAAGAGGGTCTGGAGACAGATGTATTCCAAAAACATTTAGTTCCCACAAACACTTAGGTCCAAAGACTAAAACCGTTCTGACAATCTTCTTGTGGGTGTGGATAAAAGTGTTTTGTCACTTGGCTGTAGTCCTGGGCTGAGTTTGAATAACAGCTCATGATACTGTAGGTGCTGCATTAAGTGTCTTTTAGTTTGTAATTATACGGGAGCAAAACGAGGAGAGATTCTTTGACGCTTTCTCCAGTTCTTCTAGGAGAATCTTGGGCCCAGCTCCTTGATCCTACCTTGACCGGGTTTAACAGTTGCCGGTCAAGTGTGTCCTGGTGCAATGCGCATTGATTGATAGACACTCTTGTTTTTTGAGGCTCAACGTACATGGTGAATTATGGTTATTGAACGTTTGAGAAATGTTTGTTACCCAAGTTCAGTAACAGAATACCTGAGTTCAGAACAATAGTCTGAACTCAGCGTTTCCCACATATACAGCAGGTGTTGGATTTCCACAGGAGTGCTTAGAAAGTGTCATGGTGTGTATTTTGTGTTGTTTTATTTGGACATGAGCTCTCCTGTGGTTTTGTCTTGGTTTTACGTCCTGTCCCATTTCCCTGTTGATAGTCTGCTCCGCCCTCATGTGTTTCACCTGGGTCGGCACTAGATCATATACAGAATCAGGACTTTCGAATTAGTTTTAGACTAATAAGTCCTTAAATGGTGACTGGTTAAGTTTTAGGTGTCTGAGTAAGATGGTTAAGGTTAGGGTTAAGGTGGTCTGAGTAAGATGGTTAAGGTTAGGGTTAAGGTGGTCTGAGTAAGATGGTTAAGGTTAGGGTTAAGGTGGGTCTGAGTAAGATGGTTAAGGTTAGGGTTAAGGTGGGTCTGAGTAAGATGGTTAAGGTTAGGGTTAAGGTGGTCTGAGTAAGATGGTTAGGGTTAAGGTGGTCTGAGTAAGATGGTTAAGGTTAGGGTTAAGGTGGTCTGAGTAAGATGGTTAAGGTGGGTCTGAGTAAGATGGTTAAGGTTAGGGTTAAGGTGGTCTGAGTAAGATGGTTAAGGTGGGTCTGAGTAAGATGGTTAAGGTTAGGGTTAAGGTGGTCTGAGTAAGATGGTTAAGGTCAGGGTTAAGGTGGTCTGAGTAAGATGGTTAAGGTTAGGGTTAAGGTGGTCTGAGTAAGATGGTTATGGTTAAGGTGGTCTGAGTAAGATGGTTAAGGTTAGGGTTAAGGTCGTCTGAGTAAGATGGTTAAGGTTAGGGTTAAGGTGGTCTGAGTAAGATGGTTAAGGTTAGGGTTAAGGTGGGTCTGAGTAAGATGGTTAAGGTTAGGGTGAAGGTGGGTCTGAGTAAGATGGTTAAGGTTAGGGTTAAGGTGGTCTGAGTAAGATGGTTAGGGTTAAGGTGGTCTGAGTAAGATGGTTAAGGTTAGGGTTAAGGTGGTCTGAGTAAGATGGTTAAGGTTAGGGTTAAGGTGGTCTGAGTAAGATGGTTAAGGTCAGGGTTAAGGTGGTCTGAGTAAGATGGTTAAGGTTAGGGTTAAGGTGGTCTGAGTAAGATGGTTAAGGTTAGGGTTAAGGTGGTCTGAGTAAGATGGTTAAGGTTAGGGTTAAGGTGGGTCTGAGTAAGATGGTTATGGTTAAGGTGGTCTGAGTAAGATGGTTAAGGTTAGGGTTAAGGTGGTCTGAGTAAGATGGTTAAGGTTAGGGTTAAGGTGGTCTGAGTAAGATGGTTAAGGTTAGGGTTAAGGTGGGTCTGAGTAAGATGGTTAAGGTTAGGGTTAAGGTGGGTCTGAGTAAGATGGTTAAGGTTAGGGTTAAGGTGGTCTGAGTAAGATGGTTAGGGTTAAGGTGGTCTGAGTAAGATGGTTAAGGTTAGGGTTAAGGTGGTCTGAGTAAGATGGTTAAGGTGGGTCTGAGTAAGATGGTTAAGGTTAGGGTTAAGGTGGTCTGAGTAAGATGGTTAAGGTGGGTCTGAGTAAGATGGTTAAGGTTAGGGTTAAGGTGGTCTGAGTAAGATGGTTAAGGTCAGGGTTAAGGTGGTCTGAGTAAGATGGTTAAGGTTAGGGTTAAGGTGGTCTGAGTAAGATGGTTAAGGTTAGGGTTAAGGTGGTCTGAGTAAGATGGTTATGGTTAAGGTGGTCTGAGTAAGATGGTTAAGGTTAGGGTTAAGGTGGTCTGAGTAAGATGGTTAAGGTTAGGGTTAAGGTGGTCTGAGTAAGATGGTTAAGGTTAGGGTTAAGGTGGGTCTGAGTAAGATGGTTAAGGTTAGGGTTAAGGTGGGTCTGAGTAAGATGGTTAAGGTTAGGGTTAAGGTGGTCTGAGTAAGATGGTTAAGGTGGGTCTGAGTAAGATGGTTAAGGTTAGGGTTAAGGTGGTCTGAGTAAGATGGTTAAGGTCAGGGTTAAGGTGGTCTGAGTAAGATGGTTAAGGTTAGGGTTAAGGTGGTCTGAGTAAGATGGTTATGGTTAAGGTGGTCTGAGTAAGATGGTTAAGGTTAGGGTTAAGGTCGTCTGAGTAAGATGGTTAAGGTTAGGGTTAAGGTGGTCTGAGTAAGATGGTTAAGGTTAGGGTTAAGGTGGGTCTGAGTAAGATGGTTAAGGTTAGGGTGAAGGTGGGTCTGAGTAAGATGGTTAAGGTTAGGGTTAAGGTGGTCTGAGTAAGATGGTTAGGGTTAAGGTGGTCTGAGTAAGATGGTTAAGGTTAGGGTTAAGGTGGTCTGAGTAAGATGGTTAAGGTTAGGGTTAAGGTGGTCTGAGTAAGATGGTTAAGGTCAGGGTTAAGGTGGTCTGAGTAAGATGGTTAAGGTTAGGGTTAAGGTGGTCTGAGTAAGATGGTTAAGGTTAGGGTTAAGGTGGTCTGAGTAAGATGGTTAAGGTTAGGGTTAAGGTGGGTCTGAGTAAGATGGTTATGGTTAAGGTGGTCTGAGTAAGATGGTTAAGGTTAGGGTTAAGGTGGTCTGAGTAAGATGGTTAAGGTTAGGGTTAAGGTGGTCTGAGTAAGATGGTTAAGGTTAGGGTTAAGGTGGGTCTGAGTAAGATGGTTAAGGTTAGGGTTAAGGTGGGTCTGAGTAAGATGGTTAAGGTTAGGGTTAAGGTGGTCTGAGTAAGATGGTTAGGGTTAAGGTGGTCTGAGTAAGATGGTTAAGGTTAGGGTTAAGGTGGTCTGAGTAAGATGGTTAAGGTGGGTCTGAGTAAGATGGTTAAGGTTAGGGTTAAGGTGGTCTGAGTAAGATGGTTAAGGTGGGTCTGAGTAAGATGGTTAAGGTTAGGGTTAAGGTGGTCTGAGTAAGATGGTTAAGGTCAGGGTTAAGGTGGTCTGAGTAAGATGGTTAAGGTTAGGGTTAAGGTGGTCTGAGTAAGATGGTTAAGGTTAGGGTTAAGGTGGTCTGAGTAAGATGGTTATGGTTAAGGTGGTCTGAGTAAGATGGTTAAGGTTAGGGTTAAGGTGGTCTGAGTAAGATGGTTAAGGTTAGGGTTAAGGTGGTCTGAGTAAGATGGTTAAGGTTAGGGTTAAGGTGGGTCTGAGTAAGATGGTTAAGGTTAGGGTTAAGGTGGGTCTGAGTAAGATGGTTAAGGTTAGGGTTAAGGTGGTCTGAGTAAGATGGTTAGGGTTAAGGTGGTCTGAGTAAGATGGTTAAGGTTAGGGTTAAGGTGGTCTGAGTAAGATGGTTAAGGTTAGGGTTAAGGTGGTCTGAGTAAGATGGTTAAGGTCAGGGTTAAGGTGGTCTGAGTAAGATGGTTAAGGTTAGGGTTAAGGTGGTCTGAGTAAGATGGTTAAGGTTAGGGTTAAGGTGGGTCTGAGTAAGATGGTTAAGGTTAGGGTTAAGGTGGTCTGAGTAAGATGGTTAAGGTTAAGGTGGTCTGAGTAAGATGGTTAAGGTTAGGGTTAAGGTGGTCTGAGTAAGATGGTTAAGGTTAGGGTTAAGGTTGTCTGAGTAAGATGGTTAAGGTTAGGGTTAAGGTGGGTCTGAGTAAGATGGTTAAGGTTAGGGTTAAGGTGGTCTGAGTAAGATGGTTATGGTTAGGGTTAAGGTGGTCTGAGTAAGATGGGTGGTCTGAGTAAGGGTTAGGGTTAGGGTTAGGGTTAGTCTGAGTAAGATGGTAAGGTAAGGTTAGGGTTAAGGTGGTCTGAGTAAGATGGTTAAGGTTAGGGTTAAGGTGGTCTGAGTAAGATGGTTAAGGTCAGGGTTAAGGTGGTCTGAGTAAGATGGTTAAGGTTAGGGTTAAGGTGGTCTGAGTAAGATGGTTAAGGTTAGGGTTAAGGTGGTCTGAGTAAGATGGTTATGGTTAAGGTGGTCTGAGTAAGATGGTTAAGGTTAGGGTTAAGGTGGTCTGAGTAAGATGGTTAAGGTTAGGGTTAAGGTGGTCTGAGTAAGATGGTTAAGGTCAGGGTTAAGGTGGTCTGAGTAAGATGGTTAAGGTTAGGGTTAAGGTGGGTCTGAGTAAGATGGTTAAGGTTAGGGTTAAGGTGGTCTGAGTAAGATGGTTAAGGTTAGGGTTAAGGTGGTCTGAGTAAGATGGTTAAGGTTAGGGTTAAGGTGGGTCTGAGTAAGATGGTTAAGGTTAGGGTTAAGGTGGTCTGAGTAAGATGGTTAAGGTTAGGGTTAAGGTGGGTCTGAGTAAGATGGTTAAGGTCAAGGTTAAGGTGGTCTGAGTAAGATGGTTAAGGTTAGGGTTAAGGTGGGTCTGAGTAAGATGGTTAAGGTTAGGGTTAAGGTGGTCTGAGTAAGATGGTTATGGTTAGGGTTAAGGTGGGTCTGAGTAAGATGGTTAAGGTCAAGGTTAAGGTGGTCTGAGTAAGATGGTTAAGGTTAGGGTTAAGGTGGGTCTGAGTAAGATGGTTAAGGTTAGGGTTAAGGTGGTCTGAGTAAGATGGTTATGGTTAAGGTGGGTCTGATTCCCACTGATTCCATATGATCTAGTGCTGACCGTTTCACCTTCGTCTCTGTGGGTGTGTATCCTGTGTTCCTCTCACCTTGTTGCTGGTCCATTGTCA
The DNA here is from genome assembly GCA_964034765.1 of Knipowitschia caucasica. Lineage (NCBI taxonomy): Eukaryota > Metazoa > Chordata > Actinopteri > Gobiiformes > Gobiidae > Knipowitschia > Knipowitschia caucasica. The sequence continues at coordinate 50,587,631 of OZ035824.1, read as the reverse complement.
ATTTTGCTTTATTATGTTCCTGTCCTTAACTTTTTTGTTAAAATGAATAATATTTTTTACATTACTGCATTTTTGGTCCTTCCATCACCTCACCTCATGATCACTGTCCCTTCCCGGTATATTCCAGGAGACTCCAAACACGCTGTTTCACCTAAAGAGAGAGGTACAGTCACTTTTTCACACTCGCCAGGGAGAACTCCACTCGGCGGCACAGTGGCAGAGTGGATAGCACTCTCGCTTCTCAGCAAGAAGGTCCTGGGGTCGGAACAGGGCCTTTCTGAGTGGAGTTTGCATGTTCTCCCCATGTCTGCGTAGGTTTCCTCCGGGTGCTCCGGTTTCCCCTACCACTAAAAACATGCACAATAGGTATGAATGTAAATGAGAGAGTGAATGGATGGTGTTGGAGCTGATGGTCCAGTGTGTTCTGGACTCGCTTCTGTCATCACCGTGTGTGGAAGGATTGGAACAATATCTGAACATTGTAAAGTGCTTTGGGTGCAATGACCTTGGTCTGTAAAATGCGCTATATAAATAAACATTACTTACTTACTCGGCAGGCGTGTCCCTACTATTAACATAACCTCTAGGCTCATCCGGGAGCTCAAAACCCTCCACTGCGATGAGTTTATGTTTCAAGAAGGAATACGGAATATCTCTTGTTGTGTGTATAACAAACCTCCACTATGCAAAAAGGTATTTAGTAAATCACATAGGTGTCAGATCAGAGGTCTTGCACTCCTAATTTCTTGATGTTTACGGCCGGAAGGATGAAGACCTTCCCCTACACAGGCTCATCATAGATCAACCAATTACACAAATCTGTCAGCTACGTCTAAAGATGCTGAATCCTCACATCATCAATTTGTAAATGAAGCCTCCCCTTTGTTCTCTCACATCAGAGAGTCCGGGGTCTTTGTCCGACACTGTCACTGCGCTAGTGTAAGTGGGGTCAGCTCGGCCAGGATCAGAGGTCATGGAGCAATGGGTCTTGTTAAAATACCTTTTAGCTTCCTTCAGGGATATTATGTAACGGCTCAGGGAATAGGTTGGGTTAGGGTTGACTGTTTTGTGGTTCTCGTTATATATGCACAGTGCCTTATTCCAGATGCACATATATTCATTGCCCAGTCAGTTTTTAAAATCACAAAGAAAAGGAAGTGTTGGGAGGTCACAGAGGTCACTAAAAGTCCGCTCTGGTTTATGGTTCCTCATGGATTCACTCAGCAGAAAAGATGTACCACAGTTTTAAGCCTGGTTCACACGGCAGGATAATTAGGCCGATTTAAGCCCCGATTTACCCCTAACGACAATCTTAAGAACGCTCTGATATATATTCCATGCTCGCGTTGTCTACATTTTTTGACTCCTTTTCCTTTGATAAAACTTTTTCTCTGTTAAAAACAAACTGCAAACTCCGTGTGTGGGGTCTGTCAGGTTAGGAAAATCGGCCGACAATTTTAAAATCGTCTCGTGTGAACCAGGCTTTAGATGCAAACAGAACTGTCCTATAATTTAATTTCAGTCAAGGTACTTTTATTACTATTATGTTTTTCTTAATTGCATTTCTAAATATGCCCACCTTTGTTCATTGTGGAGCTTGTTCTCAGTTGGTGGTACTCATTTACTGCTTTAGGCCCTCAGGCAAATGCAAACTTCATAAGACGACCGGGGAGTGTATAAAATATGAATTGACCTTTACTCTTTTTGCAATTCAGCTACTCACCGCATAATGAAGTACTGTCTTTTTATAACATCTCCCATTCAATTCAATTTCAGACATTGCCAAGAAAATAGGATTAAGTGAATGTCAGTCACTGCTTCCTAATTGGACGAAATAATTGTAAATCCTTGATACACAGACGGCTTCTTGCCATTGGCCTAAATTTTCTCCTTCAGTTAATCTTCCTGGTGGTGGTTATACCAAGGAGAGGGACTGTTTTTAAATGTTTGTTCTTGAAAAAAAATTGAAAAAATAAAAAAATTACTTAACATAATACTTTATGGTCATATGTTCAAAAATAGGCATTGTTTTATAAATTAAATACAATTATCGTTTGAATATTCTTTTTTATCTAAAAATTACTTAATTGATTTTTGTCATCTAAATAATTAGAAAAAAACAAACAAATGCAATGTTTTTTAATTTCTAGAATGCATTTAAGAAAAACGTGTCGATAACCACTTCACATTCAATCAAGTTTATTTGTATCGCACAATTTATAACAGACACATTTCAAGTGCAAGTGCTTTACAAACAGCTTAAAAGACACATTACACCACCGATTTCAATACACAAAAAATATCACAAATATAAATGCAGAAGTAGATTAAGATCCATGTGCGGCTAAAGAACATGGACTGATTTTAACCTGGACAAGTCTCATATCCTCTGGAAGACTGTTCCAAACCCCGGCTGCATAAATAACTAAATATATTCAATTTTTAAGGTTCATTAAAAAAAGTCACAACATAACATTAAGTAACCTGTGTTTGCAAATGACAGAATTACTTCATATGGATCATTCAAGCAACTAGTATCAATATATCGAAAATATTTGAATATGAATACAAAATGGAGTACGTCTTCTATCTTAGTTTTTAATCAGGTGGTAATAAGTGTATTCATTTTCATCAGTAAAATTCAATAGTCTGTGGAGAATGAGTTATGGCGGTCTATTTTTACAAAGCGAATATGCATGGCTCCCCTCCGCGGCAGAATTGATCAGCCCACGGTCTTTCTCCAGCTTTTGTCCTGGCTTTTCTCCCCCGCTCTCTCCGGCGCACTGTAACATCCCCCTTATTCCCCGCTTCAGCAAGCTAACTGTGCGCACTACCTTTTATCAGTCCAGAACTGTTAAATTAATAAATTGATATTGACGAGCTATCAGCCAGGGGGATAAATTATTTGGGTTGCAAGCAGCGAGGGTCACGTGACTTTTAATACCCACGGTTCTGTAATTATTCCCCATGAGGGTAGTGGTGCAGTGCCCTCCCCCCTTACGCACAAACACTCTTACATGAACTATAAATATCTGCAGATACAGTGAATAGCAGGGGCCAGGGGAGTACTGATGATCATTAGAGCCATCATAGCCGTCATCACCGAGGACGTTAGGCGGCTGGAGATTGCATTTTATCATCTCAATTTGCACAAATCCAATCACGCAGTGTACGCAGCCATATGCAACAGTGAGTGTCAATGCTATAGCTTGTTTCTTCAGAACTTAAAGCTGAGGTATGTGGTTTTCAGGGATGAGAGGAATTGAACTTGTTCCAGTCTATCTTGGCCTCAGCCATCCGTAAATTCCAGTCCATTGTCATTTCCCAACATGAAATGAGTATGATTGTGTGGTAAGACCAGGCTCGTTCCAGTCTGTCCCAATAGGCATTTTCATACTTCAGGTCTGTGTTTTTGACCTGTGTTGAAATGGGAAAGATTGTCATGTTGTTTGAACCCGTGTTGGCTTTTTTACCACAGAGAACACAGAAATATGTCAAAATAAAAGGGTCAAAACAAACTTTCAAAATCTTCTGAAATCATAACGGTAAATGATGACAGCAAGTTTTAAGTTTAAGAACAGCCCGTGCAAAAGCCCACACTTTGTTGGCAAGAATTTAACTTATGTTCCGTGGCTTGTTACGCTGTCATTATGCAGTAAGAAATGTCCCTGATATGACATGTGTGTAGATATTTAACCTTCTTTACTTGCCCTCATGTAAGCAATGGGCTAAGTTTTCACACTGAACACGCTTCAGCAAAAAGGCGTGTGAGGCAACTGTGAGGCAAGGCTTGTTTTTTCACTGAGCTCATGTAGTTGGAATCAGTCTGTATTCCAACATCAGCTGTTGACGCATACCTCCTCACCTCAATACTTCATACCACCTTAATACCATACCTCATCACTGCTGCTTCCACTACCACCAGGGCCGAGGCACCAGGGAATTTCCTTTTCACATACTGTATGTGATGCTTTTTTTTTTTTTACTAAGGTCAAATCTCCAATACTATGTCATCATGTGTCAATAATTATTATGGGACAATGTAGAAGAAGGTCCTTTATTCGTCCCACAATGGGGAAATTTCAGTTTGATATAAACATACACATCAAGGCAAGCAGCAAACATCACTCCTTATAGGCAAAGTGGATTAAGTGTCTTGCCCAAGGACACAACGACAGCAGATATCAGTGGGAGTCGGTGGAGAAGGTCTTGTGGTGGGCTCGAACTCACTACCTTCAGGCTCAAAGGCCAATGCTCTACCAACTGAGCCACTGTCGCCCCAGTTTTTGGGTTAAAGATTTTTTTTAATTCTCAAATGCTTTAAAAAATCTCTGCTGTATTAGTCTCAATTAAAGCCATTTAGACACACATGCATTCCATATGTCGTTTTAAGAGCACTAAAAAAGGTAATCAAAAAAAGCAAGCAATATCTAAAAAAATTTCTTGTACATGTATACCACAAATACCTCGTTGAGTGTTTGTTCGGGAGGCGGGACTTACTCCAGTCAATCATAACACTACTGTGTGCGATTCTCTGTGACGGGCCTCTTTTGTGTGTATGTGTGTGTCTGTGTGTGTGTGTGTGTTTGTGTGTGTGTGTGTGTGTTTCTGTTGTCTTGTCTAAGTACCATATAGTGCCTCTCGATAGTACTAATACACCTTGACATGTTTCACATACTGGAATGTTTACATCCATATTCAGAAAGCTGTATTGTTGTTGCAAGTTCACACAACAAGTATCGCAATTGTGAAATTAAAGCAAAGGATTAAAGTGGGGCAAGTTTTTTTTTCCGATTATGTCCTGTATTTTGGTACATCCAGGTTCTCATCATCTCTTCACTGTCCCTCCCGAAGAAAATCAGCCCATAGCATGATACTGCCACCCCCATATTTGACACTGGGGATGGTGCACCAAGGGAGATGAGCATTTAGACATTTTGCAATTTTAGACCCATCTGACCACAGCACCTGCGTATCGCTGCGGCTCCCCCAGAGTAACCATTGGCATCATGTCTGCATCTGTGATCAGTGTTGTCCCTGTTGGGGCTGTGAGGCAGACAGACATGTGTTGGTAGATTTTCAGTTGGACCACTTTCTTTCTAATTCCGAATAAAGGATTTAGCAGTGCTCTGTGAGAGGTTCACAGCTTTTGAAATGTTTTAATAATTTAACCATGCTTTACACTTATCCACAGCTTCATCCTTGACCTCTCTGGTGTGCTCCTGCTTCTTTAAGTTAGGCGCTGATACAATACGACCCAATCTCTGACGACCTCACAGAGACAGCTGCATTAATAATGACAAACTAATTATATTGTGTACTGATTGTTTTAAACGCTGCTGAAGGTTCCTCGGCACAGCAGTGCAAGTGAGATGTTTGCTTACTGTGGTGTCCTCTCTTGTTCTGCATCTCTTCGTAATGTTTAGTTCAGATTCATGTGTCGTCTGAGAAACTCTAAAAATGCAATGGTTGAGACTCTGGTCAGCCCCGAGATCTGCTCACTGCTGTTCACCTCCAAATTATGGACTCACTGGAGCTCATGTCATGGTGTGCATTTTGTTATTTTGTACTTTGGTTTTATTTTGTACATTGTTCTTTGTAGTTTGGTTTTAGTTTTACTTCCTGTCCTGTTTCCCCTGTCTTGATTGTCTGCCCCGCCCTGATGTGTTTCACCTGTGTCTCTCTGTGCCTATATGTATTGTCAACATCTGTCCATTGTTTTGTCTCATCATGTTCTGGCCTGTTCCTGTTCCCTTTGGATTTTTGAGATTTGTTTTCACTTTGGACTTTATTTTATTAAATCATTATTTTTACATTCTCGCATTTTGAGTCCTGCTCCTTCCCATCACAGGTCATGCCTTTATACTGAACAGCAGCTGTAATGTTCTCTTTTTAGTTTTGTTTTCCTGTATATATTTCTTTTTCAATATGCAATATACTGTATGTATTGGATTTTTTCTTTTTAACTATGGACCGTGCTGTATTGTATTCTGTCCTTAATAAAGATTAATAAAATAAATAAATATCAAGAGTAACAAGAGATTGTAAGCGTTTTAGTCTTTTTACAGCTTTAATATTAAATTGTTGTATAATTATGTGTTTGTATTGTCTGATCGTTTTTACATGCATTTTGATTTGTGTTTGTGTTTTTTTTTGCTCTTGTGAAGCACTTTAAACTGCCTTGTACACAAATTTGCAATAAATTGACTGATAAATATGACAGATTACAGCATGAAAAGATTAAGTATTTTCAGATTAAACTGGCATAACATGGCGGCCAGAATACCTGCCAAAGCCGAGTGATCCTTGTGTCCATAAATGAATATACGACTGACCCCGCCGAGGACGCCCGGGCGCCAATCACCGGAGTGCTCCTGCAGCCCTCCGGCCATCCCTGACCTGCTGACCCTGGCCCTGGCCTAAAGGTCAAAGGTCAGTGCGGGTCAAGCCAAGACCCCTGACCACGGGATGCGCTGCCATGGAAACGCTTTGGAGGAGGAAAGATGGGGGAGTATAGTTTGCATCCGGTAAACCAACACCAAAACAAGTGTAGTATCCTTTTCGGTGTGTCAGCATCCGGGCAGTGGCAGTCAGCGGGGGTTTGTGTGCTCATTTAGTTTCTCCGCTCTCTCATCTTTTTAAAACCATACGTCCTGTGATGGTTTTATGCTTTCGCCCGTTTGTATTATATAGTGCCGTTTGTCCGTAGTTACCTTGACGACCAAATTAGCACATTACAGAAGAGTGGGAATAAAGCAAGCTCTCAAATCCAGATAGATTAAAGAAAAAAAAGATTCATTGCTGTGATATATCCAATCCTTGATTAAAAGCCTTAGCTGCAGTTATTACACTTTAAAAATAAGTACATGTCAGTAGTAATAAGTTCAGTGATGGATATGACTCTTTAAGCAGATTAGGATATGGACACTGTAAATAGGTGATTGTGTAAAAATAAAAAATAAACATATGGGGGAGAGGGAGAGTGAATAATATGTTTCTTTTTTATAATTTAGAAAAAACAATTCATTATTATTATCATTAACGATTCTTCCTTGCTTTGAGTGAATCTATGGGGTCGGTCAAGAATGTTTCGTCATGCATTAATGATCCTCGGTGATGGGAACAATACTTTGGCAAAGCATTTGGGGATAGACTTGGTCAGCCATTGTGAATTCTTTGTTTGTGCCTACCTTTTACTTACAATGGCAATAAAACGAATTCTGATTTTGAGACAGACAGTGTTTGTGTGTAACTAAAAACTATAGAGTCTTAGCAGAATTAAAGAAATGTGTTGCATCCAAAGGCATAATATTGTTAAAAGCAAAAACATTGTAACAAAATGTTGTCTGTCACCAGCGTTGGGTAAAATACTTTGACTCACATTCATAAAGTTGTGAAATATTCTGTCCTATTTTCATCCTAATTGGCATTTTATTAAGAATGGCACGGTTCTTTCCTATTTGTCTATCTGTTATCTGACATTGTGCTCACATTCTCAGTATCATTGAACAGCACAGCGATCATAGTTAGTTATACAGCATGATTTCAGTTTGATTTTAGAACATATCCATCACAACATTCCATGATTTACAAAAAATTCGTTTTTACCGTCTACAACTGCATAGAACAAGCACATCGGTACAGTAATTCTGTAATAAAAGTATGAAATTGTTCAAAGATAGTTCAGAAGAGATAAACACGTGTCATGTGTTAAAATTATCCATATTAAATTGATTCTGGTTATATGGCTCGTTCTCTGGAGCAGATGATTGGGCTTCCTCAGCGGGTCACATTTCCCCTAATTACAGTAATCCGACCAACTTTTGGCTCAACTGCCTCAGAATCAATTTAATAAGCTTTAAAGTTGTTTGATGTTTCTTCATGAGATACTCAGATACACTCAAAGAAATGATTCAGGTGGTTAGTATTTTGAACTCAAAATACATACTAAACTAAACTCAATAATTGATTTTTGCCAGTTTTACTTAAATTAGTGTGGTCGCAACTCATTTTAAACATGCCTGTCTCAATTAAAAGTTAATACAAGAATCCTAACTCATTTTTGTAACAAATTTGAACTTGATATTCTGGCATAACTGGACAACGGAGAAGTATTGAGTTTGCTCAACATGAAAATCCTCTTGTAAGCCTGGTGGCCCATTAATGAAAAAACAAATATATTGAGTTGATTCAAAATAAATATATTGAGTTGATTCAAAATAAATATATTGTGTTGATTGAAAACAAAATGTGGCGAAGCAGTGACGCTACCCAGAATGCATTGCAGCAAAAAATATAAACTTCTTAAAAATTCTACATTTGAGCATTAATTTTAAAACTGAATATGAAGCAAGTCCTAAAGCAAAATACTTGAGCAACATTCTGAATAAACTAATTTGACCAAATAAGTAATTGTATTTATTTTTATCAACCATGATCGAGAGGGCCAAGCCAAAGCAGTCCTATACTCCCTGTGTCACCCTTCAATTTTGAACAAATACTTCAAGGTGGACATGTTTACCAGTGACTGTGCTGGCCCACTCTCATATATATGTGGAGTGAGAGACTACTGCCTAAAATTAACAATTGTGAACCGTTTTGTGAATCTAATCTTTGAAAGATGGTATTTGAATAAAGATTACGTATTCCTGACTGAAAATCACTTGTTGAATATACTCTAAAAGATTTATTTTCAATGTAATTATTTAAGTTGGTAGTATTGTTAAAATTGAGTTGAACTGATGCTAAAACACTTGCTGAATATACTTAACAAAGTGTCTTTATAACTCAATTATCCAAGTTGGTGGTATTGAAAAAATTGTGCTGGACCAATGATAAAAGACTTACAAAGAATACTTAAAACACAGTCTTGTTCGCAAAACTTAAAAAGATGCATGCAAAATGCTGCCTCAATTTTATTAAGTTTTGCCAATGCATTTTTTTTTAGAGTGTACATAAGATACTCATTTCAAATCAGCAAAACATTCAGTCATATCTCCATATCGTCAACATTTACATATCTATTGTGTATCTATTGTGCGTATTTTAATCTACAGCCATGAGAAAAAAACGATTGACCATGAGCGGCTTGGATTTTTTGACCATTTGCCTTTTACCTGGAAAGTCAAAACTCAATTTTTTGTCACTACGTTAAACCCCTCTTCCAATTGAGCACCTGGTCTTTTAAATAAGTTTACACGCTTATACCACGCAGCACTCCTTACCCTTTGCTTTTTGAGAAATACATCATATCTATGTTTGTCTGATTATTTACACATAACATTTTCCCTTTTGGTCCATTCAAATTAAAGCTTTGACCATGTTCAAATCCATTTTCCGTCTATTTTCAGCCGTGCATACAACTGAAGAATGTTTAAATGTGTTCTTTTACGTGAATGAATGCACTGTGCCCATCTAGATAAAGCTTTGAGTTTCCCTGTGTGTCAGTTTCGCTGCACAGACTTATACGTTTGTGTGTTGGAGCTACAGTTTCTGAGCAAGGCTTAGTGTCATCTGTGGAGAACATTTCAGTTTAATCTTATCCTCATAAATGTACTTACGGTTGAATAGGTCTCATTATGCCACAGCAGACAAAGAACCAGAACAAGTCATTATTCTGAATATTTTGTTTTCGCGATGTCGGACCGCATCTGAGCTTAGCATATTTTTCACAATGTCACAAAAACATTACAAGAATCTCAATTGACAACATTTTACCTTTACTGCACTTTCTAATCCTTAATAGTCACTTTGCATAGACTGATATGAATTGCTTTTTGAATTTTGTATTTGCTTTTATACTTTGAATTGAATGAATCCATTGTTGACCATGCTTATATTCTGTATGAAACTTTTCTACATAATGTATAATGTTGCTTAAACGTTTCAAATATATACATTGAAATACATTAGCACATTGTAGCCTATGGATGTGTTTAATGCATGAAGGGGAAACATAGCATTGTTGAAGTAAATTGAAGTGAAAAGATGAAAACAAAGATAACGTTGCAATATAATAATAATAAATCGAAATAATATTCAACACAAATGCATTCCAATTATATTTGCGTTTACATGTGAGAATGATTCCAGTACTTTTGTAGCCTTTTTACTATTATGCTATATATTATGCGAGTTTTTGTTGCTGTTGCCCTTTCTAAATATTCCAAATGAAGCATATTTTTGTAGTCAGACTCAGACCCTTGGCTTTATTCGTTTGGCCCTTGCGCCATCTCGCGGCGGCTCTCGTCTTCCCGGTGCAGAGTGCGCGGAGCCTGGGCAAACAGAGGGGGAAAGCCCCAGCAGAGCGCTTTTGTCTCCGGGGGTCTGCGGTCGATGCCTCGTCCCACCATATGTCTGATCACAGCTGCCAATCAACAGGTCAACGCGGCCCCCGGGAGCGCGCACTGGTAGGCAGAGATCAAACAGAGGACCTCGGGGATGGCAGATGCAGATGAAAAAAGGCAATAAAACATTGCTTCAAAGATGGCAGCGGTGCACAGGGAGACAAATTATTGTTAACAGTAATCTGCAGAATAGCGCCTCGTATTCTGATCGATTGACTATTATAGAGGCTTTGAAGGCGCGGCAACGCAGCCCATTGTTCATGCAGGGACACATGCAGCAAATAGCAGCTGCTTTTGGCCCAGCTATAAGTACTGCTTAGTCCTGTGCAATCACTCTAATAACAAGTGCAATTTGGAGTCTGCGGTATTCAGGCCATTAGACAAACAGTTACACAGGGAACTGCGTAAAAAGGGCCTATTCAGACAACTTGACATTTAGACTATTATTCAAGTTCACATAATTACTTTGCCCCATAGTTTTCATTTTACTTTGTATGTTTTTTACTATACATTTTGAGTATATTTGAAATTTTCTTAATGTTATTTATGTTACACGTTATTGGAATTTAACCATGCTATATTAAATGCTAGATTTGGTATTAAATTAAACATGGTTGATATAAGATAATATTTATCTCTAAAACGTCCTGCTTTGTACAAAAACTAAGTTGATTAACAACAACAACCAAAATAAATATCAAAATCAAACTCAAAGAGACATTGTCCACAGTTGGTTTCTAGAAATGTTCAAATTCACTGTAATATTTTTCCCTTTGACCAAAAATGAAAATGGCGACGCCTGTAAATGAGTGTCATTAAGTAATGACCATGATGTTGAATGGCCGTCTCAGTGGGGCTGATCTTCTTAGCTCACTCTCTGCTAATCACCCACAAATCTGTGTGCTGTAATCTACAGCCCCCTGCATCTTTCCGCACATCGCATCAGATTAACATAATGACATGCACAAGTCTTTTTTTATAATAATACAATCACTTAAATGTTTGGTGAACTATTTCTTATGCACAACAGAAATGCATGCTATCCTCTGTTGTTTGAACACTTAAACTGCTGCTAATCACTCTGCAGAGAATGCCAAATTAAGGTTATGTGTGGGTGTGTGTGCAGAGCAAACATATGCAACCAAATTAAAGCCTTAAAGCTGGTGAATTGAAGAGGATTTGATTCTGGGAGCAATTCATGGGAATTAAGCAAATTAGCTCCCCAATTAGCTGCAGACAGTAAAGATTTAGGGAACAAAAATTAATTAGATGGATTTGTCATTGTTTCAGGCGACATAGACGGGAGATTTATCGTGAATGATTGCCACTTTATCCCTTGGACTCATTTTGTGTCTATTTATCGTCTCATTTCCTGTCAAAATAAATGTTCAATCATTTGTGAAGAAAAACCTCACATTGAGCCAAAGCAAACTTCCAAAAAGTCATTCTCTGATCTAATCCTCTTTCCAGCACTGCGGATGTTAAAGCCAGCATTGGCAAGTCAAAGAGGAATTTCACTGTTGACGGGATATTGAGGAGCACTTCATTCTGTCATATTTACGTGTCAGAGCCAAGATGAGACCTTTTTATTGTTTTAGTTTCATAATAAGCAGAGCAAACATAGAAATACATGATCCAGGCTAATGTTAGCAAAGTCTATTTTTAGTTTTATACGCAGCTCAGTGTAGCTCATATGATAAATTCTGATTTTGTAAAGAAAGTCAATGGCAACAATTCTGGATGAAGTAAATATGGGTTTGAAGTAAATATTTGGTTATATCCTGTTCCTGAATGCAAGAGAGAGCACTTCCTCTCAGGCAGTGCAATGGTCTCAAAGTCTACAGGCCTGAGACATTCCAATTCTACATGAACTATTAAATTAGGCAATAATCTATACTACCTTAATTAAGTGATTTTCAAAATAGTTGTCACTATCTGAATCTATTTTCTGTGGCGTTCTGTGGACACGCAATCAGGAATGACCTCACTGTCTAGAATCCATTTGGACATACAAAAGAGTATGAATTGAAAATAAAATATGAAAAAAAAAAAAAAAATGTGTAAAAGAACAAAAATTAAAGAAAGTATCTTCTGCCTGAAGGTGGAGCTAGGACAGTCACGGTGGTGATAATCGGCTCTATCCAAGGTAAAGAAACTGTAGAATTAATCAAATGCCTTTTCATTTGAAAGAATAAAACAATGGTATGAATGATCAGTGAGGTGGTTGCTCATGGTGTAGTTGGAGCCTGCTGTGTGTTGGACTATTGTTCCTCTGCATGATTGTCTACTGCTGTGGCGGCTGCTTCTTGTGACTGGAGTTGGCCTGAGTTGAGGCGCTGGGCCTTGCTGGGGCACAGTGATCATTGTTACAGATGTAACTTTATAAAAGTATTAAATCGCACTGGACACGAGAAATTATTATTAAGGTATTATTTATTCAATGCTAAATAACAACATTCTTGCATGTTTTTGAATTATGTTTATGGGGTGGGAGTCGACAAGTTTTTACTTCCTTCCCACTCCATTTCGAGCTGCCAAATTGTAAATAGAGGTTCATTTGTGTATTGATATTGCGATGTAAAACACATGGTGTAACTAGGGAAACTATTGTTGCTTGATTGTATAGTTTGTTTATATATAAGTATAAACTGTAAGCACAGCAGGCAACATGTATGTTAAAGAATCATCTAAGGAATGTAAATATTGTAAATACTTATGATTGTAAAATTTCTGCTCGAATGAATAAAAAATCAATCAATCAATCAATCAAAAAATTTTTTTACCAAGATAATTGTGTTTTTTTTTCTTTCACAAAGCTACATACATTTTGTAGTTAGTGATTGCGATGATGCTCGTCCAAAGACAGAACCATGAAACACCATAACACAAGAATAAACTGCAAAAAATATATAAAAATCAACTTGAAGTGAGAAGTATCTTGCTACAAAAAAATCAGAAAAGGCAAATGTTTTTGTATAGCACAGTTCAAACACGAGGAAACTCAAATTAATCAAAAAAACAAGAGACAAAAGTATTTTACGGTATAGATTCCTTTAAATGGGTTACTCTGTGTAATTTTGGCCGTTTCTCCAATGAAAAAAAAACATGTTTACCAATAACAGATGTGACCGTTTTAAAGAATATTTACCTTTGAGTTGTTATAGGCTTAGACATTGACTTGTAAATGTCCATGAGGCTGGAGGACTCTACATGTCAATCCACCATCTTGAAATACGGTGGTTGATAAGGGACAAAAAAAGAGTTTGAGCGGGAGTTGGGGACCACTGTCAAAGACCACACATTGTCCTGAGAAGCCACCGTGATACCGTTAATTACGATACATTATCTCAATGCTAGATGGGAGTAAAAACTACACAGTGTACCTTTTTTTAACTTTTAAAAATAATGTTTATTTATTGTAGAGCAACTCTGTATTTCCATCAGCAAACCTTATGTAAAAGCACCACAGATACACTCCTTGTTTTTGTCAAACAGTGGGTCAAAAGATTATTGATCATTTGACATTTATTGATCGTGTATGATTTTGATTCCACCTTAGAGTGCTCTGTAATTTTGTTGTGGTCTGTCAAAAAAAGTTTGTTTGTGCTCGTAAACATGACAGTCTGTGCCTACTCCTCATAAACCACTTCTATTGACCAAACTGAAGAAGATGACATAGTCTGGGATCGCGTCTTAAATTCAGACAGAAGACATGTTTTATTGTCGATGGTAGAGACAGCACGAACAACACGAACAACAGAATGCAAGTGTATTATACATACAGAGCGGAGGCATGGAGACCTCCAATCAGCAGCTGCCACGGTGCCATGTAGCTTGGCCTTCAGATAGACAAAACATGAAGTGGAAAAGTACAGGTTTCTGCACATTGATAGAATGATGAGTTTAACTTTAACAAAAGTTGCTTAAAAGTGTTATGAAATCTCACAAAACAATGAGAACATGAGCAGCTGTTAAATGCATCTTTCGTTATTTTTCTTAAACATTGTATAAGAATACGCTGCACCTCCTTCTGCCGTGCTACATCTAAACTCTATATATATCTGTCCGATGCAGTGACCCCTTTCCTTTGGTCCTGCTTCATCCCTGCCTCCTGCGGTGCTCCTCTTTCTAGAGCAGCGGCCCTGGATTACGCTGTGTGATAAGCTTCCTATTGCTTCCAACTGCCCGGATTATCTCACCCCATATCCTCCGAGGCGGATTTTATAAAAGCTTAATTTAGAAGATTTTTTTTTTTTCTCATTCAAACTAATTAGCGCCCAACATTGAGTGGACTTTAACTATAGCATTCACTTAAAAGTCAAGCAAAAAAACAAATGAGGAAGCTTAATTGTGTAATGATTTAATGACATGATAACTAAACATACATTTTATGCATCATTGACAAAGTGCTTAAGCTTCGTTAAGATCCCAATGCTTTATTAAATTAGTGAAGACAGTCCACCACACACCATAAATTATGAACAGGATTGAGCCAGTTTATTTAAAGCTGAGTTACTGGATTTCGTGTTCTCAAAAAGTGGGACTACATTGAAAAATAGTCTTGGCCTGGCACTCACAAACTTTTTGCCTCTATCAAAACTTTATTGCAGTATTTTCATCCAGAAAGGTTGCCATCCTTGAGCAGCCAATCAACATGCAGCGCAAAACACCCAAAAGTGCATTAGTTAAAGGGAGCATGTATATTATTCACTCTGTTCTAATCCAGTCAAAACAATTACAGAACATTTGCAACGCCGCACTGATTCCTGATATAATCCACCTTCAGCTAGAAACTCTGTGTAACATGTAACACTTCTTACTTTGTATCTGGTTTCATTTAAATATGTGTGGTCCTTTTATATGAGGATTTTGTTGTAAAACCAATTTGTTGTTAAAACCAGCTAAATTTCACCTAAGGAATTGACGACAAAAATGAGAGACTGATTCTGCTATCTGATTGGATAATCTATTTGGATACAATACAAATACATTGGACATGATGAATTGAGATCATGTCCATTGCATATTTAGTGAAGAATAACTCACAGAATAGTCCAAATATAATATGACCTTTAATATGGGGACACATAAATAAGTGGATAGAATTAAAATTGAGATATTACATACTGTCATATGCAGCGGCCACATTTACACAATTTTCCGCTATAAACAGACTTTGCCTCTAGAGAAAAAGAGACAGGGGTATAATAATTACCAATAGACTTTACACAAGTTTAAATTAAATCACCCAATAGATTACTAGGATGTAGGCGTGTGAACCAGTGGGAATATCCCATGTGGCTGCAGATGGGGCCATGGCCAGTAAAGTCTCGTGGGCAGGTAGGTCACGGTTGGACTTTGTGGGGGGCAGCACCAACAGGCTGCTCGATGGCCCCCAAACAGAGCTGAAGGGTGAGGGGGCAGGAGAGGCGCCTGTGCTCCCAGCCTTCGTACCCTTCGCCGGGCTCTTCTGCAGTGGTAGTCCCCCTTAGAGAAATCGTGGAAGTTTGACGGGTGAATGGCCCAGAAATGGCCTTTGCCGTTGTCGCTCCGGCCAGCTTTGATGAAGCAATCGTTGAGGGACAGGTTGTGGCGTACACTGTTCCTCCAGTTTTTGTCCTGAAAAAAGGAATGATGGTGAGCAAAAACCAAGAGACTGTAAGATGGAGACCCAAAAACTCTAACCATGGACTCAAACTATTTTTGAATGGAAAATGTTCATAATCCAGTGGTCTACATTTCATTAACAAAGCTGTACAGAGTTATAATGTAAACCAAACACAATTCTGGCTATACGTCATTAACTGTTTGGAACAACACCCTTGGTTACCTTTTTAGCCTGTCAAACCTGATCAAGACTAATCCACCGGTCTGTTTTTACACCTGGTGAAGGAAGTGGGAGTTTGCAACCCTATCAACCGGATTACTGTATTTGGTAGAATTTGCCAACAAGATCATCCAATGTCCTTGCAAGAACCCAACTGTCTTACCACCAGACAGTTCATCTAAAGTCTATAAGTCTTTTATTGAAATGGGCAAAGGTTATGAACATTACGTGATGTGTAAGAAATGATCTTAATTTGTAGTTTATTTTCCCTCATTTTGTATTATAAATGTATAAATGGATGGATAAATGGATAGATGACATACCTTGCTTTTGAAATAGGGATAATGGTCCATGATCCACTGGTAAATGTCACACAGAAGAAGCTTTTTAGGTTCGGATGCCAGGATGGCTTTTGATATGAGAGCAATATAGGACTGATTGGGTTTTTCTTCTGTGAAATCTGAGGTGGTTGTGGTCATCTCCTCTTCTTCACCTTCTTTGCTGCTTCTTTTTATGGTCCCAAGATCATAAGGTTGAATGGTATTGATCTGCTCACTTGTCGTCACCTCATTGGGTTTGGGAACATGGCTGGGTTCCGTCGCTTGTTCCGTTGCTTGTTCCTTTGCTTGTTTTTTTGCCTGTTCCGTTGAAGAACATCTGAGCGGTTCTTCTGTAGATTCTTGGACTCCTTTGTTGAAAAGGAGATAGTCAATAGTGAAACTCTGTCCAAGTCTTTCTCTGCTGCTGTCCGCTTTCATTTTTCAGATATCAAGTTCCAACACAGACTAAATATCAGAGCAGTTAAAATATCATAGAATGTTGTTTGGATTCTATGTGTCAAAGCATGTGTTGAACATGCTAGGACCCCTGATTAGCGGTGTCTCGCGTCCAAGTGAGTTGACAAGATCAGAGATAATGATGAGCTTCTCAACTGTTGTTAACCTTGATGCGCTCAACACAGACACTGTTTGAATGCGTGGAAATGACGTCAACTTATTGGACCGAATGTAGCTGTGCGTCAGTTAAAAGGAGAGACAAAAATTAAAATCTTAAAATCGTGTAGTAAACCCAGTCTGTCAGTATCAGCTCAGCAGAGGAGGTGCACTCGGCTGCTTTTATACGAGTGTGTTGCAAGCCCTCACAGAAGGTCGTCATGAGGCACAGTGGTGGTCCAGGTGGGGGGTCTGAAATCAGGCCGATTATTTTTATTAACTTCAGCAAATCTTTGTAATTACCAGAGATTAAACACCCAAGATTTAAGAACACATAAGTGTTCATAGAGAGGCCACAGAATGACTGAAGGCCTGTGGTCATTGTTAGCATTGTTTTATACAACCAGGATGCTTTAAAGATTTACATAAGCACTGAGTGCAAATAATAGTAAAAAAAAAAGAGTTAAAAAAAAAACAACTGGTCAGTTATTTAGTATGAGATCAGATATTTTTACCAACAAATACTATTAATATGAAATATTGTATAATATATATATATATATATATATATATATATATATATATATATATATATATATATATATATATATATATATATATATATATATGATATATATATATATATATATATATATATATATATATAGAGAGAGAGAGAGAGAGAGAGAGGGGCCTGGAGGGTAAAGGTGACAGTAGTGCCCGTGGTGATCGGTGCACTCGGGGCAGTGACCCCGAAGCTAGATGAGTGGTTACAGCGGATCCCCGGAACAACCTCGGACATCTCGGTCCAGAAATGTGCAGTGCTAGGAACAGCAAAGATACTGCGCAGAACCCTCAAGCTCCCAGGCCTCTGGTAGAGGACCCAAGCTTAGAGAGGGATAACCGCCCGCGGAGGGCCAAAGGTGAGTGGACAATTTTATATATATATATATGTTCTTCGGTATTGTATAACTGTTGAAGCTGTTAAGAATATGGCATTATATAGAACTGTATAGCAGGTCCTGTATAAAGAAACATGAGCTGAATGATTGCTCGACAAAGAAGAAGCCATTACAAATATTAAAACTCAGATATATATATATAAATATATATATATATGACAAATCTATGTTTTTATCTTGAGCCCATACATTTACAAATTCACATAGCAAGGACTGCAAACATATGGGATGTAGTACAGATCATATTAACTTTAAAAAATATAAGTTTTAAGTCAGTAATTAAAAAATATTCAATGAACTATAGCCTCCAGTATGTACTACAGTATAACAATTATAACTATGACTTTTGGTGTCCAGATAATGATTTAATTGCGATTTGCTTGGTATCTTCAGATTCAGATTCAGATTCATTTATTTGCCATTTGCAGTAAAACCACATTGGAAAAACTGTGCAAGACTACCCCTGTGTACCAGACAGAGAAGACGACACACACTAGAGCTCTTGCCACGGCGCCATCTTTACGGCGCCATGCGACAAACAAGTCTTTTCACGTCATTATTTATTTACTCAAAATGTAATGAAACATTTCTTATCAGTATTATTATATTTTTGCAAATATTCAATTGTTGTTCGAGGGCAAATGTTCCCACAAGAAAATATTTTACCTCAACTATAGCTCTCGATAAAAAAATTAAAAAAAATTGATCATTCTAAAAACACAATAATAGTAATAATCAGCAACAGGTCTTCAGGTCACAGCAGCAGAGGTGGAGTAGCCTCTGGGTGGAGCAGGACAGGTCACAGCAGCAGAGGTGGAGTAGCCTCTGGGTGGAGCAGGACGGGTCACAGCAGCAGAGATGGAGTAGCCTCTGGGTGGAGCAGGACAGCTCACAGCAGCAGAGGTGGAGTAGCCTCTGGGTGGAGCAGGACGGGTCACAGCAGCAGAGGTGGAGTAGCCTCTGGGTGGAGCAGGACAGGTCACAGCAGAAGAGATGGAGTAGCCTCTGGGTGGAGCAGGACTGGTCACAGCAGCAGAGGTGGAGTAGCCTCTGGGTGGAGCAGGACAGCTCACAGCAGCAGAGGTGGAGTAGCCTCTGGGTGGAGCAGGACGGGTCACAGCAGCAGAGGTGGAGTAGCCTCTGGGTGGAGCAGGACAGGTCAAAGCAGAAGAGATGGAGTAGTCTCTGGGTGGAGCAGGACGGGTCACAGCAGCAGAGGTGGAGTAGCCTCTGGGTGGAGCAGGACGGGTCACAGCAGCAGAGGTGGAGTAGCCTCTGGGTGGAGCAGGACGGGTCACAGCAGCAGAGGTGGAGTAGCCTCTGGGTGTAGCAGGACAGCTCACAGCAGCAGAGATGGAGTTGTCTCTGGGTGGAGCAGGACGGGTCACAGCAGCAGAGGTGGAGTAGCCTCTGGGTGTAGCAGGACAGCTCACAGCAGCAGAGATGGAGTTGTCTCTGGGTGGAGCAGGACGGGTCACAGCAGCAGAGGTGGAGTAGTCTCTGGGTGGAGCAGGACGGGTCACAGCAGCAGAGGTGGAGTAGCCTCTGGGTGGAGCAGGACGGGTCACAGCAGCAGAGATGGAGTGGTCTCTGGGTGGAGCAGGACGGGTCACAGCAGCAGAGATGGAGTAGTCTCTGGGTGGAGCCGGACGGGTCACAGCAGCAGAGATGGAGTAGCCTCTGGGTGGAGCAGGACGGGTCACAGCAGCAGAGGTGGAGTAGCCTCTAGGTGGAGCAGGACGGGTCACAGCAACAGAGGTGGAGTAGCCTCTAGGTGGAGCAGGACGGGTCACAGCAGCAGAGGTGGAGTAGCCTCTAGGTGGAGCAGGACGGGTCACAGCAGCGGAGGTGGAGTAGCCATGGTTTTTTTTTTATGGTTTTAATGCATGCATTTTATCACTGTTCCTTGGACACTTCCCCTAACCCGCACCTGTTTTAATCAAGACCTTTTAGTTGGGGGCGGGCACTGCAGGACGGGAGGACACAGAGTGAGGCGAGACAGAGAGCACACGGAGGACCAGAGGAGGAGGACGCGGGACCGGGCCAAGGACGAGGACGAGCACTGCCAACCAGAGACCACGGGGGACTGAGGCCAGCGGGGGGAGCGGCACCGGTGAGGGGGCGCGCATTGACAGCACATGACAGCTAGGCCCACCAACAACCGGGATGTGCCGGCACTCCCCCGTGGGTGCCCGGTGCCGACCCGTGGTCGGCTAGTGGCTGGCGGAACTGCGGCCCGGTCCCGGGGGAGAAGAGCGGAGGCCAGTGGGGACGGACTCTGGGCTTTTATCATCTTTTTAATGGACCTTTTTGTATATATTTTATTAAATATTTTATCCCCTTTTTATCCAGTTTCCCTTTTAATGATCACACCCCCTCAACAGACACTTTTAAACCTGAGACACAAGCAAAGTGTAGTTATATGTTAGCATCTGTATGTTTACATCTGTACATGTTAGCAGCAGTATGCTTTCATCTGTACATTAGAAGCAGTATATTTACATCTGTGCATTAGCAGCAGTATGTTTACATCTGTGCTATAACAACAGTAGGGGTGGGAACCTCAGGGTACCTCACAATACGATACGATACGCGATACAAAGCTCACGATAACGATTATATCACGATATGACGATTATCGATATATTGGTCAGAAATATACTGTTATAGAAGTGTAAGTTATTAACTAATTCTCAACTACTCTGGATTCAAATACAGGCCATATGGTCTGTTGGCAGCAGGTCAGCTGATAGATGGAGATGTGTTTCTTTGGCAATATCTGTGTCTAAGAACAATATGTTCAGGTCAAAGCAGATTATTGCAAGTATCAGAGTTGTATCAGCGTAAGGAAGCGTACAGAGGAGCCTTGAGCGACACAACAATACTGACTTCATTTGTGTAATATCCAGAGTAGATATGCAGCCAGCGAAAATTCAATTTGGTAGACGTTAACCAAAATTACCCCCTCCAGGCCGGCTCGCATCCCCAGCCTATCGCTCAGCAGACGCCCCCTTCCAATCATCTGTACCGACTACGCCAGCCGCATAAAAACGGAGAAACTCCCACTTCTCGGCCTCTGAAGCCTTGCAAGCCCTCGAAGCCTTGCAGAGGATCGTCTGGAGGAATCGTTTTCGTCTACTCACGCTACTCGGCGCGACCCTGGCGTCCTCCGTCTGGCTGCTTGTGGTCTGCTCCTCCTCCGCGTCCCTGCACCTGCTGTGGTTCGCGTGTCTCCACTGCTCTCCTCCTCTGCGGGCTCTTTCTGCGGGCTGCTCCGCGGGGCCCTCCGCGGGTTCTGTGCTGCTCGTTCCTCGTGGTCTGCTGCCGCACGCAGAAGGTCTGGCGGTGCCATGCGTGTCCCTGCCTCGATTGGCGGTGCCGCGTTGTCCCGTTGCTTTTCCCAAGTCTCCTGGCATGTGAGTACAGTGAGTGTGCCGACCGCGGACGGATTAATCCCGGAGTTTTGGGCTGCAGGCGATTGGTTTTTGCCCCGCGCACTGGACTGCAGGCGTCAGTTTTTTCGCCTCGTGCTTGGTCTGCAGGCTCCGTTTTCACACGTGTTTGAGCTAACTGAGGGGCAATGCATCTTAAATGGCATCAATCTCTATCGTCTGGGGATACAAGAGGCGCAATGCGCATTAATTCAGATTCATGTTCTGCCACTCGCAGTAAAACCACGTCGAAAAAAATCTGCAAGACTACCCCATCGTGCTCCAGACGGCACACACCAGAGCTCTTGCCACGGCGCCATATTTACAGCATTAATCTCATTACTCGCAGGTCACTATTGTTAAATGATTGTTAAATTCGTCTATCTGCGGGAGGAAGGAGGGGCCATGCATTTAAATAGCTAGGTCACTGGTATTCAATTAGGAAACTAAACTGCAGTCGTTGCATTTGAAAGTGCAGCAGAAAGAAAAAGGGCCCAATGTGAATCTGCAATGGGCGTGAAGTGGTGTTGGAGCTAATGAACGCGTGGAACAGTGATCGTTCATGCGTATCTGCCATAACCAAAGCAGCAAGATGGCTCCGGGGACGTCTGTTATTCGCATGGGAATGTTTCGGATTCGGGTTGATTTATTTCCTCAGGCTGTTAAACAACCGTGGGCACGGTTCTCTGACCGCCGCTGCTGCCGGTAAGTAATTAGTAAGTGCCCTGCTGCCGTTCCTACTGATGCCTGATCCCGCTGATGCCTGTTCCTGCTGCCGCTCCTGCTGCCTGCTCCTGCTGCTCCTCCTACTACACGTGCCGCTGCTGCTGTTCCTGCCGCTGCCGCTCCGCAGGCTCCCAGGCTGCACCAGTCTCTACGGCTCGGCTCTTTCAGACACGTATGTAACCTGGCTCACGGAGACAAGCGGCGCACGCTGGCGTGACACGTCTGTTGTTTGTATGAATCGCATTGTGGTGCTACTGCTCCTGCTAATGCTGCTTCTGCTGCTTCTGCTGCTTCATGCTGCTACCGCTACTGCTGCTATTGCTGCCGCTGTTGCTTCATACTGCTACTGCTGCCGCTGCTGCTGCTTCATGTACTTTGACATCTCTCTTCACTTCGCATCTTTTACTGAAACACTAAACAGCTTCAACAATATTCTACTGCTGTGGCTTTGATACAGGATCATTGCTGTTATTATCTACGGATGCTGCAGCCGCTGCTGCTGCTACTGCTGCTGCTGCTTCATACGGCTACTGCTGCTGCTGCTGCTACTGCTGCTGCTGCTGCTGCTCCATACTGCTACTGCGCTACTGCTACTGCTGCTGCTTCATACCGCTACTGCTGCTACTACTGCTGCTGCTGCTTCATTTACTTGCCATCTCTCTTCACTTGCATCTCTTTTACTGAAACACTGATCAGCTACGATAACATTCTACTGCTGTGGCTTGATACAGGATTATTACTGTTAATCTCTAAGGATGCTGCTACTGCTGCCGCTGCTGCTGCTGCTGTCGCGGCTTGATACAGGTTATCGCTGTTATTATCTGAGGTTACTGCTGCTGCCGCTGCTGCTACTACTACTGCTGCAACCCACTCTCTCAGAGCTTATCCTGCTTCAATGGATGCTGCCCGGCTGAGTATGCCGCGTCGCGCTGGCCTCGTACCTATGCTCCCAGGGTCGCTTCGGCGGTCATGCTTCATCTCTCTACCTAATCTTCTGATTCTATCAGATGCAGCCGGCCGAGTAGCTGCGCTGAGCCGTCAATCGGACTCCTAATCAAAGGCATCCATACCTGTATTCTTCACTCTTCTGATCGCAGGCTCCCCCATCGTGCTGCCCATCCTGCAGCGGCTCTGAGCGGCACTGAACTCCGGCTCGTCTTCCAAGTACATGTCTGCCCTCCTCGCAGCATCTTCCTGCTCGCCTTCTATGGCTTCTCTGCATAAGTGTCCACTACTGCTCGCTCAACCTTCATGCGGTCCGAGACGCGGCTTCCCGACCATCCTACTATCCTGATTATCTACTCTCCAACCCAAGATTCTAAGCGTAAGGGCGCCTGCAACATCAATGGCCCTCTCCGATATGTCTCCGCTTCTACACGGACGTGCCCCTTCCGTGGGTTTTGGGGGGTTCTTCCAGGACCATTGGGTTGCCGGGCCGTGGCCGCTACTTCCACCGGAGCATCTCCTCTGCCCTACATGAGATATTCCCAGTGGTCGTGGCCTGCGCGCTGTGGAATCACACGTGGCAGAGAAAGAGGATCTCTGTCATGCGCGATAATCTCGACGTAGTGGAAGCATTAAACAAAGGTCGCTCTTTTTCACCCAACATAATGTCCCCTGACCCTTTCAACCTTCATCTCAACATTCAAAGACCAAGGCGCCTGCAACATAATGATAGCTCGCTCCGACCCATCTCTCTGCCCCTACAGGTCCATGATGCGTTACACTCGCCTTCGCTGCAAAAAGGAGATTTAACGGACCTCTAATTCTCTCTCCAGACAACCTTCCCATGACAGCAACCTGGTTCAGAGCTCAACTAAGATCCCTACTGCTCCTCCGCAATTTGTCACCCCAGCTCCATACAGCCCACTCCTTCAGGACAGGCGCTGCCACGCGCGCGGCCTCGCTGGGGCTCCCCCACCTCTCCAACAGCTGGGGTGCTGGTCCTCTTCGGCTTTCTCCGCCTACATCAGGCCAGACGCGTCCGCTATCCTGGCTGCACAACGTCTACTGGCTTCCTCGTAAGCTCCCAGCAAAGCAATACGAAGCAAAGTAAGTGAAGCAATAAGATTCTGGTGGCGGCACGCACTTCTCAAACACTCTCCGCTGCCGCAGCGTCCGACGGAACGTGATGCGAACGCTCACGTTCCCAGCGCGCAAAAATAACCCACGATGCATTACACTCGCCTCCGCTCTCGGAAAGGAGATCTCAACGGACCGTTATTTCTCACCCCCGATCACCTCCCAACGTCATCCAACGGGTTCAGAGCCCAACTAAAGTCCGTACTGCTGCTTCGTAACCTGTCTCCCCATCTCTACACAGCTCACTCCTTCCGGATAGGCGCCACCAGCAGCCGAGTATCCGCAAGTATTGATCACAGTAGATAGCGGTCACAGCATATAGCGATAGCGGTCACAGCATAGCAAAAAATGGTTAGCGGTCACAGCATATAGCGATAGCGGTCACAGCATATAGCAAAAAATGGTTAGCGGTCACAGCATATGGCAAAAAATGGTTAGCAGCATTGCGCTGGCGGTCACAGCATAAAGCGATAGCGGTCACAGCATATAGCGATAGCGGTCACAGCATATAGCGATAGCGGTCACAGCATATAGCGATAGCGGTCACAGTATATAGCGATAGCGGCCACAGCACAGCGATAGCGGTCACAGAATAGAGCAGTCACGACGTCTGTCCCCTCCAAACCAGGCTTCGAAAACTCCATCAACACGCAGCCTTTTTGGGGATTGTGCGCGCTCCATCGCAGGAGCCTTTCCGATCTGAAGGCCGCACCGGGACCTAGGGCGCCAAACCTCCTTTCAATAAAATACTCAAAAACTTCCTGTTTTCTCGTCTCTCCAAATTGAAATGCAGCCAGCGAAAATTCAATTTGGTAGACGTTAACCAAAATTACCCCCTCCAGGCCGGCTCGCATCCCCAGCCTATCGCTCAGCAGACGCCCCCTTCCAATCATCTGTACCGACTACGCCAGCCGCATAAAAACGGAGAAACTCCCACTACCGGCCTCTGAAGCCTCGCAACCACCGCCTCCCCTCCTCCTCCTCTTCACCCTGCCTCCAATCTGCCTTCAATCTGCTTCCCGCTGCCAAATGCCGCCACCAGTGCCTAGGTCCCGGGGGATTGGCGCGCTCCATCGCAGGAGCCTCTCCGATCCAAAGGCCGCACCGGGGCCTAGGGCGCCAAACCTCCTTTCATAAAATACTCAAAAACTTCCTGTTTTCTCGTCTCTCCAAATTGAAATGTCTTTGTTTACTCTGGTCAATTTAATGTCCGTCATTTCCTCATTTGGGGCAGACGGTTTCAGACGGCTGCCAGGTGGTATCGTATCGGTTCTGTTATTCATTGTTAATGTCACATTTATCAATGAATAAACTCACACTTTGATTGTATTACAGCTCTTGGTTGTTTACATTATTTTTGCTCTAGGTCCAATACTTACAATTATTAATTGTAAGTATAAAAGAAAAATTTTTAAAAAATACACTTTATTTCATAATAAATGGAATGGAGATGCGTAATGTAGCCATTTATTTAGTATTGATACAATGTTGTTATTTTTTAGGATTTTTTTTAAATCGATACTTGGCAAAAGCATATAATCGATAATCGATCACAGAAAGTATCACGATACATCACGATATTGATATATCGTCACACTCCTAAGCAGCAGTATGATTACATCTGTACATGTTAGCAGCAGTATGATTGCAGCAGTATGTTTACATCTGTACATTAGCAGCAGTATGTTTATATCTGTACATTAGCAGCAGTATGTTTACATCTGTACATTAGCAGCAGTATGTTTACATCTGTACATTAGCAGCAGTATGTTTATATCTGTACATTAGCAGCAGTATGTTTACATCTGTACATTAGCAGCAGTATATTGCACATTCTGATATAAGTTAAGGATATTGCAACGTGACACGTGGGATCAAGTTGGCAGAGTTCATTAGTCCTTATTGTTTATTGTACAGTCTGACAGCAGCAGGAAGGAAAGACCTGCGGAACCTCTCCTTCACACATCGAGGATGATCAAGTCTGTCACTGAAGCTGCTTTCCAGAGCAGACAGAGCATCCACAGTCATAGTCCAGCCTAGATGTTAGTTTGTCCAGGACCCTCCTGTCCCCCACCTGCTGCACTGTGTCCAGGGAACAGCCCAGGACTGAGCTAGACTTCCTGATGACCTTGTCCAGCTTCTTCCTGTCCCTCTGTCCCTTCCTGTGATGCTGCTGTTCCAGCAGACCACACCGTACAAGAGGCTGATGCCACCACAGAGTCATAGAAGGTCTTCAGGAGTGGCCCCTGCACTCCAAAAGACCTGAGCCTCCCCAGCAGGTAGAGTCGGCTCTGGCCCTTCTTGAAGAGGGCATCTGTGTTATGAGTCCAGTCCAGTCCATTTTCTGTCTTGAATTAATTCTGTTTTTATGAGCTTAACTAATCTCAACTTTCTCTGTTACGGCCGGTTATGGCATATTATACAATTGTTTAAGTAATGTAAAGTCACCTAGTCACTAAATTAATAAGATACTTGATATCTTCGGTTGTTAGGGTCTTGTCTTCACCGGGCCATTGGAGAATCTGTGATTACTCCTATTTAAGATGGCTTTTCTCATTCTAGGTGGATTTGTATCATGCTCATTTTATGTTTTAGTCATTGTTGGTGCACATCCAATTTAAAAAACAAACAATCAAATTTAAGGAATCACAAATCTTTATTAAGATGTTTTGTTTTATTTTTCACAAAATCCGGAGACAAAGCACACGCTCCCCATCCTTGAGCTGGGTACAAAACCTGGAATGGGAATTAATGCTCGGACGGGATCTCAAGAGGACCATGCGATCCTGTACACTTGGCGCTCAACGTGTCGCTCGTGCGTTGAAATGAAGCAGCATTTTCAGTGACCATTCAACAAGCCCGCATATTATCAAGGGAAATCGGTATAGATTGAGAAACATGTTGACGTGTGATTTAATTGATAAAGACTGCGGCCTAATTTGGTTTTTAGACCGGGCTCTGAGTGTTTTGAAAAAGTTCTACTGTAACTTTAAATGGTCATCGGACCGCCCATTTTCTGCGCTTTCTTCCGAGCGCTGGGAAAAGTCGCGCTGTGATTGGTCAGAAGCAGCTGTCTATCAGGAGTATCGAGTGCTCTCATTGGTCATAGACTCGCCGTGTGCCCGGTCTCGCGCTACTGAGACACGAAGATGGCGGCTGAACTAGTGGAGGCGATGGCAAGTACCGCTCTGATGGCTTTGATTTGGCGAGACAGGGGCCCTTTATGCGGCTTTTTAGGATGCTGCGTAGTAGATAAAATAGGGGATTTACTTTCTTGTCCGCAAAAGACTTCCCTTTCATTTGGCCGTCTTGAACCCCAAACAAATTAGCTCGCGTGGCTAACATTAGCTTGCTTGAAATGTTACCCGCAAAATTGCGCTGGTTTCGATGGGATTGCGGCGGCACAGGGCAGCACCACAAAATAGTGAAAGTTTACTGAACCAGGCTTATTTTGATTAAGTACATTTACTGTACTCCATCCATTGTATATGGTTTGTTCTAGTGTCAACCAATGTCTCAATGTGCTGCACCTGTCAAAATGCACATTATGTTTGATTGAGTGTCGTATGGTGTTCTTTAGTCGCCGTTTAGTCAAATTTAAATATAATTGCGTCGTTCTTCACTCCTTTAGACCATTACCAGGCTATGCATCTTGATAGATACATTCATTAAAACAAATGTGACATGTGTGTTCATTACTACAATGCATTGTTGTCAAAAGGCACGTTCTCAATGACTATGCAATTGTAATAGCAAATCAATTGAACAGGGCTACTACATAATACAAGTAAAATATGGTTTGCCCTTAATATCACCGTACTTTTTACAAGCTGACTTTCTATGAACGGTTTTAAATGTTTAGACTGTAGAAACATGAAACATGACATGTACCCCTCGACTCATTGATTTTTGTTGACCTAATCCTATCTTTGTTTAGAACATGGTGAAAAGTTTTCGGGTCTCAGACCTGCAAACGCTGCTCTCCTCAATGGGGCGCAGTAAAAGTGGTCTGAAGCAGGACCTGGTTGGACGAGCGCTGAAGTTGGTGCAGACTGAATACAGTCCAGAGCTCCTCAAGAACGTGAGGCAGCTCTATGAGTCACGGTTCCCTAAATCGTCTGGGTGGCTGGCAGCGCGACGTCCTGAGGGTGTTCCAGTAGCCTACGCTTCTCTCAACTCGTCCAACAATCTCACCTCTCAGAGTGCAGACTACCTCAATGGCATCTCCAAAACATTACCCACACCTGCAGCAGAAGTAAAGCTTGTGCCATTGCCTTTCTATCAAACTTTGGACACGTTACTAAGCCCCACAGAACTAAGTGAGTACAGTACTTTTTATATTATTGGAGAATTTCTAATAAATGTATATATGTACTTAATGTTATACCATTTTCTAATAGTTGCCCATAATAATGAAAAACTGCAGGACAGTCCACACATATTTGAGTTAACACCCAAACAAGCGGACCAGATTAGAAATGCCAGGTAAATAAATGTGTGTGTGTGTAAGAGAGAGAGAGAGATATTATTAATTAAATATTACATTTCGATCTATCCATCATAACACAATTTATTTTCTTAGTGAAATTCGCCCTGGGATTGGATCGGTCCAAGTTGTGTTGAGGTAATTCCTAATGAGTTTGGAGTAAAATTCTCGACCTAAATCCTTCCTGTCTCTCATCTGTTGCAGAATCTGCTACACAGACTCCATTGGTGTTCAAGAGGACCAGTATCCTCCTAACATTGCTGTTAAAGTGAATCAGTCCTATTGTCATGTGCCGGTAAGATTTCTCTATTTGTAAATATTGTCAATGTTGGCATGGTATTTTTAATGCATCGTTTATAAACCAAATTGTTTCAGATTAAAAACGTAATGTGTACTTTTTGCATCACAGGGCTATTATCCATCAAACAAACCTGGTGTTGAGCCCCGTCGTCCCTGTCGTCCTGTAAATATCACTCCCTGGTTGCACCTCTCCAGTGCACCCAACAGAATCACCGTCACATGGGGAAACTTTGGAAAGGTGAGTTTATTCCAAAGTCAACTAATCCCCTTTACATTCATGCCATCATGTAAACAGAACACATGTAGTTGTATTTTTATGGTTCCTACTGTTTCCCACCTCGACAAGACTGCTTTGTTTAAATTTATAAGCAATTTTATCACAAGAAAAACTTCTCAATATTACAACCTCCCAATGACAAAGGTCTGAGGCTGCAAAGGTATCTTTTAGATTAGTTTAAATCATATGAATGTTTTAGAACTATTTAGGTTATATGATAACAATGTATGTTAAAAACTAATACCAGAGTTCCCACTGCCGGGGCATGTCCCACCAGCAGCAGACTCTGAGTAAACCGGAGGTAGTTCAAATGGTTACAGAAGTCTTGACATCTCTGCTTACACTGCAGCCCTCACAACCTGACTTACTTGTTTCACATGATTTTAACTGTCAAACACTAATTTTCCCTAGATAGATGGGTGAAAATCAGATAATTTTGAACATTGTAAAAAAAACTTAAAACGTGAAACTAATACTATGGCATGTAAAGTGAGATATCAAACCTTTTGTTTTGTTATTGTATTAACACCCCAAATTAAATATATTGTTATATATTATTATAATGAGCTGAGACTTTAAATGGTCTCTCAGTCTGGTTCTGTAGAATTCACCATCATGGGGAAGACTGCAGACCTGACAGTTGTGCAGAAAACAATGATTGACACTCTCCATACAGAGATAAAGCCTTGAAAGAAGCTGGATGTTCAAAAAGTTCTGAATCAAGGCACATTCAAGTTAAGAGGGAAGAAAACGTGTGGAAGAAAAGGTGCCTCAGGGATGGAGAGAATAGTCAGGAAGAGACCTTTCAATATTCTGGTAGACCCTCAGGAGTGGACTGAGGCTGGATCAAAAGCCCCGACACACAGATGGATCTGGACATAGACTACAAGTCCTATTCCTCTTGTTAAACTGCACCTGAACTACAAACAAAGTGTCATACATGGGCAAGAGAACGAAAGACCAGGTCTGTTACTCAGTGGTCCAAAGTTTTTTCTTATGAAGGCAAATGTTATATCTCATTTGGAAAGTCCCAGAGTCTGTTGGAAGAATGGAGAAGCACACAATCCAAGAGACTTGAGGTCCAGTCTGAAGTTTCTACAGCCTGTGGTGATTGAGGAGCCATGTCTTCTGCTGGTGTTGGTCCGCTTTATTATGTCTAGAGTCAACGGAACTGTGTACAAGGAGATAGTAGCATACTTAATGCTTACTATGGCAGACAAGCTTCATGGAGATGCTGACTTTATTTTCCAGTAGGACTTGGTACCATTGGATTACTGTGCTTGATTGGCCCGCATACTTGCCTGACCTGAACCCCATGGAGAATGTATGGTGCATTTCCAAAAGAAAGAAAGAGAGATGTGAGAGCGAACAGAAGAGCTGAAGGCTGCTTGTGAGGCATCCTGGTCTTCATCACACCTCAGCAGGGACACGGGCAGAAAGCTTCCATGCCACGCAACATTAATCCGGGCCTTCAAACAAAATGGTCCACACCAAGTGCTGAGTACATATACATGATCCTGGGTTCTGAGTGGAGTTTGCATGTTCTCCTCGTGTCTGCATAGGTTTTCTCCGGGTGCTCCGGTTTTCCCTACCACTAAAATCGTGTACTGGCATGCCCCTCCTGTAGCGGCGACCGCGCTCCCATTTCTGTGTGGAGTGAGAAACTAATGCCCGCAACAATTGTGAAGTGTTTTGTGACTCGAGTCTGTGAAAGGCGCTATATAAAAAAAGATGATTTACTTTTATGATTACTTTTCAGAGGGCCCACATTTATGTTTCAATTTATGATTTAGTCCTCATCATATATTAGTTTCACATTTGAAGTTGTATTATAGAAATTGATAATTGCAACATCATGGAAAAGTTTGAGTTTTACCAGTAGGAGTCTAAACAAGTTGTTTTTATGTTTTACAGCGTTACTCTGTGGCTGTTTATCTTGTAAGAGTCTTCACTGCAGCAGACCTCTTCAACCAACTCAAGCTCTGCTCTGTGGAGAGTGCTGATCGCTGTCGTGAACGCAGTATGAACTGTAACATGCTTTGACTGTAAGAATATTTGCAATTTCAAAATCTATATAATTATTTTTTAAGTCCAAGATAAACTACGCTTTGACCCGGAGAGTGAAATTGCCACCACTGGTCTCCGTGTTTCACTTATCTGCCCAGTAAGTTATAATTCAAAAGTAAAGTTGAGATTTGGAATTGTATTGTGTGTAAGTGAGTGTAAAAATTGCAATGATGTATTTCAGCTGGTGAAGATGCGTCTTGGGGTGCCATGTCGAGTCCTAACGTGTGCTCATCTTCAGTGTTTTGATGCGGTCTTCTTCCTGCAGATGAATGAGAAAAAACCCACCTGGACATGTCCAGTGTGTGACAAACCTGCTCCTTATGAGTTGCTCACTATTGATGGGTATCTGTCCGTTTGAAAACTTACTGTACATCATTGTTTGTCACATGGTCAATCATTTTGTGTCAATTTTGTTTTCTGGATTTTATTTTAAACGTTTGACTTTTCTGTTCATTACAGGCTGCTATCCGAAATTCTTAAAGAGACGCATGAAGATATTGAGGAGATCGAGTATTTAACGGATGGTTCTTGGCGACCAATAAGAGATGAAAAGGAGAGGGATCGTGAACGTGAACGCAGCAACACACCTGAGTATCCTGTTGTTGATATATGTAGGTGTCAAGTACAAAACTTATGAATTCTTCATCATTCCTTGGCCACTGTTCTTAACCTTGCTTTCTGAATCAGGCATTCCTGAGGCAAACGGGCACTCACCAGCCCACAGCAGCACAAGTCTGACGGGCAAGTCCAGCAGCGGTTCAGTGGGGGGGTCTGGTGCTGCAGGAGCAGCTGTCCCACCAGGAGGAGGTGCAGTGGTAGACCTAACTCTGGACTCCTCCTCAGAGGAAGAGGGGGGAGGGGCTGGAGGAGACAGTGAGGACACAGAGGACAGTGCTGACAGTCCCGCTCCAAAGAGGGGCCGCTATAACTACGACAAAGACCTGGTCACTGCATACTGACCGGCCCCAGTGTGCCCTCAAAGACTGACCCGCTCCCAGAGACGAGGCAACAGGACAGGATCACCGTATCCACTAGATGCAAATATACCCTCCCTTTTGACACTATTCAGAGTTTTTTGGGTAACTCTGATTTCTATCCAGACAGCCAATTATACACTGTATGGTGTGAGTAGGATACCAATTTGTACCGTACACCACTCGTCGCTTTTAAGTGCATTCAGCGATCCATCAGACTTTTGTGACTCCCCAGACTCTACGTCTTAACCACATCACTCCCTGTATTTGAAAAAACAGGATCTCTTAGCTGTGGACTTGGTCGTCGTGTTGCTGGCGAGAAAAGCAAAGGGTCGTCACAGCTTTGTGCAGTAAAAGCATAATTTTAACACCATTGGGCAAAATGTCTAACAGAGGATGCAAGTTAGAATATTTTTCTGTATTCTTCAGGAAATTGGGTAATTGTTTTAAAGAGATTTTTGAAAACCTGTATTGTGAGAGGACGAGATGCTTTCCACTTTGTCCTTTAAACAAATAGTTCTACCTCAGTCATTAATAGACTGGCCAGGGAGTTGCTATACGTGATCTGAACAATTGCAGAGTCTCTTTAAATTTTACACTGGACATTGAATTTTTTTGTTTTGTTTATTTGATTGTTTTAATGCAACTTGTTGTCCTCTCAAGACATGGTTTGCATCCAATTATGTTTTAGTTTGAAATCCACTCACCTCAGAATGACTGTATGGCAGCAGCACTGAAGCAGTGTATTTAGGAACTTGCAGTGTTGGTGCCTTTTTTTCCAGAGCTTTTTCTTTGAGGCTGGCTCTGCTGGCCATGGCAAGTAGTTTTTAACCCTGGTTATACAGAAGATTATGAAGTTGATTGCTTTTTTTCTTGATGAGGAAATGGCTTGCTTTTAGCTTCACAATCACTTGGCTGTACTGATTGAGTTTCCATAATGGTTGTTTTAGGTTTTGTCTGCTTCGCAGAAGCGTGTTCAATGTCAGGGAGCAGTAAACTTGTTTCTGTTTTGGGTATTGCAGGTCTAGACTCGAGGCTGTGTTGAGTAGTTGCAATTACATGACGGCTTGAAGCGCTACGCTTTATTTCACTGTGTTGGTTTCAGCAAGTCTGATACAATGAAAGTTGTGTTTCGATACATGCAACTCTCCTTCTGGGCTTCTGTCTGGTTTTCTTGTAGAAAATGTACATTTTATTTGCTGCAGACTGGGATACATGCATATTCTCTATTAGGACACCTTCACTTTAGCACACGTCTTTTCAGTAGGCCATGCAGTGCCAGAAGTAATGTCTGGGTGTGCTGCTCTCAATAGTCTTTCATTGAACATTTATTAAAAATCTTCCTACTTTCTGCTTCATCTCAAACTTTCAGTGAACATGTGATTATGTTTTTGTGTTATTCCCCCTCCTATATCAGTCATAACCATAGTTTTTACATCACTCCATTGACAGAAAGGACAGTGAAATCTGGTCTTCCATTGTTTTGCTTGACACAAGTAAATGTCTGAAATGGCCCATCTAAATTGTATACATAGGTTCACATGAATTGTAAAATATAAAATCCACATTTTTGTAGCTGAACAGAATAGCCACATTCATGTGTCCCAGGTTGTAGATGTGCCCATTTTTGTTCTTGGTTCATGAAAAGCTGCTTCTGTGGTCTTGAGCTTTGCCATACTGTATTCTTTAGTTATAACCGCTCAATCTGAAATCTTTGGGGGGCATATATTTAATATTGATACAGTAGCATGGACAGAGGCTTATAATCCATTATGTAAATGTTTTGTGTTTTTATATGTTCATTATGACAATAAAATCTAAATAATATTTTATAAAAGTCTTGAATTGCTTCTAGTTGTGGCTCTAGACCAGCAGTTCCCAAAGTCTAGCATGCTGTTGGCAAAATATTACACCCCCCATTCTGATTCAAACAAAACATAGGTATGTGCATACTTACATTTTCAAGTGGCAATTCAAAGCTTAAGGCTCTACTTTGGGAACCATTGCTCTAGATAAACGGACATTTAAAAACCTCACCAGCACACAGCCAATACCATAAGAGAAATGGGAGAATTGGTAAATGATTTTCTGAATACACAGCTTGCATCTGGGGAGACTTTTATGCCTGTCAATTGTGAGTTGTACAAATTTAAATGATCATTATCTAACAGCTGTTATCGATGTGTGAAATAATTAAAAGTTTGTTCTTAACGTGTCTAATCTTTTTGCTTTTTATCTAATGGACACTAGGTCAATTATGTATTTTGTTGGTTACAGAACCAACAGGACACTGTAAACATAAGGTGATGCCCAAAAAAGATGCAGCAGTCTTTACAATAATAGAAGTTGTGTTCCCTTACCTTTCAAAGTAATCAGTTTTATGAAAGTAAAATGGACAAATCAGACCACAACTTGGTGCTTTATTCCTTACTAGATAGTTGTGTGTGTGAGCCATAGACTGTATTGTGAGCATACTACAAAAGTGCCTTGTTAGTCCCTATTTAATGAATTGATGGTTCTTGCTTTATTTTAATTTTATCTTTTTATTCTCTGAAGAAGCTGATCTAAAAAGATTTGTGAAAATTCGCTTAGTTACATTTTGGGGCGTGAAAGTCGGTCACCCCAATTTTAACATTAAGGAAACTATGACATCTCAAGACAGCGCGCAAATAAAAAGAAAATACAATTAAAATGATTTATAAATATTCAAATGTTAGTCTCTTCTCTGCAAACCTCTGCTGTTGCCACGTGGGGGCGGCAGAAATAGTTTTCTTTTGATTTTGTCCTAGTGGAAATATGTTTCTGTGATCAATATTTTTTTGTACATTTATTTATTATAATGAATAGTTGTTTCTTAGTCGAAGCCTTGTGTATTATTAAAGCCTGTATTGTTACACCATGGATCTATAATAAGTCTGTGGGTGTCACTTTAATGCTGCCGCTGCTTCCTGTATCCAGCCTCCTCTACAGACCCACACCCTGCACACTTTACGGAGGAGAGTGGCCTTGGGCTCGGTTCTGCCCAACGGGAAACAGACCTCAGATCTGCAGAAGACTTTTGTCCAGTAACATCTGGGAAGGCAAAGGACGATAGGCGCAAGAAGACGCAGCGAGCCTCTGAAGGACTGGGCTAGCTAGTGTATGCTAACACAGCTAACACATGCTAACACATGCTAACACATGCTAACACATGCTAACACAGCTAACACATGCTAACACATGCTAACACAGCTAATGGCTTGTAGCTGCAGGTAGATTGCCTCATTGAACACGCAAAAATCATGTGGCCTTTGTAGTTACTTTACTGCACCTGGGAACGTTTTAGCACATACAAAGCGCCACGAAATGCTTTAAATGAATAACATTGTGAAGGACATGCTCCAGAAAGAAAGACTTCTTCTTCTTTGCTAACGTGTGCTAGCCAAGTCTCCAGCAGCAGAACGGCTCCTGTTGCTTTTTCTCACTGGTAAATACAAACAGGAACACGGTCTCATCCTGCTGCCTTTAGCGTGTATTTATGTTAAGAGGATTCCCTGAGAAACTCCTTGAACACATTTAGATATGGCTCCCAAAAGAAGACCTGTACCCCTCAACATAACGCCCATTGGGGAGGGACAGACTACTTCAATCACCTGTGATGCTGCATCTGAGTAAGTCCAGTTTAAACCACTCTCTCATATGTGCTCATTACTATGCATGTTGCTGAAGAAAAAGTTAGCTGGGATTAGACCTGTGGAGTTTTAACACTGGTGTATCTACTTTTCAGAGCAAACCTTGAGGCCTTACAAAAGAAACTGGGTGAGTTGGACCTGGATGAACAACAGAAAAAACGCCTCGAAGCCTTTCTCACCCAGAAAGCCCAGGTTGGTGAGCTGAAGGATGAAGACTTTGATCCCATTTGTGAGCTGGGTGCTGGGAACGGAGGAGTGGTCAACAAAGTTCGCCACAAGCCCTCGAGTCTAGTCATGGCTAGAAAGGTATATATGAAATTCAGTAGATCCTAGTTGAGACTGATACAAGTGGAAGATTTGTATTTTAACATTTTTTTCAACTTTTCATGTATTTTGGTTAATTAGCTCATTCATCTGGAAATTAAGCCTGCCATCAGGAACCAGATCATACGAGAGCTTCAGGTGCTGCATGAGTGCAACTCCCCCTACATCGTGGGCTTCTATGGGGCTTTTTACAGCGACGGGGAGATCAGCATCTGCATGGAGCATATGGTAAAGCACTACACACTGTAGAGCCCTTTCCTTTTCCCGATCACCAGTAAATTGATAAATATAATTTACGTTGTATTCTGTCCTCACAGGATGGAGGATCCTTGGACCAGGTCTTAAAAGAGGCTCGACGAATTCCAGAGGACATTCTGGGAAAAGTTAGCATAGCTGTAAGTAACATTTAAAATCAATTGAATAGTATGATTTTGTGCACTAAGATGCAAGGATGCTGCGATCGGATTGTGGTGTCAATATTGGAAATGTTATCTCGGGCATCGGTTTCATAATATTGGTTAAGCCTATATCCTGATTACGGGCTATTTACTGGCTGATATTTAGTGCAGGAGAAACAGTTGGGAAATAGCAGTGAATTTGTGTATTTCAAATATCTGTTCATATCTGGTGTTTTGCAGATATTGAAAGGCAAATTTCAGTTTCAGGGATGCACCAGCATTTTCATCCTAATTGTTAACCAATATTCATTCAAATAAATAGGTATTTATATGTAGTTTAAGCTGTTTCTCAAACGCTCTTCTTTCTATTTCTTTGGTTCCTGACAGGTTTTAAGAGGATTGGCCTACCTGCGTGAGAAACACCAAATCATGCACAGAGGTGATGTGACATTAGAACAGAGGTCTTCAATTTTGTTTACCAACTACTTTCATCCACTTCCCTAGAAACCAAGTCAATTTAACGACAATAGCAAGCCTTAGAGTTACTTAAGATTCCTTAAAAGCATAAATCACACTTAATGCAGTTCGGTTCATTAGAGCTGGGGTACCTAGATAATGGAACTTTGTAAAAGAATCCATCTAACTTTCGATCTGCGTCACAGCTTTTTCTGACATAAGAGTGAAAAGGAAGGGACCACCCGCACTCAACCATCAGCTCTCAGCCCAAAGAGTCAAATAGTGACTCACAGGGTTCTTTTAAACATGCAAAAGATGTGTTCTACTATGATGAAAACAAGATGTTGAAGTCACATTCTTTTCTTTCACAATCTTTTATTATTTCCGTTAGGGACAAACAACCCAAACTATTTATTGAAGACGTTGGATACCCCAGCTTATTTGCACATTTAATTGCAGGAGATCTCTCGAGGGGAGTAACTTACTAGCAATTATAAAACAACCTGTCCCAAGTTGCTGCGGCTTTAGCTCTGATTGTCCTTCTTGAGCATGTTCTCGAAAGCTTTTCTGTGATTGACCGGCTTATGCATTGCCACCGTAGATGTCAAGCCCTCCAACATCCTGGTAAACTCCCGTGGTGAGATCAAGCTCTGTGACTTCGGTGTAAGCGGACAGCTCATAGATTCCATGGCCAACTCCTTTGTCGGGACCCGTTCGTACATGTCGGTGAGTCAGCTCTGCCCCCTCCCTTTTCGCCCTGGCCCTATCCCACCTTTCCTCCTGTTTTTGCATTGCTCTTGTTCATTGAGCCCTTCCTGCACTATCCCCCGCCTCGGTCCCCTACCAGCACCTGCACATTGAGCCCAGAAAAGAGCCCCGTAGCAAAGGCCAAGGCGTTTACTCTTTCTGTCTTTTCTCTTCATTGCTAAACTTCTAAGTAAGGCTGGGGATTGCCTATTTCCTATTTGATTTTTTTTTCATGATTTTGTCCAAAATAAAAATGTGTTATAACATTTTTTTTAATTCACAAACTTTCATACTAAGGAGGTAGAGAGAATAGAGATAAAAAAATCCTGACTGTTTTGTATCCTTAACAAGTGAGTTAGACACCTTTCTTTCAATACTAATTCAGATGTCGATATTTACTAACAAACGGCTTGCATAAACCCCAAATCAAAATGATTACAAAAGCGCTTGGTGAATGTCATTTTGCATGTAATGAGTCAATATCATATCTTGGTTTCACATTTTAAATTAGATTATAGAAATAAACAATAAGCATGAGATTTAATATGCCCTAGCTGCTACCTGTGCCTCCTCCCATCTTCATATGTGCCACCTATTCTCTATCATGTACAAATGTTCTGGGCTCTGGCTCCTTGGCACCCCAATGCTCTGACGCACTTCTCTGTGCTTGTGTTTGTCAACAGCCGGAGAGACTGCAGGGAACTCACTACTCTGTTCAGTCTGACGTGTGGAGCATGGGGCTGTCACTGGTGGAGTTGGCTATCGGCCGTTACCCTATCCCCCCACCAGACGCCAAAGAGCTGGAGGGTATCTTTGGGCGGGCAGTTCTGGATGGGGCAGAGGGAGAGGTTCACAACATTCAGAGGCCCAGACCACCGGGCAGGCCTGTCAGCGGTACAGAAACACAAAGAAGTGTATTAAAGTGATAGTTTGGAACTCTAAATGAATAACAAATTTTAGGAATTGTAGTAAATTGACCTCCTGGCCTTAAATGTTGATTATAAAATAAGTCATTTTAATATTACGGGTAAGTCCCGCCTTCCCTTCTCTTAGCTATAGCTCAGAATCCACGATGCCGTCCACGTTAACCAATCGAGTCATGCCAAGGGCTGTCAATCATCAGCGCTGATGCTCGTAGCTGCTCATGCTCAGTTGTTTGTTTTCACTGAGCCTCCGAATCAAGTCTCTATTAGGCTCTGAACCTTTATCCATAATAATTTATATACTGAACCTATATCCATAATCAGATCCTCTGCAGATGTGTCCTATAATGTTCAATTCATGATAATAGCTTCTTCCGGGTTTACCACGATCGCTTTTATTCGCATTAAAACAGTATTTTTGTCATGAAAACCTTAGCAAATCATTCTGAAAACCTCCGTGCATGTGTATTAATAATGTATTTGCGTAAAGTGTTCTCTGAATTAATATTTAAATGTGTTGATTGTTACGGAAACATAGATAGAAAGGAAGGAGGAGGAGCTTGGGCCGTTTTTTTTTTTTTTTTTTTTTTCAAATCTGGTACCTCTCTTTTTCTGACAAACTCCAGACAATCACTTTAACTTCTGCACTGCAAACCATATATTTTTTACTGACTAACTTTCCCTATCGAACAGGACATGGGATGGATAGCAGACCCGCTATGGCCATATTTGAACTACTGGATTATATTGTGAATGAGGTATGTTCAAAATAACACTATCACGTAATTTGGAATCAACTCATTAAACTTTACAATGTATTACCCCCTCAGCCGCCCCCAAAACTGCCACTCGGAGTGTTTACAAATGATTTCCAGGATTTTGTAACAAAGTGGTAAGCACTCTACTGTCACATCTTTAGACCAGGTTTTTTCAGTCAGAAAAGTGAAAAAGAGGACCCTCATGCAGCTGTCAGTCCAAAGCCTCAAATGGTGAGGGGCTTTTTCATACTAGTTTACATTTTACGAGACTTTCTGTTGGGACGAACAATATTTTTAATCCGTGAAGGTATCCTAGATTTAATTGAATGATTAGGCTTAAAATATTATCAATATTTACAACATGTGCTTTGGATATATGAGTGGATAAGTCTGTCTTTCCCCCCCCCCCCTCACAGTTTAATCAAAAACCCAGCTGAAAGGGCGGACCTGAAAATGCTTATGGTGAGCGACAATC
This sequence comes from Knipowitschia caucasica, assembly GCA_964034765.1. NCBI lineage: Eukaryota > Metazoa > Chordata > Actinopteri > Gobiiformes > Gobiidae > Knipowitschia > Knipowitschia caucasica. The sequence continues at coordinate 50,547,469 of OZ035824.1, read as the reverse complement.
ATCGGCGGCTCCCTAGATAGAATTGTGGTTTTCCTCCCGGCGTTTGAATTTAACCACGGTCTTTCTTTTCCGTCCTCAGAATCACACGTTCATCAAGAGATCAGAGGTGGAGGAGGTGGACTTCGCCGGCTGGTTATGTCGCACCATGGGCCTGAACCAGCCCAGCACTCCGACCCGTGGGACTGAGTGACCAGACAACACTGCCCTCCCCAAACGCACACACTCAGACGCACACACTCACAGACGCACACACACACATACACACACACGCACACACACACTGGGTCTTGCTTTCGTGCCCATTTGCCAACATACGCCTTCACACACATTGGCTCTTTCAAAACCAAATCTTAAATGCTTTGGTTTCTCCTCCTGTCTCTTCGTTGTACTGTAGGACCGAGACCCCCACCCTCCCATGCCGGCGTTCTAAAAAGGCGCTCACTCACGTTTCCACATTGCTAAGGATGTAAAGCACTTAAGGGCTGTCGGTGTGTCAGCACATTCGCATTATTCAAAAAAGATCTTTTTGTATTGTTGACTATTCTGTATTGATCTTCTATGGCTCCCATCAGATGCTTGTTATTTTAATAAATCACGTGCTGTGGCGAAATGTCTGGTTGAGAATGCCAAATCCAAACAATTGGCTGAACGGTTTGTTTTTTTATTCACACATGATCTAGTTGTTTTTTTTCCTCTTTTAATATTGACTAATTGGCAAATGTTCAATTGTTGGTGTTTAATTGTTGGTGTTTAAAGTATTGCGCTGTTGACAATTCTCAAACCAAAGAGGGTACGTGTGCGTCCGACTGTAAACACAATATCATGCTTATGCGCTCACATTTTCCTTCACATGGACATTTGCTGCGCAGGCCTGAATGTTAAACTCACAAAAACAAAACCGAGATTCACCCAAGAGAAGATCTAGCATGGATTATCATATTTGTATGTGTAATTTATGATTGTTTTTCAGATCACCATCACCAGTCGCTACAATTTCAATGTCAATTTAATTATTTCATTTTGTTGTGATATAATTTTTTTTTTTACTGTAAAGCTGCTTGTCGTTCTTCAAGCTTCTACTTTGGATCTTGCAAACCTACTGTGCAAAGAAAGGGTTTTTACTGAGCATTTTAGCACAGGTCAGTGTTTGTCACATGGTGGTGGTATTTGCTCGCTTGCCTTCTCTTATTTGTTTATTATGGCTGTTCTTTCTTATAACCCTGTGCATTCGTTCTTAGCAAAATCGATGCATTGTCACTTGTATGTGTAAAAAGCTATAAACAAAAATGACAGTACTATTTTGCAGTCTTAAGATACAATTTTGATTTATGTAAATGACATGGGAGAAGAGTCATTTTATTATAATATAAAACATGTGTTGGATATGTTAAAATATATATATAAAAAATATGAAAATAAATCTTATTTGTGAATGTATCGAAGTTATTTCTAATTGTGAATTTACGTGATATCATAGTCACGTGACTGATGAAGATGGCGTACCTCTTGCGTGCTGCTACTTTGCCCCGGTACGTTTGCTACATTATTCATGATGGGTACATGGTTTGACACTTCAAAGCTGAAGTTTTGAATAAGAAAATATAAAAATGAATATTCACTCTCACGGTTAACAAATACGAGTTATCAGAAGACAACAAAATATAAATACAAATGAGATGGAGGCACAGTATTTCGGCTAGTCTATTGATATGGCTGCACAAGCGAGAATTCGACCACGGACTTGTAAATAATGTAGTTATGACTGACGGGGAAGTGTGACAGACCATACAGACCATTGACAGAGACTGGAGGAAACAGCGCCCTCTGCAGACAGAACGCGCACCTACATGTGAGCTGCGTGGTTCATGTGACTCTCATGAAACCTTTAAGGCCAATGTTGACTCCTTTAACCTGCTGTGACCTGCTCCTAACCCCATCCTCCAGTCTGCATTACTCTGGAGATGGTCCAGAACAAGCAGTTTGTGTGTTGTCTTCAACTTGCAACAGTAGTGATACATTGAAGCTGTATTAAATCGTGTGGAAATTAGCGCTAAACGGTTCCCCAGCTTCAATATATTTGCTGCAAAACTAAGGTAAGTTCGTCAAAGTCGTTTTTCTGCGAATCCAGGTGTTACTATCGCCTGCATGTTGCACAGTCTGGTTACACACTGTAGTTTCACTGAAAATACTTCAAATGCTCAAATTGACCTTATATAATGGCCTAAAGCTCATGCTTTTGATGAACAAATCTAAAGTTACCATTTGTCTTAGATAAGTATTATTATTACACTGTAAATGTATGTGCTTACTGTTTAATCTAGCCTTAACTATTTGGCATTTCATCTTTGCTGTTTTCTTGTAGCGTGGGCGAGTGAAAAAGTCAAGGACAAGTCATAAAACCACAGAAGTGCAGAGATAAGACTGCTTCTGCTCAAGTCTCCAGTGACATTTCACCTGTTGGAGCCTGGCAGGTAGTGTGTGGGAGGGGGTGCTGGCAGCCCCTACTGTATGCACTGGAATGTGCCATGGCTTGCTTTTTGGGGTGGGACAATGACCTCAGGCAGTTGGATGGGTGGGTGTGACTCATAAGAAATGATAGAAGATGAAGTTAATATTTGAACTTTGGATGAATTGTCTATGAGTTTTGCGTTATCACACCATCGAAATGATCATGTTGATCGACACAACCATTTGTATCCTGCTTTTCTAATTAGTTTTATGTGAGCACTCTTGTACTAGGGCTATAATATGATGATTTTGATAATTTATTAGTTGCCTGATTTTTCTTATGATTAATCAATTGGCTCTTTCGATCTTGAAGGCTCAGTGAATATGGAATTCATAGATTTGACCAAAACAAAGCTCAAGTGACGCCCCAGGAGAACATATTCATAAATATGACTTGTTACACGTTGGATTGTTTGATTAAAAATACTTTGTAAACACATTTTCATTCAATTTTGCAGTATGATTGCATTATCTGAGTCATAAAACCTTCTCAGCATGTTTAAGTCTGTGAAGGTTCAAAAAACAATCCATATATTATTAAATGAATTACTAATGCAATTGTTGATTAGTTGCAATTTATCAATTTGCTACAGCCCTATTTTGCACCACCATTTCTCACTTTGCTTCACAGAGAATGGAGATTACAGTGAATGCTGTGTCTTTAAGAGAGACAGAACAAGCGTGAGTGTGAGCTGGAGAGAGAGAAAGGGAGGGACCTCTTTGCCCTCCAGAAACCAGGAAGAGAATTGAGTTGATCTGCTGCTGCTTGGTTAGCGCATACGGGGCTTTAAGCTGCACAACATTGTGGAGAGAGAGAGAGAGAGCTGTGGACAGGAGGAGAGGGCTGAGCCAGAGCCATAACCAGCAGCACCACAGCCATCTCAGGTGAGCTCACAGACACCCTGACATCCCACTGCGAGCTTCCCTGGGCCTGTCGCACTAGAAGGGACTAGGGCAAAGGAGGAGAGCACACAGACAGGAGTGTAGGAGGGGTAGAGGAGAGCTGGGTGGGGGGGCAGGTTGGGCAGGAGACGTGGGTCTGTCTATGCTTCCTCTTCTAATCCTCCTAAAGTAGTTCCTCTGTACTCGGCTGTCCCTCCTGGGAGTCCTGAGATAAAGTTTATAGGATGTGTTCATGGCATTAACTTTTCAGGCAGGTGGAAGCACTTAGAAGAGGAGGAGGGTGGGGGGCTGTCAGTAAAGGGAGGGGGCTTCTGTGCAGGGGAGGAAGCAGAGGCAAGAATAATGCTGCTGGAGGTGAGGAGAACTTTTTAGGACGGCGAGGTGACTGGCCATGTGCATGACGTGGATTGAGTTTATCGTGAGCATGTGGTTGTTGTGGTGGGCGGCAGCAAATTGTTTATTTTTGGTGTGAGAACATATTGAAGTGTTAGTGTGAAAAGTCACCTGTCATGCTGAAGGAATGAACAGTGATGAAACACAGCGTGAATGAGGTTGTGTTGTACTGTGTCGGTGCTTTTAGCCTGGGACACTGTGCCTGGGCTGAAGGCTGTTCTGTACTCTAATACCTGCCAGCCTGATGGCAACACTCTGGTGTATAATTCAGCCCAGTGTGCTTACGTTTGAGCAAGGGGCGGTGAGGACATCCAGTGCAGGGAGCTGTAGTTCACAACAAGCTTCTTAAAGCAGGTCAAATCAGGTTTCCGAACTCTATATCCCAGAGTGCCTTGCCCATGGCCATCCAGGAAAGGGAACGCATGCCAGCCTATCCTGACAAAGAGGTGTGGTGAGAGAAGAGCTGTCAGGCCAATCAGAGCAGGGGATGCAGAGCCCAGTTGTGGGATGAAAATAAAAGGGGTGGTGTGGTGTTTGGATGGGAGGGGGTAGGTGTCTGTTTGTGTGGGATCAGGCAAAGGCTTGACTGGATGACTACGGCCACTCGCAAGTTTCCTGTCGAGTAGAGCTGTCGTCCTGCCCACACTGGCATAGGAGGCACACAGGGCCAGAGCAACACTTTCTGCTTATTCGGTAAGCCCTCCTGAGACACCGTAATGCCAGAGGATGACAAACGCAACCTAATAATATTGAATGTCATGCGTTTTAAAAATTGTAATTTAGAGTTTTAGAGTTGTGGACCCTCATGTAGATGGCTGATGGAATGTCTAAGGGGTCAATGTTAGATCATGTGCCCAACACAAGTAGATTTGAATTATGCCTATACTTTTATTTGATTGTTTTAAGTGATCATTGGGCTCTTAAAATATATGTATTAGCTGCTATATTATGTCTAGTGAAACGCAAAGGCAGTCACACATCCTGTACTTCTGCTTTTTAGGGGCCTTAAGGTAGCTATTTGTAAAACCACCACTTCTAATGTTAGTCTGGTGGTTCTTACAGAGAGAAACCTCAGCAGGTGTGACACATGCATTGACATCATCATCATAATCACAACACATTGGTTAACTTCACAATGCTGTCAACATTCACAGACATGGACACTTGTTGGTGGAAGCTCAGTCAATCTCATGACCTCGTTCTTCGGCTCACTCCCCCTTAGCGCTCCAGCATCTTGTTAAATTTCGATTCTAATCTCCGCAGTCATGGTATTCTAGCTTGTGATTAATGCAGTTGTGATCTGACGTGGCTTCTCCTGATATGAAATGCCTATCTTTTAATTTTGCATACTGGAAAACTTGACAAACTTGAAACTTGCGGAAACGGTCTAAACTATTTTTCTTCTGCATGAGACGTGACAAGATTTGTATTATTCTGGTAGTCCTTGTCCTCACTTAAAGCCGCAGCTATTCTATAGAAAGAACATGGTAAAAGAAGTTCCATTATGGGGTTAAACTAGGACGCCATATGTGTTTTTGAATCGGCTCGCCCTCCATGCATGTGTGCCGATGTTACCAACAATAGACTCTGGGGGAATTGCAGGGGACTTCAGTGCCTGTGGGCTGGTCCAAGACACCACCCATCAATTTGGCGGTGAGGCTGAATACAGTTTGATATTCCCCTATGTTTGTGCCTACACCACGCTGGCCCAAACGAGCAGGTTCAGGCAGACGGAGGAGACAGGTTGCGTGATGTCTCCGTGGCAGTTTGAGACTTCATTTGAGAGTGAAATGTTGGCTCTATAGGACGGAACTGCACATGCTGGAGCGCTGAAGGCATTCTTTATGGATAGAACCATATTGAGGTGATTCGTGGAATGTATTTTGCCCACATGGAACAAATGTTTTTCTCCCACACCATGCCATAACTGATGCATTTAAAGCACATGTGTCAAAGTCAAGGCCCGCGGGCCAAATCCGGCCCGCGAATGAATTATCTATGGCCCCCGGGACATTGCCTGCCATTGAGGCCCTTAAGCTCGCTAGCCCCCGCCGGCGGGAGCAAATGAGGAAAAAAATACATCTGCTGGCAATAACAGATGTATTTTGAACTTCATAAGCCACAAGCTATATATCATTTTAAAGCTTATTTTCTCAACTATATTTATATGTAAGTGTAAATGATATCAGACTTTGCATTAAAAAGATATAACGCATAATATGGGCACAAAATAAATCAGTCTGTATTTGTTTTTTACCTTTCGTCTTCTGCTGCTCCAACAAATTAGACTTTCCCCGTCCTTGCTTAGTCTCTTTCTCTCCGTAACTGTTCATTGAAGAAGAACATCCACTTGTATTTCCCAAAGTATAATCCATTCTTCAGATTTATTCAAAAAACGCCCCAAAAAGAGGTCCAGACTGCTCTTTTACATTTCACCAAGTCTGAGCTTTTTTTGTTTTTTTTTACTATTGTCATGTTCTCAGATGTCTATTACATCTAATGTGTACAGTATGAGGATTGGCTTTAGAGCATATTTTATTGAGCCAACAGGTGTCACCGGCACTGCCTCTGGATGTTGAGAAATATTGAACCAGTCCGGCCCTCGGCGCGTAGCAAACATTTTTTTTTGGCCCTCTGATGTATTTGACTGCTTTTGCACCTAACTTTCAAACCATGTAAAAAAGTTCATGTAACGGTTCTAGTTTTCGCATGCATATATTTATCTCTGCCACACATTTTTCTGTCACATCTTTAAATTAAAAAGAGATTATCTGGCCTGACTCAGCCAATCAACTCTCAACCCAAAGAGTCAAATAGTGACCCACAGTGCTCTGTCTTACACCAATGCAAAATATAACATGTTTTACAAAGAGGAAGACAGTATGTTGTATGTTTTAGTCATAACATCTTACTTTTGCAAGACTCTTTCTGTTGGGACAAGCAGAAGGTGATATTAATGAATTAAAATATTTAGCTAATCCAGCTTTAACGTGTTATTTGTCCATTTAAATTTCAATCATGTATGGCTGACATAGAAAACGGCAAGCTTTAAACACATTGCATTATGTAATATATGTTTTGGACGTTTGAGACACTATTGGGCTGAGAGCTGGTTTAAAAAGGTTTTTTTTCTGCTGATCTAAAGAGACAGAAGTAAAAACTAGTGATAGAACCGTTAAATACACAGTTAAGTTAAATATATAATTGAGTTAGATATGATGTGGTTTAAACATTAGATACTCCAGCTCTGATTCAAAAAGAATGATAATACTCCTACTCTATTATTCTTTCTATTCCTTTTGTCATTGAGCTGTCACATATCTACATGAGATTTTGTCCTGTTTCACATGTGAGTGCTGTGAATGCTGTGAGCTTAGTGCCCACACACATAAGCAACATGTTGCTCAGTACGTGTAGCTTCACTTCCCACTTGTGCTTAGTTCCCCTGGTCTGGTCAGCTGCTCTGTATACCACAGCTTCCAGACTGTTTAAACAGAAAGACAGACCCCTCTCTGTTGTTATTCTGTTGTTTAGGGGCAGTTCAGGGGCTTCTTCTGTTCTCTCCTGGAGCATTTATTATGGAGTGGCCAACACAACCTGATTCAATTAGACCAAGTAGGAGGAGACCAAGATGTGTTTTGCAAGGAAGCTGGGTCTTACATGTATTAGGACATATACTCATTTGTCTGATTAAATAATATGTCAAGTGTTGTGGTTGTAATGGACACAGTGTGGAAGCTTGTGTTAATCAAGCAGAGAGGCCAACATGGAGTAAGGTGACCAATCTGACACTGTCCGCTCGTCGATTTGGCTTGGGCAAACACTTAAAAGAACATGAGTGGGTTGCTTTGGAGGATATCGAAGACGCAGGGTGGGACATCATTTGCCGTGTCAGCAGTGAAAAAGGGGAAGTGGGTGACGAGGCGGGTTCTGTGCATGTGCAGAGATGGAGCTATGATGAGATGAGAGATGGACAGTTGAAAAAGAGGAGTGAAGGAAAGGCAGAAAGGGAGCTGCTTCAGACAACCGGGACAGCGCGAGCAGAGCTGGTCATCTGATAACACAGCGGCTTCTATTGCACAGGAAGTCGTCTTGTCGGCTTGTGCATGCACACCGATCGCCATGCATACGGGTGTCAAGAGTTGTTGATGCAAAATAAGCTAGTTTTAAAGGGGGTATGTGTGAGTATTTTAGACCTAATGCAAAATTGACTTATGCATTATGGTTTTTAGCTTCCGACTCCCTTCCCTCATCAAAAGGAGACCTGGAGTTGTTTTTCAGGAACTTCTGGCACACCAAACGTCCCCCCGCCCCTTCTGTCTAAATGCTCCTATGTCAAACTTAAAACATAGTAAAAGTAGTTTGGAGCCATGTCTGTTTCAAAATAAAGGTCACAGTTCACTGCACCCAGGATCCCAGGGAATCACATTATAACGCATTTGACAAGCTCATCACCCACATATGAAAATGGTCAACCCAGGATACCAGGACAACTTATTAAACGAAAGAGCAGCGTGTGCAAAGCGCTTGTGATGCTGTCAGTATGGTCACACTGAACACGCCTCGTCAGAAAGGCTTGGTGGCAAATCAGGTTCAAAGTGGAGCCACACTGACACAACAACCCATGGTGTTCAGCGTGGAAGAAAAAGGCAACCCACGTTTTTTTGCTCGTCGACTTTTGAGACTAATGGTCAATCTTTACACTATTACATTATGCTCAAAACAGTTCTGTCTTTTGAAGCAAGTGAATTGAAAACCGCATGTTTTTTTTTCAAATTGCATGTATGTTTTGCACTTGATTTGTGAGAATAATACACATCACCCTTGAGTACATTATGAGACAGATTGTGTTATCTCCTATATACATGTTTATCCATATTTTCTTCTTTTACATTCTCAAGATAATGCATAATACGTCTTATTTGTGTCCATGAAAGACACTATTTTCATGAATTCACTCACCATTTTTCAACATTTTAATAATAATTTTTCTGGCCGCCGCTGACCAATCAGAGATTTTTCAGAAACGTTATGTGAAACAGACAAAAGGTGGAGCCATGAAACTTGATACGAGATGGAGCACTTCTAAAACCAATAAATATGTAAATAACTTTCTTCTATTTACATAACATTTCTAACATGTCTAAAGATAGGCCTACAATAAGACTTCCTGACCGGGAGAGCCCCTGTTACACTAGGAACTGTGTTGTGGTGTTTTGTTCTGAAACCATATGCAAAATCGCTTTCAAAACCCAAACACAGCTTTAATCTAGTTCGTCGAACGTGGGCGTGTGTTTAAGTGACATTTCACACTCAAAATGGTGCCTCTCTTGATATTAGTGGTGGCAAAGTTGGCAGTGGGAGTGGTCTCATCATGAAGCAAACACAAGATGCCCGCAATCATATTTTTTTCATTTGACTTTCTTTCTTCATGCACAGACTTTTACTGTCATTAAACTTTGCCCCTCTAGTGTGTGGTTAGTTCCCTCTCCTCTTATTGACTGAGGTTACTCCAGGTAACTCAATGAAAGCTGAGTTTATCATTGACATCTGAGCCAGATTCCAAAGCCACCATAGGCCAAAGGACTTATGAGTGTGATTTTTAACACCCTGCCTCACCCACTACCTTTTCTTTTTCTTTCTGTCTGCATCTTGGCACTACTTATAATATTTTTCTTCTAAAAAAAAAAAAATCAACTCTAACAACTTAAGTTTGATCAGCCTCTTGCTCTCTTCCTGCTTTGATGCCAAAATGCCCAGCCTGGTTTCCGTCCACCCCTGCTTTTCTATGAGTCACTTAATGCGTGCACAAAATCCACTTTAGGACCCCTCCCCATTCTGATAATCTTGCAATATCCTTTCAGTTTGACCTTGACCCTCTTCATCTGAATGGAGTGGATCCATCCGTTTTTCATACAACTGTTGCCATAGAAGCAGCAGAGATAGAGGGTGAAATGAGGGCACAAGATAAATAGACCGCAATGCTAGTGTTGGTATCTGACAAGGGCGTAACATCTTGCTTTATGCTGCATGGCCGTCACTTTATCTACGCCCTTACCTGAGACACGTCAGAGGTTGTGTGGGGTTAATGGCTGCTTTTGTATTTAAGAATGACTGGTATGTAACCGTGAAGATGTGAGAAATGAAAGTGGATAAAGGTGCTCAAGGCAGCCATTTGTACGTCTGTCCTTACAGGGAAAGTAATGCGCACATATAGGGAGCCAGAAATGGGTATGAGGAACACAGTCATAGAAAGTGGATGATTAAATGTTTGTGGGAAAGTACTGTCTTGTCAAGGAGGCTGTTGGTTGTGGCATCCCTGCAGTCTCATTGCAGTATCTCTCTCAGTAGATATATAAGAACAAGGTGAAGGTAATAAGGGCGGGACATGTTGAACTAAAGTGACAGTTTGACTTGCAAAGCAGGCTCCAAAACCCATAGCCCATGCAGACATGAGAGGAGGGCTGTACATGAAGTCCAGTGTCAGGGACTCACAGCTGGGAGCTGCGTTGAGCAGGGTTGTGGGTCTTGTCACCCATAGCCATGAATTAGTGATAACAAATGTTTTAAGCCATGCGGAGGTGTCAGGTTTGTGGCACCGTTTCCTTTTCTTGGTCATCTCTGCAGGTTATCTGGGGACAGGTTGCTTCAGCTCAGCGGTCTGTGGGCAGTGAGTGTGTGCGTGTTTTATCTCAGCTTTACCCTACAAAGCCCTGACCTGGGGTCAGCTGCGTATGGAAGGGAGAACAGCGCAGGTGCTCTGTTTGTGAGAAAGAAAAGGAGGTTGCCTCTGAACTGGATTGGCTCTCAGAGATCTATTTCCACCTGCAGAGGACATGACCGCTCACCCTTTCCTCTGCTCTCTGCTGCCTTCCTCAGCCTCGACCACTCATCATGTTTCTCTGTCTTTGCCCTTGGTCTAGCCCCAATATTCAGATGAACGTATTGTAATGTTTGCTTGTGCTACTGCCACGTTTCACATTTTATTTGAATGACATTTATCTTTATTAGGTTGTAAAAGGTTACCATCTGCTTATCAAGCTCAAACTGCATAAAATCACAGTACAGTCAAGACTGATCGTTTGGTTTCAATTTGATCATTTTAGATGGCATTGAAATTACCTTGATTGAAATTTTATTTTCTTTACCTAACTCTGACCTCTGGGCAGTAGTGGTGCTTTGTGGAAGAGCAATAGCAGAAAAGGTGGTGTTCTGGTAATAACTGCAACTGGCAGCCAGGACGGTTGGGCAGGTTTGGTGCAGGGGTGTAGCCTACCAACATACCTGGGCAGAACTGAAGGAATGCCACTGGAAAGGCTTCTGTTAGGGCAACAAGTACTGCACCCCCTGCTGGGTAGCAGTAGATGGAGCAGGATGATTGTCCTATATCCTGCTCTTTGACATACCTGGGTTGTTGCTGTATTTGATTGTGCATTTGTTAATAGACATTGGAGATGGTTTGCCCTTGTTAACCCCACTCCCACTCTGTAGGCATCAGTCAATCATTTTAATCCCCCTCCCACACGTGAGCAAGGGGACAGCCTTTCCTGAAACTTGGCACACAGTCCAGGGTGGGGTAACCAGCTCAGACCGGATTGACAACCTCCCTTTTTAATACGGTTTCCTCGCAGCTTGTTGCTTGTCCTCTATTTCTGTTTGTGTTTGTGTTTTACCACAGGGTCTGTTCTGGCACTGGAAGCGCTCTCCTTTCTTTAGTTCTTCTTGCCCCTCCCTCCCTGACTAGACTATGTCCTGCCCAGCTCACAGCATGCACCTTACCCCCTCTGCCCTCTGCTATCTGTCCTTCATGACCTCTTCCTTGGGTTCTTGCCTAAGTGCATGCACACACCCCTAGAGGAAGGTGTGCATACAAGGAAACGGGCAACAGCCACCTGCACAAGCATGTGACGAATGGCACTGTCTAGTGGAGGGGTTTATACAGAACCTGCTGGGCAAGTTGATAGTGTTAGATGTGGAAAAGCAAAGTGACACCTATAGCGTGCTCATTTTATAGTTTTGATGTTGCCCAACCTCTTTGTGAGCCCCTTGCCCTTAGGTGGCAGTGGATTCCTGAACAAGACCACTCCCTTCATTCTTGCACGTCTTTACCTATGCAAAAACTTTCATTTGAGCGCTGACTGCACTATACTGTTACACTACTATATAGAGTCAGAAAGCTATTGAAGGAATGCTGTTTAGCAATGGGCTGATTGAAAATTCTGTTATTATTACTCAATCCAAATTTGTATTCAGTTTGTGAGACCGTGCTACACGACTGTGATCTGAATGTTACATATATAACAGTTTGTGGGGACTCCCAACATTTAGAAGTTCCTTATCTTTTTGTCCTCTGCATGTATGGGATATGTTGCTTTGTTGTAAACTGGGTTATGGCAGGCGGATTTCATGTGTGTAGCACAGATGTCTACACATCTGTGTGGAAATGCTCTATTGATTGAAGACTTTATTCTTCAGAATACTGTCGACTTGTAACAACAGCAGGACATGCAGAGAAATAACTCTTGTTGGATCCAGTTGAGAGTATACCTTCCACCCTCAAATGTGCACAGCCAATCTCTGAGCACTAGTTTCAGTGCAAATGAGTATATCTGATTTTAAAAAGAGCCCACATCTGTTTGGTTGGGTTGGTTTAAGTCAGGAGTGCCCAAGTGTCTACTATCAAGGGCCCCAAGCTGAAATACAAACCAAGTGAAAGGCTGAACAGAAAAAAATCTGTTAAAACTTAAAATGTTGAGTTAATTGGTAAATTTAGCATAGATTGGCATGGATCACTAGTCCTAAAATACTCTTCTGTCTGGTTTTACTTTTGCTGTCAAACCACTATGTTTCAGGTGCGAACAGCAAGAGTCGAGTAAGACAGATTCACAAGGTTTTGTGATTCCCCAAATATTGCAAGAATTCCTTTCCGGCAAAGTTTCTAGTGCTTAAAAATGTAATGCATTTTTTTATTTCTCTCCTACTTTGAGACACTGATAGATAATGCCTGTGTACTTCTGGATATCAAGCATATCATTGATTAGATATAGCTCAATGTCAATGAATATGTGCTTAATTCCACAGCCCCACTGTCTCCTGTGCAGTACATTACAGAGTGTATAATAATGGCCTGTTGTAACTGTTGTGTGTTGTGTGTGTGTGCAGACAGGCAGACGGTCAGACGGCAGGACGGATACACGGGTGGGGGCTGTGCTGGGCGGCTCGGCGGCAGGCTGGTGGAAGATGTCGTCCGGAGCCGGAGGGAGGGGGGGGCGTCGGCTCAGGGGCACGGTGAGCAGCTGTGGAGGAAGAGGTGGCTGTGGAGAGGCAGAGGAGGGCTCAGTGGGCATCCCTTTCCCTGAGCACAGCACTGACATCCTGGGCAGCCTCAACAAGCAGCGGCTCACCGGACTGCTGTGTGACGTGCTTCTGGTTGCACAGGAGCGTGAATTCCCCGCTCACCGCTCCGTCCTGGCCTCCTGCAGCTCATACTTCCACAAGCTTTTTACCTCGGGGGCCGCCGCTGACCAACAGAACGTCTACAACATTGACTTTGTGGCTGCGGAGGCTCTGGGCGCTCTGCTGGAGTTTGCCTACACAGCCACACTGACGGTCAGCCACAACAGCGTGGCTGATATCCTCGCCGCTGCACATCTTCTGGAAATCCCTCCAGTGCAGGATGTCTGTACTCACCTCCTTGACACAAAAGTGCTCTCCCCATCGGTATGACACACATCCTAATCGTCATCATTATTAACACATTATCATACAAACTTTTTCACTAAAGCACAACAATTATATCTAAACATTATTGTTCTTCTTGATCAGACGAACCAAAAACATTTTTAATCAAGGTTTTCTATTTGAAAGGCAAATATTACGTGAATACTTTACATTACCTTATTATTCATGTTTGTCCAAAGGCTGTAATTAGTAACTTCTGTGGTTGTGAGACATCTGCACGACTCCGTATTAAGGCAAAGAAAGCTTTTATTGTTGTTAGTTTTTGTCATTAGGCATGAAACGCACCCAATATTGTGTGTCAGGACACTAGTTTGGGTTAGGATACATATCAGTAGGCAGTCTCATATCATATCAATGTGAACAAAAACGAATGAAGACAGAAGTGCATGACCTTCAGTAGCTTCTCTATATCTATTGATTGTACATGTCTGTTGTTTACTGTCATTTATTGGAGATAAGGTACACACCCCTGATGCTTCTTTGTTGGATCATCAGTTAAAATGACCATTGACTTTGACAAGACATCTTCTACGAATGTTAGTAGCAAGACAATGATTATGTATAAGTAATGTAATGTTTTAAATGTATAAGTATGTATGTGTAATCTTGTAATCTCTTGTTTTCATTGACATGTTCCTTGTCTCCTGTCCTTTTTCATTCAGTTGGAATGTGATCAGAAAGGTGGCGATGAGGGCAAAGGCTGTGGTGGCCAAGACAAGGGGAACCGCGTGCGGGCCCGTGAATATTTGGAGTCTTTTCAGAGAGGGATTCACTGGAGCAGCAGTTGCAGCACGCCGGAGCTCAGGGACCTGTCCACACACCTGCACTTTAACAATGGGAACGGGGGGATACCCAGTAACGGGGCTTTAGGTGGTGCGGGGGAATACTACTCCCCTCTCTCCTTGGCCCTGGCCCCAGCCCCCTCTCAAGAGCCAGAAGATGAAGATGATGACGAAGAAGAGGACGATGATGATGATGGCGACACATTTCAGGGCAATGGAGCAAGCCTCAATTCAACATACTACCATCCACCTCAAAACGGCCACTACTACCTACCTGCAGAGTCCAGGCTGGGGCAGGAGGCAGAGATGGAGGATGAGGGTAAGGAGCTGATGTTGAGAGAGAGGGGTCCAGCCAGTGCCCTCCTGCAGCAGATGATGGACTCCATAGAACGGCAGAAAAAGCGCATTCTGGCCGGTGAGGACCTGGGGGATGGGGACGAGGCTGATGTGGAATTTTACTTGAATTACTTTAACAGCACGCAGCACGAGGACCCTGCGTCTGCTGCTGTGACACAGGGAGAGCAGCCACTCTGGTTGTCACGGAGCAGCACGGGACCAGAGCGAGGGGACCGAGCATCAGGGGAGAGGGGGGACTCAACTGGAGGAGAGCGAAAGATGCGCTCCAAGGCCTTCCAAAAGTGCCCCATTTGCTCCAAGGTTATCCAGGGCGCAGGCAAATTACCCCGCCATATCCGAACGCACACGGGAGAGAAACCTTATGAATGCACCATCTGCAAAGTGCGATTTACCAGGTAAGCCCAATTAATGAGGGGGCTACCCCATGTCACATGCACTTATGGTCTTGGTGTCACACAGCATTGGTAAACACAACAAAGCCAACAAGAGGGATTATTGGCACTAACCAACTTAGCGTTGCATTAAGCTGGCATTAAGGATGGGTGGCCATTCAAGGTATTTCCCCAGTGTAAAGACGGCATACACAGCATACAGATTTAACATAAAAACACAAAACGGCCTTTGTGATTGAATGTAGTATGGCTGTGATAAACTATTTTGATACATCGAGTTGTTTGATTAAATGTTTTATTCCAAGGTCATTATAGAATTATCTGGGTCATAAAACCTTTTCTCTACATATTATAGTCTAAGTAAGTACAAAAAACTATGAATTGATTACTAAATTAGTAACTATTTCAATAATTAATAAGTTGCAAATAGTAGATATACTTTTAACAGCTGTATATCAGTGACCTGATATAGAGGGACAACAGCCCTGGATCCTGTGTGTTTTCTGTTGAAGCCATTTGAACCTTTGATCCGTGCTTATGTTGATTATTGCCCATGGCTGATGGAGAGGATGGAGGCTCTCTCTGTCAGTCCTGTGCCTAACTATTTACCATAATCTGGAGTCAAATTCCCTGCATAGAAGGGGAGCAGTTTCCCTTTATTTCTTTGTATTTCACATTAAATTGTTCTTTGAATTGATTATTTAATCAGCGGACTTGTGCTGGAAATAGATGTGGTTGGCCAAATACTTGGAAGTAGAACACGTGAGGAAGGGCTCGTCCTGTATTTGTAACAAGTAGTGGGAAGGGGGTATTGTAATCTTAATCCTGTTTGATCAGGGTTAAGAGTGCCTCACACGGTAATAAACCACTCCTGTTCTTTAAATAATTCACCTCTGTCAGTGTGCCACATCGCTCCTAAGCTCAGTGTGTCCCTGCCTCTACTGTTGTCTTTCTCATTTCTCCTACCATTTGTCAGTCGGTTGTTTGTTCTGATTGAAAATAGTTTATTTTAAAAAGAGTTGATCATAATCACTATACAACATGGTTATACATTATTTGAATACTGTAGCTAATGAACATAAAGATTATTATTTGATCACTTTAAAATATCCAATGTTGTATCTGTACTCTCTGTTGTTACTGTAAATCATGCTATCTGTCTCTGCAGGCAGGACAAGCTCAAGGTCCACATGAGGAAGCACACGGGAGAGAAGCCTTACCTGTGCACACAGTGCGGCGCAGCGTTTGCTCACAACTACGACCTGAAGAACCACATGCGTGTGCACACGGGGCTGCGGCCGTACCAGTGCTCCAGCTGCTTTAAGACTTTTGTTCGCTCAGACCACCTCCATCGTCACCTCAAGAAGGACGGCTGTAACGGCATCCCCTCCCGCCGCGGCCGAAAGCCCCGTGTGCGGGAGCCTGACCTCCTGGGGGCCTCCATGAGCCTGCTGACCCCCCCTCTGGACACTGGAGTGGCCCCTCGTTCTGACCCTGGGCGGAGGCGCCCTGAGGCCAGCTCTGCAGCTGAGCCCCATGCACACAGTCCTCTGCTGCAGCCACTAGGAGGGGACACCGGGCCCTGACACAGCCACTCTGCATCCTGTGAGACAGGACAGAGTGAACAGAGGAGAAGCACGCTCAAACACAACTGAAAACACAAAATATTCCTCTATAAACCAAATCAGGGTGTTGGGAAATCTAGTCTTAATATTTTCCTTTACTAGGAAATGGAAGCACTTACATTTTCTGTTGAAGAGCAAAAGAACGCCATGATGTCCACTTTCTGGGTCATTCTGAACAATATGGTATTCGGGGTTTTATACATTGGCTCTTATAAGCTTTGGCAAATGTATATTGATTACAAAAATTCAGCAACTATGCAGTTGATTTAGATTTTAGTGGTTTTGCCCTCAAAGCCTTCAAAGCTCTAAGCAAGGTGTCAGGCACCTTCTGGCAGCTGTACGGGTGAAACGAGGACAAATCTGTGAAAACTCTTTTCTATTCTTTAGCTGGTCTGAAATGTACAGTTACCATAGAAACAACATTGCCACATTGTGGCATATGCAAGAAAGAAAATCTGATGCAACAGTTTTCACTTAAAGTGTTCCAGAAAGAATCAGAAAAGGGTATGATTGAAGTGTTGCTTACTATCAATTGTGTTTTGAAAGTAATTTGTCTTATTGCAAAAGAGTTTTGCATTGAGTCGAATCCACGTCATTGGGGGCTCGTTAGTTGCAGGTTGGAGGGTTTGTGTTTTTAAAAGCACTACCATTGTATATTTTTGGCTTGACTATGTTGCCTATTTTCCCTCCATGTCCTGCAATTGATATGTCTTAATTTTGTCTTCTGTTTGTGCTTACTGCTTTGGGTACTTGACACTTTATAATTGTATGTGTATATAGCGACATGGGTCCCCTCTTAATGCTGAGGTGTACTTACTAATCGGGTTTTTCCTTAAGCTTGATGTTTTTTTCACATTTGTGAACAAGGCTATCTGTTTTAATCGTTGAGCATATAATTGCCTAGTAGATACAACTGATCACTTAATGATAGAAAGTATGGGAATGAAGAGGAATGAATGTGCTTAATTTTGTGCAGTTTGCGGTCCTTGTGTAACAAGGAGCGGGTAGCATTTAACCAAAATCTGGTTAAGAGCATGGCAGGGAGCAACAAAACCAGAAAGGAAGGCTATGCGGCGCGTATACATAGACAAGCACCTTTCTTATGTTTGCACAGCTTTACTAAAGATATCCAACCATACAAAAGTATATTTAAAGCAAGTGGGCTGGTGCGAGAGGAGAGCGAGAGGTAGGTTGTGTATGATGCTTTTTCCAATCTTTTGTGCCCTAGGGACCACACAACCGTGAGGCAACCTGTATGATGAAGAGAGCAATAAATACCTGTCCAAGTTGCTTGGCCAAATAGGAGTGCAGCTGCAGCTCAGCTCGAGGGGGAGGGGCACAGGAAAGGGAGGAGGATATACTAGTCTGTTGCATTCCAAAAAATAATCTCCCCAGCTCACAGCCACGTTTCCAAGCAGAAGGGGATCGGATCAGGCCTTTTCTCTCTGCTCCTGTAGTCCTCTTATGCCCCTGAAACAGCCTGAGGTTAGTCTGGGGGAGATGCCTGGTCTTTTGCATTCACTTGTGTGGACATTCTGTGCATGGCAGTGGGTGTGCATGGTCCCCCTGGCCACATAATCAGTGTTTGAGTCAGACATGGCCTGTTCTAACACGCACCCGAAGCTGCCCCTATGCACTTTCACTGTCTTTAAAGCACACGCACTCGGGCACTGTGGCCAGACATGCCCCCATGGGGAAATTGACCCAGAAATATACTGTATATTGTATAATGTATCTGAAATAATCTCAAATGTCCAATGTTTTTCCTCAAATGGAAAATTTTTAGAAAGTTTATCTTCTTGACCGGGTTGTTCTCGAGCTGTAGTCTGATCAACAGTCCATTGCACCGTCATGGAAAAGCAGGCGAATGCACTTTGTTACTGAGGAGAGAGCGTTTGTCAATGAAACGGGTACTTTTAAAGTGAATGATCCGGTGGCAAATGATCGTTAGCATCTTTGCACTGGTGTGATTCAGGTTGTGTTGATGAGCTGCCAAATATTTTACTCTGAGCTGTTCAAACCTCTCAAAGAGAAGAAGTTCAGAAAAATCTCTGCAACCTTAAAAAAAACCTAAATTATTCCTACTGATTGCACTTGAAGTTAGAAACAAAAATCAAAGCATATGTCTATATATCTGTATATGTGGTGGTGGTTTAGGCAATGAAAGGGCACTATGGCACTATGGTGGAGACTGCAGCGTTACTGGCTGGCAGGCTGGAGGGTCTCAGGACAAGCATGGATAAACAAACTTCATGTCTGGCCCATCTGTTCACCAGCTCCTCTCATAACTCCACTCTCAGAGGAGCGCCAGTGATAATAGACCGCGGAACCACACAAGTAAAAAGCTATATTGTGAACAGCTCATTGAACAGTTGCCTGTTTACTTTCCAGTTCTCTGGGTCCAGATTTGCAAATAATTTTAAAAACTTGTTGGCCAGTGTAGTTTCTATTTTGCTTGGATGATATGATATACATAGTCTGAGTTTTTGCACAGTGCGGCAGAGCAATGCAGAGCTGCTCTTCTTTGATCTTTGTGGAAGGCGGTACTTGGTATGGGTCACACAAACCCATTTAGTCTCTGCATGTCTTTAATTTTGCAGCACCTGTTGGCACTTTTTGAGCCATTTTTGTTTTATGACTGTATTGTCATGTAGAAAGTCTTACATGTATTGATGATTAACCAAAGCTCTTCTGTTGCCCATAGAAAGGACTTGTGTAGAGAAGATATATTAAAGCTGTTTTAATTGATCAACTCTGGGCCTCGCAGATAAAGCCACATGCAGTTGCCCTCTTGAATATTATGCAGAGAAGTGTGGAGTCTATCTACTAGTGTTTACTTTTGAACAGTGTCCTTGTGGTCAGAATAGAATCAGACATAAGGATGTATAGTTATTATTCCTTGTTTTTGTGCTACAGCTGTTTTATTTCTTAATATGGTGACATGAATGTGTGTGTGTGTGTGTGTGTGTCGGGTCAGCGTGTGGGTTGCTGTGCCAGGGGGGTGGGGTATAGGGTGCTTGGGTGGGGTCATGGATAAAAGCCTGAAAGCACTGGAAAAACCGTGCTTATGCTGGGAGAGCAAAAGTTTGCACTAAAGTAAATGTCCTGCTTATGGAAGAGGGCTGAGGCCATCGGCTACCTGCATTCGCTTACAGCAGTGTGGCGGTACTCAGTGGTCCCACAAACAGTCCAACCGCTCCCCTATGGAGACGGGATGAATAACAGATTATAATTTAAAAAACATGCTTCACATTCAACAATAAATACCAAAGTGTAATAAATAGATACATGTCTTTTCTATCTGAAGAAGTTATGAACTACAATTCTCTACTCGGACCACCCTCACTATTGAGTGTGTGCTTGATAGTCCTTTAGGAAGCCTTTATCTTACTTTTCCATAATTCTTTTCATTTTGGGTGATATCCAAGCAGAATAATAGAAAGATCAATGATGACATGTGATTTGCACAGTATAGTTTGATGAGAAAAATGTCACTTTCACAACTGGAGCAGTGCGCAGGCTTTACCCTTGTGTTCTATGTGTTGCTAACGACAGTGGGATTGTGCAGTGTGGGGCTGAGGCTCACTCCTAAGAAACTGCAACATTAACTGCTGCAGTGTGCCTTACTCACAAAAACTACACACATAGACTGTTGATTAACCAAACGATAAAAGTTTCTTTGGCTCTGTATTGACATTGTTCAGTTCATGGCAAAGATTTCCTTTGGAAACATTATTGAGCAGCTACACCTCCAGAGCTGTGTCTGTCTCGCCTCTGTGGCTCCAAACGCCTCAGCCCCAGACCAAGGTTATTCTGACATTGCTCTACAGAATCTTTATTTCATGTCTCTTTATTGACCTTGGTGTTTTAATCTGTAAGGCCACACAACAATCAACTTCAAAACAGTGATAACTGACAAAAAGCATTGGTGATGACATAAGGGGACTGTTAGCTTTGCAATCTCGCAGGACACCTGATACTGTGTTTTTGTGTGTTTTCCATGAGCTTGAGATTCCCAGCAGGATGAGTGCAGCATATGCAGGACGGCTAGTGCACTGCGTGGCTCTGGCACCAACACAGGCAGCCATGGGTCCTCAGAAGGCCGGCAGCTGTCTCTGCTTACAGCCAAGGGAGGCACTAACATCTCTGGGGATGTAAAGATACAAAAAGATAAGAATTTGGGTCTATCGGCTTTAGATTTCAGGGATGACTAAAGACAAAGCAGGTCACTGAATGTTTATTGACCAATACAATTGTGTTTGACTTACAATGGGGGAATCATACGGCCGCAGATTTGATTAAAAATGTAGAACACGGGAGGTCACTGCAGAGAAAACTGGGCTCATTTGTTTTCAATGTATTTCTCAGGTGGAAAATACACAGCTATGCATTTAATTTGATGTCTGCTCATAAGTGTGTGGCTCATGGCCCTATGTATATCCCCATGTTGTTCATAAACACATTTAACTTGGCCCAAACAAGTTTACTTTGTCCAATGGCTGTGACCAACATTTCTCTCTGGATTTAACTTTTCCTGCAAAGAAGACAGCCTTGAGTGAAAACTATAAAAGTCCATTTATAAAAGGCATATTAGAAAAGCACAGAGCATGTTCCCATATTCCCGTCACTTTCTTCTCAGTGGCCTCTTTGATCCGGGATCACAGAGCAGCCGGGATAAAAAGAAACATCACTTCAGTTTGCAGCCGTCTCAAGTCATTTGGGTAACATTCCATAAGTTCAGACCGCGATTCTCAGTTTGAGGTGTTATGGCCAGAAAGACACTTTGGATCGGGTCATGTCCGTCTGTCCTTCCTCATTCTGCGTCTGTGTGCGAAACAGCACTCATGTGGACACTTCAAACGGCCTGCTATGTATCGCTCTCCAACTGCCTTTTTCAGCTTCTGTGATTGTAACTAAAAGCACTTTCAAAGGCCATCCTCAATTTTATACGTTTTATTTTATGGCGATCACCATTGTTTTATGTTGTGCATCTCTTACCGCAAATTATTTAAATGCAAAGAATATATTTGGATTTTTAAGAAACTTGAAATATGTGGTCTCTGGGTAGACGACATCCTCGAACATGGTTGTGAATTCTGATCTACACAGTCTCAAATCTGTTTGTTTGATTCTGGATTGAAAAAGTTTAATGTCTTTTATTTGACACCAAGAGTCGCAAAGCCTTTGTGAAAATCTTCCTTGAATTGAATGTCTAAAAGGTCTGTCCATTGCTGTGCACATTTGATTTGGTTACACATCTAGTGAACAGGTAAACAATTATTATCAAAATGTATGGGTTACAGTCATGCACTCAGATATTTATGCTAAACTTTTAAGATTGATTTCATTTAGTTGATATAGAAGTTTCATTCACTCAAAGACATGAATACTTCAGACTTATACAGAAACTGGATTTCAGAAGCTAATTTTCCAGACATCAAATTTTCATTCCTTTCAGGGAACACTTAATTTAAGCCCCACACTCTGTTTCCTCTATATAAATATATATAAGCGTCAGTCCAAGCTGAAAGCAGACGACTAATAGAGATTTGTGACAATTTGCACTTGTACTATATGAGACCACTAAATCCACACAGTCCAAACCATATAATTCCATTTTGTGTCATTTTTTTTAATATCATTTTTGTTCCTTTCTTTTTTAATGTCTGGCATCTGGTTTAAAGAGTATAACATCTTTCTATTAAAAACAACGGTTGTAAAACATTGGGACTTTTTTGTATTTTCTTATTGTGTTTTGTCTGGTGCTATGGAACTTGGAACCCAAACATCCAGGCCAGGATCCATACGAAGGAAGCAAGGACGTGTGTATATGTATGTGTGTATATATATCTATATATATATATAGATATATATAAATAATATATACATAAATAATATAATTTTATATATATATATATATATATAATCTCCCACTAATGACTGCTGTCGTTGTGTCCTTGGGCAAGACACTTAACCCCACTTTGCCCAAAGCCCCCACTGAAAGATCAAGGCTATGCTCACAGTCAGAGAGCAGCCGTCCTCCTGTGGACTCACCACCTGCAGAGGGTCAGTGAGGGGCTGGTGCTATGAGACTTGGGTGGCATCTCTGATTGCCACCCCCCTGACCCAGAAATGGAGATATATATATATATATATATATATATATATATATATTATATATATATATATATAAATTATTTATCTCACAAAGGAGAAATGTACATGTCACATTTGGCATGGATAGAAACACTCAGATTGTGCAAAAAAGGAGGAAATGTGCAAACATGTTAAATGCAGGATATATTATGTACAATAAAAAAGTGGCAATCAGAAATAGTGTCAATATTAGTGCAGGTTTTTTTTAGTGCATGTATAATTACATAAAACTATATATAGATAAATAATGAGAGAGAGAGATAAATATAATATTTATAACAGATCCACAAAACAACCACACCGCTTTTAACAATCACTTTGGTCCTAATGTCATCAGTATTCCATTTACAAGGTGCATAATCAGAGAAATAAGGGTGAAATGAACATGTGAGATTTGATCCAGCGGCTTGGATCAGTTGGTGCCCACGCAGCCCTCTCCTTTGCTCCTTCTCGTTTCTGCATCACTCATACAGTGTTAAAATGCTCACACTGTAGTGTCCAAGACTGTCCTGTCTCATCCTGTGCCCTCCTTCCTTTGCACTTGGTACAATAGTGTGGTTGCACCAGGAGGTGGCGGTAGAGGAGCTGTTTTGATCGTTTCAAGATGCCAGGACCAGAAACAGGACTGGCCCCCAGCCCGAGGCCGCACACAGGCCGCGTGCACAAGGCTCCTGACCGTCGCGTGCTCGTCCTGAGATGTCGCTGGACATAAACACATGCAGGTTAGGAAACATCCAATGGGATTTACTGCTGATGTTGAAATGGACTGTTCACAGTAACGCGTTTATTTTACACACCACATCCTCCTATGTCCTAAAAATACTTTGTTTTCCCCATTGCAGTGGGTCCATGAGTGGGTCACAAAGGTGCAGTGGGTCCATGAGTGGGTCACAAAGGTGCATGCAGGGGCAGAGTGTGGATGGGTGACAACAAACCACAAGCTTGTTGTCACCCTGTCTTCCTGTTTGTCCCAGGCCTTCTCCCCAAGGCGGTCCAGCGGGGTGACAGGGGTCATGGAGCAGCTCATTAAGCCCACCCGAGCCGCCCACACAGAAGAGCAGACCGGGGCCCCTGACACACACACTAACGCACGCACACATCATACACACGCACACCACACAGACACACACAAACACACGTCATAGACACGCACGTCACAACACACACACACACACTAACGCACACATCATACACACGCACACCACAACACATAGACACACACACTGCTTTAAAGCTTCACTAATGGCAGCTAAGTCGACTTAAGCCGACTCTGTGCAGGATGCTTTCAGGGATCCACCATCAGATGTGAACGTACATCATGTTGTATGTAGGTCTACTATCCATTTCAGCTTTGTTCTTTAATATATATATTTTTTATATTATTAACATTTAATATTTCATTTCTACACCTCATTGAAAGGACACCATGATTTTATTTCATAATGAAATCTAAACATAGCCTACCGTAAAAAACAAAACAAAAAACACAAAAGCTGCATAAGCTTTCTACACATGTTAATATTTATTGTGACCCTTACTGCCAAGTTTCTAAATAATGCATCTATATATTTTGTCTTGTGGCGTACATACTGTATATCTAATGCCCTAGTGCAGTAATGCAGGCTACACAAAGATGAAATATCCTGTGGTGGGCAGCAGTTAGGTAGATGTCTATGGCCTAAAACATTATTAATTGTTTGAAGCATAGAAACACAGTGGGTAGAGCGTATTTTCCATGTTCTGACATCCCTGTTGTAGTCAGAACATATTGGATAAGAAGAACAGCAATCCTTCAGGGGCTACACGATGCCTGGGAGCTGTTGTCTGCTGTCCCGGGGTATTCGTCATTTCTCACCATGTGGCTAAATGTACATACAAGTGCTACAGAAATGTGCAGTTTACATGTTGGTGCGAGCTAAATGTTACTCCTCTCTCAGCAACATGAACGTATAAATCCAAACGGTGCATACAATAGGCTTGTTCTCTCGTGCACACCTTTCTCCAGGGATATAAAAAGACCCCTTCCTCTGCGCATGCTGAGACATGAGTTTCATCCAAACTAGCTCCGTCCTCAATAAGCCCGCACTAGAGTCTCTGCAGTATAGATTTCAGTTCCTCTTAGGCTGTATGTGCTCCTGATCAGGTGCTTAAACTGCTCAATATGACAATAATTAGGCAGCACTGGAGACATGTGTTCTTTCTTATGTTGATAAGGGACATTGACCTTTAGCCTGGTCACCTCCATGCTCACTCTGCTCCTTAGATGCCCCTGGCCAACTGCCCCCCACCCCCATCCTGCCAATGTCCAGCTCCAAGCCAAGGAGGAGAGGAGGAGCAGAGCGGCCAGGCTTGGAGCCTCGCCTGCGGCCATCACTGCTTCTCCCTGGAGAACAGGGACTGAGGTGCCTTTAAACCACTGCGGCAAAAACCTAACCAAAACCCTGCAGTCATTAATATGCAAAAATGCAAATGAGAAGGTAATTAAGAGCTGGAGCTCTCTGGAGGCTCTTTGATTGCTAATGAATTCTAATCTGCAAAGAAAGGGGGAGGGGAGTCGAAAAAGATGAAAGAAAATTGTAAAACAACAAAAAGAGAATCTATCCTAATATACTTTGACGAGAACATTACCTGTATTCTCCGGTGAGTGCATGAGTTGAAAATGCAATTTTGTTAATGTATATGTTGTGGTCTGTCTAAAGACTTTGGCTTTGCACAAAGTATTGTTGAAAGAAAGGAACAAATAGTGCAGTTATATCAGACATCCTTTTGTATGTCTATGGCTTTTCTGTGTCGACCAGTGTATTTTGATGTAGATCACTAACTGTTGAGGACACCATCAATAGACAGATATGTGTCTGTTGGACACAGTGTGGTCATTGTGTAAGTTTTGCTAATTAGAGAAGGACATGACAGGCAGACAGACACTTTTGACCAGGAGCTGGCAGAGAAAATAGAAGGTCAGATATCTTAACAGTGTGTTCTTTGCTGCAATAGCAGCTGTGTGCTGAAGTAAAGGAGATGTCATTTCATCACTTGTGTGAGCCATAACACATCCCCACTTCCAGTCCAGCTCATTCACTGTGGCAGCCCCACAAACACACATGCATACACTGCTGTTATTGTTGTTGCAGTGCTCCCACGACACCAACAAGCTCCCCCTTCCCCCACACGGCCCCACATCTATCTGCTCTCCCCTCCTGGGCAGCCCTCTGACATGCCTACTTCAATTGATTTAGAGGCAGTTCAGCTCCTGATCTGATTGTTATCATATGTGTGATAGCAAAATTATTATTTGAGTCTATCTAAGTTCATTGGTGACATTCAAACAAAGACTGTCTGTTTCGAGGACTATTTCTCAAAACCAGAAATCCTTGACACTGGTAGAAACCATAACTCCCTTTTGATTCATCTGAATTATGTGTCGCAAGGTTCCTGTTGTTCAATGTTATCACTTCCTTGCCCCCACCACCACCTTTCCCTCCTCCTTCTCTTCCTGCATGCATGAACTTATACCGTCTCTTTCCTATTAACTATACAAGTGGGTATGAGGGGGGGAAAGAGGTGAGCTTTGGACCGCATCACGCCACAAAATCTAAAATATTGTTTGTTCTTCATCACTTTTTCATTGCACAGTCAAGCTGTTCCTCTGGGGTCCATTTAATGAAGTATAAAATGTCCACTATGACTTTTAGCCAGCACACACTTAAAATAGTACAGTTTTGTGTTTTTGATACAGAGCACAGCGATGACACTCTTCATGTCTGTGTCCAAGGAGCACGCTTCACCTCAGGCATGTACAGTCTATTCTCCCTAGCTCTGCTTTGTAAACAGCAGGCTCTGTTGACTGTACCTGAAGTGTAGATGGCAGAAAAGAGGCTCCCATTCAAATGCACAATAATAGGAATCCAAGATGAAAGGGAGGGGTCCCATAAAACCACCCTCAGAGAAAACAGGCTCAACGCCATCCACAAAAGCTATTGTCAAATGAGTTTAGACCAAAGCCAAAAGCGATGTTGATTTAGTTTTGCCTTTTGTAAATAGATTGTTGATTTGCTTCATGCTTGTCTGTCTGAATTGGATCCTGTCTCAAACTGTAGTGTTTGGGAGGATTAATGTCACGAACAATCCCTCAAACTCATTTTCATTTGCACTAGAATTACTGTTTGGGATAAGAGAGAAAGCACTGCATTTTCATCCAAACCCTTTTGAGGACACATCCATGGCTCAGGCTGCGTTGCCTTTTTTACTTTTCTGTTTTGAGAGCAAGAGTGCAGACCGATGCAATGTCCTCGTTTGTCCCAAAACAATTTCTGTGCTTCCCAGTTGTTGAATAACATTGTGGACTTTATTGCCACGGTTTGCTGATTGGTGTATAGAAATTGTGTAGGCTAAAGATTATTCATGACCGAAAGTTTTTGTGAATGATTCTACAAATTGGGCTTCCATTACTTTATGCTATATCTGTTCAAAATGTTCATATCCATTCCGCTGTCGTTCATGCCTGGGCCCATAACGCATTCACTTTTCAATCCCACCAAATAATTGTTCACCATATCTGCATAAAGTTGTTGATTATCGCCTTGTTTAACTCCCTTCGCACACGGTTTGTTTGGACAGAAGTTTGCAAACGTTGTGTTGTGCCAGGCCAGCTGTATGAGGGGGGAAATGCTTGGAGTTTATCACAAGCCCAGCACAAGTACAACACACAGCTTCTCCCCGTGTCTCCTTCAGCATAGATAGACTCGGAGCACGGGCAGCCAGCCAACGTTATCAATCTACCCCCAGTCTCAAACCCTTCTGACGGGGCAAGGAAGCATGAATCATGGCTCGACTATGCAAGAATAAAAGCGTGGAGCATTGTCACTTTTATACTCTTAATATCCATGTTCCAGTGTCGCCTTTGCAGCTGTGAGTGGAAGCTGTAGATCTATAGCTTATGAAATTCTCCTTAGTTTTGGCCTAGTTTTTTTTTTTTTTCTTTTCCCCCTTGTCTGATGAGAAACCTGTGCACCTCTGCCCTTCCCCCATCACAAACCTTCGCCACTACTATTACAGCGGGGTGTAGAGTGGAGCGAGGTGAGCTTTGCCTGCTTCAGAGAGTGTGTGCTCTGCCTGCTTCGACTTTACTGAGCAAATCGTCCTGTGTAGAACGTGATAGGAGCCAGTGCGGCTTTCGGAGCATTCACACGGCTGAGGAGGCTACCCTGGACAGGAGCAAGTGTTGATGCAACATGTACAGTCCAATTACACAAAACATCTAACTAAACAAACCAACTATAAGTGAAATAATGCTGGTTGGATAATAATAATTCCACCTTCATAGATTGTTAGTATTGAAACACTTCTACAATACTTCTATTGTTGAAACACTGCTGCTACAACCACCACTAGTATTGAAATTGCAGCTACAAGTAATTCTACTGCTACTGCTGCTGTTACTGCCAGAGTTACTGCTGCTACTAATCCTGCTACCACTACACCTGCTGCTGCTGCTGTACTGCTGCTATTGAGAAAGCCATAGTGAATTTTTCAGCCTACAGAATGTCATTACTGAACATTACCTGTATTCTCCAGGGTATTGTTCCTTTTTCAACAAAGTATTGTTGAAAAAGGAACAAATAGTGCAGTTTTATGACACATCCTTTGTATGTCTATAGCTTTTCTGTGTTTACCAGTGTATTTTTATGTTGAATTACAAATAATATTAAAATTTAAAAGAGCAGTATAATTCCTAAACTAACCGTTTATGTCAATACGATTTCTTTAAATCCTAGGTTCAGGTTTCCACAAAGTGACGTCCGGTGTATTTTTCTCAGGTGTGATTTTACATTTCTGTAACCCCAAGTATGTGTACATATGTCATTATTATGCACAGATATGACCGATTAACATGGATGTGCCAAGCATATGCTAATTTCCTTTGTGCATCTGTGCTTAATTACCGATAAGGGCTGGAGATAGCTGGAAGGAATCACCCAGGGCATGTGCGACAGTGTCCTCCAGCCCTGGAACTTCTGTCCATGTGAGCGTGTGTCGGGAGGATAGGTGTTTTTCTTTTGTCCCGCTGGTTAATTATGCGTTTGAGGTTACAGTGTGCCGCATTACAGCTACACTCTCTTTCAGCCCTAAATCACACTGCTTTGTTTGAGAGGTGCAGTTCTTTAAGTCATCGCCTGCTACAATGAAAAAATCACAAAAATAGGCCAAAGGAGACATGAGGCCTTTTCGCGCAGTCGGAACCTTTTACAGTTTGTGGTGCTATTTTGGTTTTTGTTCCTATTTTTGGAGCATGGGGACAAGTGCCAGTCTTTTGGGATTTTCTTAAGTACTTTCCAGTGAAACCTGGAATCTCTTGGTGACACATCTATAAAACTGGGCTAAAAGATTTAATTGTTCTGAGTCAAACATCATATTACAATCCACACGTTTGCTAGTTCCTCGTGATAAAGTATATAAACAATCTTTTTACTGGCAACTTCACGTCAAACAAGTCCTTGTGTTAAAGTTCTGAAACCAGAATATTTTTTTAAAACTTATGTGGGGCTGTAAAACAATGATTTATTTGTTTTAAAGTATGAAATGATCAACATTACTATCGTATTACTTTGCCATTCAAAGAATTGAGCTTTTATTCTCTATATTATGATAAGCATGATGTTTTGTGGTGCATAAAGTGGTTTATATTGTTGTAATCTGTCACCAATTCAAAACAGTTTTTTTGGGGGTATAATTGCGCATCTCTCCCATAGACTAAGTATTAAATCTCTACACATGTGCGTTTACTGCCACACCAACGACAAGCACAAGTCCCTATTTTACCCAAGATCCTTTTGGTCAGAGGGATCCTTCTCCCCGTTCCCCATTATCGATGTTGTTAATACACATCCTGGTTTACACATTAATAAATAATTCAGAGAAAATGCAGTGTACAATGCCCATAAACAGTAGTACTAATTGTAACAAATGAGTCAGTATTTTAAGATACTCAATAGGGCAAAAAATGGGTTTGTACCAAAGTAATTTCTTATTGAATTCTTCATTAACATTTGAAAAGTTTGTAGAAAACCCATCCATCCATCCATTTTCTACCCTTTAATCCATTTCTGGGTCAGGGGGGTGGCAGTCAGAGATGCCACCCAAGTCTCATAGCACCAGCCCCAGTTTGTAGAAAACTTAGAATTAAACTCCTTGGGAATTATAACAATTGTAGATGATGTCTGAATAAATCTTTCTGAAGCACTGTGCTCTGTAGATAAATGTGCACTAATGCAATTGATGAATTTAAGCTAATGAAAGTATGATATTAACGGCTTATTAACCGAGCGCGAGGTCTGTATGGAGAAATATCAGACCGCAGCCTTAATGTACAGACCGAGCCGTGGTGAGGTCTGTGCAAAAAGGCCAAGGTCTGATATTTCTCTGCACAGACCGAGCAAGCAAGGTTAATAAATGTTTTACTATATGACTCTCGTCTGTGTCTTTACCAATGCTTTTGAGATATTTGTGAAGTATGCTCATGTCCGACTTGGTTTTGTGTGATGCGCTGTGGACCAATTGTTATGGTAACGGTCCGAGATGGGAAAATATCAGACCGGTAATCAGCCAATCAGAGCGCGCGTACGGTCCAAGTCATATAATAAACCGTATTATTTGGATTAAGTCACAGTTTTTATCAGTTTGGGTGCGACTCTGGAGTGACTTTTGTGGGAAATTATGACAATTTATGTTTTGCATTTTACATTCACTGTAAAATATCAAACAATTGCCCGGGCTGTAATGTTGAGTTATTTAGATATTAAGAAGAGCAATACATGCATCACTCACTGGCTCGACACATTTGACCTTGTTCATCGCTTTCCTTGTTGGATTTTATCAAATAAATTACCCCAAAAAATGCAACTTATACTTTAGCACGATTCTAGAGAATAGTTTTATGTTTTAGTGCTGTGTAGCTGAACGTTGCTTCAAGCGTGTCCCATTTACAAAGATACAATGTCACTGATTAAGACTAAATGTGACGCGCTTTAATTTTGTATTTGTAATAAAATGAAACAGAAAGTCCTTCAGGAGTTTCTGGTATAATCTTGCCTTTTCTGTTCAAATGCTCTCTTTTTCCAATTCGTTATGTTTTGACTATGTACAAAGCTCTTTTGTTTCTTTAAAAAAAAGAAAAGAAAAGAACGTTCATATTGTTTCAATGGAGACATATCTGTTCCATCGTCAAAAACAGACCTGGGAGATGCTTTTAGATCCATCCAAGCCAATATCTGGATCCTCTGGCACAAACATGTCGCTCTGCCCCTTCTGTCAAAAAGCTTGTGTCTGTAATAATCTTTGCACCACTAAAACATCACAAAGTATTGCCCAGAAATTATTTTTATACATTTCTCAGGTGAAATGCAATCACTCTTTTTGCACAGGGGTTACAGGAGGAGCCTTCATATTTTCAACATTTGTTTTCTACTGGAGATTGTAGTTCACGTTCTAAATCATAAAATGAAAAATATTTAATGAACAGAAATAATGCATGTTATTTCTTCTTGGACTTTAAGCCAAACAAAGGCTGGTCCTGTCACTTTGATTGTAATGAGTACAGCTTTGAAAAGGGAAAAAATGTTGCGCTTTCCTCATGTTCTGTTGTCCAACTCTTTTACATCAGGGTTTTAGATGCACTCACTCTGAGGTGGCTCAAGTATACAGTGTTTTTATTCTCTGGCCCCCTCCCTCTTCAGCCTGGCTGCCCTTGCACATGCACTCCATGTCAGACCCAGCTGTTACTACAAACTACTTGGAGGGCTTACAAGCCTCACTGCTAATACTGACAACAGCATTCTTACCCCGAGCTTAGCGTCTTCTGGAAAAAGTGAGAATATGAGGCTTTTTTGTGTCCGCTAAAATAATCATTTCCCCTAACAGATGTTTCCACCTGTTTAAATGATCATCTTTTGAGTCGTACTTCCCTCGTATGTGCCGTGGAAGGCAGAGAACGGCTGGAGAGAAGAGAGAAGCGAGAATGACATGTTATTACTAATATTTCAGACATTCCACCTGTTCATGATGATGAGTCCAATGACACGTTTGACAAAATGTATAAAAACAAACAAATAATTTGATCTTATTGACATCACATTTGCCAAAATAGTTCATCAAAGGCCCTGTATGAAACATTCCCATCTCACTCACAACTACATCTTTTATATATATTTGATATAACCCCAGATCATATTAGCCTTTCCTGAACAGTTATTCTTTTTAAGCAGATTATTCAATACATTTTCTATCAAAATTCACAAACAAAAACCGCTGTTGCTTTAGATAAAATTAAACGGCACATATCTGTTAGGTCCGAGCTTGGTTGGAAATATCTCATTACAGAAGTATGTAGTTACTGTGATTATACAACCTCTATCTATAAAACACAAAATGTCTGTCAGTGGCTCGTCTCAGTCAGCGCATGTGCATCCTTACTTTTTAACTTTCTGTAATTATCCTTAAAAAACCGTCAATATTGAAGTCCTATGAGTTTAATACTTAAACCTTTTCTACATTAACGTGCATGTACAGGTTCAACTGGATTTTTTCCCCCAAATATTAACCTGGGCTAACCCTAACCTGCACCAGTCCAAGTTCACTGCTTTATTACAGATCTCTAGTTTACATTTACATTTACCATGGGACATTTAAGTCGACTTTGTAGTTTGATCTTTCTCTGTGCCGGCATTGTTCACACTTATAATTACAGTAAAAGGATCATCAGAGGCCAAAACTACAGGACCTCAGCTTAACAAAGATGCCGCCATTTGTTTGTGATCCGAAGGGTTCTCAGACAGATTCAGTTTGGAGGCATTTTAGAGAACACACTTACACGTGGGCGGCACGGTGGCTGAGTGGATAGCACGCTTTCCTCTCAGCAAGAAGGTCCTGGGTTCGAATCCCAGTTGGACCAGGGCCTTTCTGAGTGGAGTTTGCATGTTCTCCCCGTGTCTGCGTAGGTTTCCTCCGGGTGCTCCGGTTTCCACTACCTCTAAAAATATGTACAATAGGTCTGGCATGTGCCTCCTATACTGGCACCCCCACTCACAAAAATAACAATTGTAAACCGCTTTGAGACTCCGATGTGCAGTGAAAAGGCAGTATAAAAATAAAGATTACTTACTACATGTACTGCAGTATTTGAGTAAGTCAAAGTTACTCAAGTTACATACATTTGATTGAATTCATTTGAGCAAAAACCAAATTCCTTATACACCAAATTGAACATACATCTAGTCCTATTGATGGCAAACTGAAATATGCTGAACAGTATTGTGTTGCAGAAACCCATAGCTGTAATTAGAGTATGACTTTACACTAACAATACTATCAGTGTATGTTATCCTTGGTATTAATGCTGTATAAACATAAGGGGAATTCTAATCAGTTGTGTCTAAAATGTGATAAGACTTTATGAAAACAGAGTGCCGTGATTTTGGAGGCTGTTGACAGGAAACAAAGAAGGGTCATTTGAACTTCCTTTTTTCTTTGACAAGGTCTGCCCTCAGGTTAAAAACAACAGCTGTCCAACACCTACACTCTCTTTGCTATAGAGCCCAGTGCGTCTAGAGGACCAGCCGAAAAACAACGTCTTTTTATTCATTGATTAACGTGACAATAAATAGGGTGCATAATCTGGCTTTACGTGTCGCTGTTTTGTCTGTCACTTATTCTCTCATAACTGTATAGGCTAATGTTTTTTGTGAAAGACGTCTTCTGAAACATCCCAGGAGCAATACATAAGAGTGCTATAGCTTCCCCTTGCCTTCCACTCCACTCTCAACAGGCTGGTTGATCTGATGGTTGCCCACTACTTTGAAAACTGAGTCTCAAATTTAACAAAACACAGCAATTTATTGATTTTTCCTGGTAATTATCATTTATAAAACCTACTTTATTCAATCCACAATGATAAACTTAATACTAGGAAGACTGGACATGATCAACCGCATAAAAACTAAAATAATTAATGTTTACCCATAATCATTTATATACTATCCATAATCATTTATATACTGAATCTATATCCATAATCATTTATATACTATCCATAATCATTTATATACTGAACCTATATCCATAATCATTTATATACTATCCATAATCATTTATATACTGAACCTATATCCATAATCATTTATATACTGAACCTATATCCATAATCATTTATATACTGAACCTATATCCATAATCATTTATATACTGAACCTATATCCATAATCATTTATATACTGAACCTATATCCATAATCATTTATATATGAACCTATATCCATAATCATTTATATACTGAACCTATATCCATAATCATTTATATACTGAACCTATATCCATAATCATTTATATACTGAACCTATATCCATAATCATTTATATACTGAACCTATATCCATAATCATTTATATACCGAACCTATATCCATAATCATTTATATACTGAACCTATATCCATAATCATGTATATACTGAACCTATATCCATAATCATTTATATACTGAACCTATATCCATAATCATTTATATACTATCCATAATCATGTATATACTGACCCTATATCCATAATCATTTATATACTATCCATAATCATGTATATACTGACCCTATATCCATAATCATTTATATACTATCCATAATCATGTATATACTGAACCTATATCCATAATCATTTATATACTGAACCTATATCCATAATCATTTATATACTGAACCTATATCCATAATAATTTATATACTGACCCTATATTAATAACATGGCATTTCACAGCCACCCCACTGAGCCACCTGGTGTTGCTAGAGGTCTCTCATCAGAGTGCTAACCAGGGTCTGCTCTGCTTAGCTTCAGAGGTCTGTCGGGATCCGGCTTTCACATGCTGGTGGCACAACACATAATTTAAAATTACAAATATATCTTTCTTGAGACAACATAAAAACAAGTTGGGTTCCCCAGGATGAACATTAAGATAAGATATACTTTATTAATCTCACACTATCCATGCCAGATGTGTACATGTCACATCTGGCATGGATAGAAACATTCAAGATTGTGCAAAAAGTAAGAAATGTGCAAACATGTGAAATGCAGGATATATTATGTACAATAAAAGTGGCAGTCAAGAAACATTGTCAATAGTAGTGCAGGTTTTTTCAGTCTTAATGCAGTGACTTATCTGAATTCGCCTCTCTTTATATACCTCTATAAGGCAGAGCGTGTCCATTTTTCCAACAGAAAATAAAAGCGAGGAAGCGCCCTGCAAACTGCACAGTAAAATGATGTCAGCGGCATGGATCCCCACACCAACCTCCCCGACGCACAGGGAAAGTGAGCGTCAACAAGAAGGCAAGACCAGGAGCAAATTCCGCGCGCTGATTGGCCCATCGGACTGTCAATCACGCCGACACGCGCTCCTATTGGCCACGCTCTTTCGCATTTATCTTGCCATCTCGTCGAGCTGCTGCTGTGTGTAATCGCAGGTAACTTTTACGATAGGCTTCCGCGGAATAACCTAGTGCTCAATGCGCGCTCTCTTTAGCAGATTCGTTTGGAGTTAAACCAGGCTCGTCTCCATTGCTGGGTGCGTTTGGCCCTCAGACAACTACCACACGCTACCAAGCCATTCTCCTCTTTGTTGAAGCCACGGGTCTTTGAAAGGCGTTTGAAATAGGATACCGCTGCTGTCGAGGCCCTCACTTCGGGCGGAAGGATACGTTGTTGCGTCTGACAATGTGGACGGAGGTGGCGAAGATGTCTGCGAGAAGAATGCAATCATCTCAGTTGTAACAAAACGAGAAGACGCGAGCTTAGACACGATTATACATCTGTTTTCTCGCAGACTTGTTCCACTGAAGCCAACACGTGGGTGCGGAGGAGAAGCGGGCTCACGGGGACAAAAGGAGCCGTGCACACTGCCCCAATGCGTTTCGTACGCGGAGGTCGACATTCTCTTCAAGTTTTATGTTTTTCCCAATAGGAGACTTGATTTTCTTTTTATTGTTGGATACTACACGCCTGGAGAGAGGTAAACTAAGCTCAGTGTGTGTGTGCTGTGGCCCATTTTGTGTGTGGAAATTGTCAGCGTTTGGGAAAAGTTTTGGGGAATGTGTGCTTAAAGCGGGGGACGCAAGTTTTTGTCTGGATTGAGGTGGCGAGCCAAGTGTGTGATGGTCTCCACACAGCGACCACAGAGGAAATGACCCCTTTGTTCTTCTAACAGCCCAATGTTCAGCTCATCCATAATAAAGAGCGATCCGTTTGAAGTGGAGCGTTTTGCGTCTTGTCACAAATGTAGCGTCCTGCCTTTAGGGTCGCATTTTGCCTCCAGTTGGTGTTCTAGGTCTAAGCTACTCTGTGTAGCATCTAGCATTGGGCTATGCTATTAGGAAACAAAGTTTAAAGGCCCTGTGGCTTTTTAAAACAGCCTTTATGGACGTGTCTGGCCAACAGTTAAGACTTTATTTTATTGCACATTTGGCAGGAAATTCCTCGTCCGCCCACCCCCACATCTCCTCCTGTGAAGTCCCAGTGCTCGCCCCTCACATGTGAAGGATCAGTCCAACTTTTCTGCTTTGTCCTAAAACGCTCATCTGTTTTCCGCACACTTCTTGACATCAGAGCGCTGTCTTTGACTCTGCAGGGCTTATGCTAATGTTGTGCACAGAATGGACCACTTTAACTGCAAACAGCAATATTGTTTTGACAACATTTCTAAAAGGCCGAATTGACTTTTCAAGCGACAGATTTAAGAAACCTTTTTTTTCAACATTTGAATAAGCAACATTTGTTAAAACCTGATGTTGTTTATCGTCTGTATGCTATTTAAGCAATAATGCCAATGTTAAATTATATGGCAGAGATGACTTCAAGAGACCAAGTTTATTGGGTTGCTCATCCAGGCCTATATCTTTATTTACTTGTAGCCATTTCATCTCGGAACATTACATTGGACGAACTAGAGGATGCTTCTCTGCTGGAGTTTGGTGACAAAAGACTCATATTATGCTGCTTCAGATATTGATCCAGCAGAAGCTGGAGATGCCATTTTGTTATACTACACCTCAAGTGAAGAGGACCAGAAGAAAGGCTTATTATAACATGGCCACTTGTTGAGTTTATACAGACATATATTTCCTCGAAACACTTATGCATATCACAGAGTTGTCCAAAGAAGTGGTCTATCAAAGATTACGTAGGCCTTTGTTTAAAATGGACTTTTTGACTGCTTATGTCGTTTAATAAAACATGAAACATGCAGGAAGTTATTTTCCGACAATTGGAGAATATGTGTTTAATATTTGCAAAGGGGCTGCAAAAGCACACCACCTGTTGGTGTCCTCATGCCTGTCCTCTTGTCGAGGCTCTGAGCTCTGGAGAGGCGCTCTCCGCGGCCCTACGCTAGCACTGGAATGCAAAACACTGTTTATGTTCAGTCTCTCTATTTTTATTTTCTATGTGGTTATGTAGTAATGACTTATTTGCATAGTCAATATTTATCTTTTATTTGTTGTTTTAACTAAATATATATATAAACGTATTCCATGATAATTTTACACATTTATATATACATGCTTTGCATTCACAGCTATGTAAAAGTTATGGGCTGGGCATAGATTTGTGTTACTTGCCAAACGTTTGATTTTTAATAACGGACCTAATTGACAAAAAGCATTGTTCTTATTACTCCATGGTTGTGTCTTCCTCTCCTCTAGCTTGAGTCACTGATTATTTTGAGTTTTTGGGGGAGGGTACAATAGCTGACATGTTTACTACATTGTTCTGTAATAAGTGAGCGATCGACATAACATCAGAAATGGAAACAAATGACAGAAATGCTGAAGGGAAATTTAGGGCTATTCTGAGGTGAAAATGCAGGTAGACTGATTTGAACCTTCAACTGCTGCTTGTACCATTTCTGCTCTTTCCAAAGCACTAAAGTCTACACACATTTTCTCTCCTAGGGTTTATTAAGGCTAAGGGTTATGAACGAACAGCAGCAAAGAATGGCTGCAGTTGGAACAGACAAGGAACTAAGCGACCTCCTGGATTTCAGCGCGGTAAGACTGTGATCAATCTTGTGGAGATGGGGGGAGATAGGTGGGCAAAATTTGGGTAAAGGGGAGAGGGGGAGGCAAGGGGCACAACCAGCGTAATTTGTTTTCATTGTGTTATTTTTGGCCTTCATTCTCGTAGCTGTGCTATTTGCGATGGTCTAATGCTAACTTCAGTGAAATATCTTTTGGATGAACATATAGGCCATAAGAAAGCAATGAAAAAATGTTGGATATCTTTGTTAAGTGCGCTTATTGGTTTGCCTTTTGTCAGTTTTGCATGTAAATGACTATTGGTTGGGAAATGGTATGATGGAAGGATCTCTGTAAAAGGCTGAGATCATTTAAGGCAAATGTTGTCCTGTACTTGGGGTACAGCGCTGCTTGTAGAGGGACAGTCCTCATTAGACACTGGGGTGTGTGTGTGTCAGAAATGCTCAGTCAGATTGATCTGCTGCCAATTTCTATCAACAGATGTTCATCGTAAATTCAACATTGAAAACTGTTGACTGAATGCTCCAAAATGGTTTTTTTTGTTTTGTTTGGTTGCTGATCAGCCATGTTTGTTTGCCTGGACAAGTCAATTCTAGTAAAAAACAAATATGGCACCTGTTATTGGACTGGTTTTTTTTTTAAGTAAAATGTCAAATCTGTCCATGGAGTCGCATTGTCTATGTCCGGCTTTTTCAATGTGGTCTTGTCAAAGAAATGTTGATGGTAATTGGTCTGCAATCAATGTGTTTTTAAAGGTATTGTTTGAACAAAGGGGGAAAACAAACAAACAAAATGGTTTACAAATTTTAAGTGTAGCTGCTCCTTTGTTGACACAAATCTGTCTCACCCATTGAACATGATGCCTTTATTGCCCCAGAGCCAAAGTGTGAAGTGTGCTTGCATTCATCATAGTAACGGTGCGCTTCCTTTTGTCTTTTAGATGTTTGCCCCACCAGTAGCCAATGGAAAGAACAGGCCCATGACCCTCGCCAGCAGTCAGTTTGGTGGATCAGGTGAGTGTTTGTGTTAGGGCTGAAACAACTAATCGATTAATCGACGACTAATCGATTATTGAAATAGTCGACAACTATTTTAGTAATCGATTAATCGTTTTCTGGTTCACACGGACTCAAACAGAGCAAAAATGACATGAAAATGTAGTATTTTTGATTAAAACTGACTTTGTTTTTATAATTTCATGAATATCTGTCTGTCTCATCCAATCAGATAGCAGAATTAGCACAAAGAGCCTGTTACAAACATTTACTTTAAGTTTGTGATGAAAAAATAATTTTTTTCTACACAATTCACAGCCAAGCGATTACTCGATTAATCGTAAAAATAATCGATAGATTAATCGATTTACAAAATAATCGTTAGTTGCAGCTCTAGTTTGTGTTAATGAGTCAATAATGTCAAGAACAGCTGCATAGTCCATGATTGTCACAGCTGATTTGTGGGACTAGATACGAAAGTGTTGTATTCGAAAAGCTACCTGTGCGTTTTCTCCTGTGTTTTGAGTGCTAAGTAGCAGCTACAAGTGAATCACTCTGGCCACCTTTTACGCTTTTGAGTGAGTCCTCTTCCTGAATGTTATTAGTAAGGCCTGTTACTTTCTTTCTGTCACCCTGCCAACCTGGTGTGTGAAATGGAGTCACACTCGCGGTGCTCCCCAGAGTGAGAAGTTGGCCACTAAGGAACAAAGGCAAAAAAGGGCTTATGGACTTGAAACGACTCCCCCACCCTGAATTGTAAAATACTCCTCCCCCAACTCTGCACAGGGCTCTCACCCCCACTGATCTGCAGGAAATGGCTGGAGTTTGAGACAATGTCCCTCAGCCACAGCTCCAAGCCTCTTAAACAGCCCAGCATGCTGCAAGTGGTCAGAGTGGAAGAGAGCACTCGCTGAATAGAGAGATCAGCCAGGGAAGGCCCAATCCTGTTTGTTTCTATTACAGCAGGCAATTACTCAGCACTGAAGAGTTAATGCCCCTGCCCCTCCTCATGTCCAAAAGTGTGGCCCCAGGACATTGACACCCATTTTAATGTGATACTTGAAGCTGTCACAATGACTGCCTCACTGCCTTCAGTTGAACTGGACCACAGACACAGCAGGAGCTGCTCCAGAGAATTGGACCCACGTCTGTGTGCTCTGACCAACCCCAAACTCTGGCTCACTGCTGCCCCGATGTACGTTTGGTTTACTTGTATTTCTGGAATTTGATGTAAATTACCATTCACGACAAATCCAAATTACTGCTTCTGGAAAAAATAATGCATAGTTTTGGCATAAAAAAATTGACAAAAAGATTTTTAGTGTGTTATATATTAATTGTATAATTATTATATTTATAATGCATTCTTGGCATCTGCTGCAGAGAAACTGTATAACAGTCACAACATTTCTAAAGGTTTCCATAACCCTGATGTTCAAAACAGTTGACGTCACATGTGGTTTGTATATTCAGGGACCTACAGCGCGGGAACTGCAGTGAGCGGCTAGTGGCCGAGCAGACCACCTCTATTCATCAACACAAAAGTGCTCAGAGGGGTGCTAATTGCATTAAGCGTCCTTGGCTCTTCCTCAGTGGGCAGAGTGTGGCGGTGAGCGGGAACAGTGCGTTGGGAGGGCGGCCGCTCAGGTCATGGGCCTCAGGCGTCTGGGCCATCTTTGCAGCCAGCCCCCGACACAAACACATTTGTAAACCGCAACAATATTCTAGATCTAGAATTGTGGGGATCCACACTTTAGATGTGGACATTGTTTGATTCTTCTTAAGGCTTAGATTTTTGTTTTCTTATTCCATACCTTCTTGCATTTGACTTCTGCGGCCACTGCTGCTCAGAGGTCAACCGACCTGTGCCATCAGAAACCCCCAGTCTCCTCCTTGCCACGTCTATGTTGCATGACTGATGAACACTTCTGTGTTTTTCACTAGTGCTTCATTACCACTGTCCGCTGTCCACAACTTCAGTATTCTTTTGCGTTCAATTCAAAATTCAGTTTAGATTCTATAGAGCTACAATGATGACTGAAACAAATTCTCTCCTTTTTTAAAGTCTACCTTTTTTGTTATACTAAATCACTGTACTGTTGTTAGAAAATGTTAAGATCAGCAGAATTTCAATTTAATATATATATTTTTATATGTGTATTTGTATTTTTTTCTTCTTGTTAATCACAGCTAAGTTATTAAATTTGCTGAACAAAAGCAGTCGTGTTATTGCATCAAAGTAAAAACGTCATCTGGAGTTTATCAGCACCGATATCCAATACCAATATTGTATCGATGTATTGTGCTCATACAAACATACCCTGGGAGAGAGGCTTCATATTTCTCAGAGAATTTGCAGGATTGCCATGGTTTGTGGTTTAACGAAGCAATATCCTTAAACAACTTGGTTTTATTCTGTATTTATTTTTTGAATGGTAATGGCAACAAACGTCCAAAATACATACTCTGATCCTTTTCTTGTGGCCTGATGCATAGACACGACTGGTTTGAATGGTATGAAACCGTCCTTTAGCCAAACACTAACCACAAGTGGAAATTAACATGAACACTTTAATTCTCTGAAAAATAATTTCTACCAGTGGATGTGAATTTGGGAGCCCAACTGTATTCTTTTAAAGACTAGCTAAATTGCGTATTTTCCATACTTTCAGCTGTTGTGCAGAGATTATGCTTTGGGTTCTGTCCAGAAATTCCAGAAAGCTCAACAATGGATGTTTTTTAACTGAAGAGCACATCTCTGATATGTCAGATAATTAATCGCTTTAGCAGCATGGAACATTTAGCAAATGTTATTAAAATATGTTTGGCTTCCTGCAGTTGTAATAAAAATAAGGCAGTAGAAAACAAGCATGTTGTTGGCAGAGCGTTGTTCTCCTGGGCTGGCAGTGTGTCAGTGTCACCTCAGCAGCTCTTCACCTTGTTTTAATTGGCTCCAAGTTAATTACTCCACTAAGTGTGAAACAATGTTGTCAGACTTCTCTGCTCTGCCATGTTTTCACTCTATCCTCTGCTCCCCTGCTGACCAAACGGGGCGTCACAGAATAATCCAGGGCACTGATTTTATTGTCAAAATGATTAAGAACTTGGTGAAGTTGTGGGATGACAATATTGTGCTGTTTTGATGATTATGTCAGAGCAGGCTTTTGTTCTGAATGTGTCATCTAATCAGTCATAAGCAATTTAAACACATTTAAGATGGTCAAGCATGACTCTGCAAACGCTGCTAATGTACTCTAATAATTTGACTAAATAGAACACACCGTACGTTTACATTTATGTAAAAAGGCTTGTATACTTCATCTGTTTTAGATGTTATTTCTATTGGCTCAATGCCAAGATATTTATAAAACAGAGTGAGAAAATAACTACATTAATTGTAAAAATATACAGGATTATCTCTGCATGTACTATAAATATAAAAAAAATTGTGTGTTTTTGTCATTTGGGAAAAACTTCTAATCACTGTGTGTCAAGTCTGGTCCACCTCTTCATTCATGTAAATCTTTCATCTGTTTCTACATTTGATTTTCATTTTGAGCTTGTATAGGATGCTGATGTAAAGGTGGTGATCGTTGACATAACCTGCTGACCATGGCTCAGGCTCGGAGCTCAGCCCTCTCCTTGTGGCTGCAGCAGCATCAGCTCCATAGATCAGGCTGTCTCTGCTTGTGTAGGTGCTTGCACCGCTCTGTTGCTCTCATCACTCATTCTGTGTCTGCGCCGGCTGCTGATCGGCCTGGACTCCGCTCTCTCTCCTCTCACGGCTTTCCCTTCCTCTTGCTCC
Organism: Knipowitschia caucasica; assembly: GCA_964034765.1. Lineage (NCBI taxonomy): Eukaryota > Metazoa > Chordata > Actinopteri > Gobiiformes > Gobiidae > Knipowitschia > Knipowitschia caucasica. The sequence goes on along the minus strand of OZ035824.1, from coordinate 50,504,746 downwards.
AGCCCTCTCCTGCTTTCTCACACACATTTTTTTAATTAGGCAAAAATCAAAGACTAAATATGAATATTCATAAGGAAGCCACATTAATATGCACAATTATGCAAATCAGCATGCAATTAAGCCTTGTGTCTCTAGAGAGCTGGATAGCATTAGTGCAGAAGACGGGGAGAAGAGGATGATGGGGGTATTTTGGAGTTTTCTGCTCCACTAGTCCTTTGGCTCTGTTCCCTTTGTGACAGTCACTGCACGTCTCTTACTTTTTTTTAAACATATTTTTTGCTAATTGTTCAATAGAATGAGGATTGTTTCCATCTCCCAACAACTGCGAAAAAAACATTTCAGAATAAAGGCCTCCTTCGTTTAATCCTCGGTATATGTGTGTGTGTACCTTTGTGCCTGCCTAGTGGTGTTTGGTAACGGACAGCGTAACAGTGGGGAATTTTGGACCTGCCAAGACTTGATGCTGTTTGGCCTTGTGAATGTAGCCGTCATTTCCTTTACCTGTTCAGCCTTCATCATGTCTAAGATCTGAGAATGTTTGATCTTTTTCAGCTATAGACGAGCGCAGTGGCTCAGGGTCCTGGGGATCAGCTGAACAGAACAGTCCTTCCTTCAGCCAAGGACCAAGGGTAATACGCTCTCACATACATTCTGAATATTACTCTAATTGCACTCATTTAAAGCATCCTTTGAATTTATTAAAATCTATTGTTTGTCAAATTGTCTATTGGATTTGTAGTTCTTCCTAAAACTTGGCTGGCTGTCTGTTCTTGGCCAGCTCTGTGCTAGCCAAGAACCTCAGTTGAAGCCCACCGGTAATTGCGGTTTTACATTCACCGTAACTATCTTGGCACAAGTCTGTGTAAATACAAGGAAGAGGGGGTGAAAAAGATGCAAAAAGCTTTGATTACCACAAGTTGATAATTAAGGATGTCTGTTTGAATCTGCAGAGCAGATGTAGATTTATTTGGCATTGATCCTAGAGAAGGTAGTTTTATAACTCAATCTCCCCCAGGGATTGTTCCCATTTTTTGGCTTTGTAAAATGCAGCACTTGTTCTTTGCTGTTCCAGGGTTACGCTGAAGGATCCCACTACAACGAACACGAGGCCTTGTCCTCGCCTTTCCTCAGTTCTGGAATAACAGGTACCTGCTTTTCCTTTTCTAGTCACTATTATCATCTTTTATTTAAAATGTGTCCTAGCGGTTATAAAGGATTATTTTAGTTAGACCCACCAAATAAGTCACTTTTGATCATATTTTTTAAATATTTTAAATACTAAGTACACAATCGTTTTAATGTTAATGAACAACTTAATTTTTGAGCATAAAATGTTATGACCTAAAAACAGTTTTCTGCATGGCAAACTGTGCCTACATGTGTGTGCGTCTGTGTTCATTCGTTAAATGTTGGGGATGTTGGCGCATTGACGCGGAAACTTTCCCCAGGGTTTTGTCTGGCAGGCAGCTTTATGCAGCTGAGCGAACTGCAAAAGGGGAGGGCGTCTTGTGCTCAGAACGACATAACAAACAACTATTGTTTTATTTTATATTATTGAATGTGTATCTTTCCAAGATTGGTAATGAATTTGTGAAGTGAAATTGGTGATTTTGTTTCCCAGGTAAAGCTGAGAGGCCACCATACCCCCCCTTTGGAAGTCAGGTATGTTACTCATGTTTACGACTAAATGCCTCTTATTATTATTATTAGTATTATTATTATTTTATATTTGTTTGAAAGGGGATGTTCCTAATTTATATAAGTTTAGCTTTAAACGACATCTATATGCTTTATGTGTAATTTCATTTCATTGCATTTCATGAATAATGTACATTATGTGTGTTTTAATATGTACAACTTGTATAGAAAAGTGTAACGTTCACAAATTTGAATAATGCATGTATTTGATTATATTTTCTGCCTCCTTGTAGCCCGGGTTTCTTCCCAGTGACATCGCGTTGCCAAGTCCGGATGCCATGTCTCCCTCTGGTCTGAAGTCCAGCTCCCAGTTTTACCCGTCGTACACGAACAATCCGAGGAGAAGGCCTCCGGAGAGCGGCATAGGTACGTGGACACGGTGGATCCTTCTCATCCCAACTTAATGTTGATAAAGCCAGTATTAAAAATTAAGTATTTGTTATTTATTACAAAATCTAAAATCACATTACTGTATTTTAGAGCCGTGTCAAAAACAGAAATATTGAAAATTCGCAATCTCATGTTTTGTGAATTGCAATTATCAAGACCTGAATTAGAAGTGACCTCAATCATGGCAGTAACGGTGCTCACCCTCCACTGTGATTGGCTTAAATATTGCAAAGTTGATAAAGTTTGGTTATAAGAAATATTGTTTTTGTTTTTCTATTTGATTAGAGGAATAGCAATTTCTTTCTTGTCAATTTGAAAATCTCCTCCTGATCAAATATCGTGCCTGAAATATCGGCGGTAGCTTCTTTATGTTGTGCCGCATGCTGATTGTCATTGTGTGTTCTAAGGCCTCGTTTATTCTGTAATGCCCAATTAACCGCATTGTTTTCTCTGTTCTCTGCTTGGTGAGCTCAGACTCTCAGCCAAAGAAGATTCGGAAACCCCCCGGTCTACCATCCTCGGTGAGACCCTTTTCCTGCTAGTCTTCACAGTATCTGGCACCCTGTTTTCTGTCCGCTCATGCTGTTCTCATAGGCTCTAATCGCACACTGCAGATGCACCAACATTACTGTAGCTCACTCCACACTGAGGCTGGCGTTTTCAGCATTTTAAAGCAACTATAGGAAGCCCTGTAACTTTCATCTAACTATATATTGTTGGATAAAGTATACGTCCACCTCTGACATTATCAAACTAGAAAACAACTTCTTGGGCCCTACAGGGAGCTCCTATGGCTGGTTATGGTGTAGAGATTATTAGTATTATAAACGGGGACAAGCTTTTAAACAGACGCATTTTCAGCCATCATGAAAGACGTACAGAAAAAAAATATTGAACCCTAAAAAGATTGATTTCAGCCTAAATTATTTTTGTGAGGGACTGAGATGTTCATATTAATCTGAATGATTTAACTGTTTAGTAGATTTAGGTCGGCCCCATATTTTTCACACGAGCCTGGCTCTTGTGTGACCGGCTTCGAACATTTCACACTCACGTATGAGTAGAGCTGACCTTTTCTAGAGAGGGGGCAACCTATAGAGGACGTAGCTGATTTGAGGTTTGACTGAAGGCAGCAACAGAGACGGGGCCTTTCTGAGTGGAGTTTGCATGTTGTCCCCGTGTCTGTGTAGGTTTCCTCCGGGTGCTCCGGTTTCCCCTACCACTAAAAACATGCACAATAGGTATGAATGTAGATGAGAGAGTGAATGGATGGTGTTGATTGGGGGCTCATGGTCCAGTGTGTGGAATGATTGGAACAATGTCTGACTCTGAACATTGTAAAGCGCTTTGGGTGACCTTGGTCTTTAAAAAGGGGTAAAATGCGCTATATAAATAAACATTACTTACTTACACACATGTGAATGCGCCCATCTATGAACATAAACTGCAAACAAAAAAATCCATCAGAAAACAGTCTTACCTCTGTTTCTTCTGCACTAAGGGCTGAATCCAAATGACATCAAATGATAGAGAGCAGGAGGAGTGAGTGCTACAGGGTACAAAAAAGTAGTTTAAACCAGGTGCTCTTCAGGATTAAAAATGATATTGAAAAACAAAGATACCCTTTTCCATGGAAAATGAAGACAGGGTGAAATCCGAGGCACTCTGATAAAAGTTCTTTAATTGAGAAGGGACCAACGCGTTTCGTGCAGGGCCTTCTTCAGGGCAGTGTAAAAAACATACTGAAATAACAGGTGTTAAAATAGACTCATGATATCTGCGTAGTCTGGCGAAACCATACATTTCTGATTGCTGTAATAAAGCGTGGTCCTCTAGATCCTGCAGTTAAAATAAGATAAGATTGACTTTTTATTGATCTCACTCTGGAGAAACGTACATGTCACATTTGGCATAGATGGAATCGCAAAAGACAGAAGTGTGCAAACATGTTAAAGGTTAAATAGTCTGTGCAGGATATAATTATCTACAATAAAAAAGTGGCACTTGATCGAAGCCCGCCAGCGTTTGTTTCTTTCAGTTTGTGATTGTTGTGAAAAATTGCTTGTTTTATTTTTATTATTTCTCGGGGTGGGCAAAATATATCGTAGACAATAATATCGTGAAAGTCAATTTGAAGATATGCTTTTTTGTATTGTCTTTTTTTCGTCAATACGTATCACGTTTAGAGCAAGTAAGATGCCCATTCGTGAAATGTGTGCCTAAAAAGCCAATCACTGCTTTAATTGTACATTTCAGTAAATATTGAGCCTTTTTGGGTGCGTTCTTCCTCTAACTTCAATTAGATTTTTAATGTTATTGTATGTTTTGCAAAGATGTGGGAAGCACTTTACATATAAAAAGCTGCTATTGTATAGATGCCCTTGCAAGCAAAATGTTGAATTATTTTGTTTAAAAAAATGATAGATTTTAAAGATAGCGTGACAATATTGTTATCGGGAGTTGGGGGGGGAAGAAATCGATATTTATTTTTGCCCATATCGCCCGCCCCTAATTCCTTGTTATTGATATAATTGGTGCAGTGTATTTTATGAGTAGCTGCCCATGATTGCAAACTGCTCTGGACTCTGAAAATAGCCAGTAAATATTTGGAATAAAAAACGTGGGGTTAAATCCGCACAGTTACTAACATATTCCGAGATGGTAACGTTAAAGTACTGGGCCTCCTAAACTTCATGCTAGTGCTTATGTTGCCTTCACGTGGCCTTGGAGAAACCATCGATACAACTTAGTCGTGTTCTTCAATATTTTGCCCTGTGAGAAATCTCCCTCTGGAACTGCCCCAACAGGCCCATGAAGGCAACCTATCCTGGGTTGGAATAAATGACTCTTAATGATTTATTCTTGTATCAGGCAAAGACCCGTTTTTAGTTTTCTTTTTTTACTGATTTTGGCAACACTAAAGCGCTTTTTTTTTTTTTTTGGCCAATATATTAACCGTGGCTACTTTCTGTGCGTTTATGCTCCAGACTAAACCCATTTCTTGTGTCACTGACGGATATGTCTCATTAACAAATTCTTTATTTATCCAACTGACTTTTTATAATAGTTTATTGAAATTTCGAGACAATCTATCCTTTTCTTATTACTGGCCATTTTTTTGTAGTATCATTGGCATTTGTTTATCTCAGGAGGAACAACCAGTCTGAAGGCTTTAAAAAATAAGAATAACCCCGGCACTAACTTCATTGATTATTTTAATCAATTACCGGTGGTTGTTCTGACTTGTTTTGCGTCGCCTAGTATGGTCACTCTTCCCAAGTGCACCTAGACTAGTGTTCTTTAGTCATTTATTTGACTGATGTTGTGCACTTTGTAAATGTGTTGGTGATTTTTATATATGCATTATCATGATGGCAGCTCTGGTTTGGTTGGTTTGTATGTGTTTCATATCTTGTACCACTATAGTCATTCAGAAAAGTTGTTAGACTGTCTGTCCGCTTTCTGTGGGTGTCTTAAAGCTCAGCTGTTTAGCACTGTGTGACTGATTGCTGCGTGTTTTGAGTCCAGATGATGAGTTATTTGTGTGTGAACCTCCCCCAGCCCTCGCCAGCCTCCGCTGTACCACATGATGGCCTGGGTGGGCCTCCCCCTGTGAGTGACCCAGTTGTGAGACGCAGTGCTGCGAGGGCTCTTACCCGCGTCTGAGCCCAGATTAATGATGCTGTTCATCCACTCCTGCACTTACTCTGTGCCACCTTTTAACTTGTCCATCTCTTGTGTGTGAGGTTTGTGTTCTGTTCAGAGTGAGATGACTTCTCTCACCCTTGTGGACTGACCTACCTCTGGTCCCCTCAGACCTCCATTACAAATGCTGGAGTTTAGTTGATGATAATCTAGCCCCAGACCCTGTTCTAGCCCACGCCCATCTCGCGCAGCGATGGTTACACGGTCATAACCTGAATTACATTAAACCCCTATTAGTGGAGGATTTTACTCTAGAAATCCCCTTTCTTCCTGAGAATACAATTATCCTGCAGCAACCATCATTGTGTGGAGCTCTGTTCACGTATAAAGCAGCAGGAATCACTCAACATTGTTCCCCATGAAAGAACAACTCAAAGCCTATTGTTAAATGAAGCCATCTCCATCATGTTTTCCCCTGAATTAACTGTGATCATTTAAATCCCTTGTTTCCTTCACACTCCCCTGGCCATATCAGGCTTTGTTTAAGTCATTTAGATTACCTTCTCCTGTCCCCCTCAACAGCCCTTATCTCCCTACCATTTCATAAATCATCAGGGCTTCATTTTTCCCCTCAGCCCCCCCTGCCCCCTCACCACCCCCTACCCACTGCAATCTCTCTTCCTCCTCTCCCTCTCAGAGTGACTGGATCCCAGCCCCCATCTCTGCCTTCTCTCCCTCTCCTCAGCCCAGCTGCCTGTGGAGTTGGATGTGGTCCAGGAGCAGGCAGATGGCTCTGTAATTAGAAGTGCATCTCTCCATTCCCTTTCCACTTCTCCCTGTTAAATCAAATTACAGAAAAAATCCCTTCTCTGGATTAGCATTCTTTGCAGCATAGCATCCATTCTCTCCCTTCCTCTTTCCGCCATCCTACACGAAGGGAAAGATGGACCAAAGTGTCAGGAAATGAAGGACTCTAGCGTCCGAACAAAACGACTAGTCTCTTAAGTGTGTTTTTTGAATGGATTAGTGAGTTTTAGTATTGTCCTGATTACAGGAGTATTTCCTCTGGTGGTACACACTACAGTGTGTTATGGTTTGCTGGCGTGTTGAGTGTTGCTGAATGCATGGCATGTGTATAGCTGATACTGGTCAGAGGGAGGGGCTCAGAGGAAGTGCTCACTGTGCTTTGGGATCCTGCGCCGGTGCCCAGCGTGCCATGGCCGCTGTGTTCTTCTCCACAGGACCAAAGCCACTCCTGCGCACAGAACTGACTCTTGCCATCTTGTGGCCACATGCTGCTACAATTGAATGGTATTTTGGCTGATGATTTGGATAAGAGATAAAAATGTACTTTTCTGTGGGTTTGTAAAGACACATAAAGCTTTATTTTTCCATTTCTGGTGGCTACACAATATAGACATGTTATACCTCATTCTAAAGCTCTTGGTCTGTAGAATACATGTATTTTATCCATTGGATCAAAGTAAAGAAGCAAAACTCTGAAAATGAGAATATGTTAGTATAAATTTTATATTTCTGTACTTGAAACATGATATAGGCTTATTACATGCAAAAGACATATTCCAAGCCTTCGTTTATCATTTGTTGATAACTTAGTCTATTTTCAACATTTTCTGTGACGTTTTATTTGGGGTTTTTACAATCTCTGAGCCAATTGTCAACATCATAAAAAATAAAGGCTTGATACATCTCACAATGTGAAATTGTGAATATTATATGGAAAACTCATTCTAAACTCCATATTTATCTATACTTTTAAAGCTCCAATGCACTATAATTCATTATCCAGTGAGAAAATGATCTTTGGATGAACAAAAATAAAAGACTATTTATGGAAAGTATGTTTGATAATCATGGGAGGTGCCCAAACTTGAGTAGTTATTATTTAACCAGGAAGTTAGATTAGTGTAGCGGTTTATGCGTGAATGAATATGGGTGGAAACGATCAAAATCAAATTAAGATTACAGAAAAGCTTTGATTAAAATGTTGTCCCAGATTTATGGGTTAATTTATGACTACTTTGGACATAGAAAGGTTTTATGCGACAAGCTGTAACAAAATCTACTTCATTTAAATCCATTTCTATATTTTGTAAATGCTCAACTCCAAAATGTCATTATAAACCTATTCAGTTTTAATGTCTTGACTAAAGCCCTGTTGTGCCCTTCTATTGTTTTCAGGTGTATGCTTCTACATCAGGAGATGAGTATGCCAGAGATGGCAGCGGATATCCTGCTGCTAAATCTGGAGCCGTCTACCCAGGCTCTTTCTACATGCAAGGTATTTCCCAAGGGGACAATAAATCCCATACCTATGAATACATGCTGAAGTAAATGCATGTATTTACAAATATGTGTGTCTCTAGAAGATCCCTGGTCATCCTCTGGTTATTCTGCCATGCTGGGGAATGCGCACCTCGGGCAGCCAGGCTCCTTCTCTGCGCTAAACCCACAGGACAGGATGGTGAGCAGTGTGGATACTTCAGCACAGGTTGTTCCTGTGTTACCGTATACATTTATACTAATAAAGTCCTCCCCATAGAATTATCCTCTACACGGCAGTGAGGTCAACGGCTTTCACCCCCCACCCACCACATACAGTCACACACCAGCCATCAATGGGGAAGGGATTATGGGTGAGTCTTTCTGTCAGAAGTGTCCCAGCGTCCCTTTGCTTTCAAACTATAATTTAATATGTTGTGTGCAGCTACTCGCACTACTGCTGGCAGCTCGGGCGATGAAATTGGCAAAGCTCTTGCCTCGGTAAGTGCTGCTCTACACTTAAGCATATCAGGTGTAAATGTTTGTTTTTTATGTTGTATATTTAGGGCAAACAAAATTATGTTTGTTTGTTCTGACTTAATCAGTATACCTTTTGTGTTTAATCCTCAGATTTACCCGTCGGACCACAACAGTAATAACTTCTCATCGGCCCCATCGACACCTGGGTCTCCTCAGGGAATCACAGGTATTCTGACGCCCAGGTGTACCTTTGTGCAGAATTATTTTCAAACACAGATGCGTAACAATGTTTGCTAATTTTGTTTAAGCTTTTAACTGGAATTCAATTTCTGGAGACTCACTTGACTGAATGTTAGCTTACTGATTGCATTGTGTTTTTGGGTTGTTTTTTTTGTTATGTCAGGTGAATTTAATGTGAATTTTCTCTTAACGTAATGTTAATTTGGATGTTGGCAAAAAACATGGCAGTAACTTGATGTAACCAGTTTGATTGCAGCCTTGTTTTGGGCATAATAAGGCGGAAATGGATTTGAAGTTCACATGATGCACAATAGTTGGTGTGCAGTGCCACCTGGTGTTGAGTAATGTACACTGTGCTTCTCGTGTGTAGGAGCTCCGTCTCAGTGGCAAAGACCTTCCACACCCAGCTATGAAGGGCCACCTCACGCACTGGTACGTAACCCTCCACACGCCCAGGCTACAGATATTTCTCATGGCCACTGTCTGAATGCAGTGCTCTTGTGTGTTGTAGCAAAATAAACTGGAGGACCGTTTGGAGGAGGCCATCCATGTCCTACGCAGTCATGCTGTAGGCCAGCCTGGTCTAGAGGGAGCCCACCCCGACATGCACAACCTGCTTTCTGCAGTGCACAATGGGGCCCTCGCGGGCCTCTCTCCTGCTTTCCCCAGCGCCAGTCTCGCTTTAAGCAACAGACATCCTGCAATGGTGAGGCAAACATTTTGGCCAATACCAATATTATAATTTTGTTTTTTTTTTATGTAATGGTCAATGACCGATATTTGCTGTGAACGATGTGTTTTTTTGTTTATTCTGAGATGATAAAAGTTTGTAGGTACTGATTTTTTTCCTCTTTTTTCACAATGTATCTCCAAATACCAAGGTTACAGGGCAACCATAAAACATATGTAACCAACTTTTAGCACTTTAAAAGCATGCCAGTATTCATGGCAACATGAAAATGTTTTCCTATTGGTTAGAATTAACCTGGTCTTACCACACCATTGTACACATTTCATTTCGTACAGGTAGGGAAATAATAATTGCCCGGAGTTTACAGATGGCTAAGGCCAGGCTAATTGAATGAGCAATGCGGGAAAACGCACATAAAAGCTTTTTGCGGTTTAGTATTACTCTTATTTTTCTATACCGATATAAATGTAACTATATGTATGTGTAAAAAATACATGGTCAAATAATTTCTTATCAATTTTAACTGTTCATGGTAATTTTTTGATTATCTACAAAAAATCTTTTATCAGGGGGGGAAAGATGAGGAGGCTGCCAGTCTTCCTCCCAGCAGCACTCTTCTCCACGGTCATCACGCATCTGGACCCACACAGTCAGCTGGGCAGCCTGAAGGCTTTAGCAGTAAGGCACAGATCAGTGTGTAATATTGAATCATTCTACACGGTTCACTGTTTTAACCCTGTGTGTGTGTAGGTCTCCCTGGGGGCATGTCCCGCTCTTCACACTCCTCCAGCAGCTCAGACATCAAGAGAGAAGACAAAGAAGATGACGAGAATTCATCGGTGGCAGACAAATCTGATGATGAGAAGAAGGATTCGAAAGCCCGCAACCGCAGCAGGTACTGTTCAACTAAAAACAACAAACCTTATAACTAAGCAGCTGTTTTATCCCACAAAGGTGGAATGTAATCATAGACATATTCATGTTTATTTGTAATATATTTTGTATTAACTGTACAATAACAATGTGTTGACTGGTATCCCAGTCATTTTTAAGCTGAACTGTGTTCCCTCATTCACGTTACAGAAGGGAGGCGTTCGCCCTCCAGATGATGTCTGCCCTGTCAGATCCCAAAGATGATGATGAGTAAGCTTTTTACTATGGGCTTATGCTGACTTCAAAAATCACCTGCATTTATTGTTTATAACTGATAATTTAATGTTTAATTTATTAAAAAGAAAACTGTACAGCACCTCTAATGAAGAATAATAGTATTTTAACTGACTTCCCAACAGACCAGTATTCTTCTCCGTACAGAGGCCCTCATGGCGTTGCCTGATTGACCAAATACAGAGGACAAATTGCCCTATGGGTAGAAATTAAGTTTACTATGACCATAACCTTTTTTGAAATAATTATATCCACCTTTTGTGAGATGAAAATCCTGCTTCTTTAGCAATGGGATTTTGTAGTATGTCCTTCTTTAGCGTTCCGCCACTCACACAGACCTTTTTAAACCTTCCTGTTGTTTGCTCGTGTCTGTCTCAGTCAGTTGAATGAAGACGACGAGGACTTGCCCCCGGAGGTGAAGCTGGAGCGTGAAAAGGAGCGGCGGGTCGCTAACAACGCCCGAGAGCGTCTCCGGGTACGGGACATCAACGAAGCGTTCAAGGAGCTCGGGAGAATGTGCCAGCTGCACCTCAGCCACGACAAACCTCAGACCAAACTCCTCATCCTCCATCAGGCTGTCAACGTCATCCTCAATCTAGAGCAGCAAGTCAGAGGTCAGTCTGCAGCACACTGATGCACACGGAGCAGATGTGTAAGGCCTTTGTCTGTGCTTCCAGAGCGAAACCTCAACCCTAAAGCAGCATGTTTAAAGCGCAGAGAAGAGGAGAAAGTCTCTGGTGTAGTGGGCGAATCTCAAATGCAGCTCTCAGGAGGTCATCCAAGCATGCCAGGCGATGGACACAACTCAGTCGGTCACATGTAACACAAGGTAGGCTGTTTGCTGTCCTTCCCATGTACATTCAGAGTTATTGTCTGCTGCTAATGTAACGCTGGTCCTTCCTCTCTCAGATTGACGGTGTTTCCTTGCCTGTTGGAGGATGTGGCCTTAACAGTTTGCTTCCACCCATTATTCTGTGTAAATGTGGACATGTATGTGTATTGTCCATTGAAGTCCCAAGATGCTCATTTACACGCACACTTGCATACTGCCAAACTGACTTAGCTCGTTCAGCGCACTCCCAACCATGACTACAAACTCAAATGTGAAGAACTTTATAAGTTTTGCTTTGTTTTTATACATGTAAAGCGTTTTGGTTTTCATATTTGGTTTCCACAAACGGAGGGAACCCCAGAGTTCTTTTGTCCTGCCACAGATTGGGACGCACACTGCCAAGAGCTACTCTCAGCGCAGAGGGAGACCTGAACACAAATTTAATCAAGGATTTGTGCCTATTTGTTACATGTTTTCTATTTGACATTTAAGCAAATTGCTTTACATGCGAGGAACATTTCTTGTGAGGGATTGCTTATATGTATGAGCAATTATTTTTAATGTATGTCATTCCCAGTGTGATGGTACAGTCTTACATATGTTATGTAACCAAGCCCACTGTTTATTGTCCCATTCATTTACTTTTCGTAATCTTGTCTACAGAAGATTGGGAAACATGTTAAAGGGTCAGAAGGGAAAAGGACAGTGTCTGGATGGTGCGATTATACAGAACCTGTGGCCAAGGGCGGTCAGATCGATCCCCAGTGTTTTCACCCGTGTCTGGAGACCACAGGCTGTAGAGGATAAATTATTCATATGGTAACAAGTCTATAACAAATCTGTTTTCCTTTCCACTGACCACAAAGTGTTACATTGGTGATCTTTATATTCAGGTAATTTCAGCATCTGTACTTGAAAGAACCTGGAAAAACTGATATTGGGGGAGATTTTGGAACTCATTTCCTGCTAACTTTAAATCATTTGCTGCTGTTTCCCCTCAATCAACTATGTTGAGAAATTCCTAATTATTTGGTTTAAAGATGGTCACCAGTTAGTTTAGCCTCTGTGCAACATTGGCTGACTTTAACAAAATGAGCATTCCCAGAAAGGCTCTACTTCTTATGAAGTTTGTCCACACTTTGGTGTGAAATGTAAATTCACTTACTCTAACATTACTCAGTTTTGTTTCTTTGTCAGATTGAATATATATAAATATATATTTTTTGTTAGTCTATACATTGTAGATTTTTTACATAAATTGCAATATTAGTTTGAACTTTAGTGTATTGTAGATGAGCTGAAAAAGGGGATATTTCACATTTTAATAAAATTGTAAAAAGAAAAAAAAACTTTGAACGTGGGTGGCAGTGGAAAAAGTAAACGGTGATAAATGGAAATGTATTGAGTATAGTGTATCCTTTATTCCTGTATAATTTTAAAGGCCTCTGAGCGGTGTCCATGCCCTGCGGCGGGCATGTGCACGGTCCAACACCAAGGCAAATGCAGAAAGGGATTTTTCTCAAACATTATGCAACTGGTTCTTGAATGTAGCTACCATAAATATTAATCGCCTTGAATTTCTTTGTTTGTTGTCCTCTTGGCGTTTTCTCCATCGTTATCTGATTTCTGCCCTGACCAAGTGGCTTACAGTGAGGCAGGATCCTGACGCGTAGGGAGGTGGATGTGGACATTTGGTTGCCAGGTAAAATTATAATGAGAACAAAACAGTATTATTGCGATGTTATTCCTACTTTGTCATGTTGTAAATGAACTTGCCAACATGTAATCACGAATGGGAGTATTTTGTGTTGAATTTCTACAAAAGAGATGAAGACCTATACAAATCAATAGTGTGGCCTTTTCATTCTCAAGACTTAAGATGTCATGATGGGAGAGTGATACCTTATCAGTGCCTGAAATTGTATTTTCATTGAAAGCGACTTTATTTTGTGAATCATATCATTTCATTTAACTTGGAGATTAAAAGGTACTTGTTCATTCCCAACTTGACTTTCTCCTAATGCTTTTTCAGTTTCCTGGAAGAGGTTTCAATCTTCTGTGTATCTAGTAAATAAATGTTATGTAGAGCTTTTTAAGTTTATTCATTTGATTTCATCTGAATTCAATCTGCTGTTTTAAGTTTAAGGTCATGGGTCCAGGACATGTTCATTTTGTGTTGGGAGATCACGAAACATGACGGGGTTCCAGAGCTGCTGATCGCTTTTCGTGCACAGAAATTGGAAATATTGCGTCAGACTTTCGCTAGCAGCTCAGACCCTTCACGACTTGACTTCTTCCTCAAAGTGTTTTTGAGTTTTGTTTCAAATTCGGTGTCAAAAATGTTGCTAAGTTCTTATTTTATTGATTCTGAGAGTGCATTTTTGTGAAAGGATTTGACAGTTTACTTTAAGGACTTTTTTTTTTTACTTTTATACTACAATAAATGAGTTAAATGAATATGTCCATTTATCACAGGTCAAATTGGTGTGACTAGATTATATCATTCAGTAAAACACAATTTCATGTCCAAACATTATCATTCGATTTAGGCGCACAAACTAAATGCTATTTATACAAATATCTCATTTTTATAGCCTGAACTCATTTGTAAAACAGGTTTAAAAAATATCAACTATAGTTGGTCATCTTTGAATTACGGGGGTTGAAAAGGGTGAGGCTGGGACAGTCTGGCGGCTTGGTGACGGACTTCCCTCTCACTCCTGTTTTATATACATATAAATAAATATATATAGTTGAACTGTCTTGTATATAACAGTAATGTAGCAATAAATGTGCCATTTTGATGACAGATTATACTTTTTCCAGTGTGTGGCATTTGAACATTGTATAGCCTACATAAAAATAAAAGGAAAAAAAATAAAATAAAGAATTGTATCAAATGTTTTTATTTATTTATTTAACTTAAAATGAGTGTGGGTAAAGATGGAACACAGTAAAATGGAAAGCCATGCATCCCATGATTCATTCATACATCTGATTGAGAAGAATATAAGCAGTATTATACATGTTTAATTTGAAAACTATAGTGAAGTTAATGGTCTTTGATCATTCAGAGAGACTATGTAGTTCAATAAACGATAGTAGGGTTTATTATTGGGAGTATTTGTCTCAATGGATCAATGCAGTGAGTTAACGCCAGAAGATGACAAGTAGCACCTCTAGAGGGCGCAAGAAAACAATCAAGAGGGGGTCGCTTCTAGCTGTAGTAGGATTTAAAATCGTTGATTAAGCACTTCTTATTGTTATTGAAAGATCTCAGCTCCTGTGGACTCACCACCTGCAGGAGGATCAGTGAGGAGCTGGTGCTCTGTGGACTGGGTGCAGCTCTGACTGCCACCCCCCCTGACCCAGAAATGGATTAAGGGGAAGAAAATGGATGGATGGATATTGTTATTAATATTATTGTGTCTATTATCACTAGAACTACAAGTCAAGTACAGACAAATTGTGTACCATATATCTCAAATAAAATAAATATTACAGACAGAACTAAAAGCCAGAGCTATTTGATGGTTTAAAATAGAGGCATCATTATTATTACAGATTTTTGTATAAGATCTACATAAAACATCCTCTACTGTCAGATCCATGACACGCTGCCCTCATTATCGCCTGACTATAAATCTGTAACTGTCATTATAATTACAGCATTTTGTATAAGCTCAACATAGAACATCCTCTACACTTGTAAACAAAGGGTCACTGAGCGCTGCCCCCATTATTGCCTGACTATAAATCTGTAACTGTCTTTCTAAACAGGCAGTAGAGAGGGCAGCCTGGTGTAGTGGGGTCCTACGCTGCCATTATCAACAAGCACTGCTGCAGAAGGTCAGGATGGTGCAGAAAATACTCAACAAAATCATCGGGAGTAAATATATATCCATCGTGAGGACGTGGTGAGTGGTGTGCCGTGAAAGTGGGTCAGAATCTGTGGTTTGTTGAAGTCCCCGGAGTCTGCGTGTCCTTGTGCTGCCCGCGTCTCTCTGTGGCGTGGAATTAACTCGGGTGACCTGTCCTGCTGATAAACGCTGCTCAAGCAATATTCCCACTGTCCGGACTTTTGCAGCTGTTTCTGTGTTCTCTTACTGGATTTAACGAGACTACATTTTAATACAGCGATCCAAAAATATCCTGGTGTATTCACGTGTTTAGATCTTCTGTCTGAGGACCACCCTTCCTCAGCCCATAGCGTCAACTAGTGACTCTATAATAATAGGTTTGCGAAAGATGACAATGTTGATGTCTTATTGGTGTTCAACATTTAACTTTGACAAGATCATCTGTTGGGACAAATTACTTACTTATCTAATTTTACAGATTTTAGCATTAAATGTCCCCTTCAAGATAAAAACTAGCATTTAGTGGTAGATATTTATTTTAACATTTTAAAACTTTATTTCAATACAATAGACCTTGATAATAATTTTTATTATTCCGCAATTTCAGTTCATCAGATACATTTCTACATTATATTTTAAAAAATCTCGTTTGTGAATTAAAAAAAAATATTTATATTAGTGCTTGCTCAATAAAAACATATTAGTGCTTTCTCAATTGAGTCTAGTCTCTAAACTAATGTTAGCATTTTTGAGTATTTTTACCACCCCCAAGACCTTTTTATAAATATACTGGTATGATTGCATTGTTCCATTCTAGGGTTCCCAACATGGTGGCCTGGGGGACGGTGGGCGGTGTGGCGCTGGTCCACTTCACAGACTGGCGGTTAATCCTGGACTACGTGCCATATGTGAACGGGAAGTTTAAAAAGGACGAGTGATGGCTGGTTAAAGTGGTAAGTGTAGACGGGGCCAGTTCTACCCAATCATATGGCCCCATGGTGACCAGTTTAGATTTATAAAGATTTATATTGAAACATTTTCCTCTTTCAAATGAATATATCTGCATGGTGGAACGGTCGGCACTAGATCATAAACGGAATCGGGACGAAACCGGAAGTAGCAGTCCTTCTTTCGAATTAGTTTTAGACTAATACGTCCTTAAATGGTGACTGGTTAAGTTTTAGGTGTCTGAGTAAGATGGTTATGGTTAGGGTTAAGGTGGTCTGAGTAAGATGGTTAGGGTTAAGGTGGTCTGAGTAAGATGATTAAGGTTAGGGTTAAGGTGGGTCTGAGTAAGATGATTAAGGTTAGGGTTAAGGTGGGTCTGAGTAAGATGGTTAAGGTTAGGGTTAAGGTGGTCTGAGTAAGATGGTTAAGGTTAGGGTTAAGGTGGTCTGAGTAAGATGGTTAAGGTTAGGGTTAAGGTGGTCTGAGTAAGATGGTTAAGGTTAGGGTTAAGGTGGTCTGAGTAAGATGGTTAAGGTTAAGGTTAAGGTGGTCTGAGTAAGATGGTTAGGGTTAAGGTGGTCTGAGTAAGATGGTTAAGGTTAAGGTGGTCTGAGTAAGATGGTTAAGGTTAGGGTTAAGGTGGTCTGAGTAAGATGGTTAAGGTTAAGGTTAAGGTGGTCTGAGTAAGATGGTTAGGGTTAAGGTGGTCTGAGTAAGATGGTTAAGGTTAAGGTGGTCTGAGTAAGATGGTTAAGGTTAGGGTTAAGGTGGTCTGAGTAAGATGGTTAAGGTTAGGGTTAAGGTGGTCTGAGTAAGATGGTTAAGGTTAGGGTTAAGGTGGTCTGAGTAAGATGGTTAAGGTTAGGGTTAAGGTGGTCTGAGTAAGATGGTTAAGGTTAGTGTTAAGGTGGGTCTGAGTAAGATGGTTAGGGTTAGTGTTAAGGTGGGTCTGAGTAAGATGGTTAGGGTTAAGGTGGTCTGAGTAAGATGGTTAGGGTTAAGGTGGTCTGAGTAAGATGGTTAAGGTTAAGGTGGTCTGAGTAAGATGGTTAAGGTTAGGGTTAAGGTGGTCTGAGTAAGATGATTAAGGTTAGGGTTAAGGTGGGTCTGAGTAAGATGGTTAAGGTTAGGGTTAAGGTGGTCTGAGTAAGATGGTTAGGGTTAAGGTGGTCTGAGTAAGATGGTTAAGGTTAAGGTGGTCTGAGTAAGATGGTTAAGGTTAGGGTTAAGGTGGTCTGAGTAAGATGATTAAGGTTAGGGTTAAGGTGGTCTGAGTAAGATGGTTAAGGTCAGGCTTAAGGTGGTCTGAGTAAGATGGTTAAGGTCAGGCTTAAGGTGGTCTGAGTAAGATGGTTAAGGTTAGGGTTAAGGTGGGTTATTTTATGGAATGGCTGGTTAAGTTTAGGCATGAATAGGTAGTTTGTTATATTTACTTCCGCTTCCGTCCTGGTTCCGTACATGATCTAGTGCTGACCGTGTTGGAACAGCAGCCTTTGCTCTTAACCATGAAGTCTGTTGCTCTCACAGCAAATGGTAAAGTAATGAAGCAAACCAATATTTCACTTGCACTTATATCATAACAATATTTACATTTTTGGATGCAATGTGCTGCTTTAATAAACAAACTCTCTAAGTTAAAGCTGTAGCCTTTTTTGTGTATTGACCTTTTATTCAAGTAAATGCAAATCATGTATGTATCTCAATAAAAAAGTATACACACTCGGCACATGAACATCACTAATGCTTTTTTTGATGTAAAGGGTTAATAACATTCTCAATCAACTCTGTACCTGGTTAAAGTTATTTCACTGTCATTTGCACACTCTGTTCAACTTATTTATCAAAGTAGGACATTGAACTTGTTGCATTACAATGTCCTCTCCTTATTATTATTATTATTATTAGTATTAGTGTCCATTTATTTCCACGTTTCTTTCACAGAATTCCTTTTTCTTCTTCCAGGACCACATCTGAGATCGAGACCGTGTCGCTCCGTCGCTCCAGTCTTTCCAAACTACCAGAAAAATGAACTCTGTTATTTATGTCAATTTTACAATGTGTCAATAGGGGCCCTGTGTTCAAAATCTATGTTCCTTAACAATATAAAAAGTATGAAAAATAAATCTATATATTTTGTTTCGTATTGCTCTACTGTTAGCCTGTTATTTGCGTGCCTGCACCTGTAGCAAGAAATAGATAAGAAAATTACACTTTTTGTAATTGTCTAAGAAATGGCAGCTGCAAACGTTTTTTGTCAGTGCACCTCTGCAGCCGCGCCGCGTTTACAGACATTATTCTCATTATATGGAGGCAGCGCTGATAATGCCTTTGATTTGTTCTGTAGAGGGGGAGGGGACTCTGAAAGAGGAGAGGGGAGAAGGGATTTAACATAGCGAGAGGGAAAGGAACGCTGCACTGTCTCCAAGATGGATAAAAACGAGTAAGTACACCTCTTCCCCACGCCTCTCTCTTTGTGCGCGTTTATTTGCGGTTATTTGCACGAATGCGCCAGTTTCGCAGTGGTGCATTCGCGAAGGGGCTTGCGCTGTGGGTCGTGGTGGTTATCATCAGCTGCACTCGCTGGACTGCTCTGGAAATGTCATGCGCGGACACAGTGTAACATTTTCATTCGTGCAGCGATAGTTTACCGTTGCGCGTTTTTTTTTTTTTTTACATGCACGCAAAAAGGACAGGTCAAATGCATCCTGAGCGTGCGTTCGGTCCAGTTCCACATACTAAAATAAAAGCCTCCAGAAGCGGATGCATGTCTTAATAGCGGAGATCTACTTTCTTCATTCATAAAAGCCGGCTGCAGTCCTGGTTTAATGACAACGGAAGGCATTGTGTGTCGAAAGCTCGAAAAGTCCTCCACACCGGGGCGTTTGATGCGGACGCACGGCGCAGAAGAAGACGCGTTGTATCTATGGACTATTCTTGATTACCCATGAGTATTTACGTTGTATTTGTGGACGTGGTTTTATTTATGTGCGATTGCAACATGACTGTCCTTTTTGGAAGGACATTGGAGACTTCCGGCTGCCTGTCAAAATAAAAACAAAAATGGCAAATCCTGTATCTGTCATCTGTCTGCAACATTGTGCCTTTAAACGCAATTACCTAATAACCATACAAGAATGAGCCATTGTATTATTATTTACGGTTTGTTTGTAAACTGATCGTTCAGACTTTGCTGCTAAACACTGATATAGTTGGCAGCAGAGATTATTTGTGAGTTTAGTATTTGTCAATCTTGATCCGAGCTTGTTTTAAGATATTTTACGCGCAGAAACCGAAACGCACCAGGCCACGTCCTTCGCGTCCTAATATTTGACGTGTTTTCCAACCCTTGCGGATGTAGCCTTTGTGGGCCAACATGGAGACAGGTAGTGATGAGGCCACGGTCCACGCACGGCGGAGCGATCTGCCCCACACAAAGGACGCAGCTCGCCTGTAGTGTTCTCTCCTCGGCTTGATCCTCTCCAGGCGCGCTCCGTCTTTATTATGGCCCAGACAAAGGCGTGAAGAGGCTCCGCGCACGTCCACCGAGGCGCCCCACTTCTTTACCTCCTTATTATTTAAAGATCGAGACAGATCCGTGCGCTATGGAGAAGAAAAGGTGGGATTGCACCGCTCTTCCCAAGGGCTGGAAAATGGAAGAAGTGACCAGAAAGTCCGGTTTGTCCGCTGGGAAAAGCGACGTGTATTATTTTAGGTACAACACTAACAGTTTGAGTTTTATAAAGAGGATATACGAACATATTGAAAAGTTGGGGACTGTTACGCGTAAAGTTTGGGGTGAGGGTGGGGGTTGTTTGTGCAGGCCCCCGCTGTGGTGGATGCCAAATGAATAAACACACACTACTAGGCCTATACGGTTCCATTTGTTTGGATCATCCCAATTAAATTCCTTTTGAAATGTCCCAACCACCGTTTTCTATTAGCAGAGGAGAAGAGCAAGATGAGGAGCAGAGGCAGGAGAGGGGGGAGGCGGGTCGGTTGTATAGTTTGTGGTAGGACAACTGCATTTATACGTGTTAAACGTGGTGTGATGTAAAAAAAAAAATATATGAATACAATGCATGGTTATCTAGCACGTATCACAGCTGATGGTCATCGCTTTCCAGCTGCTTCTATTCTTCCCATGTAGTTTTTTATTTTGTTTTTGCAGCATTATCATGAACATAATATCATGAATCGTTGTAAGTGGTTGTGATGGTATCTTTGCAAACATCCCGTGACTATCAGCATTCAGTGGAATAGGATTACAACCAGATCAGCTGCATTCATCTCTGTCAAAGTTTGATCATTTGGCTCTTTGTGATCTCATTTACTGCATGTTGTGGTCTTGTCTTTTGATGTCCTAGTGATCTGGTGAAGCTCTTGTTATTTGGCTGAATTCTGTGTGTAATGTTGTTGTTTTTTTTAACCATTACAACAGTCCGTCTGGGAAGAAGTTTCGGAGCAAGCCACAACTGGCTCGATACCTCGGAAACCAGATGGACCTGAGCTCTTTTGATTTCCGCACAGGAAAGATGTTGATGAGCAAACTCAACAAAAACCGGCAGAGGATGAGGTACGACAACAACAGCCAGAACAAGGTGGGTCCATCACGTCGGCACATACAGTCGGAACAGTAGCAAAGGCGATTATGTAAATATTCTCTTGGTGCGTTTAGGGCAAACCAGACTTGAACACGTCACTCCCGGTCAGACAGACGGCCTCCATCTTCAAACAGCCGGTCACAAAAGTCACCAATCATCCCAACAACAAAGTGAAGACGGATCCTCAGAAAGCAGTAGACCAGCCGCGACAGGTGAGAAGAAGCCAGTGTTCAAGAAATTCTACTTTTCTCAATCTTTATGGTAATTCAAATGGAAAGATGACGATCATAGGGTTGAAGAATATGAATAGACGGAAAGTGTCAGTTGCCTTTTTACAATGTGTGGCTTATATACATTTGCTGTAAAACTTTGCTCCTGCATTTTCCTTGGAAGACCACAACAAAGTAACAAACAACTTTGGAGTTATTTTATAGATAATACAATTAGAAATGTAGGGACTTTTCTGCAATCACAGCCTTCTTTCTTCTGGGGTATAACTCTACAAACGTTCACATCTATAGACTGAAACTTTTGCCCATTTGTCCTTAGAAAACACCTGATGTCCTGCCAGATTATGGAGAGCATTTGTGAGCAGCAGTATTCAGGTCTTTCCACAAATTACTTTGTAATTTGTAATTTTCTTTATTTAGAGAAACAGGGACAGTGTACAATAAACATTAACCCCAAGGGGAGAGATGCATTGTACCAAGTTATAGCTCAAGAGCTAATTTCCACCCGTAGTCCCTGGGCAGGCTGATGTTATAGTAAAAAACATAAAAACATCATGCACACATGGATAATGGCATTTGCATTGATCAAGTTCATAATAGTAAAAGCAAATCTTCACATGCACAACAATCAGATACAAACTCTTATACACACACCTTTCATTTACTCAGGTCTACTCTTTTAGACCTCAGAACACACATACAGACATACATCCAGTTACATGTGGATGCAAGATTGATTTGACAGGAGCCATTTCTTTGCCAGGCGTTTGGCAACGCCAATATTATACTTTGATATAATATACATAAAATAACACTTTGCTTAATAACAAAAGGCCATTGCTTATGTTCTTCATGAAATAACAAAAAAAATTTAAGATTTTTAGTCTTCACGTTTCCCAAGTATGTCTCAGTTTCAACAAAAATAAAAAACTGAAATCAAGAGAGACCCAAAAGAGGAAGAAAATCATTATTTTCCCAGATTGACCAAATAAACAAATGTATCCAAATGTTTACAAGTGCTTTTGTTTTGCAGTTATTTTGGGAGAAGAAGCTTAGTGGTCTCAATGCGTTCGACATCGCAGAAGAACTTGTCAAAACGATGGATCTGCCCAAAGGTTTACAAGGTACAGTGTGTTTCATGACGTTGTGAAGGGTCAGCTGTACATGTCCTGACCTCTGACTCTGTGGTCAGGTGTGGGGCCCGGCTGCACGGACAAGACCCTGCTCTCGGCCATCGCCAGCGCTCTGCACACCAGCGCGGCTCCCATCACAGGTCAGCTGTCTGCGGCGGTGGAGAAGAACCCCGGAGTGTGGCTCAACACAACACAGCCTTTGTGCAAGGCGTTTATAGTCACAGACGAGGACATCAGGTTGGTCTCAAAATCCAACAAAATCCAGTTCTGAAAATCCAGTCTATAACTCATTTATCTCATCGTGTTATGTGTATACTATTTTTAACATTTGTTGACTATGATTGCGGTTTTCACACAGACCTAATAGGACCAAAGGCTTTGTGTAAACTGTAATAATTAGATTTGAATGATTTTAATTACTGCGTTCAGGGTTCAATATTTCTAATCATATAAAATTATACACAACATGCCATATTAGCCCGGACTGTGGGGGCCTTAAACTTTGATGTCCTGTAAGGGAACACAAAATACCGTTTCACAGGTCGCAAATGGCTCGTGGGCCGCATATATGAGACCTCTGAGTTAAAGGTATACAGGAGGATTTTCTTCTTTCTTTCTTACCTCTCAAACGTCTTTACAGGATGGTCCAAAAGTTGTCTCTTGGCCCAAAGCTCCGTTCCACATGTGTGTCAATGCTGAGGGGAGTGTTTTGTACCACTCTAGTTTAGTCGCTGTGAATTTTTGAAGTCACTCGTTCGGCTGACTCATGCGCAGATGCGTTTTTTTTCACATTTTCCAGCCCCCGCGGCCATTTTGAATCACTCCATGAAAGCCCAATGTTTGGCCCATTAGTTAGAACGGCAGAGATAGGTGTGACTACGTCCGTTAATATATACAGTCTATGGTTTTAATAGGCATTTCCTCTTGGTATTCGGGATAATCCTCCTATAACCGTTTAAATGATGATGAATGCCCCAAGTCTGTATTTACCAGCAATTCATTTTAAAGTAGCAGCAGTGCGTGACAAACAAAACAAATTTTATTGGTTATACTCTAGATTATCCACCAAATATGTATTATATATGTTTGTTTACCTACAATGGTGGCATTACCTGTTTCCTAAAAGGTCTTAAACTTGAGTAAACCTGTAGCTTCCCTGGTCACTAAAACCAACGTCTCCATTTCCCCAGATGCAAACCATTTCAAGGACACTGTTATTGCTCAACCCAAAGCTTTTCTTAGAAGTGGAGTGAGTAGTAGTTGGTTAAAAGCGTGTAACGGTTTCCTGTTGTGTGCGCCTGTAGGAAGCAGGAGGAGCTGGTGTACAGTGTGAGAAAACGCTTGGAGGAGGCACTTATGGCCGACATGCTGGCCCATGTGGAGGAGGCCGCCAACGGAGGAGAGACGCAGAAGGAGGAGGGAGACGCCAGCGAGGGCAGCGAGAATGTATAGCACAGGTCCGTCCAGTCTGGGGAGACTTCATCATCATCATCATCATCATCATCATCACTTAGAGCAGCATACTTCATTTCTGTCTCCCTGCATTGACCGTGGTGACATTAAAGTTCAGTCTGGAAATGAAAGAACTGTGGCTGCATCTGAAATGACACAAGAATACCTATTTCCTTCTCGTCCCCTTTCATTGACCTTTTATCAAAGTGGCATTAATTTGATCTCACTCTGGTCTTGGCCACACCTGCAGCCACCCTCTCTCATAAATGGACTTTCCAAAATCTACCTGGAGATGATTTATAACAGAAACATTGGACATGCTTGCTTCAAATGTTTATTTAAAAATGTTTCAATACAAATGTTTACATTGAGACAGCACTCTTCTCCTCGGTTATGATCTGTAATGGAGCTAAGTTAAGTCACTTCTTCAAAAGAGCATCTTTAACACTACAATACAATACAATCTATTCTTGTATAGCCCTAAATCACAAGAGAAGTCATCTCAGAGACTTAACAAAACCATTGAAATCACCAACACAGATCAGAGAATCAACAGTTAAAACACATAAAGAACATAGAACACATGTTGATAAATGTCATACATGTAGTAGAATGTTAAAGTGTCCTGGATCATCACAGTCCGTCTAGTTGGACACTAACTGTCCAACAGACCCTCCTGCATCAGAGGAACAACTCATAAGAAAACCCACTTTAACTGTAGTATAAAGTGACAATCGTGAAGCGCAGGGATCTATTGAGTTGAAGTGATGACGCCTCTCACGTCATCCATTCGTTTGGTGTGAGGGTGAATAGTTGGGGGTGGTCGGAGGGGCTGATGGGTGATAAGGGTCTTTGGATGTCTAAAATAGCTCGCGTTAAGTAAGTAATCTAGTAATCTTTATTACTTAAAATCAGTTAAGTCTGATTGAGTATTCACATTCTACTAGCTATAGTTGCAAAGTTTTGTAATGCACTTTTTAAAATCACAAATTCAAAGAAAAAACTAGAAAAAGCAAAAATATTTCTCTCAATACCAGACAAAATACCATGATTTCAATCTCACAAAGGGTCGGTTTAAAAGCAGTAGATATTTTACATAACTTTTGATGTAGCTCTATCGTTTTAACTTGTAACAATTTGTCACTTTGTTTCACAGGTTTCAAACTTCTCAAGCGTATTTGATTATTTTTGCCACAAACATGCTGACGTCCTCCTCTTCACCACTGTCGCAAACGCATCATGGATTCTTTGGACTCTGCATCATTTAACTGACTGGGACCTTGCGCCCAAATGATTTTGATTATTTAAGATTGTTTTAGTTGAGAATTGATTTGATTGATGCTACTATGAAGTGGACATAAACAGTGTTTGTGACAATCACCCTTTTCTACCCTTTTTTTAATTTTTATCCCGGACTGCAATGAAGCAAATGAGTCTTTTTCAGTATTGACCAAAGAGGAGACATTTTGTTTTGTAATTTAAAATAATAATAAAAACAACTGTAATTTAACCTGAATATAGACTGACCACAATTCTACATGAGAGCTCCTCCATTGTAATCAACAGGTGTTTTTGATGCTATTTAACATTGAAATTAATGTACCAGGATTTTAAAAAACTTCATGTTACGACACTCTGCCTCCTTTGTCTCTACCCCTATTATTAATATTATTATTATTAATGCTATGGATCCACCGAAATCCTGTCTTTTTGTGTGTGTCAGAAGGCTGTATGTTGAAAATTGATTGTATTATTAAAATTAATTCTAAAACTTGCTGTTGTTGCTATGGTGATACAGTGTTGGCCTATCCAGCCGCTGTATCCTGCTCTGGATTAACATTTAACTTAATTGTGTGAGCAAAGTGCAAGCAATATTATTGGACAGACGCCGGGTTGGATGAATGAAGGACACACAGGAGCCAGAACGATTCCCAAACGGCTGTGATGGGACCTCTGGAACTTTACTGCAAGGTAAGACTTGGAAATGTGTTAGAAATGTGAATCTGAACTCTATTTAATTCAGGATTTGCAAAGGTTTTAGAAGTGCGTAAATGATTGATGGAACCAATTTGAATGCAGCAAAAGCTTTAGATTTGATTTAACTTAGTATGGGAGATGTGTCTCTTCAAAATCCAAGTGAAATATTTTATGTATTTTGTAAAAAAAAAAGAAAAAAAGTTAATTGAAATTGGAGTCCATGGCATGTTTGGTTTGCGGTTACCTGCTTTTCTGAACAAAAAAAGATATCTCATAACTACAAACATTTTGATATATTGGCTGGTTGATGGCTTTCACTTTTCCGCTTCTCAAACATATACTTATGCAGCTATGACTATGAAATATTGTGTTAATGTAGCCACAATAATGGATTTCACTTCTAAACATTAAAAAGTCTTCTCAATCTCAAGCAATGACCCATATTTTCCCTTTCTTATGTATTTGGACATCATTGCTGAAATACATTTTAAATTCAACACATACAAAAATAAATCTAAAATTGTTGAAAAATAAGGGCGAGGAAATGAATGAGTGCATGTATAGAATGAAACACATGTTGTAAGCAAAATAAGACGTGGTGTTAATCTTTAACGCTGTTTAAGAGCTGTTTCAGAGCGTTTTCGCTGATGTGACAGAAATATGCAGTGGGTGGAATCCTGAGCAGTGAATGGATGTGATGACTACTGAGCTTTTTATTGAACTAAATAATTTGTCACCTTATGGATTATATGAAAACTTGCCATATCAGACTAAGAATCAAATGACAGCAGCTTAATCTTAGCAGAGTTTGAGGTGATTTTCTTCTTATATTTTTATGTTGTTGTATGATTTTATCTCTTACAGGGAGCGACTGTGTGGGTGCCTGATGAAGACGCCGTGTGGGCTTCAGCTCAACTCTTGCAGGACTTCAACCCTGAAGAAAGATTTCTCCATCTGCAACTCAACAATGGAACGGTAGTTTAGACATTGGCCATAGACTTCTCACTGCTTTGGACAGAAGGAAGAAGGTCACCTCTGTTTTAATGTCCATCCACTTGCTCCCTGCTGTGCGTTTTGTAAAAAGGTTCTAAGGATCACGCCTCAGCCTTGGTATGACCTTGTTCCATACACATAGAAGATAAAACACACACACAAAAGTTACATTCATGTCCAGGAGCTCTATTTCAATTTGAGGGCAGGTACCAATACCACTCAACTTGAATAAACGTTTATCTCAGATTAAGTAATACAAAATAATGCATTGGTTCTTTTTTGGACACTCAAAGCCGCTCTCAGTACCACCACCAACCATTCACTCACACTCCAGACTCAGATACGAGATCATGTGGGTTTGGCGCTTTACAGCCGCAGTCATCACATTGTGGCAGCTACTACCATCACATAACTAACCAGGGCCTGCCCTGCTTAGCTTCTAAGGTCTGAGGATCAATCTTCCACCTGAAGGTAGCACCACAACAGTGATTAGCTTCTTTAAATATTATGACCAATTCTAAACACCTTTATGAGAAAATAAATTAAACCATAGATGACATATACTGACAAACAAAATATTTAAAAATAGATATGTAAAATGTGATCGTTTTTATGTGAATAATAATCTAAAAAAAGTTCTAAATTAAAACAAGAAATCTAACAGTTAACACTAATTTCCAGGAAAGACTGCTCTCCACCACAGTTTTATTTTATGGTCTCTTTGGAATGTGATGTTGCAATTCCAATCTTCCTTTAACAGACTATGTGTTGTTCTTTATTGTATTGAATTAAATTGTTGATCTGCTAACAGCGCTTTAAAAAGTGCTCCATAAAAGGTGTTATTATCATTCCTGTCATTAATCCTAACAAGGATTCCTCTCGTTCTGGGTTCTTAAGGAAATGGATTTCCCTGTGCCGTCTCTGTCGGAGCTGCCACCTCTGGGGAATCCGGACATCATGGAAGGAGAGAATGACCTGACCGCTCTGAGCTTTCTCCACGAGGCTGCGGTTCTCCACACACTAAGAGTCCGCTTCCAGGACTACAACAGCATCTACACCTACTGTGGTAGGACGAGCAGAGAAGAACATGTCATGACGATTTTGCTTTGCAGTATAAAAGTATATAAGTGTAACAGTTTCATACACAATCTACAACAATATCTAAAACTCTTCATATCTCTGTACCAATGCATGTGTTGCCATGACACCGATACTCATGCTGTGACCCAATGGAGTCACAGCATTTAGCCAGAACTGAACATCCTGCATCAGGACTAAATCTCAGATCACAAACAAATGTAGTTCAAATCTGTGTAGCTAGTTCCTGGCTCTTTCATGTTTGTGCAGGTATAGTTCTTGTGGCCATCAACCCGTACGAGCAGCTGCCTCTGTACGGAGAGGAGGTGATGGACGCCTACAACGGGCAGGACATGGCCGACATGGAGCCTCACATCTTCTCTGTGGCAGAGGAGGCGTACCGCACCATGACCCGGTCAGACACACACTATTACCAATTCATCATGATGAGTTCATGGTAATTCATACATGAATTAATGCTAATGGCATGAGTTAATTAATGAAGGACATTAATGATGATCATCATGAGTTTCAAAGTGAACATGAACTCATCATGAAGTCATGATGATGTCATGATATAATCATGGTTAGTTTATGATTGTGTTGACTTATGAATGAAGATGAGTCATGATAGTTTATGATGAATGAAGATGAGTCATGATAGTTCATGATGAATGAAGATGAGTCATGATAGTTCATGATGAATGAAGATGAGTCATGATAGTTCATGATGAATGAAGATGAGTCATGATAGTTCATGATGAATGAAGATGAGTCATGATAGTTCATGATGAATGAAGATGAGTCATGATAGTTTATGATGAATGAAGATGAGTCATGATAGTTCATGATGAATGAAGATGAGTCATGATAGTTCATGATGAATGAAGATGAGTCATGATAGTTCATGATGAATGAAGATGAGTCATGATAGTTCATGATGAATGAAGATGAGTCATGATAGTTCATGATGAATGAAGATGAGTCATGATAGTTCATGATGAATGAAGATGAGTCATGATAGTTTATGATGAATGAAGATGAGTCATGATAGTTCATGATGAATGAAGATGAGTCATGATAGTTTATGATGAATGAAGATGAGTCATGATAGTTTATGATGAATGAAGATGAGTCATGATAGTTTATGATGAATGAAGATGAGTCATGATAGTTCATGATGAATGAAGATGAGTCATGATAGTTCATGATGAATGCCTCTGGTTTTCATTACAACTATGATAAGTTAATGTTCACTGAGAAACTCAAGTCCTTCATTCATGAATTCAAGTCATTTTTTCCATACTTCTTTATTAAGCTATTATCAGAGATGTTATACTTAATTCTTGATTCTTTAATATACTAAAGTTGGAGGTTTTTTACTTGCTTGTGTATTATCCAAAAGCTGTTGTTTTAGTAGTTATTGTTCACTTATCTTTTGCTGTGTGCCCTTCGTTCCCACTGTTCTGAACTGTTGATGCAACGCTTACATTTCCCCACTGTGGGACAAAGGATCTCTTAACCTCTTAATCTTAGCATGAATCCATCCTGAATTAATCCATGAATTAAGGGTGACCAAAATAACTCCCTTTATATTCAGTATGTTTTCATCTTCACATTTTAGAGAGGAGAAAAACCAGTCCATTATTATCAGTGGAGAGTCGGGATCAGGCAAAACAGTGTCTGCCAAATTTACAATGCGCTACTTTGCGGTGGTGGGGGGGGCCGTGCAGCAGACCAGTGTGGAGGAGAGGGTCCTGGCCTCGAACCCCATCATGGAGGTGAGTGTGCACGGCTGTCACATATACAGCCTTAAATCGCCATTAGGACCAGTTCATTCGTGTGTTCGGATGTATTTACAGGCCATTGGCAATGCTAAGACCATCAGAAATGACAACAGCAGCCGCTTCGGGAAGTACATCGAGATCGGCTTTGGCAAAAAAGGAGACATCATCGGAGCCAACATGAGGACTTACCTTTTGGAGAAGTCCAGGGTTGTTTTTCAGGTTTGAACCACTCACATATATGTTATTATCAATCCATTGTCAATAATAATATCAGTAAAGCTCAGATAACAAGCTCTGGTTTTGGCTCCTGGATGGCACAGGGCCTTACCGAGTGACATGTAAATTTCTCCTATGTGAGATAAATAAAGCTTATCTTATCTTATCTTATCAGTTTGCATGTTCTCCCAGTGTAACGGAGCATAGAACTGTTTGTCATCAAAACACATATTAATGCTAAATGTAAAGAGATTGACCAAAGATCTAATGTGAATTATGTTCTGAGCCAAATATTTATATTGGCCGCTTGATATATTTATTTTTTCCTTGAGAATAAAGATAAATAGACCTTTATTGTCCCCTGAAGGAAACACATTTTCAAAAACATTGTCATATACAAGTTACAATACACACAAGATACACAAAAAACACAGAGAGAAACACAGTGTATTTACAGGCGGCACGGTGGCTGAGTGGATAGCACTCTCGCCTCTCAGCAAGAAGGTCCTGGGTTCGAATCCCGGTTGGACCAGGGCCTTTCTGAGTGGAGTTTGCATGTTCTCCCCGTGTCTGTGTAGGTTTCCTCCGGGTGCTCCGGTTTCCCCTACCACTAAAAATATGTCCAATAGGTCTGGCATGTGCCTCCTGTACTGGCACCGCCACGCAACAATTGTAAACTATATAAATAAAGCTTACGCACAGTGTACGCACAGTGTACGTACAGTGTACGTATGCATCTATATTAACCGTGCAGTCGATGAAACAACTGAATATAATTCATGAATTCACTAATTGCTTGAATGAATCAAACTAAAAACTCATTTGTGACGCACACAGGCCACTTCAGAGAGAAACTACCACATCTTTTACCAACTTTGTTCTGCCAGAAACTACCCTGAGCTGGGCGAACTCAAACTGCGTAAAAACATATCTTGTATTTATAATTTGTAAAGAATGTGCAGCAGCTCTAACTCTCGTCATGTGACAGGTGCACCTGAGGACTTCCGCTACACGGGTCAGGGAGGCCACATCCCTGGGACCAACGATCTGGCAGAGTTAAAGCGCACGTCTGACGCTCTCACTGTTTTAGGCAACATGACATTATACACTAATAATAAATATACTTTTTTATAGCCAATCAACAAGCTCCTCATAGAATGTGTGCTTGGTGTTGCAGGAGTGAAGGCTGAGCAGCAGATGGAGCTGTTTCGGATCCTGGCAGCGATTCTTCATTTGGGAAATGTGAGCATCAGATCTAGTGGGAGGAACTCAGACAGAAGTTACATCGATGTAAGTGACTTTTTCTGTTTGATATTTTATATTTGAACTAAGAGGAAGCTCGAATAATGTAAACAAGCCCACCCACATCACACTGAAACATGTTCATATCATATTAAAGCTGGGTTACCTGAGTTTCAAACAGTGAAATAAGGAATTACTGTAGATATTAAAACCAAATTAACACGTGTGACTATCTATAACAGAGGCTAAAATGACTGTACATAATTCATATAAATAAAACATATTATTATTATCATTATTATTATAGTATCTAACTTTGAAACCACAAAAAGGTATGAAATGAATATAGATGATAAATAGTTGTAATTAAATCCATGTAAAACCCACTTACACACACAGGCATGCTTTTTGGTCTCTGTCACATATTTAGCTCAGATTCTTTTTTTAATCAGTAACACTTAACTCTTTCTGTTGGGATAGATAAAATGTAACTATAAAAAAACCTAAAAAGTTATATATGATTAATAAAATCTATAACATTTGACATTATGTTTTAATTATTCCTTATTCCTAGTTATGACATGGGTATGGATAGCACCCACAAAGTAAACGGGGGCCAAAGCTCTATTTACTTGACAAAATACTCAACTCAAAAACATGTTTTTTTTGTTTGTGAAAAAATTAGACCAATAAATGCTGTCTTTAACTTTTTCCGTTACATATTGAAAGCTGATTGGAGCAGTTTTTCCACTTTTCTGTGTGAAAAAG
Organism: Knipowitschia caucasica; assembly: GCA_964034765.1. Lineage (NCBI taxonomy): Eukaryota > Metazoa > Chordata > Actinopteri > Gobiiformes > Gobiidae > Knipowitschia > Knipowitschia caucasica. The sequence goes on along the minus strand of OZ035824.1, from coordinate 50,473,036 downwards.
ATTATTTAAAGATGTGACAATAATATCCTATACAGTATTTGTGCACGAGTTTTGAGAGCGAGGTACTAGTTAGATGGATTTTATTCTTTGTGGTAAACTGTGGAACGCTCTTTCCACTGACCTAAAACTACAAACAGATTTAAACATCTTCGTCAGACGTCTGACACTGTGGCTAAAATCGGAGCAACGTTGTTCACATGATTAATGAACTGTATATTTAATTACTTTTATATTTGTAAATGTTTAAATGTGTGCATTAGCCTGGTCTTGCTCTAACACTAAAGGCAGTGCATCTGGTCTGTCCAATGCAACTGTTGTGTCCATATGAATTTAATAAACTAATAAATTGCGGTATCCCAGCTTTAAACAGGATTTCAAATATTCATTTTGATTCTTAAATTCTTAAGTAGTACATATAAGGAATTGTAAATATATTAGTTGTTGTTTCAAAGCTTTAATCTGACTACACACATGGCCTTTGATATGACCTGTACTTGACTCTCTCCCGTAGGCGGACGACAGCTCCTTGTCCATCTTCTCTGCTCTGCTCGGCGTGGAGGGCTCTCAGGTGGCCCACTGGCTCTGTAACCGCAGGCTGACCGTGGGGGGGGAGACCCTGGTGAAGCCGGTGACTGGGCAGCAGGCTCTGGAGGCCCGTGACGCCCTGTCAAAACACATCTATGGCCAGACGTTCACATGGACTGTGCACCGGCTCAACTCCTCCCTCCGGAGTCACCGAGCGCAGCCCAAGAGCTTCATCGGAGTGCTGGATATATACGGGTCTGCTGCAGCCTTCTGTGTCATGAGATAGAACAGGGGCCCATCCAGATGAGGCCCCCAGATGATTCTGACCTGATTATGAAGCTCATTTACAAATAGTTTTTTATTATCACTTTTCAAAGACAGTATTTACATAATGTTGCACAGTCAGCATAAAAAAAACCAGTCATAATAGTTTAGAACATCAAAAAGAAAAGCAGGGGAATAAGGCAGAAAGAGAACACACAATGAGAACGACAAAACGAGGACAATGTGGAACAATAAAATGCAACAAGTGAAGTTTACCACAGACAGTTAAAGAAAGGTCGTTTGATAAAAGTAGGTTTAAAGAAGTGCTTTAAAAGAGGATATTATCTCCTCGAGGAAACGCTGAGGGGTGAGTTAAGAGCCGGACCAAAACAAGCTTTAAACGTGGTCAGTTTATTCAGAAAATCCATTCTAAAACGCACAGTGAGCCAGTGGAGGGATGCTAACACAGGGGTGATGTGTTCCCTTCTGTGGAAACCAGTGGTCTGCCTGCTGCATGTCCGCCTGCTGCATGTCCGCCTGCTGCATGTCTGCCTGCTGCATGTCCGCCTGCTGCATGTCCACCTGCTGCATGTCAGCCTGCTGCGTTCTCTGCCAGTTGGAGGAGCACATCCATATAATTAATTTTAATCTAAACATTGAACCTAAATGTAATTGGGTGAATCAGTCTAATAATCTTTTCATTTATTGTTTACCTTTAATTGGAAAATAAATCAAATAAAATCAATCAATTTTTGTTCATTTCAAACCTAAGTGAACTAAATATGTAAAATAAAAAAAATAAAAAAAATAAAATAAAAATCTAGCCGAAAATCCCAACTGTAGTCCTTTGGTCAATATATACATCCATAATAGAGTATAAATAGTAAAAAAAAAAAAATATATATATATATATATATAGATAGCCACAGATTTAAAAAAAAAAAAAAGAGTCCCTAAATAATACAGTTTAGCAGGTATAAAAGTGCTGCCCCAAAAGATCTTGAATCCCAACCCATTAGAGTATTTGGGTGCCTGAGTAAAATGGTCTGGGCACATTTGAATATGTTTGGTTTTGTGATTCAGTTGTTTCTTTCTTTCTTTCTTTCAGGTTTGAGACGTTTGCCAAGAATAGCTTTGAGCAGTTTTGTATCAATTATGCAAACGAAAAACTGCAGCAGCAATTCAACAGGGTAAAATGCACTCAATGTTATTTCAGTTACTGCAATTTTTCAGTATCTGGATTTGCCTGAAAAGAGAATAAGCCAATGGTACGAGTCTTAACTGAGCACAATAGTTTTTACTTGTTTCCTCTTTCCTTAGTGGGATGTTAGATTTGCAACTTTTTCCAACACATTATTTGCTGTGATTGGAGCAAATTCGTAAACATTCTACTTTCTCTATTTAGTTCAACCTAGTAGAGAACAATTCTATGGAAATGGAGTTGAATGTTGTCCTGATAATTTTTAGGTCTTATTTTATATACAATACTTCCAAGTGATGGGCGGCATGGTGGCTGAGGTGATAGCACTCTCGCCTCTCAGCAAGAAGGTCCTTGGTTCGAATCCCGGTCGGAACAGGGCCTTTCTAAGTGGAGTTTGTCTCCGTAGGTTTCCTCCAGGTGTTCCGGTTCCCCCTACCACTAAAAATATGCTCACTAGGTTAAATCCTCCAACTCTGGTCCTGACCAAGCCGAGCATCAACATCTGGAGATGGGTTTCCGGGTGCTGTTACTACGGCGACCACCACCCTGACGTAAGCCTTAGTGGCATCAGGATGGGTCAAATGCAGAGGACAAATCTTCCTACGGGGATCAATATAGTGCACATTTACATTTATTTGATAAATCGTTTGTCTTTTTCAAACCTTTTTATGCTTGTTCTATTGGCACATATTGTCAGATCGATATATAAGCCTGCATGTGCTAAGAATTATAAACTTGTTTGGGTGTGGTCTGATGGATGTCTGTCATGTGTGTCCTCAGCATGTGTTTCAGCTGGAGCAGGAGGAGTACACTCGCGAGGAGCTGGACTGGAACCGGATCGACTTCAGTGACAACCAGCCGTGCATCCAGCTGATCGAGGGCCAGCTGGGGCTGATGGACCTGCTGGACGAGGAGTGCAGGGTCAGTATGCTACGGACGCTCCGAAAAATGTGTCGTCTGTTGAAAATATGTAACTTTTTTAATGCAGATTGGACACGTTTACAATATGTAGTTAGAGCTGTGCCAAAAATGGACGGATCGCATTCTCAAGTGTGGTATATGACGATTACTGACGCTTGAATTCAAATCAGCAGTGAAATCAGAGTTTGGATATTCTTTTTTGGTAGATTTTTCTGAACAAAACTAGTTCAGTTACATTGAGATTTAACCAAATTGATATTATTAATCATGAATATTTACCTGTTTGGTTGAACATACAGAATAAATTGAATTAAATAAAGTTTTCTGCAGACAAAAAGCTTTAAAATGAGGTATAACCTGCCAATGTATTGCAAGGGCCACTAAAGAAGTCGGGTCTTATGTTTGACCCTTAGCTTTGAATAATAAGTACAGTTGTGCTTGAAAGTTTACACACCCAGGCAGAAAGGTCATTGTTTTGGACATATTTGAGATTTTAGACTTTTTTGCGGAAAATAATGTGCAGCTTTACCATCAGAGAGGATGAAGAACCTCATCCACAACCAACACAAAAGACTCCAGTCACAGATGTTAAAGGGGAAACACACTATTGAGAACTGGGGGATGGAAACTTTTGATCAGGGTCAGAAGTAGAGATTTTGCTGTCTTTAACATTTGAAAATAGAAAACATGATTACTTGACAATAAGTGGCTTCACAAAACCACTGACAAAGAATGAAAAGACAGTGTTTGTGTTCTCAATCATAATCTTAAAAACATGGCCAAAATATTTTTTTTTCCCCTGGGTCAAGCACAACTGCACAACACAAGCAGTAATGAGTTTGCTCTCTCCCAATGGGCAGATGCCTAAAGGCTCCGATGAGAGCTGGGTGAGGAAACTCTATGAGCAGCACTCTGGCAGCAGGCCTCACCCACACTTCCAGAAGCCACGCATGTCCACAAGCGGTTTCATTGTGCTGCACTTTGCCGACACGGTGAGAAAAACATCCCCAATCTGCCTCGGGCTCAGGTGTGACATGTGACATCTCTGATTAAAGGTTCAGTACGAGTGTCAAGGCTTTCTGGACAAAAACAGAGATACAGTCTTTGAAGAGCTGCTCAACATTTTGAAAGCAAGTCAGGTGAGTGGAGATAAGGTTTTTCTGCCTATCCTATCATTATTGGCAAAAATAACAATGACCTGCCTTACTGTGTCATTCCATGTATTAGAAAGTGAAATCATATTTTTAGTAGAAAATAAATGATGAAACCAAGGTCAGTAAATTTTGCGAGTGACCTGCCCTATCCCTTTGCTACCACCAGAGGGAGTGGGATCATTTGTTTTGTTTGTCTGTCTCCAAATTGGAAAACTACCAGCTTGTTTCTTGCCGATGAAGAAGGGTCTTGATGATCCGGGACATTTACGGATTTTTAACTAACTTACTTATCTATGCAATACCATCCATCTAACTAGTTGTTGGACTCACTCAGCCAATCAGCCAAGTGTCAAATGTTGAGCATTTTCTTAACCAAAAGAGAACATACTTGCCCATAAGATAAACATGGTCCGAATTTACTTTTACAATACATTCTGGGACAACGACACATTTATAAAACAAAAAGTAGGTACACAAGCTTTACATACACAAGCTTTAAGGGCCAAAATGATCCCATATAATGTTGGGAAAGGTGCTGGTTCTGTGTGAATTGGGTGGCCCAGAAATGGAAAGATTGATTATAAATTTCTCCATTGTGAGATCAATAAAGTGTATCTTATCTGATCTTATCTTAATGATTGAATAACATTTTCACCTGTATGTCATTTCTTCTGCGTCAGTCAGAACTTGTGGCCGAATTAATCCAGCTGCAAAGCACTGCTTCCTCTACGGCTCAGGAGAGTATTCACCCTGGAAGAAAAGCTCACAAACTCACTGTGGGGTTTCAGGTAGAGGATCTGCAAAACTATTCTATTCTTCTAACCCCAACCACTCTTAAACATGGACCCAACATGTTGTGTCCTTCAGTTTCGTCAGTCCTTGCAGCTGCTGATGGACACGTTGAACAGCACTACTCCTCACTATGTCCGCTGTATAAAACCCAATGACGACAAAGAGGCTTTTAAGTGAGCCCACATTAGTTTGTTTAACCATGGCTTTGCTAAATGTCACTACTGTCATTATTGTGAACTTTTTGGTGTCAGGTTTGATCCAAAGAGGACGGTCCAGCAGCTGAGAGCTTGTGGCGTACTGGAGACCATACGCATCAGTGCAGCGGGTTATCCATCCAGGTAACAAAGAAATACAATACGTTTTTCCATAAAATTAGTTTTATGAAAATGTCAGAAGAAGAAGGAGCACTTTTATTTTTTGGTACTGCCAAAGCCTTGTGGTATCACCCAGTAGCTTGGGCATATGTTTGTCTGTGATGGACGGTCAGATGCTCCTTGAATTATGGATTGATTATGCAACATGTGTCTGACTTGTTGGGTTTCTCCATCTGTTTAAAGACTCTATTTTATGTTATTTACTGCATAAATAGAATGTAATGTCCCACTTCTAGTTATAGATGGGGCTGTTTTTCTCATAGAAAAATCTTATAATTTGGTTTAAAAAAAATCTACAAAGAGATGAAATATTCTAAAGATCACATTTACAGCTGGGGTACCTAACTGTTTTCTCCATATATAACACATATTGTTTGTTCCAAGAGAAAGAGTCTTGGAAAGGTAGAATTCATTTATTGGAAACATATTAGAACACATGATATTTTGTGAACACTAAAAACTAATAAGAACCATGTGAGTTACTTTTTGACGTTTTGGTGTGAGAGCTGATTGGCCCTTTACACTTTTCTGTCTGAAAAATATCTCTATAGCTCTAACATTATAATACAATCATGTGAACGGAAGATAGAGAGAGAGAGGAGCTATTTAAATGCAGTTTATGACAAAGTTTTATTAATGTGGTTTGAAAGGCAGGCTTTCCCCAGCTTTAAGACCCAAATGAACAATGCGGTGTTATATCTGTGGGTAATAAGTGATTGAATGCTCCTGTTGCAGATGGACATACGAGGAGTTCTATTCGCGCTACAGAGTGTTGCTGCGTGGGGCTCATGACCCGGCTCAGGCCCGGGTCTCGTGTGGGCAGGCCTTACCTCAGCTCATTCCGGATCCGGACCAGTACAGCTTCGGCAAAACTAAGGTGTTCTTCCGGGCAGGACAGGTGGCCCTGCTGGAGCGCCTGCGGGCCGAGAGGTTGAGGGGGGCCGCCGTGAGCATCCAGAGCTGGGTGCGGCGGTGGCAGGCTCAGAGACTCTTCCACAGGACGCTCCGGGCAATCCTGACCGTGCAGAGATACAGCAGGGGAGCACTGGCCCGACGGTACCAACACACACAAGACAAGCCTGCTCTAAAACCTATTTTTGTAGATTTTAATTTAATTCTGAATATTTGTATTTTCTGAATTTTAATTTGATTCAGAATTTCAATTTAATTCTGTTTTATTAAAAAAAAAAATCTGAATTTTTATTTAATTCTAGAATTAAATGTTGGATTTTTTGTGTTAGTGTTGCTTTTGAACATACGGTTCAGAAATAAATAATAAATCATTAAATTATTTGTCAACGATTTCAATATTAATTAGTTGCAATTAGCCAAAGAATTTGCCACAGCCAAGGTATAGAGCCAACAAAAACAAATTCCCCATTTCTATAGGATACCAAAAATGTAGATGCATTAAAGTCTATTATTGCCTATTCATATGTACGTATTTGCCTTTTGGACAAGTGTGACTAAAATCCCTCTGTCTTGCCTCAGTTATGCCATGACACTGCGCTACACCAAAGCTGCTCTCACCATCCAGAAGACTTACCGCATGGTTATGGTCAGACAGCTGTTCCAGATGATTCGACAGGCCACCATCACCATACAGGCCTTCACCAGAGGCACACTGGCACGACGCCGATACACGCAGGTCAGAGCAAACCAGACGAGCTCACTGTTGTCGAGATTCAATGATGATCCAGGAGTATTTGAGAAGGCGGAGTGAGGATTCCAATGCAAACTCTAAATCTCATGTTATAAATACAGGTTCCATGTCCCTCCGTCTGAGGAATCACCATAGCAACAGTCAGCAATAAGCACAACCAGCTGCTTAGAGTTTTCATGATGAAGTTACTTTTGAAGGTCTATTATACAGTTTATGTTTAGCTTAAGATGCTAAACATGTTTCATTTTGTATATTTAGAGAGTTGAAGTTTATCTCCTATGGGTGTGTGTGTGTGTCTTTTTTAAATGTTGTTCATTGCCAGAATGTTTAGTATAGTTATTCTACTTCATTATTGATTCATTAGTGAGGTCAATCGCGTTTCTCTTCCCTGCATCTCGGCTCTTTGTGGGCATGTGGGTTCCGTGCATACACCAAATACCACAAACGCTCAACTGTAACTGCCCCAATATCCAAAACAATGTTTCCATTTACTTTCTCCTTGCCCCACTCTCTGCCCTGTCTACTGTACAGGCACTCAAATCAGCATACGATAGAGTCCCACAATCACAGTCATGACAACGGTTGCTAAGGACCTTTTGGCCACATGTTTTATGAGTGTGTGACTGTTTTGGCCATGGTATAAATTAGCTTCTTTACTTGTCCTGCTTAGTGTACTATTGACCATACCACTACCTATCTTCCAAAAATAAAAATACATTTCTTCTTGTAAATTTCTGATGGTGTTTTCAGTTGTTGTGGGTGCGAGCGGCGGTCCTGCTCCAATCTCGGGTGCGTGGATGGCTGGCCAGACGGGCTTACAGTAGAATGCAGGCCGCTGTGGTCTTCATGCAATGCTGTGCACGTCGACGCGCTGCCAGGAAACAACTGCTTACGCTCAAAAAGGAGGCGAGATCCGTGCAAAGATTCCAAGAACTCAACAAAGGCATGGAAGTCAAACTGATGCAGCTTCAGCTACGCCTGGACCAGGAGGTGGAGATCGGGTTTGACGCATGCAAATGGGATGATTAAAAGGCGTAATGACGTATCTTTTGCAGGTCAAGGAGAGCACTTTGTTGAGAGAAACCTTAAGTGCAGAGCGAGATGCAAGGAAACTTGAACTGGACGCACTCAAAGGAACATTATTAAAATTGCAAAATCAAAAGCATGAGCATCAGCCCAGTCCTGAGATAATAAAAGAGGCCGAGGAGAAAAGGCAAGCCAGTGAGGAGGCTGCTCGGAAAATACAAATACTTACACAGGTCAAGTCTGCTCTGATGCAAAATATCATCATCTAAAAGTTGTATCAGTAAAATAAATGTATTGTTTTTATTGCCGAGCTATAGGAGATACAATTACTGAAGAACGAAAGAGAGAGTTTTATGAAAGAAAAAGAGAGCCTTTCTGCACATCTCGTCACTCAACAACAAACCGGGCAAGGTGTGATTGTGCAGCTTTACCATCAGAGGGATAGGAGTTGTCATACATTAAAATAGAAAACATATTTGACAATAAATAGCGACATACTGTAGAACCTCTGAATATCATGTAATGTCCCCCTCACCATCTTCTCTGTCGTTTCTGCAGAGAGTTTGCATGAAGCCGTGGTGAAAGCCACAGCTGCTGTCAAAAGTGAACTGGATGAAGAGAGAAGGAAGTACCAGGGCTTGTTGAGAGACTTCTCGCGACTAGAGCAGAGATACGACAACTTGCGCGAGATGAGTCTGCTTACAGAGGTCCAGCCAATAGCCAAGAAAAATAGATATTAGACTGTACATTTGTAACAACATTCACTGTGTACGGTGTGCTTGTCCCATCAGCGTGCCCCTGGTCACAGGAGGTCAGACTCCACTCAGAGCGTGGGGTACGAGCCTCTTTCTCCCTCTTTGACGCCTCTGTCCTCCCATCCATCCACCCCACTATCAACTTCGCCTTTCCCATCCGGGCTCCCATCTCCAGAGCCACTACGCAGGCCTAGTGTTGCATCGCCCACTCTGGAAAAGAGGCCGCCATGGAGCACAGAGCATTCAATGGTATTCATTTCGTCAACTACAATTCTTTTTTGTCAACGCTATATATTTTCTATGACGTAAATAATATGCATTACCTTTGGCCATTAAAAATGATAATGATATGTTTTATGTTATAATATATGGATAAACAAGTCACAACGGTAAACAATTTGAAAATTACCGGCTGCAAACACAGCTATGCGATTGTAAAGAATGCAATTTTACTTGAGAAATTACCAAAAGTAATTTGTTGAGAGAAATTACCAAAAGTAATTTGTTGAGAGAAATTACCAAAAGTAATTTGTTGAGAGAAATTACCAAAAGTAATTTGTTGAGAGAAACTACCAAAAGTAATTTGTTGAAAGAAATTACCAAAAGTAATTTGTTGAGAGAAATTACCAAAAGTAATTTGTTGAGAGAAACTACCAAAAGAGCAGGAGTGTGTGAGACTGAGAAATTACCAAAAGTAATTTCTGGACAATAATTTTGTTTTACTAGAATACTGCACTGAGTGTTGAGTGTGTCATAGTGGTGCAATGATATCATGTTATTACAGGACTGAGACAGGAGGCCATAGCCCTGGGTCCAGTTCCATCTCTAGACAGGACCTTTCTGTGTGTCTTTCTTAATGTCCATAGAAATGTAATGATTGCACATGTGACAGGATGGACTGATGGAGAGCATGGATGTGGCGCCTGCGGTGAAGATGAAAGAAGATGACTTGGCTCATGCTTATGATGCTGTTCGAGTGGCCAACAAGTCAGATGCAAACATGATATTCACACAAAATTTTGGTGAAACTTTTATAAGCTATTCATCTTCTAACCCTAATTGTTGAACAGGTTTCTGGAACATCAGTTACGGAGTCAGCACGTTCAGTGGCAGGGTGAAATGGAGGCATTGAGATCTCAGCTCAGGAAAGTGCTGTCCTCTCCTGGGACAATCCCACAGGTGCACACTTTCGTCTTTAAGTGTCCTTGGTCTTGTATGCAGTATCGTCAGCAGCCTCAGCACAGTGCTCTTTGTGTCTGGATGAACAGAACCTGCTGGAGGCTCGAGAGCAGGAGTGTGTGAGACTGAGGCGAGAGCTTAGAGAGCTGAAAAACACCAGTACACTGAGAAGGCTGCTGACTCAAGGTGTGTCACATGGCATTTGTGACGTTGCATGTAGAACATTTAGAATTGAACATCATTATCTTCTTCATCAGTTCTACCTGCCTCCTCCATGGCTCAGGAGAGTGGAACCGAACCCCTGAAGTCTGCCACACTTACAAGTTTACTTGAATGTCGGAAAAAAGATGAAGGAAAACTACTGAAAAATATAATCACAGGTCAGTGATCACGCTGTGCCTGTTTTGTTATTAGAATGTGAGACAGTGTAATGTACCTCCACTGGCTGTGTTCCAGACCTGCGAGGAGACCTGGCCCTGACTTTAGATCCAGGCCTTTGTGCCAGTGTTGTGTTCTTGTGCCTGCGTCACATGGACCACAGTGGAGACCCAACCCGGACACGCTCCTTCTGTATGGCCTGTGTCGCTGCTCTTAAGGCTGCTTTAAAGGTTAGGATCAACACTGTTAGCAAAATAATTCTCAAATATGGCTAATATTGTTATCTGATTTGGTTGATCTATAGAAGCACAGCAATGACTTGGACATGACATCCCTGTGGCTCAAAAATGGCTGCCTGCTGCATGACCTGTTGGTCCAACATTCCTCAGAACATGTGTGGAGACATTTATTTATGTGATGAAGTGATAGCCATGGTATTTATAAATATTGAAACGTCTCCTTTATTAGGCTAATGATTCAGAGGGAACCGTCTCCTTTGTGGTGGACCTGAGTGACCAGATACGAGCCTTGAGTGACTTTTGTATTCACGCCTACCAGCAGCTTGTGTCCATCACTGAGGCTCGTCTGCAGAATGTTGTTGGTAAGAACACCCTTCACACTGATTGCGTGCTGAATTTATAATGTATGTGTTTACTCTGTACTAGTGCCAGCGCTGTTGGAGAGTGAGAGCATCTCCAGCCTGCCAGGCTCAGCTGGAAAACTGCCATTATCCAGGAAGCGTACCAGCTCAGATCCTCGAGTGGTGGGGGGAGAAGTCCCTAACATGAGCTCCTTGCTGAGGGAGTTGGGGGCCCTTCATTCAGCCATGTGTCGTCAGGCTCTGGCCCCTGAGCTGATGGAGCAGGCCTTCCACCAGCTCACACACCTCATGTGCTCCTCCGCCTTCAACAGTCTGTTGCTGCGTAAAGACATGTGCAGCTGGAGCCGAGGGATGCAGATACGGTAACACGCTCTTCAGCTGTGTACAGTCTAAGTACTCTGAGTACATTCTAAAAGGACATGTGCAGCTGGAGCCGAGGGATAGTAAGAATTCAAAGGTTAAACTGGCACCAGTCATGCGGCAACACCCTCCACAGCTAAAAATGTTGTACATGATTGCATTTAAGGACATTCCATACATAAAGATGTCCTACATGGACAACAACGAATAACAAGTCGAACACTCAAACTTGGGCTGTAATGATTAATTGCAGTTTACCGTACACTGTGTGCGCTATACAATCATATTTTTAAACTCTGTTAAATGTGTGTATGTGTATGTGTGTGTGTGTGTGTATATAAAACATTGCTCTTGTGCTTTACCACTAAAGTTACAACGTGAGTCTGCTGGAGGAATGGCTGCGCAGTCGTGGGCTGTCGGCAGGTGGCGCTGTGGCCACACTGGAGCCTCTGATCCAGGCCGTGCAGCTGCTGCAGATGGGGAAGAAAAGTGAGGGCGATGCTCAGGCCTTGGTTCACACGTGCACTGCTCTGACCAGCCAGCAGGTGGGCCACTTTCATTTTACTACATATTACATATTTATAGATTATTATAGATTATAAGAGTCATGCTTTATCCTCAGATTGTGAAGATTCTGACCCTCTACACACCGCACAGTGATCTAGATGAAAGAGTCACTCTAAACTTCGTCCGCTCTGTCCAGGTACTGGTCATCACTGAGGTCTTTCTACACATTTTCTGAAATAACCCATGTCCTTGTTTCCAGGGGATTCTCAAAAGCCGCTCTGACAGCCAGGCTCCTCAGCTCCTGATGGACGTCAGGCAGGTGTTTCCTGTCACCTTTCCATCATTGTGCCCTGAGGTCCATGTAGACCAGGTCCAGATCCCAGACAACCTTAAGATCTCATTCCTGCGCAGGACCTGAAGTAGACAGTTAAATAATGAAACATAGTTATTTCTTTCATATTTTATTGGAAGCAGAATCACATTTCAACTGCAATCCAAGTCAATTCCCAATAAGAACATCCAGAATAAAAAAACAAAACAAAATTAGAAACTCATCTCAAGTATAAAAGAATTCTCATGCGAGTACTTCGTACCACAACACGTCATCCGCAAAACATATTTATATATTCACACACATCAGAGAAATTGGAAACCAAAATTGACATCTGTTTTTTTTTACATAGAAATTGACAACAATTGGCATTGAACATTAAATAATGATGCGTGCTGGCACAATACATGTTTATTTGTTGTTTTATTCTTCCTAACATGCACCATTAGTGGAAGTCGAGTGGCAGTGCAGAGAAAGGACAGAACATGCTCGTCTGTCTGCCAGCGCCAATTTGTTTGAACGTTGTGCTTTTTTTGTCCAGAATCGTGCAACGTCGCCCCTCAGCCAGCACTTGTCTTTTACATTTCATTGTCAACAGCAATAAATATTGATTTTCGTGGCATTTCGGCTCTAAATGATGTGTTGTAAAAGACAGGATGCTATAAACGTTTTCCCATTCCTTTGTTAAGTGTGTATCCGTATTATCTACAATTGTACAACTCTCTGAAAACACACGCCTCAACGTACCATTCACTTAAGCTACATATCCGAGTGGGTACCCAGAAGATTCGCAAGTCACCTGAAGCAAATTTTTAAGTCTACAAAAGAGCAGCAAACGTCACATGACATGGTTTATATGTTTTCTATTTACAATATCAATGTTCTCTCCTTTGAGCAAAACGACTACTGCAATATTTGGCCTGTTACAATAAATAGCTTCAACACCATATCAGACACGCTGATAATCTAGATCCACAATGTAAACATTTGAAGACAACAATTGTTCAAAATCAGATGCATAGAAATTTAAATCGTGTTTAAAAGGGGTTACAAATAATTCACCTCTAAGTGCTTCTCGGTGACAATTTAAAGAACACCCTGTCAGCTCCAAGACACTAAATTGAACTTCTAAAATTCAGAGAAAAAACCTGGTTATTCGATGGAAAGCATTTAATTAGCAGGGTATCGATAAAAGATAAATAAAAAAGATGTGTTCTAAGATTGGATCCTATGCAAGTCCTGTATTTTCACCCCAAGTAACAAATAACCCTGTGCGACTTAAACATGAAGATTTCAAATGTTAGTTGTTCAAACCTGAAGCCTTCTGGAGATGCAGCCCTTTATAAGTACATATGGGACTGAAATTGTGCCCACTGATCATTTCACTCAAGAAAAGCAGTGGTTAGGCAGTCTAGGGCAGTGGAATGTCTGTTCATGTGTACAATGTGAAAGCCGTCGCTCAAATGGCTCTCAGGCAAAGTACAGTGGTCACAACAGGCTGCACAGGTGGCCACACGAGGTGGACATGTCACAAAGACTGGACACAGGCACTATCGAAGAGACGGACAGTCTATGGACAAACAGGGGCCTGACACACAAGGCATTGGGCAGTTAGGCAGTGTGCTCTGTTACAAATAATGTACCAAACAGAAATCCATATATATATAAAGATATATATATATATATGCTGTATAATCTGTCTAATATAGAATGTATAGATATTTAATTATAATATAATATATTATTAAATATAAATATAATCTAAAACAAAAAGAGTAACTATTTTCAGTTTTCAGTCAAAGTGATGGACTTTTTGGAATGTCTGTGGCCTTGCAGCCATCGTTGGTCATTCGGCAGTTTGACCTGTTGTGCTTGGGGTGGATCTTGGCATCATTATCTTTTGGCACTTATGATCCCTTCTGAGCAGCTGCAAGGCAGAAATGTGATACAAAATGTGGAGGGGAGACTACGTACAGGTCCTGTGAAATAGAAAGCTACCCTGACCCCCCTTGATGGTTATACAAAAAAGCACATCTAATACAGTCTCGCCACACTTCAACTTCTGCTCACGGTAAGTATTGTGTCTGTGTTTGTACAAAGGCAGTCACTAGCAACAGCTCTGGGCAGTATCAGGCGGTGTGTAAAAGTGTGTTACTTTGCTGGTTCTTAGCTGCGGCCCTCCTCTGCAGAGCGTTGGTCGGACTTGAGCTTCACAAACTCTTTGGCCACGTCGTCGTTGTTGCGCTGGGAGAGGATGCGCAGCACGGTCAGGCCGGTCTCGTCCATGTTGATGCGTTTTCCCAGTGGCAGCCAACACGCCACGCTGCCTTTAGAGGCCATGTCTTTGAGCTGCAGGACGGCCATACCCACGGTGCGATCTTCACGAGCAAAGCAGTAGTCTTTCACACACACCTGCAGCTCGTAGCATTCTGGGCCCACTTCATTACTCAGAGTACTGTTGGTAGGACAATAATCAACATTAGGTTATTTAGCACATACAAGCCCAGATAACTAGTCCCTATTAGCCCCAATAACTATTCAGTCAGTACAGCTAAAATAAAGGGATAGATGTTTTCTGTTTGATTATTTAATTAGCAAAGCTAATTTCTATTTGTTCTCATTGGTTTCGTAGGGCAGGGGTGTTTAGAATAGTCAGAAAAAATCCCCATATGAGAAGGCAATATCATGATAATAATATAATTCACAATAAGAATAGTGCTGAGAAAAATATAAAAAACAGCACAACAAATAACTATGTAGTTCTTAACATTCTATCAATAGCTTTCACAAGCATATCTTTTCAGACAGAAAAGTGAAAAGCAGAGGATCACCCTCACTGACTCACTCACACATCAGCTCTCAGTTAAAAAAATATGTTTTAGAATAAGATAAATATGCTGTGGTATGATTTCTTACAAAACAGTTATTTTTACTATACTCTTTGTTGGAACAAACAAAAATCACTAGCTTTAAGGCAGCAGGTTCGCTTCAGGCCACGCCAAAGGATGACCGGGCTCACGCAGTTCCTGTGACTCGCGTCATAGTGTATAAAGTGTGTGGTAAAAGGCAACGTCGACACAACGGGCGCTGTACGGAGAAAACACCATACTTTTAAATTGAAACAGTCAAAGGTTATAAGAGGATTTTCTACTTCCGGGTGGATCATCAAGACTATTGGTCCTCCAAATTGTCAATCATTCTGGTGATACTTGTCAAATAAGACCAGAGTTAGGTTCAAAAAGTGGAGAGGGTGGTTCTTTCCTAAAATTTAGGAAAATCCCCTTATATACTTTTAACATCTACCCGTTTTGCGCAGGCATCACCTGCAATTCAAGATTCAAGATCAAGATTTGTTTATTTTTGTCTCCTTTAGGAGAGATTTGGTTTGGACTGATGGGTCCGCTACATTGACACCCAGAGTCATACATTTTGCACAACTTAGTAAGGAGAGAAGCTTGTAGCCGAGTGGCAAAAACAAATGCTACTGTGGTACGGCTGAGTGGATAGCACTCTCGCTTCTCAGCAAGAAGGTCCTGGGTTCGAATCCCGGTCGGACCAGGGCCTTTCTGAGTGGAGTTTGCATGTTCTCCCCGTGTCTGCGTAGGTTTCCTCTGGGTACTCCGGTTTCCCCTACCACTAAAAATATGTACAATAGTTCTGGCATGTGCCTCCTGTACTGGCCCCGCTCCCATCTCTGTGTGGAGAGAGAGGAGAAGTGCCCAAAAATAACAATTGTAAACCGCTTTGTGACTTTGGTCTGTGAAAGCTGGTATATAAATAAACATTACTTACTGTGGTACTTCCGTTACAAACCTTAATTCAAAATTATAGCGGTATTACAGTGAATGCTGCTATGTCGCCGTGGTAGGAAACTGGAGCACCGGGAGTAAAGCTTACACACACATAGGGAACAAGCACAGTTCAAAGCTCCGTACAGAAAGGCTCTGTTTAAAAGCTAATGATTTGATAAAAGATACAAACCAAACATGTTGTCATGACCCTATTCTCTATTATGTGTGAACGTGCCAATAAAAGGAAAAACTAAAACAGTGGCAGGAGCAATGTGCTACTTACAATGTGAAGGTTTCATTGTACTTCGGAGCCCAGCTGTTGTTCTTAGACTTGGTCGCATACTTCCTCTTCTTGTCACTGAGATGAGGTCCGATGATATAGACCTCCACGAATGGCCTGAATATTCCCTGTGTCTGCCACCTCAGGTCATTGGCAGCGACCACTGCGAAGAGAAGAGAAGAAGACAGAGGGAGGTGTGGGCGAGCGAGAACAGGATGTGTGAAAATGAGCAGCAAAACATACACACACGCACACGCACACACACACACGCACGCACGCACACACACACACACCATTATCTCTGCAGTCAAATCATAATAAAGTCCCCTAGTAATTATTGAAGGGGCCTCTGAGTAGAGCAGTGTTTAAAAGCTGGAGTTATCGTTAGATCCATCCACGCTAATAGGAGGAACTTTTGCCATGCCTAAAGTGTAAATTCCCAGTAATGACAGCGCTTGCACATCTTGATAATATTCATGCGGTAACTACATTCTGCAATTTTAGTTAATATCTAAAATGCCACGTTGCAAAGCATGCCGTTTGAAATTGAGATTTTCCATGACATTCATAGTGCAGTATTAGAGTTATAATGTGTAGGATAGATAGGATCTAAAAACAACAGTTTGGCATAACATGTCTCCTAAAACATAATGACAAAACCTACTAGGGCTGGAACTCAGGATTATTTTGATAATCGATTCATTTGCATATTATGTTTTTGATTTATTGATGTTGGAACGTGTATGAACGTCTTCATCGAGATGACATGATCGCATGGCGGAGGAAAAATGGCGCCGTGGCGAGAGCTCTGATGTGTGCTATCTGTGCACACTGTGTCTTGCACGTTTTTCTTGTGGTTTTATTGCAAATGGCAAATACATTCTTCAATCTTGACTTTGATTTGTTTGATTAAAAATGCAAATTGTGAACACATTTTCGTTTCATTCTGCAGCAGTTATAGAATTATAGATTATTATTAGTCCATGTAAGATAAACAAAATATTAATCGGTTATCAAATTAATTCAGAAACTATTTAAATAATTGATTAGTGCAATTAATCAATTGACTTGTTACAGCCCTAACATAACTTTAGATTGTTGTACCTTTCACTGTAACCTTGTGTTCTCCTGTGCTGGGATGTGTGAAAATCTCCACATGTATGGACACCTCTCCGACCGCGTCATCAACAACTGATCCTGGTGGAAACAAAAGCCTGTTAATACCTGTGACATACATTCAATAACATTTGTAAGACCTAAGCATGCCCCTCATAGACACATTGGTCACATTCAGTAAGTGGATCCGCCACTGTGTAGCAGAAAGGCCTAATTTATAAGGTAGGGGAGGATGTACAATGGCAAACAAAGCAGCTATGAGTAGACACACATTGTTTCTCCTACAGCCGAAAACTTTTTGTCTTCCAGCAGCTCTTCCCACTCATAGATGGTTCATGTTTGCCAGGATGCAAGTGTGAGTTTAAGTTTAAGAGAAAAAAGTCAATACCTAGTCATGCTTAGTTGGGATGGGGCTGATTAACTGACTTTTCCCGAAAGTGATTAAAGTTCTTTAAATAGTTAAGGGTTTCCAGAACAAGGGGTTGGGATTGCAGTTTGCTTGGGTTATGGAGGCAGATGGACATGTATTTGGACTGTTTTAATTAGCGTTGTCACTTTGTCAACTGTATCAGCCGGTCGACATGTGAGTCTTCTGTACGAGCCACCCACTGAACAAGGTGTCTGTTCTTGGCGCGCAGCTCTCCGGGCAGCACTCTGAGATCCATGGTCTCTGTGCCAACAAGACCCAAGAGAGCAGCAGCGTCCATCTGGGCTCAGTCTGTGGAAGATGTCCACAAGAAAAACTGCAGATAAGGAAGTATCAGTATGTAAGAAGCATGGTGCTCCACTCTCCTACAAAACTATGGGCAGAAATTGTATTCCCTCTGATGATGAACAGTATTTTAACTTTTTTTTAAAATCACCCACAAGGACTAACATATCAGCAATTCATTCGTTTGTTTTTGTTTGAAGGATCCAACTATATTTAGCCTTGCATTGCTGACAATGGAGCAGACGATTTTTTCTTCATTAATAGAGCATGCAATGGTCATGTCCTCTGACATTAAACACTAGTGACAAATGTGATCACCTGACCTGACAACCTGTTTCTGATTGGCTGCTATAGGTCAGTTGAGCACTCTGCTGTTGGGGAGGGGGCTCCACTGCGCATGAGCAGTGACTCCAGTCTACACAGCAGGCCAACATGGGGTCTCTCCCAGCAGTGCTTTTCTACAGTGTTGTCTTCAGTAGAGGATATATTTAAAGATAATTTTCCTCATGTTGCATTAACAAGCCTGGTATCTGCCGTCTCAGACAGCCTTTTTCTCTTTCAGCCCACTTTCACATTCATGCTTGCTGGACCCTGGGGCTCTGAGTGACATCATGCTGGAGTAGGATTCCTTACACTTTAATGCATTTCCTTTCTATGCTCTGATGTCCACACGTCATGCTTTGGTCCGCCCATACATACTCCGTGTATGTATTGAGTGCAGCACCATTCACACAGACATCAGTGTGTACATTTCATGCACCAATGCATAAAGTCAGAGTCTGACTTAGCAATACTCATTTGGATAAACGGTGAAAGAGGGTGGATGTTCAATAATCGATCTGTTGACATGAATCAGGCAGGAGCATCAGGATGTTTATGGGGTGGAGGGTGGAGGGAGTTGGGCTTTGGTCAGAAGGTTTTTCTTCAGTGTCTCAGGCTCTGTCCTGAGTTGAACATACCCTTGTCTGGGTAAATATCCTCACTACTGGTGAACCTCACCCCCTTCCCGCCGAACACTGGCCCACAGATGGGGCAGATCGGCAGAGCGGACACAGAGAGGAGACACGGACACACAGGAGAATTACACAGAGAAACGTACACTCACATTGAGCATTAGTGACATACAGTAGTGCACGACAGTTTGTGTTCAAACATTGAACATTAATTCTGTTGTATGCATAATAACATGTGTTAAAAAATGTAGTGACTACATTGTTAGCCTTTTTCACATAATGGACCTGTACGTTATGAATGCAAGGTGCGTTTATTAGACTGGTGTTGAAAGGTTTGTTTATCATTTGGGATACACACTTATTTCCATATTCTTTATTCTAAATAATTCAAGCAGTAAGGCTATTTATAAAACTCATAATCTACATCACGCGGATCAGGCTGCAAAGGCATGATAACGCTCTTTCCCGCTCCTTCTGTTCAAATGTTTTGGAAATATCGGTATGTATGAATGTGTATTATTCATTGTTGAACTCATTGTGCTCATTGATAAAGAGACATTGATAGAAGTGAAGATTCAAGGTGCCAATGTTGAGATGGTTGATAACTTCAAATACCTTGGCACATACAGATGGGAGACTTTCCTTTTGTAAGAACACAGACTTCATTTTCAGGAAATGCTCACAATGACTGTATCTGCTTCGCAAACTAAATAATTTTGGTGTGAGTTGTTCTATCCTTGAGACGTCTACAAGAGCCTGGTGGAGCGCATCCTCACTTTTAACATTCTGATGTGGTTTGGCACCCTCAGCATGAAGAACCAAAACAAACTCCAAAGGATCCTGAACCAGAGCTCGAAGATCGTCAATCAAGTGTGAGGACAGATGAATGAAAGTTAAACGATGTAATAAGGATTGTAATAATTGTTTTGGTTGTTAAAATGTGTCTGCACAAAATAAGTATGTGCCAAATATAATGATTTATTTACCCCTAAAATGCATGGTATTGATAAATGTAAGGAAATCATCCAGAGATCTAATCTGTTCACATTCATCTTAAATGAAATGGCCCTAATGATAAAACAGGTGTCTGAAGAGAAGAAATATTTGTCTTAATCACAAAGCTATCTAAAATATATACTCAATGTATACAAATATATACACTTTGAGTATATCTGTATTATAGGGGTATACTTTGTTTTTTATTATTATATTTTATTTTATTATATATTACAGAGTTGGCCTATATTTAATTTTCACTGAAATTCTTATTTTGTGTTTTGTGTGCTCCTCGTTCCTGCTGTTCTGTATCCTGTGATGCACACAGAGACTTCTTCACTGTGAGATAAATAAAGGATCTCTTAATCCTAATTTGACCGTTACCTTGAGCGTTTTGTGATTGGACAAAGGTCTTTACGAGTTTGTCTGTTGCCTGAGTGTAGAGGGACAGAGCGTAGTGAAGGGACAGAAGATCAGGGCTCTTCTCCAGGAATGTCTTCTTCAAACCCACACCACCCGCATGGAAGTATTGCTGAAGACACAATTAAAAGACATAGTGTAATTATTATCACATTTATTCTTTCAGTCAATGACATTAACCCTAACCCATCAAAATGCTTTCCTGCTTCCTTACCTTAATGGTGTCTAGAGCCAGCTCAATAACTGCACACTGCTTCGGCGAGAGAGCCTTAGCCTCCTCGCGGACCATGTGTTCCTAGAATTCAAAGATCTCAGAATAAAATACAGTTGTGCTTATCCACCCAGCCACAGATGTCATTGTTTTGGCCCTACAGTATGTATCTGTGAAGAATGAATACACAAGACATCACTCATTGTTGTGTGAAGCCATATATGGTGATAATATTGAGTCGCTCAAGGAGGATCTCAAAAATGCAGGCCATGCAAGGCAGCCCAGGAATTTTTTTTTTTGTTCAAGAATGGGGCCGCTTTACACTTAGAAAGGAAGAAGAACCTCATCCACCGCTTCTAAAATAAGACTCCAAGCTGTCAGAGGTACAATGGGTGATACAAGCTACTGAGAACTTCTGATCACTGTCAGAAGAAGAATTTCTGTTGCTACTGTAATTTTCTTGATTGACAGCAATGAGTGAAAAAAAGTGTATGTGTTTGTGTGGGCTGGGTGTCTTTCCGAGCCTGTTAAAACATATATATACAGTAAACACAGGGGACTTTCAATTCAATAATTTCGATACAAAACATTAGATTACAGTAAGGTTCAGTTAAGGTTTAAAAGTCAAAATATCAAAGTCAAAATGTATAAACCATGAATTAGGGCTGCATGATATTTTAAATTATCGCGATATTCGATAAGAGTGTTTAGTATTGCGATAACATTACGATATTTTTGTCTTTCACCTAAAATTGCAATCTGCATTGAAACGCAAGAGACAAATAACCAAAAATAAGCACAACATTAATGACTTTCAAATGCATATATTATATACTTTTTTGTTTGATTGTTGTTCTTGTTCAATGTTTTTTTTAATCGTGCATCTTTTTGATACAGATATCACACGCACCAATATCGCGATAACGATATTTTTTTGATATATCGTGCAGCCCAACTATGAATATAATTTTTTAGCAACATCCCTAGTCATCATTCATAATCTCCAGAATTTAGCCTAAAAATAAATACATAGACATTTCTGCTTGGGCGTGGAAACTGCATACAGTCAGTTAAACAGCTAATCAAAACAAACCTTCAACTTGGACAGCTGCCCCAGTTCTTTGGCAGCGTTAAAGATGAGCTGTGTTCCCTGAAATGGGAAAAATCCCGAGATAAAAGGGAGGGGCAGGGAGAGGAAGACAAGAGAGAAACAGACGTTATTAGGCAGAAAGAAAAGAAGCGAGTGCAGCATCACACAGAAGACAGCGACATCTCTAACACACACATTTAAAAATAATAACACTCTTAAAAGCTTTACGGTTATAGAGGTATTTTCTCTGTCAAGCCCTGATATCGAACGCAATCTGCCATTCCGCCATGTTACGCCTACGCCGCTGAACATCCACACACACTGAGACGTCCACAGGGGAGAAGGCCGCAGCTCATTGTGGAGGCAAACAGAGCTGTTCAAACATAAATGCAAGCCACTTCCTAATGTGTGAGCTATACTAGAGTTTTATAGCTAGGATAGGGTTTAAAGAAGAAATATTATGCCTTATTTTTTTGGCCAATAGAAAAAAGAGACAATTAAATTTGTCATTTCATGTTTTAGAACAGGGGTGTCAAACTTATTTTGGTTGAGGGCCGAATTAAAAAATGAAAGGGCTGGTCAGGGGCTGAAAGAATAAGTGGGTTTCATTAATTATACTTTTTTATAATATGAAGGTATCTATATAAATGACTTGTTTCACATTAGTTAGATTGGAGATTCTTGTCTGATTAGAATTAGTTCAGTTTCTGTGACTGAACCAAATATTGAAGGTATGTCATATTAGGAAGATTCCCTACTTTCCGGTGGATCATCAAGACTATTGGTCCTCCCAACTGTCAATCATTCTGGTGATTCGTGCTTGTCCAATAAGACCAGAGAGTTTTGTTCAAAAAGTGGAGAGGGCGGTTCTTTCCAAAGAAAATTGTGAAATGTAATTGAAGACTCGCAAAAAACATAATAATACCAACTTCTAATTACATGTTGGCTTAAGATTTCTTATGGAATTACATTTTACGGTTGTTTTCTTGAGAAAATTAGTAATGGATTAGTAACATGTCACTGTCGCCTAATACCATTATTTGACATCTATGTTTTAGAATATGAAAAAATTGCTGGAAAAGCCAAACTTCCATTGGTAAGAAACCCACGCAGCCGTCTTTACCTACAAACATCAAACTGCCTATTGCAGGACTGAGACAGGGGATTTTAGAAAGAAGGGGAGGGAAGTTTCTGAAATGAGCGTGGCGTATCCAGACACAACTCCAGGTCTGTTTTTGATGACAGAACAATGTCGTAACAACAACAACAAAAACTTGATTTTGCATAATATGTCTACTTTAAGGGAGCTGCTGTACAAGTAACCCTAACCCAGAATCAAGGAAGATAGAGTTTAAATAAACGAAAATCCAAGAGCTCAGTTTGACAGCTGAGGAAAAGAGACAAAGACAAGGACATAGAGGAGAGACGAAACACAGATCTGAAGGTTTAGTCCTTACATCACTGTGAGAAGCGCTCTTCAGTCTCCCCTGCGAAAAGAGCATGGGGTTATTATTGTCAAAAACGCACAGACCACTGGCTTCCCTTCAAAATACAGTACACGCAGAGCTCAACAGCAAAAATACATCAGGACAATTCATTTGACCAGAGAGATTGGATTGGAACAAGTTTTTAATTCTTTGACTTTATCTATTGATAGAAGCAGATTGATCCATTTAGCGATAAAACTTACAACACTACTGTATAATGAAAAAAATAATAGATTTTGTCATAAACGTGAAGCCTGAAGGGTTTTCTTCTTACATCTCAGTCGTTGCACGGTTTTTGTTCTTAACCAACAAGTCAATTGATTATGCGACCAAGATTAATTTACAGGATTTAAGATAACTCTATGTTACAAGAAATCTTAGCTTGAATTTAGACATTGCAGAAAAAGTTTCTAAAGTTATTAAAATGTTTCTGAAAAAGGGTCAGTTTACTTTCAATAGATCATTCTTCTTGACAATTTATGACTTGGTTGGGAGTGAAATTCTGAGAAATTCTTTCTGAAACTTTGAACAATTATATTTTCCAATGAAGTACATATATTTTTCCTTCACAATAATGTTAAATATTTGTTGATAATTGTCAGAAGCATCTTCAAACTAATAAAGGAATCAGGGCTCAATGTCAAACACCACTGAAGTTAAGAACAATATACAATGTAAATGTCCTACATATTTGAGAAAAAGTGGAGAATGGAAAGAAATTCCACTTCTGAACATATTTGTCGAGACATACTACAGGCTTGGCAGCTTTTAATCATAACACGGCAGAGTATTTAGATGTAAACTTGAACTTAATAGCAAATTGAAGATTGGAGAATTCCTGCTTGAGAAAGACGTCATCAAAAAGTTCATGGCAAAACATCAAAGTCAAACCACAAAAGACTGACAGTGTCAAACAGTCTCATGTGAAGATTGTGCTCTTGGACTAGATCAGATGCAAGCAACAAACCCACAGGAAGGCGTGAGAGGCAAGACACAGTTCAAACAGAGAGATATAAGAGGGGAAAAGGGTGCAGACGTCTATATAATCAAACCAATACAAAGTTCAACCAAAGTCCAGGATGAAAGACACACTGCAACGCTATAAGGAGACCGAGCACTCCCTAACTGAGTATTGTTAGAGAATACATAGGGACAGGGGCTATTAAAACCAGTCAAGAATGCACCATGCGTCTGTCTCTACACAACCGAGACAGGACTGGATTGAGACGAGAAGGTAGAAAGATCAAACAAGGGGTGGTAGTAGTAGTAGTGATCATAGCTAAATATATGGGGAGACTTGCAGCCATATACAGCAGGAAAAACCCGTGGACGGACATACAGACACACACTCAGGAGTGATGTACTTACAATCATCTGTGGAGGGAGAGCGGTGGGAGCAGGATGTAGTAATAATCACAACAACAACCAAAGAGAAGTGTCAGTTAAAATGGTGAAGAGCCCCACATCAGTGAAGAAATACATAATGTTTTAGGCCCAAGTCAGAGGCAAGGTAGCACCGAATTTTCTCATTTCGAGCTGCCGCAAACGAGTCAGCGTTGCGGCCAATAGGAAGGGAATAATTCACGATATACGCGTCTGTTTTGCTGTGATATGTGGCTCTTTCAAAAATAAAGACATGGGAACCCAAAAAGAACACAAAATAAGAGGCTGCTTTCCATGTATGATGTGTTTAGTGATTTCATCAGTAAAATACTATGTGTCAGGAAATAGCTTTTGTGTGTCGTGCAGAAGAGCAGTCACGAGTTAGAATGGTATGACACACCACTGTTAAAGTAAATGGTCTGTTTCAGATACTTCACTATAGGGTTGCTGAATACAATGTGTCTGGGGGTGGAGATGCAGACAAAAAGCAAGAGAGATGCTGTAAAAGCAGTTTTAATCTCTGCCAGCTTCTTTATCGAAATGACAAGGAAGATGGATACGCTCTGCTCTTGATGCTCCTGGGGTTTTGACGGTGCTTTTGAAGGATTTTCTGCCATGAATCCAGTGCAAAGTAAAGTAAATTCAATGTGTATGCAATGTAATGATATAGCGACTAATGAGCAGAGTGGGGGATCTCACCGTTTGGTCTGTCAGCGGCGGCAGAACTATGGTCTTCTCCATAGTGTTCATGACCAGCTTCCAAAGCTCCTTCAGCACACGCTTTAGCACAGTCTTCTCACAGATCTTTGCAAACAGCGTCAGGCTGGCAGGATAGAAAGAGTGAGCCACAAGATTCGGGAAGAAAGAGTAAGTTGAAGAACAAACAAATGAGTTAATTAAACTGTTATATAACTGAAATACTGGACAAAGTGGGGAGATGTTCTCACTTGCTGTCCAGGAACTCCATGATTGGCTGCAGGACGTTGTCTGCATCCTGCGCCACACTGCTGGCATTCCCTACATTAGAGGTTCCCTTGACCTGAGCCAGAATGTCTCCCATCTGCTTCACATTCTCCTCAATGTGAGGCTGAAAACTAAACAACACAATTCAGCACGTTAAAGAATTCTTATTATATATTATTCCATCACAGAAGTTCACATATTGCAAGTAACAAAAGGCAAACCACAGAAATTGTCCTTCTTCTACAGCATTGCAAGCTTCAGCATGCGCAGAGTCACCATTTCTTGCCAACAACAAATACTGTATATTTTCCAAACACTTTAATACCTAAAGTGGCCACTATCCTAACGGCTGAAAATTTTGACTTGAAGAGTTTGGCCTCATGCTGCCGGAGTTCATGCTGCCTGAACTAAAATATCTACACTGAAGCCCATTACAAATATCTCAGCCACATCTTACACAGACCTTTCTGCACAAACAGTTGTTGTGGTCCATGGAAAGAGGCCACATGCCTGTTTTAGAGTTGAGGTGGCTTATGGCGACTGTTGGAACAGACTGGACCCACTCCACACCAGAGCGCTGTGCACCCGCGCGCACTTGGTCGGGGCCAAAGCAGCTTGTCAACCTATAATGACTCCAGCACTATCTCTTCATCTGTGCACGAACAGCAGCACCTCTGCACCACGCCACATTTTGCTTTGGCCTTGAACCCTTGGCATTATGACTGACCTCTTTATGTGGACATTCCCCTGCTTTGTACAGGAACCGGCAACTTACTACATACTAGTGTCCTGATAGAATAATCTCTGGATCAGAAAAGTGGCCGTGACTGAACAGCAATGTTGCAAAGTTTAGAGGTAGTCGTGGATGCTTGTAAAAGGCTGGAGAAATAACCTGCCTCAATAATAATTAACTGGTCCAATAATATAAATGAAACATGATGAACATCTTCACTTGCAAATAAGAATTAGAGGATCACCTGACAGCAAAGACCCGGCTGAGATCATCCATTACATTGTTGAGTTTGACCTGCAAATCTTTGAGGATGTCACTGGCCTCGACACACAGCTGACAACAAAAAAAGATCCTGTTTAAACATATATTGCACTTATAATGATTCAGATGACTACATTGAATACTGACATCTTTTCCACCCATTGCTTCAAACATCTTCTCAAGCTGCACTCTCAGTTGTTGAATGTTGTTGATCAAGATGCATGGCTGATGATTTAAAATAAGGCACATGTCAATTGTATGCATTCGTCAAATAATCTGATTCATTGAACAAAATTAACCATTTCAGTTACTCACCACTTTCTCCATTGTGACGTAATTTGGAAACAACCGTGACATGACATCACCGTAAGACAAAAGAACATTGCTGATAGTCTGCAAAGATTAAACACACAGAACACATTAGACATCATCATCTTCTGAAATTACACCACAACAACTTTTAAGTACCTTGGCAAATCTCTTCATGTAATGTCCAACTATTTGTGGGTCTGGACACTCTAATTTCCGAATGATTTCAAAGCTCTGATTGAGTTGGGAAAATACATCCACCACTGAGCAGGAGAAGAGGGCATGCTCCGATGTGACCTGAAACTGCAGCCCGAAGGAGACCGAGTTATTTTGACTGAATACATGTGTGTAATGAATACATGTAATGGGAAATGAGAGGGTCTCGAAAAGAAAATTGTGTTTAAAGATTTAAATAACAACTGATCAGGATTCCTGCAGTAATAACAACCACAGCAAAAGGAGATAAAAAATAATAATAACAAAATAATAATTTTTTTATTTAGGCTACGTTATTCAATCAAAAACGACAGTGGTTGACAAATGAACCTTTTGATGAAATAATAGAGAAGTTACATACTGCACAAAATGTAAGTCCCAAAAATATCATTCAATCAATAATTCAAGTAAGGTATTGTTTCTGAATTCACAAAAAACAAATGTTAAAATGCTTTCTAAGGAACCCTATTTATATTCTAAAGGCTGTGTAATGCCAGAATGGGCGGTCGTGTATCATAAGTATTACCCTGATTTCAGATCAAAGGCGCCTCTGCTGCCGTCTGTACAGTCTATTGAGAAGTAGAAATGACAGAGCAGCCCAAATAACTGCTACATGCAATCCAAATGTGAGTGTTCGTCTTCACCGTTTGTTTGGGCTGTTTTAGTCAGACGCAAGATTTTATGAAAGAAAACAAAGTAAATTCAGGATCACTGTCAACTGGTGCCAGCCCTCCTTCTAATGTTAAATATGTGTGGGTATGTGGTGCTTATTTAGTCGATACACAAGAATATTTTCTACGTATTTTGACTGAAAGCCTAATATTGACTCCAGATATGTTAAAAGGTCACAGAGGATGATTTTTGCATCATTTTACTAAATTAATTATGACTTTATGTTATTTAGATAATGAAAAATTAAGTCTGACGTGATGAGTAGCTGAAAAACAAGACCCGCTTTCAGGATGTAACCTCCTGGGGCTGCATAGTTCAGCCGTTGTGGGGAGCTATTTTAATCCAAAGCTTTTATATTTTTGTGCCCACAGAATCAGCAAGGCCTGTACTAGTTAGACAGCTCCCCGGTGACAGGTGGAGCACGGCTGTCTGTCTTGCAATTTACTGCAGGTTTGAGACGGGCATTGAATTGAACTGAGGTGTACAGGTGCTACCCCCAGGAGTCTGGGTAATTAGGTGAGACCATTTCTTGCTGTTAAAACTTTAGAATAAATGTCAAAAAGTTACCACCTTACTTCTAAATTGTCTCAATGAGGTAGGCCAGAATGTCGTCTTTTTTTTAGGAATTTGGTAACTCGTTAAGTTACTGGGAATACGAGGATTTATATGATCAAACAATTTTGACCATAGGGCCCAGCCGGGATCAGCCTGAGGTGACAATGTGTCAACATGAGTGTCAGGTGCGCAGAGGACTGGGTGGGGGTTGGAGGAAGGGGCCTTGACAACACAGTCCACACACAGCACTTGGCTGTAGGGACATGGAAGGCATCTCACTTCACGGGAAGGAGCCTGGGCTTTGACGTTGAGTGTGAGTGGACAGTGTTCTCCACCTCTACTGGTCCCGGCGATCCCCAAACCCGGTGAGGACTCAGAGAGTAAGGGATCAGGCCACAGTAATTGTTTATGCTTCCATATTTTGAGCATTAGGGATTATAAACACTTCATTATTTGTAGGTTTGATTGAGCAACCCAGCCCTGTTATATTGGCACATATCAATTTAAGTACGTATTACACAAAAATCACATAGATGTACTAAGATTAAAGTGTATTTGGATTTCCTTGAGAAGTATGTAATTCTATCTCTTGTAGTGTAAATGGGCAGACATCACTGGGATCTCCCTTTTCATTTGGAGATATATGAGCACCTGGACTGGCAACCATTTTGTATCTTGTGGTCCAAAGAAAGAGAAAAAAAAAAAATCTGATGAAACGTCATCTAAAAAATAACATTTTGGAATAGGCAATGCTTGCTTGGGTTTGGTATTGACACATATAAAACCACAAGAACCAGGTGAGTCTGAACAAAGCCATTTCTACTGGTGAAAAATGTTTTACCCCATCCTTTTTGTCTCTCTCCAGAGCACCATGCAGAAAGTCACGTGAAACCTCCTCGTTTTCATCCAGCCACTGAATAACAAATGGTTCAAACCACCTAAGACAAATGAATAAGCATTATTTACTGTTTTGCCACAAAAACATTGAGTGGAGCTTGTACTTACGCAGGATATTCAGGCACCCTGCTTTTGAAAAAGGGAAGGTCTTTACAGTATTCATTGTACAACCACTTGACTTTGAAATGTAGGTTCATGTAGTCTGCGCTCTTGCACAAGCGGTTTTTCTCATGTTCTATAAAACAAAAACACAAACATACAAATGATGAACACCTGAAGCATATATAGTTAGCTGAAGTGTAATATAGCTGCTTCTCTACTGTTGCGGGCCGATTGGACCGGGTGTTAAAGGTGGTAGTAATGCCTTTCCATACAAAAAGCTGTTCAGTCTACTTTGGGGAATAATAAGGAAAACCAAAAAACCCTTCGTGTAACGTTGCTTCTCTCTGCAAGCAGCTGTGATAGTGTGTAGATTATCTTTCTTAGCTCTGTTTACTTTAAACATATACACTAGTGGCACTAATAATACACATTATTACACATCAAATCCATCAAACAGTGACGCTTTCCTCTATGAGCTCTACAGAGTCGAGTGAAGCTAACAAGCATATTATCCAATCACATGTGATGATAATAAATAATATTCTCTATTTGCATAGCACCAAAAAGAAGAGATTACAGAGTGGTTCACAACAATAAAATACAGTATAGATTATTAATTATATCATTAATAAAACACAGTAAGAGATAAAGAAACACAATCATTAAAATATAGACAGACACCAAGCACACAACAAACAAAACAGAGACCATCCAATCATAAGAACAGGGATTATAAAAAGAAGTGATTTAGAAGATGGTGCCTTATCGTTCCAGACCCGAGGAGCCCTTTCTCTCGGCCTAAGAGTGCTCTTGTTTTGTTCACACCCCGTGTGTGTTTCCACATTTTGTCCATGTAAAACATTCTAAATATCTTTCCACTCTCCATCTCTGGCAAACCAATCCTGAAAGGCAGAATGCACCAGTCCTGGCTAGAAGCAGGTCCTCTCTGTGGCTCGTTTTGGCTTAGTTAGGCACAGAACATGCTCTTAAAAGTCTTCTCCTTTTCTAATAATGCCAGATTACAATTACCCATGCAAAATGTTTTTTGTTTTTTTGTTAAATATGACATCTGGTCTTGATTATCCCTGTCAAACCTGGACCAAATTATTTTGAGTGCTAGCTCTGAACATCTCTAATTGCAAACACATACACACATGTCATTGTGTGTGGTCTTTGCCTCTCTGTTGTCACTACACTATTGAGGTGAAAGCAGCAGACTTATTTAAGATATGATCAGTGGATATTATTATCAACATATCAATCACATTTTACCACATTAAACAGATGAAGAGTGCAATAAACATGGCATCCATTTCTGCACATGCAATAGTTCTGTGCTTACCCTCCATTGCATACTTCATATCCTGAGCAAACAGGTTCCACATGACTTCTGCACTGATTTTACCCACGTTAAGTTCTTGGGGAAATCTGCAAATAGAAATACAAAGTTGCATAGATTGTCACTGCATTAAGGTGAAAGGTCTTATTAAACAGCCCTTACTGGTTGAGGCAGGGCGTATATGAGTTCTTGTCTTCTTCGATAATGGAGACGATTAGTGTGATCAGCTTTGACCAGAAATCCAGATTCTTGATGCTGGGTCCCTGCTCCTCTGGGGGAACAGCTCCCTGCTTGGCCTAGAAAACAAATTTAATTAGATGCAAATGTACCGGGACAATGTGAACTCTATTTAAGTAAAGAGCTTCCTGATTAAACACATCTTCCTTCGCAGTCCATTTTGTTTCTCAGAATAAAGATGCAAATTGTCCAAATTATTCTTGTGAATATGTATAAGTGTGTGCACCACACGAGATGAAAAGCCAGAGATGATCTTGCAAGATTTTTTCTTAGCAACGTCCTTCAGGATGAAATGTTTAATTCAAAGGAGAGAGCTTATTTGAAATCATTGAAGGAGTCTGCATAGAACTGTGCTTTAATTGGGCACTTCAGGAATCCCCCAGTGAAATCTACAGCATGAGGAGAATCAGCGAAAGAAACCAACACACTCTGTGACTGAACAAGGAAGAAGTGCTACTTCCCAGAACACACTTGAAGTATGGCTATTATTACAATATCAATCATAAGTATTGAGTAACAATACATACATGTGTTTTGCTGACAACTCCAACCAAGCCTGATTACAACACATAATACTAGAACAATTCAACTCTGGGACCAAGTTGGCATCCAAGCAATTTAAGTCATTTCACATTTGAAAAAGTTATTTTTACTGGAAACCAGTATGTGCCACCAGTAGCCATTCACACACACACCAGACTAATTCTAGGCAATGTGGGTGAAGTGTCTTGCCTAAAGACACAACGACAGTTTGGTCTTTTACAGTCGCAGCCGCCCCACTGTGGCAGCTGGTGTTCCCGGAGGTCTCCCATCACAATACTAACCAGGCCCTGCCCTGCACAGCTTCAGATGTCTTACGGGGTCTGGCTTTGCATGCAAGTATGGCCACATTTTGACAACAACTTGATATACCATTCAGGTTTCATAAAGTAAAAATATTGTGCAAATATTCTTATTGACTCTTAATATAAACAATTAAATTAGTGCTGTCAAATCAAAGAATATTGTTGATGAGACAAAAACAGCTAAAACCGGGATTGTGAACCAGCCGGCAGTGCAGCGTCGAATAACTTCAAATACATCATTTACCGGGTCGGTCTGATACTCGCGGCTGTACAGCTCGTGGCAGTTGTTGAAAATGTATTCGTAAGTGGAGTTGAGACATGCTTTCACACAGTCTTTCACGACTTGACTGGCTCTGGGAGGCGACTGTAGCTCTTGAACCTGAAAACATACAAAATTATCAAGCAGCGGTCCGTACATCTGGAAACATTTGAGATGAAACGCACCTTCATTCTGAAAAAAGTGATACTTGTGAGGAGGTCCACTGTGGACTTGAGATCTTGAAGCCGCTCAGGGCTGCTGGCTGGGAAATTATTCTGCAATGACAAATAAAAAAACCTTCCATCTGATTGTTTGTTTGTAAATGAGTGGGTTTTCTATTCTTAAAGTGGAAGCTATTGTTGCCACACAGGCTCTCTGCTTAACAGAGTGTGGGAGGGCATGTCTGCGCATGTTAAAGAGAAGGTGCAGGCATTATTCAAACAATAAAAAAGCAATAAAGAACATAAATCATAGTTGAGCTTCAAAAGTAACAAAAGGTTAATAGGAAACATATTACCAGTGATTCTCAAACTGTTTGCATCAGGAAAACAAATAACAATACTTGGATTATTGGATACAGTTACTTCTATTGGAGTTATTAACAAGCATTTTCCCAAAGACCGAACAATTGAACTACAGAGGAGTGCACCTACAGAGGAGGGGCGACAGTAGCTCAGTTGGTAGAGCATTGGCCTTCAGGCCTGAAGGTCGTGGGTTCAATTCCCACCTCTACACCTTCTCCACCGACTCCCACTGATGACTGCTGTCGTTGTGTCCTTGGGCAAGACACTTAACCCCACTTTGCCCAAAAGCCCCCGCTGAAAGATCAAGGCTATGCTCACACTCAGAGAGCAGCCGTCCTCCTGTGGACTCACCACCTGCAGAGGGTCAGTGAGGGGCTGGTGCTATGAGACTTGGGTGGCATCTCTGACTGCCACCCCCCTGACCCAGAAATGGATTAAAGGGTAGAAAATGGATGGATGGAGGAGTGCACCTTCTCAAGAGCCCAAACTATACAGACTGACTGAGTTGGACATCACTGTCACTTCAAATGATTAAATCTGCACATTTAACAGAATCATTGTCACATAAAATAAAGCCCTATAAAAAAAGTTATATGACAAAAGTGTGTGGTTCCTGTGGTGATTTTCAAAGAATATTTTTGGAGGAAGTGCATTCATATGTATTATATATATATTTATATATATATATATATACACACACATTTCTTCCTATGTTTATTTTTCCACAAACTAACGCACTCGTGCACAAACTATTGTGCACGAGTGCGTCATGCGTGTGTACAAACTACAGCGATGTGCCTCCTGTCATTTTAACACCGGAGGCACGGTGTTGGAGATCGCTGGGTTAGGACATCACTGCAGGCGCAGGTCTGAAATGCACAGACCGCCACTGAGTGCATTTATACGATTGGCTTTGTTAAAAAAATAAACAAATATATAGACTTCATATAGACTTTATATATAGACTTTACAGACCCCTCATATATAAAACACATTCTTACTCTGTACATCGACAAGTCAATCCTCAGTGAGTTGTGCAGTTGGTCTAAGAGCTTCACGAATCTCTCTTTCTGTAAAAAACAATCAATCACACTGATGATTGCGGTCATGGACGTAACATATAATCGCATACAATATATTTACTCACCCCAAAATTAGAAGCAGCAAATCTATCAGAGGCTGACACATTGTTGGTAGCCTGTGTGGTGTGTGCGTAGTAGGCGTTGATATTGGCCAGCAGAGTGCTCATTACTGCTGGGACTCCAGGGCACATGTACTTGGATGACAAGCAGGCAAAGTGACTGACAAAAGGAGGAAAAAAATAATGTTAAAAAGCAATGATCACAAAACAGCTGTGCCCAGATACGCACGTCATGGCCTGATAGATGGACTCCACTCCGTAACGTATGGCGAATTCATCCACAATCTCCTGGGGGGTTTCTTCAAAATAGACTTTCCACGCATCGTCGCCTTTAGCGTCAGGGATTTTCACCACGCCATTATTCTGGATATCCGTTACATAGTGGAAGAGGTTCTGCGGAAGAGAAAGTGATAGGTGTTTGGTGCAGGAAATATTATAAGTCAGAGACAATCCATGTAAAATCATTTAAGGTTTATGCGTGGATTACTTTCTCATAGGAGCACAAAGCAGCTCGCTCAGAAGGAGTGCATTAGGTTCAAAAGCCATTATGCTGCTATAAACATTTAATACTGTCAGAGTGGTTTATGGCCGCCTCTGTGCAACAATAACAGTGATCTTTTACTGTTTAAGAGCCACTTCTGCTGAGTAATTGGTTAAGTGGAGAGTTCAAGCCAGCAGAGAGCCACAAGTCAGAGCAAAGTGAGTCAGAGGAACATGACGTCAAAGCTGTTATTTTATTTATTAGTTTGAAAACATTATCCTTTATAGAATAATGTATATTTCTGACTATGGGACACTCACTGTACTTTCAAGCACAGTAAGTATTTTCCAACAACAATATTTCAATCTGGAGAGACTCCAGATGAAGATTGCATTAGAATATTTATTATCAAGATGCATGTATGCAGACTAAGTCTAAAATAAACTGAGTACTAACATATTTATTGCATTATAATTGGAGATTAGACCCCGTCAGAAATACTGCATTACAGAAGGGATTTTAATAGAAATGATGAGCTTTCAACCCCGGGGCCTACAACCTGGTTGCAAAGAAGCTGAGCCTGTGACATGATACTCCACTGGAAGGCAGTGATGGGGAGGAGGTGGGTTGCAGCTTGAGCTGCAGAGAACTGAGAGGCTCTGTTTAAATGCAGCCAGGAAGTGATGATGACCTCAGATTTGTTACTGATTACTGTTGAGCTCAGGCACAGGCTTTCAGAGGGAGGAGTTAGTGTGGCAGCATCACGTCTCTGAACTTGCGCTAAAGCTTAATTATTCATATCAACCAATCAGGAAGCTGAAGGGGAGTGTCTAACCAGTGCTTGTCTTCAAAAAGTATCACTCTCTGATCACAATTTGCAAAGTAACAGACAATAAGTAGACATTATTTGTTATTATTTTTGAGCCAAACATAAGCCCTAACGATGTGTCCTGCTTACATCTTTGTCATTTTCTTCAGTATGATTTTGATGGGGGTTCTAATGTCGGAAAATAGATAAACCTCATAAAGATGATTTTTGTTTGTTTTACTTACTGTTTACGTACTGTTTTACTTGTATATATTTTAAACATTTATATGTAATTATAAACATAACATAATGGGAGTATTTTAGTGTAATGTAGTCTGAATACTAAAGGTCCACTGAAAAGGTATTACAGCGTCCTATATGGGAATCTGAAGTCAAGTTGATGGTTAGGAACAACCGAGCAACCAAAGAGCCAATCAGAAGCAGTGCTGGTTTGATTAGCTGTAGCTGATTTGCTAATTTCCATGGACACTATTTAAACAACGGAATTGCAGAGTATGGTTTTGTGTGAGAAAAGTCTGATGCATAATGTCTCTGCATAATGATTGTTCTATATCTAACCAGGTAGTGTCTGCTCCGGTGGGGTGTGTCCATTTATATGTATTGTAACAGGTTTGCCAGAGAGTAGAACTGAACTTTTTTCGTGGTGTTTCCAGTTTTTCCAGCAAGAGTTGACTTTTCAATGGGTAAGTTCCCTGTTAGCTCATTGACTGCCAGCCATTTTTGATGATTTAACTGATTCTCAAGACCCACAGAATTTTATTTCCTAAGACTATGTGAAATATGAAACCAGATTCTGAAAGACTCTATTGTCTACTTTCATCCGCAAAAATAAGTTTGTTTCTAGCTATTTTAATTGTCCTGTAAACCCCAGTCGAACAGAGGGTCTCAGACAAATACGTCAATGGCAGTCAATGAGTTAAGCTGAATTGAGCCAGCATTGTGCATCTATATAAAGTCATATTGTAGACTTCAAATGATTCTTAAAATGAAAAAGTCTTACCTCATGCAAGCAGGTATACTGAACATGATATGGTGCAACAGTCTCCTCTCCTTTAATCTCAACACTTATATGCATACGGATCGCCCCGGACACAGCCGATTTATCCGTACGCTTATCTGAACATATCACAACAGTGTCCATTACTTTAAGTACAGTCTTTAAAATGATTAAGTATAACATCAAATTTACCAAGATTGTACCACACATCCATCTCTCCACTAAGCGTGCGAACCTCAATTATAGTTTGACCAAGGAAATCATCGGATTCCCTCTTGAATTTTTGTTTCACACGAGATTTGATGTCATCGTCCTCATCCCAGACTCTCACTTTGATGCGGTCTGAGGAGTTGTGACACTCACTGAACCAAACAATAAGCCATTCATTTGGTTAAAATGAACTATCTTGCAGTTCAATCAAAAACAGATCCACACAATACACAAGTTTCGAGATTTAAAAGCAAAGTCAGACTTACAAATTGAATGTTTCCTCCCAGACTGGGTTCAGATTGCCATAGATAGTTTTGGTCCTCTTCTTGGTTTTTCCCACTTGCACAGTAACATAAGGATCACTAGAGCCTGTTTTGTCTTTTGCTTGTAATCCTTGAGCACATAATACTGTTGGGGAGAAAACATATTTTACGTTTTTTGATATATTTTTGACCTTACACTTCAATGCTTTACTAAAAACAGAATGCATTCACCTTGTTATTTGTATGAAAGTGATAAAACATGTGCAATATTCACACACATCTCCTTCTTACCTGTGATACTGATTTTTGCCGACCACTTGGAGGTGCCGTCAAGTACGCTCTGTTTTATCTGCTTCATTTGTGTGACGTGAAGGGATTTGGCTGCAGCAAAGACCTCCTGAATCAGCTCAAAGATTTCCGGCTTGTTTCTCTCTCTGATTTTCATGCGGTCTTTAAGCACCATTATGATATTTTGGGTGCGATCTTCTGCACCGTGTTTGGAGCTCTTCTCGGCCGCTCCTATTGTGAAGGAGGACATGGAAAAATGAGAGAGATTTAGATCAGGTTTCATGTTTCACAAGGTGGCTATGTGTGTATCCAACGTTTTCACTCTTAAAATATATTGATATTCTCAGGGAATATTGACTTACAGGGTTACTTTAATGTGTCTGGGGAAAAAAGGGTTTGTATAATGAGACAATTTGCTTTTACAAGGCTATTTCTATAAAGATATATTGTGCCATGTAGTAAGTAATCCAAAGCCTCATTCCCACTCCGCAAAAATCTTGGGTCACCTTGACAATTAACTTGCTGTGCGACACACGGCCGAGCCATGTTCAGTGGAAACACGTCACAAAATACTTGTGATAATACTTTTCACGTGTTTAGTGATAATACACGTAAAAAGTTTAGTGTGTAAAAATGTGTTTGAAATGGTTCAGATTGCTCCACAGGGATCACAATGAAATTCTGGTCCTGACTTAATAAAAATATTTTGAAAGTCGGAAGACATGTGTCTAAAAGAACACACCAACCTTTGCCACTGAAACAAATATAAGCTTATTCTTATTATATGTATGTACACTTGAATGATCAATATTGATTTTAAACAGTGTAATTATGCGTTCAGTACATGAGGTCAGCAGGAGGATGGTCACGTCTGCCCTGCAGGCTCTGCTCAGATGAACTTAGCAATCAAGCGTCTGCATGTTATGTCCCCTTTAAGTATAAGCATCTGCAGTAATATTTTTTGAATAGTCAGAAGAAAATGAACAGTGTCCTTACTTTGAAGACAATCGGCATTTAGCAGGTCCTGGCACTTCTCGTGGCACTTGACGCCACACTCGGTGCAGCGCATGCCCTGACGAGCGATGCCCCACAGCAGCCCTTCGCACTCATAGCAGTACGTGGGAGTGGTGGCGGTCCACACTTCAAAATTGTGTGGAGTGGTGCAAGAAATGGGATAAATCAGAGCCTGGAGCGTCTTTTTATAGACATGACTCTTCTGCAAGCACAAAAGGAAAACTTGTTAGTGAAATTCATGCTTTGTAAAGTTGAAGCGTTGGAAATCACAGACTGACCAGTTCTTCATTGTGCAAAGTGCTGGATGTAAGGGCTGAGGTGATTCCTGCCTTTCTGGAGTTCTGAACCAAAGACTGTCACAAGAGGAGAAATTGTTACATACATTTCATTCTGTTATCAACTCTTTACAACTTAAACTGAGTAAGAAGACAAAGATATTGCTCACCATAGCCTTGAGTAGATGATAAAATGAGGAGACAAGAAAGAAGATAAATGTGATTTTACTAAGTGACAGTTGAAATAAAACATTTTTTTAAATGCAGAGGTGGCAAAAGTACTGCAGAATGCAGCCGTTTTCCTATTCTGAACCTGGAAGCAGAGCTATTAATTATTGAATTCAGTGCAGGTTTGGCTAACTGCGTCAAACCTGTATTAGTCCATGTGACATTGGACAATGGAAAAGAGGGGACACATGTTTGGGTTTAAAAGTAAGTTGTAAAGTACAGATAAAAACCACGTAAAAACCATTTATATTATTGTTAAATAAAAATTTAATGATATTTTTTATTATTTTTCTTCATACTTGTTTCAAATAAAGTATATGTTGAAACAAGTATGAAGGGAAAGACATTTTCCTGCTAAAGGGAGAAGAGGATTTTCTTTTTTTTTCAAAAATGACTGCAACATTTTTTATTTCTCCTTAGAAATTGCCAAAACTAATTGATGGGCAATACTTTTGTTTAAAAAGGCAGAGAACGTCTTATGATTGCATATGAAAACAACTCCAGGTCTGTTTTTGAAAGTCTAATTGCATAATAGCGAGTAAAGTTAATCTTTCCTATAGTTATATTCTAGTAGAACTCACCAGGTCTCGAACTAGAGGCATAGCTTTTCTCTTCCTGAGGTCGGGCATGCTGTCGATACTGTACAGAGCTCCACCCATTCTGAAAAAAATAAACAAATGTGGATGACTGTGTAGTTTGGAAAGGAAAAGGCCAAAGCTCGTATTCATACTTACCCTGCCGATAACAGTAGAGAGGCAATGCCCACAGACTCTCCTCGAGCCTAAAGAAAAACAGAGATATGAGACACCAGGGAAAAAAGGTAATAAGCAACAATTCATATAAACCACTTTAAACACAACTGCATTTTTCCTTCTAGTGAGATAGAAAAGAGTGTTTTTGTTGATTGTATAGTATGTTTTTCCTCTGAATGATTCTACTGATGCTCACATAAATGATCTCCCATTGACTTAAAAACAAATATCAAAAATGAAAAACACAACATTTCATCCACAGATGTTTCAGGCCATACATTATGATCACAGACATGGACGTGTTTGTCATGGTGTGGACTTTTTGGATTATTTTAACCTGCTTTTATTTACTTTATTAATTCTCTTGTATTTTGAGTTTTCCTGATTCCTGAGTGTCCTGTTGATTGTTAGCCCCGCCCTAATGTGATCCACCTGTGTCTCCTGTGTGTGTATATATACCCTGTGCTTTTCCCCACTTGTTGTCCGTCCATTGTCTCTACCAAGTTTGTCTTGTCTAGTTTTTCAGTTCTGAATTTTTGTGCCTTTGTCTCTCTGGATTTCGATTTTTATTAAATTACATTTGATTTTCAGTCCTGCATTTTGGGTTCCCTTTTTCTTCATGCAACCACGTGACAGAATGGACGGACCACATTTGGACTCAGCGGAATGCTTTATTTCTTTCCACCCACACCTGCTCCCAGTTTGCCACCAGGTTTCTCACCAGGTTTCTATTTGGTTTTTTTTCTCTGCCATCTTCACTGCCTGCCTCTACCTGCTACCGCCAGGCAAGAATTTCGTCTGGGGTGGTTTGTTGTCCATGCACCACCGCCGGGCATTGATCTCCGTCCGGGGTGGTCCTGTTTCCTCCCCCTGTCCCACGAGAGAGGTACGTCTGCCTGGATTTCCCCACCTGTGTCCGCCTGATACCCTTTGATGACCTCTCCTTCCCTTCGCTTGTTGCCACTGCCAGACATGAGTTCCGTCTGGGGTGGTTTTGTTCCTGTCTGTCGTCACCGCCGGGCATGTGTCTCCGCCCGGGGTGAGCCAGTTCCGTGTGGAAGGTCACCACTAGGCTTCAGCTCCTGCCCCTGCATGTTCTGGCCTCTGAACTGCCCCTGGCCTGTCCTCCAGATACTGGAGGATACTGGGTACTGTCATGGTGTGGATTTTGTTATTTTGGACTTTAGCTTTATTTTGATATCTGTTCTCTGTGCTTTGGTTTGACTTTGACGTCCTGTTTCCCCTGTCTTGATTGTCTGCCCCGCCCTAATGTGTTTCACCTGTGTCTCTGTCTATAATTACCCTGTGCTCCTTTGTGTTCCTGGTTCCATATTTTGGATTTTGAGTTTTGTTTTTACCTTGGACTTTATTTTATTAAATCATTATTTTTGGCATTCTCGCATTTTGAGTCCTCCTCCTTCCCACCTCGTGACAGTGTTTGGGCAACATGCTTCCTGTGGTCCTCTTTGTTTATCACATGAAACACCCACCTGAAAGTCTGCTCCAGCCACGGATAATCAGAAAGGACAACATGCAAATCGGCACGAGGATGGCAAAAAACTGAAAAAATAATGAAATGGCAAAACAAGGGATAATCTAAAACATTCTACAACAGTAATCAAAAGGGACAGGAAGCCACATCGTCAGACAACAGGGCTGAGCTCTGCGTGCAGGTTTTCACTAACAAGAGGATAATGCAGAAAGAAAGCAGTGTATCTACGGTCGGACTGTGAGGTAACAATGAAACGCAGCAGAGACATAATGTACCTCTTGAAGCTGGAGCCGCACTCTGCCGTAAAGTCTCAACCAATTAGACTTCGCTCTTGCATGACCTGGCTCCATCATTTCTCTTCTTGGAAACCTACAAGAGAAAGAGAACGGAAGAAAAACAAAACACTTTTATCTAGAAACTTAACACACAGGGGCGACAGTAGCTCAGTTGGTAGAGCATTGGCCTTTGAGCCTGAAGGTCGTGGGTTCGAGCCCACCGTAAGACCTACTTCACGACTCCCACTGATGACTGCTGTCGTTGTGTCCTTGGGCAAGACACTTAACCCCACTTTGCCTGAAGCTAAACTTCCAGAGTTTGGCACACCACGATCCGTCTCTGTCTGCTGAATCCTGACACTCCCACTGAAAGATCTCCGCTCCTGTGGACTCACTACCTGCAGGAGGATCAGTGAGGGGCTGGTGCTCTGTGAACTGGGTGGCATCTCTGGCCACCCCCTCAACCCAGAAATGGATTCAGGGGAAGAAAATGGATGTTGGATGGATGAGTGGACCGTTTTTAAGGCCGAAGATGCTTCCAACAGTTTTTTAACTCAACCTCAATGAGACTGATGGGCCGGTGTTAAATATTCCGATGTGCATGACTACTAAAGATAATGTCCTCCTGTAATAACAGATCCATTCTTCAATTTTTTTGTATTTAGTGTTGGCTCTCAGCAACCACTCTGAATAATTCTCAATCCACTGATCAAAGCTAAGGGACTAGAACATATATCATAAACAAATCATGTTTAATCATATTGATAGAGAACTGTCTGGTTTGATGATCATAATAATCATGATATAGTCATGGATCTAGGATATAGTAGGTATGATTCTTAAGCGTTCTACCAATTATGCTGAGAGCAGCTTATGCTACAGTTAGAATAATTCAGTAAGAGGCCTTCTGTTTTTCCAGTGTCAGTCGTTTGTTTCCATCTCTGTGTGGAGTGAGAGGCAAATTCCCACAGCGCTTTGTGACTTTGGTCTTTGAAGGGCGCTATACTATTAAAGATTACTTACTAACTGGACTTCTTACTGTTTGAGATGTATGTTCCATGTTTCAATAGACCAAAGCTTTAAGTAATTCTACAGGCATCCTTCGCACATTTATTCCACCTGTGTAATTCAAGACTTTAGAATCCGTCTTAAAATCTACCAGCGTGACGTTTCATATTAGTAAGAACGAGACTAAATGAACATTGTCAAAATTGCTACTATGCCAACCCTTTAAACGTTCTTCAAGTTACACCATCTGTTTCTCATTGCTTGTTTCGGGGCTCATGTTTACTTGCGTTTTTGCACTTAACATTCTGTATAGACTTGATTTAGATAAGTCTTATTTAAACTGTTAAAACTGTAGAATTTAGTATTCACATTTTCACTGGGGGCTGCTCCGGCTTCTCTTCTACCATCGCTGGCGGACTCTCTGGTTCAGGGGGTTTTTCAGGAGAGTGGGTTTCTTCTGGGGGTAGCTCCAATCTTGCCTCAGCTTCCACATGTTTATTGTCTATATCCGGGACCTCTAATGAAACCGCAGTGGTAGTTGTTGTAGTAGTAGTAGTAGAAGTAGTCGTGGTCGTACTCAAATCTGTTGCAGTATACATAGTCTTTGAAGTATCGCTAGAAAACATTGTAGGTATCGTATCGTCTTTTGTGACTTGCGGCAGACCCATGGTTGTACTTTGGGGTTGGGTCTGGTCTTGTGAGGGCCTTTGCTGATGCAGGGATGCCTGCTTTTCTAATGGGGGCCTTGTAGAAGTCAGCCCGTCTGAAGGAGGCATCAACGACTGGGCAGTGCTTATCGGTGTTGGTGTATACGGTAGTGTTTGGTCCTCTGTAAACGTAGTGTCCAGTGGGTACATCTCCTCATTTTCCCCATAAACCATCTCGTCTTCCTCGTAGTTATAGTCTTCCACAAACAACTCTCCATCATTAAGCAGCTCTCCATCTTTGACATAGCCTCCTTCGTCGCTGTAGACACCCTGAGCGTCGTCTCCTTCCCACCCCGGGGAATCCTCTTTGCCGCAACTCACAGAGGAGTGGCAGGAGTGGTAGGAGTCGTTCTCGTCATAGAACTCGGAACCCCGCAAGCTGTCCCCGTCTTCAGCCACAAACTCCTCACTGAGCTGGGAGCTTCCTCGACTCAACTCGCCGGAGGATGCGTAGCGACTGTCCGTGGGGCTGAAAGGACACATAGTTTATGTTTAGATGGAGGTTTTTCATATACAGTCGTGCTTGAAAGTTTCAAGAATATAACACATATTTTGGAGATTATGAATGATAACGCACATTTTTTCACTCATTGTCCGTGGTTGTGTGAAGCTATTCATTGTCAAATAAATGTTTTGTTTTCCATTGAAAAAATCGTAACTACCGAAATAACAGAAACACCTCTTCTGGCCCTGATTAGAAGTCTCCATCTGCCAGTTCTCAGTGGTGAGTATTGCCTCTTTAACATCTATAACAGCTTGCAGTCTTTTGTGGGAGTTGTGGATGAGGTTCTTCATCCTCGCCGATGGTAAAGCTGCTCAATCTTCTTGGCAAAAGGCTCCTGTTTCAGTAAATTCCTGGGCTGCCTTCCATAAAATGCACGTTTGAGATCACTCCATTTTATCGTAATTTGAAAGCAGAAAACCTGTTATTAGTTGTTTATTAGACCATATATGCTACATACAACCAACAATGATGAGTGGAAAAAAGCTTTTTGTGTTATAATCAAGGATCTCCAAAATATGGCCAAAATAATTACATTTCTGCCAGACTTTCACGCACAACTGTATGAGAAACAGACATTTGGAGTTTGAAATCATTTCAGGAACAATTATTAAGAACATCCAATCAAATTAGTATCATCCAGGCAGAGGATTGGATTTGGGAAATTAATAATACAGGTTGTAAACATGATTATATGAAAACAAATACAAGAACATATAGTTACACTTACAAGCCACTTAGACATACATGACATATTTCACATCACTTTTGCAAATAGCCTCGATTAGAACACAACAGAAAGCACCAGATTATGAACACGTTGGCGGCCCTCTTTCTTCATTCAACACAAAGCAGCTTTCTTCAAACGGCAAATGAAGATGAAAATTAAGGTAATCAGTCTAGGTTACTCAGCAAGATCCCCATTAGGGGGCTGAAAGCGGAAATTAAGAATGCATAATTACCAAGCGCCTGTGTAAAGCCAGGGTTCACAGGATGACAGACTAATAAGTGGCTGTCAGGACAACAGAGCTAGACATTTTCACACACACTTAAAAAAACTCCATTGCATAATAAATAACAAGCAAGCATACGTAATCATGTTTCAGTAACATCAAACTGCCTATTTTCTATGTGGTAAAAGTAAAAATATGCATATTCAATAAGATATTTACAGGTGAAACTCAGAAAACTAAAAACTTGTTTCAAAGTCCATTCACTTACAATGTAAAACTAGAGACTTATTACACGCAAAGTGAGATATAACTTTATTATTATTATGACTTGGATCGTACGTGCGCTCTGATTGGCTGATTTGCGGTCTGATATTTTCCCATCTCGGACCGTTACCATGACAATTGGTCCGCAGCGTGTATCAGATTTGATATCTTTCCTCGGTAAAAAAGAAATAATGAGCGAGGACTGGGAGCATTCTCAGTGAATTCTATTTTCCGGACGAGTTGGAAGAGCCAGAGGAAGTAATAACAGCAAATAACGACGAAAACACAACTCCTAACAGTCAAGAAGAGATTGACAACTTTCGTTACAGATCAGAACAGGATTAAGAAAACCAGATCGGACATGAACACACTTCACAAATATCTAAAAAGCATTGGTAAAGACACAGAAGAGACTGAGAACTTACAGCGGGCGCCTCAATCCTCTGATCAGTTCTCCATGTCACCATTTGACAGTTTGGTTGCATGTGTTTTTAGTTGAAACCGATCGATATTTGCATAAATTAAAAATATTCATATAATAAAACTCGGTCTGTAAAGAGAAATATCAGACCTTGGTCTTTTTGCACAGACCTCGCCACGGCTCGGTCTGTACAAAAAGGCCTCCGTACAGACCTCGTGCTCGTTTAATAAGCCGTTATTAGATCCATGGATATAACTAGAACGTATTTATATCAAATTGACTGTAAGCTACAAAGTATATGTCACTTTGCATGTGATGAGTCTATACCATATATGGGTTTCACATTTTAAGTTGAATTGCAGAAAAAAATGAACGTTTGAACCATATTCTACATTTCTGAG
Source organism: Knipowitschia caucasica (assembly GCA_964034765.1). Lineage (NCBI taxonomy): Eukaryota > Metazoa > Chordata > Actinopteri > Gobiiformes > Gobiidae > Knipowitschia > Knipowitschia caucasica. The sequence goes on along the minus strand of OZ035824.1, from coordinate 50,428,153 downwards.
TTTCATTTGTACATGTAAAGAGAGAAAAAGAGGGTTTGAGCGCATGCAAGCAACAGTGAGCGAGGAGGACGGGACAAGTCCATTACTGACGTCACAGCGGGACGGAGTCACAGGCCGGAGCAGGAAGAGAGTTTTGGAGGAGAGGAGGAACTGAGCAGAGACCCACCTATCGGACAGCGAATGCCTACTGTCTAGAGAATACTGACGACTGGTGCGCCGGCTCGACCCTGAGCCAGAGTCCATGTCACTGCGCCCGTTGGTGGCAGAGTCTAAACTATCAAAGTGCCTGGTGCAGCAGGTGGAAGGAAGAGGCAGGAGAGGAGAATGAGCCAAGCACCTCTTCAGCAAACACCACGCCAAAATAAACATCCAATTATCAACATTCAATTGGGTAACAACAAATAGAATAATTAATAGTTTATATTTCATGTCTTTTAATGAATGTGTTTTTTCCTTAAAACAAAAAAAAGAAGATAAAATTAGCCTATAGCAGAATAATTTAAGCAGGAGTAATTAACTTTGAAACCCCAAAAAGTTTCTCCTCGCTCTCATGACAATACTATATGAAAAAAAGTATTTCAGATTAACTTTCAGTGCACAAAAGGTAAAATAAAGCAGAATACTGTGATTTGTTTACAAAATGTTACAAGATTATTTCTGTCGGGACAAACCACACGTAATTTAGAAACAAAAAGTTGTTGGGTACAAACGGTTTAATGAAGATTCTTGTAAATGTGCATTTGAGTATTATTAAGGACTCTTCATGTGGGTTTACAGTGTTTACATGTTATTTTAAGTTTAATTACAAAAGTGTCCACAGAAGAGATAAAGGCCATGCATGCACTGTTACATTACTCTTACACAAAAATCCCAGTGGCCCCTTTACGCACAGCCTGTGTATGCAAGAAGCAGTCTTGTATACTTGGGGGACTGGGTTACTCTAGGGGAGGAGGTCACAATGGGATATGATTAAAAACCCACATCAAAACAACAACAAAACTGCGGCATGACTGTACCGTTAAATATGCTTACAGTTCCTTTATACCAGTTTCCCAACAAGAGGTAAGCGTACGCCTATGGGAACGCAAGAGTATTACAGGGGTGTTTTTTTTCATAACTTGCAACTTGCACATTGATAGTCAGTGGGCTACTATGGCATGTGATACATACATAATATTACAGATGTTTTTTGCCCAAGAAACAGCCATATAATTTATTTCCTATTCTAAACAGACTCCTGGGTTCGAATCCCGGTCGGACCAGGGCCTTTCAGAGTTTGCATGTTCTCCCCGTGTCTGCGTAGGTTTCCTCCGGGTACTCCGGTTTCCCCTACCACTAAAAATATGTACAATAGTTCTGGCATGCGCCTCCTGTTCGGCGACCCCGCTCCCATCTCTGTGTGGAGTGAGAGACAAGTGCCCAAAAATAACAATTGTAAACCGCTTTGTGACTCTGGTCTGTGAAAGGCGGTATATAAATAAAGATTACTTACTTACTTACTTAGAATACTTATAATAATATCCTGCCAAGTAAGGAATGCAACGAGCCCTTATACATATAGTGCAGTTTTAGTTCAGTTCTACTTTATTCAGAATGAATAATAAAGTCAGGTTAAATAAAAGCAGTTCCCTACACAATGAAAAATTAAGATAAAAAAATATCCAGATGCAAAACATAAGTAATAAACAAATTTCCACAAAGAAAACGATATCCCCAGTTGCGATTGACCCCTGGGGAACGTGAAATATTGTTTTACCCATAACAACAGAGGCTGTGTTTACGCTGGAAAGGGGTACACGGGTATAAGTTCTGTTGTCATTCACAGAGAAGTAGTGTGTACCTGAGCGCTCGGTGATCGTAGTCCATCTCGTGCATGTCGTCGCTGTAGGAGTGAGGGTAGTGCTGGTGCCTCATGGGATACTGGTGCATGGAAGCATTGGGTTGTGAGGTGGTGTAGTATGGAGGGGGGATGCTGTTACTGGTCTCACTGCGGTAGTCACTGTCCCGGTCATCAACCGCACTGTCGGGATCATCATCTATACAAGCATTTTTTAAAAAGGCATCCGTCAAAGTATACACGTGTAGTTATGGTTGGTTTACATGGCGAGTATTAGCTCAAAAGTACATGATCGAAACTTACTTTGTTGATCGCCCCATATACTCCAATTGCCTGCAAGAAAATGTTTTTGTTTATAATTTGTGGCCATAAAAAATCAAATACTTCAAATCTTTGAGTGTTCTGCTCGAGAAAATCAAGAAACTGGAGGTGGTTATGCCAAGGGGAATTTTTTAAGAAGTTGGATTCAAACAGAAAAAGGTGGAGCCCAAGATAAAGAAGAATCCTAAAATCAGCGACAGAAATGAAAAAACAAAATAGGTAATTGTGCCAAACGGGGTTAATTAATATTTTAGTTATAAATATATATGACGTCATAGCACAGGGCCAGGGGGTCAAATTATACATACTAAATACATGTTAAGTGACAGACATCGCCTTCACACTGGAGTCCTCATAAAACCGTCAATATTTCAGTTCATTTGTTTGTTTTTTACGATAAAGATTGATCAATGTTGCAAAATTATATTGTAGGTATTAATGAATATGAGAGGAAAAGAAAACACACCCATGCTGCTTAATAAATAGCATGAGGCAACGTGGTCCCAATAAAAGAGATGACAGGCGTCAGCATACAGTATGTCAGAACACATTCATCACACATTAGCACTTATAAGTCATCCTGGACAGGACTGCTCCAGTTCTGTCCACGATTCATCAAATCAACCTCCCTCCTTCCTGCCTCTGCTCCATATATCAGCTCAATTTCTGCTTCCGGTCAGGCCCATTTGTTGTTCTCTGGAAAGAAAAACCTGTAGAAAAGGGACAGACGTAAAAACAAAAATGTACTTACAGCACTGTGTGGATGGAGCGTGAAGAGGCCTCTCCTGTTCCTCCTGATAGGCATACTGACAACAACATTTGAGATTTAGCTGAAATGTGTAGATAATACAGGAATAAGGACGCATTGTTAACAGATTCTCACATCTTGGTCTCTCATCGCGTTTAGCTGCTCAAGTTTTTTTGCCCAGTAGCGAGCCTCCTCTTCTGGAATGTCTGTAGCAACACAATAGGCAGTTTATAGTAATAAATAAGAACGTTAAACAATTTCAAAATGTTTGAAAAACCGTAAAACCTAATGGCAGTTCAAATCTTGTGTCCAGCAGCAGTCTGTGAAAAGTGGGATCTTTTGTTCCGCAGATTTCATTTTCAGCCATGATCACGTTAGAATCCAGAGTCAGCCACTGACCTGGACCCTCCTGGAAAATCAAACATTCATTCAGCTTTGGTCAGAGCTTGTTCCAGCAACTGTGAGCCACAGTAGACCAGTAGACAGCACAAAAGAGGCTCCAGATGCTCCAGATGCTGTACAGTCTGTAGTTTAAGTCTAAAACCTTATTATTTTTAACTGTAAAAAAAAAATACTTCAGATTTCAATGCAACAATTTGTTTTAATCTAATAATTGTATCTCTTCATATTATCTTGATTTTTGAGCTGAAATATGGCTAAACCAAATAACTTAATAATAATTTAATAATAATAATAATTTAGTCTTGATATAAACAAGACTAAATTTGGAAGTTTATCAAATTTTCTTCATTTAACCCCTCTCCTGATTCAAACATTGCTATTGTGCTCCGTAAAATTATATTGAACAGGTTTTTATACAGATTTTTTTGTAAGGAACAACTTAGAAGCTGCCAATAGTACTCAACCCAATTCCAAGAAGCCGTTATTAGTTCTACTGTACACATGAAATGGAATCGATCACATCCTGTTAAGACATCTGGCCTCAGTCCACTCAGTAATTATGGTTGTTATATCCTGCTTCCATTCATGTTGTTTCAATGATATACTGGAGCTATTATTGTCATGAAAGGAAAAAATAAAAAAATACAATGCAAATACAAATACAAACATAGAGTATTTAGTTTTTTAGTTCTTTTTCAAAACATAGAAAACCAAAAGGCTGGGTATGCATAAGTAATCTTACAGCAAGAGTGAATACTTGTCTTTTGGGGTAAGACAGGATTTGCACATCTAGAGACAGAAAGTTTTGCCAGTTCCTCTTTACAAAACAATTCACGCTCTGTCGTCTTAGATGGAGAGCGTTTGTGAACAGCAGGTCTCAGGTCTTTCCACAGATTTTCTAATGGATTTAGGTCTGGACTTTGACTGGCCCATTCTAACAAGTTTAGTTTTAAACCATTCCATAGATTTAGCTTTGTGTTTAGGGTCATTGTTGGATGGTGAATCTTTCCCATCCAGCCTCCTTTCAATGATGACTTACTTATTGCCACTGATCCATAACTTTAAGCTACTTTAAACTTCTCCACAACTTTATCCCTGACCTCTCTGATGTGCTCCTTGACCTCAGGAAGTTGATTAGAGACCAATACACAAAATCAAATCTATGTTAATGGTTGTAAACATAACCAAAGTTCATATAGAGTTCACAGAGTACCTCATTCGACTGCCGTATGCTGCTCAGAGGGATCCATAACGTGCCCACCATGGTGTCCCAGATTAACCCCTTATTCCACACCTCCACTGTGAGGCCGAGATCCAGGCGGTTAATTTCACTGCAGAAAAACGTAAGTGGTTTATGGAGAGCAGAGAGAGAGGAAACTCAATTTGACCGCTGAGAACACAGGGTTCAATGCTTCGCAGTTTAGAATGTAGCCAAGGATGTACACTGTGCAAACATGCTAAAAACATAGATAGTTTTGCTCTATCTGAGCAGGGAAACTGGTCCATCCACATCTATTACTCACAATTTGAGTGATCACTAATAATATTCACATTGCAGAGACAAACTTTTTAGAATGTTCGGTTCATAAATGAGAATAAAATGCACATGGATCTTGTGATAGCTCTATCTATCAATGAAGAAGACTTACAACATGAAGTCCTGCTCCCAGCTCGGCTGACTGCCACGTACTGCAATGGTTGTGCTTTTGACATTCTGCACCTTTAGTGTCACGTAAGTATTGAATTTCTCTGTAAAGTGTGACATAGAAAAAGACGTTCAGTGAGATACAGAAAATAGTAAAATACAATTGACTCCATGACTAACCTTGTGGTCCATCAAGCTTGCCTTTTTTTACTGAAAAATATAAACAAACTCAAAGTCAAGTAATCTTAAGCAACTACTGCGATTAAAACCATTAAAAACCATTAAATGGCTAGCGTTATGGTGCAATTACTATAGCAGACCGACATTCACACAAGTCTTGAAATAGACAGCTGCATGACACATCATACATGTCCTGTTCTGAGTGAGACATGCCCCTGTGCCCCCCACAGCCACCAGCTTCCTCCTATTCCATGTGGTGAGCCTGCACGTGTGCTCCACTTCTATCTCTTCTGCTTGTGCTCCATTAATCTCTTCATGCTGCCGGGTTCTAGCAATGACTGAGCTGCATCCCCAGTTCTAAAAATAACCACTTGAGTGTGACAGCACGGGGGTGCCAGAAAGAGGGGGTGATGGGTGGGCACTTCCAGCGTAAAGGCTTGAGGAGCCGACCGACAAAGCATAACACCAGAGATCTTTCAATTCATGCAGAAAGGAAAACTTAATATGCCTTTAGGGACCATGTATTTTATTGTATTCATCCCTGATATGCAAACATAAAAACAAAAACAATTCATCTTTAATCACGTTCTGTAATTTACATTTACTGAGCACTATTCACAATTACCTCTGATCCCTCGGCAACACTTTATCTAAAGTTGTTTTGACCCGGCATTTCTTGGCTAGTATGTTCTTTAGTGGTCACTGACATAAAATAATATCCCACATCACTGCAGAATCAAGGTTATAAATGTACAATACAGTAGTTGCCATTACCTTCAGAGAACAGAAAAAGCAATGCATGATGCTTGTTCCTATCATATCACAGTGAGAACTTCGAACATTTACAAGTGAAGTGAAAGGGATCTCCTAATATCAACTCATTCAATTCTAGGTATTCTTGAATAGCCCTAAATCACAACAGCAGTCATCGCTGAGGACTTTACAAAACCATTGAATTTTCCAACACAGATCCGAGAATCAACCAGTTCAAACACAAGAAATATAAATAGATAACACATTGGTATTGGTCAATAAGGGGCAGGAGACCAATGTCCCTAAGTGTTGATGAATGTCAATGGCAATTAATAGGGTAGACATACAAATGTGCAATAAAAGGGAAAATATCAATACTGTGTCCTACATCCATTTTCTTTGGGCTATGTTACGAGCCACAATCAATTCAACAGCGTGTCAATAAATCTATTACACCAGCAAATGCAATGATATTTAACAGCTGAGACTGACCAACACACACCAGACATTGAACATAGATTCTCAGCCGCGTGTTACGACAAATCTTAAAATGAAGATGATAATTAAAAACTTGGCAAACAAACAGTGCGGGTTCTTACCTCCAACACAGAGCAATGACATATCTTAAGGGGCTTTTTAGTTGATGGTTCCAGCTTTTCAACCAGCTCCTGGCTATTTTGAGCAATGTTCAAGCCAAGACTGAATGGGTGGGCTTGATATGGACCAGTCTCCTTTAAGCAAATTGGACAGAAATAGCTTGACGAAATGGAGGCAGAAGCTTTTTATCGGATTCGGAAACATGCACTCGTTTATCCCAGTCGTCGTTTGGAGCTGTTGGTTGTGGGGATCTAATTGTCGGGTCCTTCCCTCAGCTCTCGCTCCATCACAGTCCAGCCCTCAGCCATCTTGTTCAGCATCAGCACCACCGCTCCTCTCGCCTCTGATGCTCGTGCGCGTACTTTTTACCCCAACCCACTTTTGCCTGCTCATATCATTTTGCATTAGCACTGGATACATGCTAGCAATTGTATATGCTTGACAATTATTGCACAATACATGTGTTTTAGGATTGCAGTTATGACTACTGTATTTGCTAGGGTAAGGTAAATATCTGCTATAATTCAACAGTTGCAGATGTGTAAAAATGGGGGGAAAAACGTGCTTTGTGGACATCGTCTGACGTCACTGTGCTGTATACAATAAATACATACAACTGAAGTAACATAATAAAAACAAGTGGAGAGTGTTTTTATGAAGACTAAACAGCTTTTGGGCTTGGTCTCAGTGTGAAAAATAGGGACTAAGAGGTGATTTTTGTTGTTGTTGCAAAATATGAAATCTAATCATGTTGCCTTTCAGCAAAATAAGTTATTGGACTTGCCATACGCACGCGTTTGGATAGCATTCATTTGTAATACCCTGCCCCTAGAACTACCGAACTGAAAGGTATTTGTGACTACCTGGCAGGACAAACGACTTTATAACTAAAGTATGACAGGGTCTGAAAAGCTCAGATAACGCATTGGACACAAAAACGATAATTTGATTACCAGCATCCACTACAAAAAACCCAACCTCCAGATTTGTTTCTGGTAGCCTCAGAATCACACATAGGTGGTTTGCAATTTCAACAAAAACAATGTTCATGCAAGCTGTGCTAAGATATAAAATAAAGTTACCTTTGTCAGTAATAACGGCTGCATTCATTCACTCATAGCTTCTGTTTTTGTACAATTACTATATGTGCAGCGGAAAATTGTTGTCACTTCAATTTTATAGGGAAGTTTTGTTGTCGTTTTCATTTCATTGCTTTCTCGTCATTTAAAGACCTCTGCTGCCCTCTTCTGGTACATCAAAGCCAAGGACACAAAACAAGACTCAATATTTCGTTTTATTTTACAGTACCGAAACAGTGAGCAAATAACACAACTGCAGTCATTTTAAACATCTCTGCTAAAATGTAAACAATGAATAAAAACAGATTTTTTGCCAAAAGCAAGGAGAATTACATACATACCCATGTGACATTATTTTTTTAAAGATTCACATTATTTATTTCAAAAATATCGCAAAAAAGCCACCATAATGTAAGCAAGCATTTCAAGATAAATGATTAAATGAATGGTTCGTTTGTAAAACATTTTCCAACTATGTATTCCTTTTTCAGTTTTTGGATGCAAATGGTGGTCCCCTGAAATTTTAAAAGAGGAAGTACAGCTAAAAACAAAAACAGAAATGAATGTAAATAGTTTCCATTTACTTACACATTTGTGGAAAACCAAGTCACTCAAGTGTCCTTGAGTCATGAAGGAATTCTACCACTTTGGCCCCTAAAGGGTGCAAGTCTTTTCTAGTTATTCTACCTAATCTGGTGTATACTTTACACCAGCAAATCAAAACTTCATAATTTATGGAAAAAGTGGAATAACCAATGTATAGATGCACAAAACTGCACTGATCGTCAAAATGAATACTTCCACATAGGAGTTACAACGTAATCCTCATAGAAAATTAGAGCAGAGATCTCCAACCTGTAGCTCAGGAGTTACCAGTAGCTCACCACCCCCTTCCAAGTAGCTCAACAAAGGATATAGAAATTAAAACATCAAATATGCTGAATATTCCAGAATGAATGATTCACAACTATGTATAATATAAATGCTTACTTTGCACACTAGAGACAATGCCCGATCTAAGGCTCGCCCTCACCACTATATCAACTCATGGCTAAAGGTTGGAGACCCCTGATAATGTCTGCATTACCTTCTCCTACAAATACACACAAAGAAGCATTTTATCAGGGCTGTCAAACCAAGCCTGTGTGTGTTCGTATGTATGACTGAAGGCTTCTCTGAGCTGCGCTGATATCACAAAGATCGAGATAATAATCACTCTCACGTGGACGAGTGCATAGTGTGAGTGAGTCATGTTTACGTGCGCATGACAGCAGAGCTCCGAGTGGCTAAGCACAGTGAGGAGCCAACACACAGACAACAGCTGCAGTCTATGACAGACACAAACTGAAGGCTCTGATCCACAAAATCTGTGGCTAATATCCGGAAAAACGGCCATCATTTCAAAATTAAACTTTGAGAAATAAATTCAAATTATAATTTTTTATTGTGAAAAATTCTTCCTCACATTTTGAATAGCGTTTCAACACTGACATTAATTACATTTTGCATGTGTGATTAAACAGATTAAACAAATAATTTGACAGCCCTACATTTTATTCATATGGATCATTTCAATTGGACCCCAGATGTAACATTGTTTTAAAAATCAGTTCTCCCCCGGCACAAAGGTGATATTGATATGTATGTCCGCATGACTCGTTCTTATAAATTCTCACTGTCCAAAAATGCAATAAATTAGACAAAATATCAAATATGTATAATAAAGCATGCGTACTAAAACATGTACCTGTCAAAATGTGATAAAACTTCACAAAGTTGGCGCAGCAAGGCACGGTGTCTATCCGGGTTGCCCTCCAGCACTCCATTGAGACGACTCAAATATGAATCCAAGTTACCAAGAGATGCAGTTTCACCTGAGCCTATTTATACAAGAGATTAAAATGTGTAGTAATAAAAGAATCATGGTGCGTCTTACCTGGCAAGGGGACAGTAGACAGGCTATTGACCAGAGTCTGTTTGATAGCCTGCAGGTGCCTCTGTAAAGCCTGAGTCCTTTGCTCGTCCTGACCCAGTTCAGCTTCCAGCCGCTCTTTGGCGTTATACATATCCTTTATGTGTCTTTGCAGCACGGAATTCTGCTCTTCAAACTCTATATTTGCTTTACGGAGACGCCGCAGTTCAGACTCTCGAGCTAAACACAAGAGACACACAAGGGGTACACGATACATAATTTAAAAGGACGCAGTACACAAAAAGGGTGGTTATAAAGTAGTTCTTGTCTTATTTGAATGTATAGGATGATTATTATTATTATCAAACTTCATTCCGGACACATGAGACCTTCTCCACAGAGTCTCACTGATGTCTGCTGTCGTTGTGTCCCTGGGCAAGACACCTAACCCCATTTTGCCTGAAGCCCCCGCTGAAAGATCAAGGCTGTGTCATCACTGACAGAGCAGCCGTCCTCCTGTGGACTCACCACCTGCAGGAGGATCAGTGGCTTGGGTGCAGCTCTGACTGACACCGCCCCCCAACCCAGAAATGGATTAAGGGGAAGAGGATGGATAGATGGAAAATGGATGGGTATATAATGTATATGTTATGTTTCCAATTAAATAAAAAAACAGGTGAAGGCTAAAAGGGTACCATAGAAATCATTGATGCAAAGTAACGAGCTGTCAAACGAAGTCCGTTCCATAGATAAATAGTGAGGTGGTTTGGAATATTATAGATAGAAGGATTCTACATATCACAAAATATCACCACATGGTAATCGTCTTTTAAAAAAGCACTCGAGATGTGACTTTGTGGACTAAGTACATGTTCGTAATAAAAGTCAGTCAGTCAGATTACCTTTATTCTGATCAAGAAACTCCTCTGTGAAAATAGGAACATCAAATCTGCTGGGGAGCTCAGAGACCTATGAAGACAATGCTGTTTAAACATTTCATATCAACAATACTCGTATTAATAAGAAAAACAAAGTATGCACCTTTGGTAAAGACAGTCCAGGCACAACAGTTAGAGACGATGAAGGTGCGTCTTCTTCTCAAACCGACACACACACACACACACACACACACGTTACTTCCAGCTGCATTTCAATCCATCCACGCAACCAAAAAATAAACCACCATTACCTTTTTTTACTTTCTTGTCTTGTATTTTGGCATTTGTGAGATGAAAGGCTTCTGTCTGCTGATACTCTTTCAGTTCCTGCGCATACTGCATTTTCTCCCGTTCAGCTTCATCGAGATAACGCTGATCAAAGACGATATTTCAGCATGACACACTACAGACTACACAGTATACACAATACATCACTCCCTCCCTCAATATAAACATGGTATTTTTTAGAAGTTAAATCAACAATTTGGAGGAGGAATGCCACCCACAGGATTCATATGAAATGGAATGTGAAAAGCAAATACTGAAGAGTGCTTTTGTAGCAACATAGATTTTAACCAAACAAGTCAGAGTCAGACAAATGCTAGCCCCTTCCCAAAAATAACATGTTTCTAGTTATGGCATTAACGGGGAGAAAATTAACAGACATAATGATACCCACCGCTGTCAGACTGTACAATGAGTCACTTTAAGTCGCTGCACTAAGACTGATACAACCTGCACTACTATTGACACTTCTTCTCATTGCCTCTTGTGCTCTATGTCCTGTCCTGTTTGCACATTTCTTACTTTTTGCACAATCTTGAGTGTTTCTATCCATGCCAAACGTGACATGTAAATTTCTCCTGTGTGAGATTAATAAAGTACATCTTATCTTATCAGACATACCCGTTTGTCGTGGGGGAGTAATCTTGTCCACTCAGCCCCCAGTCTCTTGGTTATCTCAGGGAAAGGTAGATCGGGGTACTGGGCTCGCATGAGTTCTCGGCGTTCATTGAGGAAGCGGACATATCCAGTGACGGGCGCTTTAGGGCCATTGGGTAGAACCTTCTTTCGTTTTTTCCCCTTTGGCCATCCTCTTTTCTTTGGCTGCAACATAGGTTTACAGGGAGCTTAAATAAATAGCCCATGTTTGTGTTATAAAGCAGGTTGGAGAACGTACAATGGAAATGTTTACCTCCTCTGTCGGCTGCTCGGGTGAATGTGAGGACTTTGTGTTGTGCTGGGCATCTCCATGTTCTTGTTTGATTCCTCCCATAACCTACAATAACAAAAACAATAATACAGAACCAATGCACAGAGGTTATTACAAAATAGTTATGACCGTGACAGCTCTTAAACTTGAAATTAATACGAATTAAATAATGTAATCCACATGTTCGTGCTAAAGGGATCGTTAGCATGGATCTAGTACATGCCTTGCCACTAGACATATTGAAGACAAAAATAAATAAATCACAAGGCAAACTTGTGGCTAAAGCAGTCGACCATCCTATTAATGAGAAAATATGTTCTCAACAGCGACCCAGTTTGAGGGAAAGGGTCGAATTGGACTCAAATCTCGAAAATAACCAACCCACCGTTACCACACGCAGCCCGGGGACAAACAGGAAGCGTTCTGACTCGATGATCTGATTGGCTGATTAGCAACCAATCATTGACGGCTGAAAATAAGTTTTTTTTGTTTAATATATTAATGTGAATTTTATGTATTTACACTGTTGAGAAATGTACTCGTCTTTTGCACGCTTTGTTTGAATAAAAGTAGTTTTCCGCAGAATTAGAAAGAGCACAGCTGCGAAGTCGACGGTGCTTGGTTCCGGAATTAGAACTTTTAAACACAAAGCTTATGTCCATGCAATAATTATATGCCGTTCTCATGTGTACATGTCGTGCAGTTAAGTTGCACGAAGTTCAGGATAAACAGGACTGACTCGTAGATAAATGAGTCAAACTTTAGCTTTTTACTATTGAAGCCTGGTCTTGCAATCCCATACAAATTAAATTTCGTAATTTCTTTTTAAAAGCCCGTCTTATGGTGTTGATATTAATTTGCCCAGACGAAGAGGCTGTGGGCTGTGAAATTGCTGGTTAGAACTTCTAGCCAATTTAACAGCCATTTCAGTTTACGGAAATCTAAAACTCTCGAAACCAAAGCCTCTGGAACACATGTTAAAACATTCCAATATATTAAACATTTAAAACCGGGTGGAGGAGTACCAATACCACTAATGAAGCCAACAAAAACAAGTCACCTCGAGTATACAATTTTATTGGTCAATTTAGGCAAACATTTTCACACTTTGCAGTCCCAAAAGGTTAGGCAAATGTTTGACATGGAATGAGATAAGCAAAGTTTAGAGTTTGTCCAAGTAGTTGTCCAGAGCTGGGATGCCCTCCTTGATCCCCTTGCGTTTACGTGTGTCGATTACAACTTGTCCAGGCTTTGATGAACTCTCAAATGGATTTCCATCAAGAATCTTCCAGTGGTCAAAGACACACTGTGGGAAAGCCTGTCCACCAGTATTTGAACGCAGATCAGCTGTGAAACCTGCCAGAAGACACCAGAAAGTTAGCAAAAAGTTAACCTTAAATTGGGGCAATTTTAATATCAAATATCTTACCAAATGACTCCATGACAGGAAGGTGGGCCTTGATAATGTGCATTGGTGTTCCTGGAGTCTGCGACTCTTCAATCACAAGCCCTCTTCTTCTAGTCAAGACACTATAGCTTCCTCCGATCGCATCACTGGGACACTGCCAATTTGAAAGTCAAGTTAGTTAACAATTTTACAGTTTGCACATTTCACACTTAATGATTTGGTGGTCGTACATTGATCTCCACCAGATATACTGGTTCCATGATTCTGGGGTTTGCTGTAAGCTGAGAGGCATACAGTACTCTGCGAGCAGTGGGGATGATCTGTCCACCACCTCTATGGATAGCATCCGTATGCAGAGTTACATCATGGACATCAAAACGAACACCACGCATGTTCTCTTCACAGAGCACACCCTGAAAGATTTAAACTAGTTTAGATAATTGGGCCACATGAAAAACTAGTTAGAAAAGCAGCAAGTGTATACCTCCTTAGATGCCCACTGAAATCCAGCAACAACGCTGTCTTTGATCTCATTAAGGTACTGAACTCCCTTGGTAACATCCACCAAAATGTTGGGTCCAGTTCCATCAGGGCCAAAACACCAGATCTTACGGGCCTCACCAACATCCCACTCAAATTTCTCGGCAAGGTAGCGGGCTCTGGCCTTAAGTTCCTGTCGAGAAGAAACCTCTCCCTTGTCGATGTCTTCTGGAAGGCCATCCTCAAGAGGACGAGCCCTCATGAACAAACGATTGTGCTTGTTCGGGGATTTGGACAGGCAGGTTTGATTGGATTCAGCATCAACAGTTTCTCTGTAGGACACCACTGGATTGGATTTCTGGAAGGAAAATTACAACAAATTAAAAAAAAACTTTAAAGCAGCAATATATCACATTTTAAAAAGCCAATTTACTTTAAGTGGAATGCAAGCGTGATCCTCCTCCAAGTCTTTCAGACAAATCTCCAAGTGCAGCTCCCCAGCACCAGCAACAATATGCTCTCCAGACTCTTCAATGATGCACTGCACCATAGGATCAGACTTTGCCAGGCGTTTCAACCCTTCAACCAGCTTTGGCAGGTCGGCGGGATTTTTAGCCTCAACAGCAACTCTCACTACAGGGCTGACACTGAATTTCATCACTTTCAAGTTGTGTGCGTGCTCAAAGGTTGAGATTGTTCCCGTTTTCACCAGGAATTGGTCCACTCCAACCAGCCCAACAATGTTCCCACATGGTACATCTTCAATGGGTTCATTATAACGTCCCATCATCAAAATTGTTCTGAAAGATTATATATTTAATACAGCTGGACAAGACTTATCCTGACACAAAATGAGACTTTCAAACCTTTGAATTGGCTTAATGTAGAGATCCTCCTTCTTTCCAGGAACATAATTTGGTCCCATGATGCGAACTTTCTGGCCAGTTGAAACAATCCCAGAGAAGACGCGCCCAAAGGCAAAAAAGCGACCCTTGTCAGAAGTAGGCACCATCTTGGAGATGTACATCATCAGGGGAGCCTTGGGGTCACAATTCTTAATACCTGTAGAATATAAAAAAGTTAAACTTACTATCCATTAGAGGTTGAAAAGTGAAAATAGTTCAACTAATCCTTTCCCATTTTAGCAACTTAAGTTACTCCATTATGTCTGCTTTGTTACTCTAGTGGCACTGTATTTGAAAGTTAATTTTCTCTGCTGAGGTGACGACTGATGTCTTGCACTACATTTGTATTTTTTTTAACTGAAGTACAAACACAAAAAAACGAAAGCTCCCTGCAGGGAGGGCGAGCAGAAAGAGCGAGGCTAGTGCTCATATTCAAAAATTTCACAAAGTCAATTAGTGCAGCTTTAATGTGCGGACCATATTGCGACATTAGTTATTTTCCCTAATGTTACCAATATTGAATTTTGGACAATTACTACAATAATAAATTCTCAATTTTTGCCAATTCCCACCCCTACTATTGACTAAGTGATTATGAAAGTCTCACCCATAGCAGCCTCGTCATCAGGGGGTCCCTCATAAAGAAGCTCACAGCGGTACTTTTGCGCAGTGACAGGAGATGGCAGGTGGATGGTGATCATCTGAAGCAAAGCCTCTCCAGCAGGTAGCCAACGGCGCATAACAGCCTTCAACAGAGGTTTACCCTCCTTGTCCTTGTCCTCAGAATCCAACTTTACATTGAGTTTCGCAATCATTTTGGCAGTTTCTTCCTTCTTAAAATTCATGATGGCATCAAAAACCTACAATAAAAAAAAAGGTGAGAAACTATGCATAAAATCAGCCAATAATTTAAAATGTTTCATTGCCATCAGAATATAATGTATCATCACTGCTACATCAGGTCAAAGTGAAGAATGTTTTAATCATCAACTGCAAGCATTATATAAAATCATTGGTGTTAGCAAACAACTTCACCTTGTAGATGGGATCCAGAACAAAAAAGACAAAGGAGCGAACGGGTTTTCCTTCAGCAGCAGTTTGAGTCTTGCTTATCTTGCCAGTCTTTGAGTCACACCACCTGCAAAACAGTTAAGACAGTCCAATAACGAAGTTTACAAATGAAGTTTATGTCACAGAAAACAGTTCAACAATTTAAGCTGCATGCCAGTCAGTACAAGATGCAAAATTGAGGATAAGCAAAATGTCATCTAGAAAACATGGCAAGTTGCTTATGGATCTGAGAGTAAATGGTTAAAGTTAGTAATTACTCATTTGTGAACCTCACCTATCTCCCCACATCTTTTTCATCAGGTCCTCTACTTTTTTGGCTCTCTCATCATGAGTAGGTTCGCTTTCTCCTTCCTTCACATATTTCTTTGCATAGGTCTCAGCAAACTGCTTTAGAGTAAATGCCCAGCCATGGAGCCCAGAGCCAAAGCCAACAGTACCCTTAATGGGGTCAATCTAAGACAAGACAGTATTAGACTCACAGCAACAAGTGCAAAACCATGCGCACACACAAGGCCATTATGCACTTACCTCGACGTCACCCATTGGTCCCCCTTGAAGCATCCCATACGTGGCAATGATAACGTTGACATTTTCAATAGTACGTTGGAATGTCTGATACAGTTCCTCTGCGCCAAGCTGCAACTCCAACAAGGCACGGTCCATTTTGTTCATCATGAGAACAGGCTTAATGCGTTCAGCAATGGCTTGACGAAGCACAGTCTCAGTTTGCACACAGACACCTAAAACAAAAAGGACGTTTAATTTTTTTTAGCAAGAGCAGTCATTTGACAAGACCACAAGGAGTTTCATACCTGAGACACAATCCACTACAACGAGAGCGCCATCAGTGACACGAAGGGCTGCAGTCACCTCAGAAGAGAAGTCAACGTGTCCAGGGGAGTCAATCAAGTTGATCAAGAAACCTTTACCATCCTTGCCCTGTTTGATGAAGGCCAAATCCTCATCCGCCAGCTCATAGTACAGGGAGATGGCTCTAAAATAGAATAAAGACAACAATGATAATCAGTAAATCAAAGCTGCAAATAAAATGGTTATTATTGCACGCACGTTGACTTGATGGTGATGCACCGCTCTTGCTCGTCCTTGCGTGTGTCCGTAAAGCGAGTCTCTCCCGCACGAGCTGAAGCAATAATACCAGCCTTGGACACCAGTGAGTCAGTCAGGGTGGATTTGCCGTGATCGACGTGCGCAATCACAGACATGTTCCGGATGTTTGCCTTCTTGTCCATGATGGCACGGATCTGGTCTATGGTGAAGTTCACCTGGAGAGATAAAAATCATTTAAGAAAAAGTTTCTTTGCCGTCAACAAGGACCATATTGTGAAGAAAAGCAGGTGGTGACAAGGGAGATAAGGTGGTGATCGTTGATGTTATGATTTTTATTTGTAAAATATATTTTATTTGCAGCACTAGTGGCGTCATTGAGACAAATATTGGATTAGCAACAACGAGGAAACTGTATAAAACATTCACTGTTGTATCAAACGAGGATAAATCATGATCTTATTGGTAATATTCTAAGCCAAAAAAATAAAAACACACCAGCTCAGAAATTAACTTTCAGGGCTGAGGTTAAACCCCAGAATCTGCTTGACAAGAGAACTAGATTTTTTTACTCCCCTCAGAATTAAAATCTGAGAGGGTATCGCATTAATAAGGCTTCAGTGTCCGTGTAAGATGCCCACGCCTGAGAGCCTTCCTCATTGGATCACTTGAACGCAGTTTCCCAGTGCAAATTTAAAGTCGGGTGATCACAGATTTTATTCCGAGCATAGATACACCCATTAACACTTTACTGACTGGGTAGCAGGCCCCTCAGTAATTCAGATTATGAAAACAGTTTCTATACGTCACGTAATGTCCACCGAATCATCAGGAGTGGGGAAACAAGTAAGTCTTTAACAGACCAGGCTGCAAACACAAGTCACAAGACCAACAAACCCTTAACATTCAGCCTGACCATAGTTTCCCCACAATAATAAAAGGATTAGAGGAGTGAATCAGCCATAGTCGTATTGTTGTTCAGCAGAGGCCACGTGTACAGTGCCGCTAAGCTAACAGCTAACATTAGATAACAGAAGGCCTCAGGAAAAAGCCGGTAGATGAAAGGGCCAGCACTGCCTTACAACGTCACGTCAGCAAAGACACCGAAACACACGGTTCAGAAACATCCGTGGGGAATAACTGGCTTTAGATTTAGTGATGTAGTTCATATGATTACACAATTACAAGCAATGCTGTCGTTGCCTGCGCAGCGGTCAACACCCAGGTACAGAAGCCGGCGTAAAGGATAAAGACATCGTCCAACTTCACACTGTACAGCTCTGGAGTTTTAACCTATGTGACCGAAAACCTACAACTATAACTCTCTAAACAGTAAATATAAAATACAAATCCGCCCTTTCACTTGGAAAAGCGACATCAGTACAAAATGGTTGCCAGTTCAGTCAGCTGTACAACGAACATATCAACCCGATCAAAAACGTCCACTATCTTCAGTCCTACACACGGAGTACGAAAGTCATCCGCATTAAGATGATATGTGGAAGTTTGTACGATGAAAGGGGCTTACCATGTTGGCGGATGGTTATGGATTCGCTTGTTGAAAATCAGGGCAAGTTGTACACTGCCCACCTCACATAGGCGACGGCAGGGAAGAGACCGTTGACGTCAGACAACAAGGCTTTATACTGCGCAACTTACGTCACGCTTACGTTTGAGCGTCAACACTGAAGAGGGGGTATATCCAGCAGAGGGCGCTGTTTGTCAACAATTGGCCCGTCCGCTTGGGGCATGGATCTATAACGGTTTGGGATAATGAAGTTAGCTACATGGATGCATTTGATTCATCGGTGTATTCTATTTATTTGATTATACTTATATAGGCTTGTAGCGTCAACAAGCGAAACAAATTAAAGTGATAGTCTGGAACTCTAAATGAATTACAAATTTTAAGAATTGTATTAAATTGACCTCCTGGGCTTAAATGTTGATATAAAATAAGTCATTTTATGAATTATAATATTACGGGTAAAGCTCAAAATCAATGATGCTGTCCACTTTAACCAATCAAGTGATGCCAAGGGCTGTCAGTCATCACGCTCGTATATAAGTCGTATAATATATATATATTGTACACTTGTAAAAGGTTCAATATTGGAAGAGGGAAAAAATAATGTCATTATATTTGCAAAAATGATAATATTAGATCTTATGAGGATGGAGGTGGAAATGCAGTCAACTTTGAAATAATGAATGGTATTTTGAAGGTTAAATGGCTGAAAATGTGTGTACAGAATCAACAGTCAATCTGTTCCTATATGTTTAAAAAGTTAGGTGGTCTTGTGTTAGTGTGACTTTGATGACACTAAATTCCCAGTGACTCTCAGATTACCATCAGCAGTATATATATTGGAAACACTCCTCTTCAAGCGTACTTTACTCCATAATTTGGAGCAACCACTTTGTGCTCATTCGAAGGAAATCAGTCTTTATAGGGGAATGTTTTTCCAAAGGTATTTGGGCGATTTTTGTGAATGGAGAAGGCAACTTTCTGCAACATTAGGCATTCTGTGATGAATTTCAAATAAAATGTACCCAAATTATCAAGACTTTCCCTAAATCACTATGCAATATGGTAAAACAAGACATCATTAACTCATTCTGTCTCAATGATGAGAAACATTTTATTGATGGGGTCAGTTTTACTGACTTTAAATGCAATAGCAAATTCTAATGATCCTGCTTATTTAAAAGTTCTGTCACACACTCTCTCAAAAGGGTTTAAGATATTCAAAAGGAACAAATAAAAAAGATGAGATGCAAATATTGAATATACAATACAAGTACAATTCAAAATGTATATATAAAATCTATCCAACAAACATATTCCTGAAGCGCAGGTTTAAATTAGATTTAGACAAATGTGGATTCTGTGAAACTGAAGATTTGGATAATTAATTTTATTCTGTGCAAGAATTCTGCTTTTTCGCGCTATGCATATTTTTTGTTTGTTTATCACATTGATATGCTTGAATTGACATGTCTATCTGTGCACAATCTGATCCTGTTTGCCTGCTCGCTGGCCCCAGGGAAGCCACCTTGACGCTGATTGGTTAATGCCACAGGTTCGTTTTCGTTATGGACTATAATAATAATAATAATAATGATACATCAAACTCATATAGCGCTTTTTTGACGCTCAAAGACGCTTTAAAAAACACATAGAAATAAACATTGAGAAAGAAATTTAAGGAAAGGCAAGCTATAATAGGTGGGTTTTGAGACAAGATTTAAAGTTCTGTAGTGAGTCTGAGTTTCTGATTGGTTGAGGGAGTGAGTTCCAGAGAGTGGGGGCAGCTGCAGCGAAGGCTCTGTCCCCCAAGGTTCGGAGTTTAGTCCTGAGGGGAGTGAGGAGTTTGGAGTCTGTGGATCTGAGGCGGCGGATGGGGCAGTGATAATGGAGGCGGTCAGTGAGGAAAGAGGGCCAGGTTTTGGAGGGACTTGTAGGTGAGGAGGAGGACCTTGTATTGGATGCGGTATGGAACAGGGAGCCAGTGGAGTTGTTTAAGGACAGGGGTGATGTGGTGTCTGGAGCGGGTGTGGGTGAGCAGGCGGGCGTATTGGATGGATTGAAGTTTTTGGAGATGGGTGGAAGGGAGACCGAAGAGGAGGCTGTTGCAATAGTCCTGTCTGGAGGTGATGAAGGCATTAACCAGTATTTCAACTATTAAATGAAGACAGCATGGGGAATAATTTTGGATAGATAGATAGTTTCTTGATCCCCGTAGGTGAAATTCAGGTGTCTAGTAGCAGCAAAAATAAAATGTAATATTGATCTTTCTAAAAAGCTAATAATAGTAATAATCAGCAACAGCCCTTTAGGTCACAGCAGCAGAGGTGGAGTAGCCTCTGGGTGGAGCAGGACGGGTCACAGCAGCAGAGGTGGAGTAGCCTCTGGGTGGAGCAGGACGGGTCACAGCAGCAGAGGTGGAGTAGCCTCTGGGTGGAGCAGGACGGGTCACAGCAGCAGAGGTGGAGTAGCCTCTAGGTGGAGCAGGACGGGTCACAGCAGCAGAGACTGTCACTGTGACATGTACCAGCAGCTGTCCTGGCTCTCTCTATCCCAAAGACGTCACTCTCACTGGTTGTTTTTCATTTATAAATGTTATTTTTTGGATTATCCTCTTTATTTAAAGCAATATTCAACCCCTTTTATTCCTCTTATAATCTTCGTCACACAAACTAGCTTTTCTTTCACACTCCTCGTGTGAAAAAAGAACTTGGCAAATATGCTTTCCAATATAAAGCCCCAAACGACTGGAATCTCCTTCCGGCCTCTATTCGCTCTTTAACTTCTTTTTCTCTTTTTAAAGCTGCTGTACTAAGGCATCTACAGTATGTAATGTTTGTAACTGCTACTGAACTTTCTTTTAAATATTATATCCTTTGGTTTTCACTGTCCTAGTTTGAGGAGTAGGGTGACCTCTGACCTCTGAGAGCTCTGTGTGTGTGTGTGTGAGTGAATGTTTCTGTCCTTGTATTGTTTTTATTGAATTTATTTACTGTAATTTGTTATGTTTTTTATTTGTTACACTTTACTGTAACTGCATTTATTTGACAACCGCTGCTGCTACTTGTTTTGCTATTTTTGAGGACCCTCCTGAAAACGAGATGATGCATCTCAAGAGGCTATTCCTCGTAATACAGATATGTTAAAGAAGAAAGAAGAGGTGGAGTAGTCTCTGGGAGGAGCAGGACAGGTCACAGCAGCAGAGGTGGGGTAGCCTCTGGGTGGAGCAGGACAGGTCACAAAGTGGAGTAGCCGGTTCGGACCATTTTGCCATTAGCATTTTTCAAAAAGTTAGCATTTCTCCAGTGGATTTTCACCTGATCCACTTGGTTCGAACCATGAATCCTCTCTGCTCTGGTTTGGACCAGTGTAAAACCATCAACACTGTACTGCAGCAACATCTCAGGTAGAAAAAAAGCAAGAACAATACAAATTGTAAAGCACAAAACAACAACTGTTTCAGAGCTACACAGGACTTGCAGCCGTTAATATGTGGAAAAATAACAATAATAAAAAACATCCTGATTATGACTTAACTTGCCTTGATGAAGACCTTCCACAATAAAAAGTGTAATAAAGTCAGAGTGCCTCAGACCTTTTCCTCTTTGGTTTCTACATTATTTTCGCACAGATCCTTGAAGAGCACCTGACTTCTCACATTCACACTGTATTATACATTTTTTGTGCACTCACTCCTCTTGTGTTTTTGAGCATCCTGATTATGTTTGAAGGTCCACCAATGCTTATTACTGGTGACATCACAAATGTTAATATTTCATTTATTTTTAGAATGCTAGTGTCGTAAATTTCTCCACTGTGAGATCAATTAAGTTTTCTTATCTTAAGTGAGAGCACTTTGCAGCACCATTGGATTGAGAACCCCTGCAAACAAGTGACATCACCAAAACCCGTGCACAGAGATTATGTTGATCCACAGGGATAAAAGCCATGGCTCAAATTAATGGATGTTATTCTCAAGAGGAATCCAACTTGCAAATGGTTTTCTATTTAGGGAAACCTGTCAGATCGTCACGTCACTTTGGGAATGAGATATATGATATTGCAAGAAGACTAGAATTGTGTCACTGCTGAGGTTATCGTTTTCACATCAAAGACATCCAAACTGTTATATCCTCATCCCCTGCTACGTACAAGCAACAGGGTGCAGCCGTACGAGCCTCTTTCAATGAGAACTTTGATGTAAACTAAATGACAGGTAAACATTTCTATTCCCGTCCCCTGTGTTAATGAGAGATAATTAAACACTGTAGTGGTGCAAGTGTCTTCGCACTCATTAGGCAGTGCAGAAAGGTTAGAGCCAAGGGTGCCACACAACCTTCCATGACCACTTCCTTCC
Organism: Knipowitschia caucasica; assembly: GCA_964034765.1. NCBI lineage: Eukaryota > Metazoa > Chordata > Actinopteri > Gobiiformes > Gobiidae > Knipowitschia > Knipowitschia caucasica. Next base: position 50,405,714 of record OZ035824.1, on the reverse strand, counting down.
CCGAGGAGAAACAAACAGCATCATTATGAGCAGAGCATTTAGCAACACTCATCACCTCATGATCCCTCAATGGGTTTGGCTCAGGGTTACTCTTTCTTCTTATTTATTTTGCACATTGATTGCTGATACAAGAGATGTCACATGAGGAGTTTGCAGACAGTGCTCCATCATAATATTAATAATAATCCATCCATCCATCCATTTTTTACCCTTTAATCCATTTCTGGGTCAGGGGGGTGGCAATCAGAGATGCCACCCAAGTCTCATAAGCACCAGCCCCTCACTGACCCTCTGCAGGTGGTGAGTCCACAGGAGGACGGCTGCTCTCTGAGTGTGAGCATAGCCTTGATCTTTCAGTGGGCGCTTTGGGCAAAGTGGGGTTAAGTGTCTTGCCCAAGGACACAACGACAGCAGTCATCAGTGGGAGTCGGTGGAGAAGGTGTAGAGGTGGGAATTGAACCCACGACCTTCAGGCCCAAAGGCCAATGCTCTACCAACTGAGCTACTGTCGCCCTAATTATTAATAATAATAATACATTTTATTCAAAAGCGCCTTTCTAAACACCCAAGGACACTGTACAGGCATAATAAAAACAATAAAAACAGGAGCAACAGAATAAAACATTAGTCAAGTGCAATATGGAATGGTGGGTGTGTGTGTGTTAGGTGGGGTAGGACAGTCTGAACAGATGGGTTTTGAAGAGTGGAAGAGAGTCAATGGTACGGAGGTCAGGGGGGAGAGAGAGTTCCAGAGCTGGGGGGCAGAGTGGCTGAAGGCTCTGTGTCCCACAATGATGAGTCTGGCTGGGGGGACGGAGAATGTTAGAGTGGAGGAGGAGTGGAGTGTGCGGGCAGGAGTGGCAGGGTGGAGGAGGTCAGATAAGTACGGAGGGGCCAGGTTGTGAAGTGCTTTGAAAGTGGTGAGGAGTATTTTGAAGTTGGAGTGGAGTTGTCGGAGTACGGGGGTGATGTGGTCAGCTGTAGGGGTCCGGGTGATGATGCGAGCTGCAGAGTTTTGGAGGAGCTGCAGTTTCTGGAGGGATTTGTTGGTGAGGCCAAAGAGAAGTGAGTTGCAGTAGTCAATTCTAGAGGTGACGAGGCTGTGGACGAGGATGGCGGTGGTGTGGGGGGTGAGAGAGCGGCGGAGACGAGAAATATTGCGCAGGTGGAAGTAGGCAGACCGAGTGATGTTATTGATGTGAGATTGGAAGGAGAGTGAACTGTCGAGGATGACACCCAGACTCTTGACCTGAGGGGAGGGGAGGACAGATGTGTTATGGATGGAGACAGAGAAGCTGTTAGATTTGGAGAGAGTGGAGGGGGTGCCTATGAGAAGGACTTCAGTTTTGGAGCTGTTGAGTTTGAGAAAGTTGGAAGAGAACCAGGAATTAATTTCTTGTAGACAGGGGGTGAGGGAGGATGGAGGGAGAGAGGAAGATGGTTTAGTGGAGAGGTAGAGCTGGGTGTCATCAACAGTGGAAGTGTATGTTGTGACGGCGGAGGATGTGACCGAGTGGGAGAATATACAGTAGATGATGAAGAGGAGGGGCCCCAGGACAGAGCCCTGGGGCACACCAGTGGAGACAGGAAAAGTGCTGGATTTCTGGGATTTGAGATGAATGTATTGCGAGTGACCAGAAAGATAGGAGGTGAACCAGGCGAGGGGGGTGTGGGTGATGCCGGTGGAGGAGAGTCTGTTTAGGAGAGTGGAGTGAGAAATGGTGTCAAAAGCTGCAGTGAGGTCAAGAAGGATGAGGATGGAGAGTAAACCGGAGTCAGAGGCTGTGAGGAGGTCGTTAGTGATTTTAAGCAGTGCTGTTTCGGTGCTGTGGAGGGGGCGGACACCAGACTGAAATTGTTCGTAGATGTTATTAGTGATCATGTCAACAATTAAATCAGGGGTACCACACTTTCAAACTACAAACAAGAGAACTCTGGAATATTATCTGTGGAAGAAAGTCCAAGGCCAGGAATTATTCTCTCTTCAACAAACTGGTTCGAGCACTCTTTTTATATATTTTTTGTTATTTATTTTTACCTCTGTCACATTTTTTAATCAGCTTTTTTTGACAGAAAAGTTAACCACCCTCACTCGGTCAATCCGCACTAAGCGCAAAGCATCACACTGTGGCTCACAGGGATCTTATAAGTATGCAAAAGATATTCTTCTTTTGCAAGTTTTCTCTTCTGTGTTATTTATGGGAAAATAATAGAGCTCATCTTCATCTAGATGCAGGACTTGTGCCCAGATATTGTCCATCCTGCTGGTTTGATTTACCAAAGCTGTTTATTTGTCTTTTCCTGTGGTGGCCTTGGAAGATGAGGATTGTGGTGTTTCTTATCAGTTGCATTGTCACTTTGCCACATTTGTGGCATCTTTAAAACAACCTCCCTCTGTGGACAATTGTGATAACCGTTGTCCACCACCAGCAACCTTTTTTTTGTTTTAATTTATTATTCTATAAATCTGTAGGTATCTACACAATATCTTAGAAATGGGTAAGTTTATTCCATAGAACTATATGACTTTTCAGGTAATGAATCAAACTGATTCTTTCATTTACTTATGCTAATATCGCTGCGTGTGATGCACTGCGTGCAAGTCAACTATTGTGTGTTTGGCTGGAGATAATTATTACAGCTCCCCCCTCACTGTTGTGGCAGCCTGCAGTGAGCCCCCTGTCAGACGGACTTTTAACTCACACCTCCCTTTGGGTAATGACCGAAGGGACGAGATCGTAAATACAGTACAGTACAAGCGCAAATACAAGATTCCTCCGCAGAGTAGTTGGGTGGTCCCTCAGAGATATGGTGAGGAGCTCAGTCACCCGGGCACACGGGAGGAGCTCGGAGTAGAGCTGCTGGTTCTCCACGTCGAGAGGAACCAGTTGAGGTGGCTCGGGCATCTGTTCTGGATGTCTCCTGGACGCCTTCCTGCGGTGGTGTTCCGGTCATGTCCCACCCAGAGGAGACTCCGGGGAAGACCCAGGACACGCTGGAGAGAATATGTCTCTCAACTGGTCTGGGAATGCCTGAGGATTCCCCCGATAGAGGTGCATGTGAAAAGGGAAGTCTGGGGCCCCCACGAACCGACAACAGATAAAGCCGAAGAAAATTGAAGGAATTATTACAGCAAAGAGTGTATACAGAGCAATTGTGAGAACAGTTTGTATACAGAACGTTTGGGGTTTGGTGCTCATCAGCAGTAGTTTGTTGTTCCCCTGTAATCTATTATCTCTATGGTGTTTTAATCAAACAACTCAATGTCTAAACTAAGTCACCTCTATGAAGATGTTTTCCAGGGGCATCACTCAAGCTTTATTTTGGTCAAATGTGGGAACAAAGTTGTCTTGATTTAAACAATTAATGGAATAAACAAAATAATGATCTGCAAACTAATTGTAACTAACGATGATCAAAATATCATAAACTGTTTCACCATATCTCTGTAACTGCTATGCTTGTCCACGCAGCTTGTGCACATACTGTAGGCCTTACTGTAGTTTATAACCTTAATTGCTTTTTACATAGCATACTTTTATTTGTAAACATCCCTTTCATACTTTTATAAAAACAATCTTATCTTATATAACTGCAGATACAACAAAGTATTACATGAGGCTTGTGGTTCCAATAATTTTTGTGGTGTACTCAGAGAAAACTGCAGTGTACTCAGGAAGTGCAGCGTGAAGATTTATTATGAGAGCACGTGGCCTATATATAAATTAATCAATCTGGAAGAATACAAACAGAAGTAGCACATCTGCTTCTCGGTCTGAAAACAAAATGCGTAATGCTTAATGTTGATCATTTAGCTGGGGGCGATGGGGAATGTTTTTGTGAAAATAAGGTCAACCTTTACCCATTTTGTGAATAGCCGGCAGCATTTATTACATCTACAAAATGACTTTATCTCAGCACTGCACAGGTGTGGGAAATCACACATGCTTTACTGAAATGGATTGTGTTTTGCGGCTGTGATTTCTAGAATGAAATGATAAGCAAATTCAACTTCAAGATTTTAACTATGTTAGTCGAAACTCCAATTACTATGAAAAAGGCTTTTCCCTTTCCTCCTTGGATATCCGTTTGGCACAATTTACTTCTCTGTCTTAAAAGCTGGAGGCTCTAACAGCCTCAAGGATGTCTCCTCAAACATGTCCTGCACTATATGAGAGATAGGTGAACCGATAATCATTCCCTCTCTCTATAGGTTCACGATTTGTGATTTTACTTTGACTGTCAAACTTTCAAACTAGGTTGTGATACCGTAAGGTATGATGGATACCTGAATGAATGTGTGATGAATTCTTGGGTTTCGTATGACGTCAGGGCAGTGGTGCGAATAACAAACGTAGGACAGGACGTGACATACCCAGGCGGTGCAGTCTGCCGGGTTCATACACGGAGATATAGTAGAAGAAGAAGCGGTTTATACACGGAGATGAAGTAGAAGAAGACCGCACAAATAGAGAGAAAGACAAGACTTTCTTTCATGTTCCAACTGTGGTCTCATATAAAGGAGAACACAAAAAATCACTGGAATGAGGCGGGCGAGGTGGATCAAGGCTTTCCTAGATAAGCGCCCCCTGCAGGCCACCCGAATGAAACGCAGCAATTTCTTCTGTTTATTTTTTTTAAATGCCCGAATCAAGACTCTTTTGAGAAATATTTTTTTATATTCAAAACGGACACGATTTACATGGTTTTCAATGGGAGCACAACTGAGTTGTCCCACCTCTGCTCATTCTACACGCCAGTTTAATGAAACCCAAAAATGTAAGTGCTGGTTTACTTTAGCACAGACACGGTCAACATGTGCACTGTGCAGTCTGTGGGTCAAAGTAAATACCCAGTTATTTATAAATTGTGACCTGCTCAATATCCTGGTCTTTAATGGAGACCACACTATGATCTAATGATTAAGTAATATTTTGTTAACAAATCAAACAATAATAATTTGAAGAAAAAAAAAACATGCATGTGAAAATGGCGTGGAATGCAATGTAATAAAATTTTTATTTTATAGATAGTTACTCGGACAAGTTAAATCAGACAAGTTGACAAAATCTGTATAAGCAAAAATGTTGTGTCACCATTGCATAGCCATAATTTACAGTTATCATCATGATACCAATTATCATTATCATCAATAATTTTCTATAATGACAGTCTTTGTGTACAATGTATATAAGAGGCTTTTGAAAGCACTAATTGGGACGCATGGACCATCAACAGAGAGTGAGCTATTACCCCAGCTCTCTTTGCCAGAGACCTCCATGCTGCCGGACGCGTGGTCATCAGCATATATGTAAATGTATCCCTGAGATGTCTGCAGACCGGCAGCTTTAGACGCCCTGTCCCCCATGGTCTGGAGCTGTATCCTGCATGTGTGCGAGCAGATGATACTGTTGGCCTGGGTCCCGGCTGAGATATGAGCAGTTCTGAGGAGTAGGCAGCGCTTCATATAGAGTTTGTTTTCATTATGCAGTGGTATGACACAGGGAAATGCCATACTTGTATTTTATGGACACACACTGGAGAAGCAGTCCCTCTGTGTTTCACTTGTTTCATTGTTTTGTTTTTGTTAATGTGAAGCAAAAGCAAAACTTTACAGGAAACGGTGCATTTAATTCAACTGCGGAAATGTATGCTGCTGCAGTTGAGAAAATTAAAAGTAAACTTAATATCACGTGATTGCAATTGTTACTGTTGCATTTAGCCTGACTACAAATGTTACTGTGGTGATACTGGTGGCCACATCTGTCAGTGTGCCCCAGGGCAGCTGTGGCTACAGTAGTAGCCATAGCTGCTCTGCCAACTGAGGCGACAGTAGCTCAGTTGGTAGAGCGTTGGCCTTCGAGCCAGAAGGTCGTGGGTTTGAGCCCACCTCAAGACTTTCACCATCGACTCCCACTGTCTGTTGTCGCTGTGTACTTGGCAAGACACATGCAGCCTCGCGGAAATTCAACTCTGGAAGACTGACGGCTAAAGCCACCCCTTCAAGGCCGGCCTCGCATCCTCAGCCTATCGCACAGCAAACGCCCATTTTCAACCAACTTATGCTGGTCAAGCCAGCAGCTTAAAAGTGGAGAAACTCCCACTTTACAGCCTTCTCAAAGCCTTGCAAATCACCGCCTCCCCTCCACCTCCTTTTCTCACCCTGCCTCAAGCATGCCTCTTTCCTGTTGCCCGAATGCCACCACCAGTGCCTAGGTCCCGGGGGGATTGTGCGCGCACTCACGCAGGAGCCTCGCTGACTAAACTCAGCACCGGGGCCTAGGGCGCCAAACCACCTTTCAATAAAAACATTCAAAATGCCTTTTGTCTTCTGAAGTCTCTCCAGATTGAATTAACCTCTGGAAACACCTGATGCCACAGTGGGGAGGCTGCGGCTGTAAAGTGCCAAACTGCCGTTGTGTCCTTAGGCAAGACACTTCACCCCCATTGCCTAGAATGAGTCTGGTGAGTGTGTGACTGGTTGGTGGTGATCGGAGGGGCCGATGGCGCATACTGGTGGCCTCGCTTCTATCAGTGTGTACTATATAAAACTGATGCATTATTATTATTATTATTATTAGTTTATAACCACTGTGTATGGAGTGATTCAAACATATTAGCATCTAAAAAAGCACTTTATAAAATCAATGCCTTATTACTTTTGTGCTTATACTGAATCAGCTCCTCCAATGTACATTGGAGTATTTGCTTGTATTTTAGACAAGCTAAACTACAAGAATATACTACAAGAATATACTCATAATCAAATAAATGTCTTTGTTGTAAATCGTGAATCTCTCTATGGTACCATCATTTGAAGCAGGTTTGTTCCTGTTCTAGAATTCCACTACAGTTGTAGAGCAGGTGCCAATACAATTCTATGCGAAATACGATCATTATTTATCAAACCCATATGCACATGTTTTTGGATACAGTATGAGTAAATAAATACCCCATAGTTGAAAATGTTTGTGAATTAGCTCTAAATTAAGATTAGAAATTTGGTTTTTGCCCAGATTATTCCTCTGTGCTTCAAACTGTAGACTTTTTGGAATGTGGTAAAGTCACATGAATGCAATCAATTATCAACTACATAACTTTTTTTTAATAAAACTGCAGCTCCATGTAACATATTTTCTGTACATAAACATCGGTCATGTCACCAAAAAAAATGAACCTTTGAAACGTATCAAAATGTTCGAGCAGACGAGCAGATGCTGTGAGGCTGTCATTTTGCTTTCTGAAGGCCAAGGTTTATGTACAGTTCTGCAGGGTGACCACACATTGGCTCTGGCCTTTTCCCTTTTATATCCATCTAAAATATACTGTAAATATCTTCTTCACTGATCACACCAATCTTCTCACCCAAATTACACAGAAAATTCAGTTGAGCAGTATGCCTGAACCAATTTTAAGACATTTTTCAATCTAGCTTTATATTGTACGTGTACATGTTTATCATAAGAAACAATGAAACGGTATGTAATAATTACGGATCTGAGGATTTCTGTTTGAGAATCGATGGCTTAGTGAAGCAATAGTGTCTCCTTTTTAGACAAAAAAACACCACATTGAATTCATTCATAACATTTAATACATCAACAAGAAGCAATAATTTCTCTAATGACAGTCTGTAAATATAAACATAACGGACAGACTGAGTTTCAGACTAAGCTAAAAGCAAGTGGCTGCTGAGAAATGTTCTGAATGGCCAAGATGGAAGATGCGTCACTGATTTGCAAATCTAATGTAACATTTAAATAATTCTTTTTGTGCAGCTCCATACCAGAGCTGAGATGTGAGAGAGACGGGGAACTTGGAACTGCAATCTTGAATAACTTGGAAATACACATCACATATTCAGATTGGCGTTCCCTAGTGTTGGCTCTTATTTCTTATTCCATTACACTTCTTGACCTGTTTCACACGAGAGCATACATACTTATCAACACTAGGGGACATGATTCACTGTTGTCGTTTTCTGGATACAATCTCTGTGTGCAAATTGATGGGTTTGACATTTTGCTTTGTGTATTTAGGCAGGTTATCTGCTGTTTTTTATCTTTCTTCACAACTCGAAACTTTCTATTTGACTAATCTTGTATTAGCATTGTCTGTTTCAACCTTTTTTCTTTACATTTTCTTCCCTTCTCTGACTTCACTCCCATATTCAGGAATAATTCTGGAGTCAGGAGAATGAAACTGAATGTAAAGTAGCAAAAGTAGACCAAATCCCAATGGGTTGTCCAATATTCTGTTTTTAAATAAACAAACAAAACAAGTCACTCTCGCCGGTAGCTTAGATTGACATAGGAGATATGCCAGTTTAGTGTCAGGCATCCCCTTGGTCTAGCACCAGAGCAGGTGGTGCAGCCACCTTAGTTTTGCGTGGCAGAAGATGAGTCACTCTTCTCAGAGACGGAGTGGCGTGAAGAAGAAGCTCCTTAAGTCCTGCCCGAAACTCACGCCGGATCAGACAATAGAGCACTGGGTTAAGGCAGCTGTTAGTGTGAGCCAGACACACTGTCAGAGGGAAAGCATAGGCTTGGGCATTGTAAAAAGCCTTGCTGAAATACACCAGGTCAAACTTTATGAGCACCCCCCATAATGTCAATGCCTGATTAGGTAACCAGCACAAAAAGAATGATAGCACTACAATGATGATGGACTTAGTGACTTTGGAACGGCGCTTCTGCCTGCCCTGTTCCACTTCAGGTCCCGCTGCACTGGTGATACGCCGGCTGAGGATGACACGCAGCAGAAGCAGATAGCAGACGCTGATGATGATCAGTGGGAGCAGGAAACCCAACAGAACTTTCTGCAAGTGGTACAGACCCAAAAGCAACTGTGGATCCCAGCTGCCTGTCTCTGTGAAGCGCACCAGACACAGCTCCTCATCTGACACCTCCACACTGGTGGAATAGATGGCGTGAGGCAGAGTGGCCAGTAAGGACACGAACCAGATGCCCAGACTGGTCCACTTTGCTCGAGTGGCCGCGGCCCGTCGGCTGTGCATCTTTAGTGCAGATGATATGGAGTAGTAGCGGGCTATGCTCATTGCTGTGAGGAAAAACACACTGGCGTACATGTTCATAGTGGTTACAGTGCTGACTATTTTACACATGACACGACCAAAAGGCCAGCGAAAGTCCAGGACCGTATCCACTGCCCAAAAGGGTAAAGTCAAAACAAACTGGAGGTCTGTTATGGCCAGTCCCATCACAAAACAGTTAATAGATGACTGCTTCTGCCGGTAGCGTGAGTGTAGCAAGTAGAGAGCCAAGGAGTTGCCTACCAGTCCGAGAGCACACACAATGGAGTAGACACATGCTATCAAGATACGTACGACAAGACTTGAGTTGTCTCCTTGGAACTCCATTGTGTACTCCTTGGTAAGCAGCTTCAGCCAGCAGTGAAGCGACAGATTGTTCTCCATCCTGTCTTCTTTAACAAGTTCCGTCTGACAGAGCTCTGGAGCCATTGTTTGGACACTGCTATTGTTCAGCTGGTAACCCATTTTGTTTTGTATCTCAGAGCACTCTAAAAAAAAAAGCTAAAATTAGTAAATGCCACATTCGTCACTGGTTTTTCTCCTTCTTCCATTCTCCGCTCTACTACTCTGCACTCTGCGCTCTGTTTATATAGTGCCCTCCCTTCTCCTCAAAAGCGCGCAGACCTCCTCCTACCTCTCCCAGCACTATATGCGCTGTTTCACTTTTGCTCGCCACAGGATTGGACTGGAGCGAATGCCGAATGTGATAAGCGCAGCCACATCAAAGTCAGAGCATGTCTGTCAGGGTAAAGCTTAATGTATCGTCTTGGCACAATGTCTGCACCACCTACACAAGAGAGTCTCGCATTTTTCAGCTTCAGGACATACTGAGAATCTGAAGTGCTGTTTTAATCAGAGTCTGAAATTGTTTGCACATGCAATTTTTTGTATTTTATTTGATTGATAATGACTTTTATTGAGTAGCAACTCTTGATAGTCATATGTCATGGAAATTGACAACCAAGGACTTAACAAAACTGTTGAAATCACCAACACAGATCAGAGAATCAAACAGTTCAAGATAGAACACAAAAGTATTGGTCCATATGGAGAGACCAATGTCCATGAATGACTCACAGACAGAACCATGGACTTGTGGATAGAACCATGGACTTGTGGATAGAACCATGGACTCGTGGACAGAACCCTGGACTCGTGGACAGAACCCTGGACTCGTGGACAGAACCCTGGACTCGTGGACAGAACCATGAACTCGTGGACAACTGAGAGTGGATTTTTTAATGTTTTTTTCCTACCAGTTAGTGTCACTTTATTTCCAAACTCTTGTTAACACATTGTATTGAGAAATATTGAACAAAGCTTAATGTCAAGGCCTGGATGTCTATTTAAGCACTTTGATGAGAATGACTTGATTCTGTGAAACTAGGCTACAGAGTATGTATTTTTACTAGGGCTGTCAAAATTATCGCGTTAACTCACGTTAATGAAATTTTTCATTCATGCGTTAATAAAAAATGCATTTAACGCATGTCAGAATGACCCGCCCATGTATCCCATAATATCACTCAGAATGCCGCGGACACATGCGTGTGTGGCAACAGAGCAGGTCTCTAGGAATTCAAGTTTTAATGAAGGAGTATCACAGGATGAAGGAGTTATGGGAAATGGCCTGCGGCTTTAGGAGCTATGATCTGAAATGTTTGGATTGGTAATTCATGCTCTGGAGTTATTTGTGGATGTTTAGGTCATTTATATTCTCCATATTTTAAGATACCATTCCACCAGACCACAGGGCATTTTTGGCTGGAATGATAATAATATTAGCTCTTCAATAGCATGCAACATGAGCAGCATTTTCTAGTGAGCATTTTTTATTGACAGGGCAAATAAAAAAATGCATTTTTAAATGTGGAAATGCATTTTACTCCTTTTTATTATGTTGTTTTAAAACAAAATAGCAATTTCAGAGGTATATGTATTATGGCGGACAAAGGCACAAAAAATAAGGACAGGGCATGGTATCATTTTTGCAATAGCTTTTATAAAAGCAAATATTTCTTCATTCCAGAGGAAATCTTCATGGGTCTTGATACATTTCCCCAAAAATATAATTTCAATTCTTTCAAACTATGAAAACTCTTAATTTCATTGATGTGCTACTTCCAGCCTCAAGTTGAGGTTTGGAGGACTGGCCTTTATGTTTTAAGCCATCATGTGTTGCCACCTGGTTTCCAGAAGGCCCTAGATTTTTGCCTCTGAATCTCCATGGCTTCCACCCACAAGCATGCTTTGAGTGCGTGTAAGTACGAACCAATTAGCGCCCGTCTAAGTGGTCAGCTGTAGGCCTTCAAGAAGCCCAGATCTGTGATTGGATACTAGCATTACAGAATTGATGGTGTTTTCTCAACCCACAATGCCAGAAGAAGATATCTATATCGTGGAAGATATAACTATAATGCCAATATTAAGATTAACTTGCAAGAACATCAATGTGAGGAGAGTTTGTGCACCCTGTCACGAGCCGCCTGTCATAGAATCTGAGTTAACCAGCACTAATAACTGTGGCTTGGAATCATCTCAGTTTCACACAGCCATTATGAAGCATCATTCTGCTGCTATCAATGCATATTTTTTATTGGAACTGAATTCTGTTGTTATGGTTAATACGCGTACATCACAACAAGTGTGTTGTGCAAAGTGAGCGTGTCTAAAGTTATTAGGATAAATCGCTCTCAGGTTGCTGCTGTCACATGTGGCACTGCCCCTAAAGCTTGACAGTGTGTCCAAAGATGTGAGTAATTGGAATGACATTTGTTTTGACACATACTAGCTTCAAAGGTGAATTATCTCCACACGAAGGCCCAAAATGAGTTCTGCGCCTTAGCGATTTATTTTTCCATGGACCTTTACTTTACGCATGGCCTTGGTTTGTTTCAATGGGCCTTTTCAACAAGGTTGCTATCTTCGACTACTGTTACAAGGATCTTTTCTGAAACAGCCTACTCACACTCCAATGCACTAAACACTGACGGAGATCTGTTTTAGTGCATAAACACCCTCCCGCCCCTGGCTGCACCAAGAAATTCTGCCCATAAAGACAGTGAACAGAACCGGTGACAAAGGGCAGCCCTGGCGGAGGCCAACATGCACCGGGAAAAGGTCTAACTTACTGCCGGCAATGCGAACACAGCTCTGGTTCCATGACCGGACAGCCCTCAGCAGAGGACCTCGGACCCCGTACTCCCGGAGAACCTTGAAGTAGACCTTAGACACAGACTCGATATCCCCCTTAGCTCTCCCGGAGGTGCGAGTTGAAAGTCCGTCTGACAGGGGGCTCAGCGAGACGTTCCCAGCAGACCCTCACTATACCGCTTGGGTCTGCCAGGTCTGACCGGCTTCCTCCCCTGCCAGCGGATCCAACTCACGACCAGGTGGTAATCGGTTGACAGCTCCGCCCCTCTCTTCACACTAGTGTCCGAGACACGCGGTCGAAGGTCAGATGATACGACAACAAAGTCGACCATCGACCTCCGGCCTAGGGTGTCCTGGTGCCACGTGCACTGGTGGACACCCTTGTGCTCAAACATGGTGTTGGTGATGGACAAACTGTGACTAGCACAGAAGTCCAACAACTGAACACCGCTCGGGTTCAGATCAGGGCCGTTCTTCCCAATTACCCCTCTCCAAGTGTCACTGGCATTTCCCACATGGGCGTTGAAGTCCCCCAGGAGAATAACGGAGTCCCTGGTCGGTGCACCGTCCAGTACCCCTCCCAAGGACTTAAAGAAGTTCGAGTACTCTGTTGTGATGGCCTACGGGCCTAACACCATTGTTGAGGTGGGGGACAAGTGAGAGACCTGTCCCCCAACCGAAGGCGGAGGGGGACCCTCTCATTCACCGGGGAGAACTCCAACACGTGGCGGCTGAGATGGGGGGCAATGAGTATGGCCACCCCCACTGGCCACCTCTCCCCGCGAGAGACACCAGAAAATTGGAGCGTCCAACCCTCTCAAGGAGTTGGGTTCCAGAGCCCAAGCTGTGTGTGGAGGTGAGGCCGATTATACTAGTCGGTATCTCTCAACCTCCCCCACGAGCTCGGGCTCCTTCCCTCCCAGTGAGGTGACCTTCCACGTCCCAAGAACCAGATGTCGTGTGTGTGGACTAGGTCGCTGAGGTCTTCGCCTTCGACTGCTGCCCAGTCCTCTCTGCACCACGCTACCACGGACCCCTCTGCGGGTGGTGGGCCCACAGGAGGGACACTGACCAATTGTTCAACATATTTCCAACTACTAAAGCGCCACCTATAGACACTCTCATATTGACTCTATTTTTAAATGCAATCTAATCCTAGGTTAATAATTTTTTCTTCACGGTTTTTGTGCATCACAGCAGCAAATAACGCTTTCGTTTCCTGTGTTTTATGCTCTCATGGCCACCTGCTGCAAAGCTGATATCCCCATCACTAATGCTTGATTATGGCATGGAAATTACAAACCCAATATGTACTCTATAGCGCCAGATCATGGATCTGAATATATTTAGGTTCTGGGTTCGAATCCCGTTCGGAACAGGGCCTTTCTGAGTGGAGTTTGCATGTTCTCCCCGTGTCTGCGTAGGTTTCCCCCGGGTTCTCCGGTTTCCCCTACCACTAAAAAAATGTGCAATAGTTCAGGTTGAATGAGTGTGTGTTTGTGAGTGCGAATGTGGGACAACAGATGGAAATTAGCCCATGGCTACAATCCGGAGAGATGTGTTCATTAACATGTACTGTTCCAACCAAATAAACAATAAATAAAATGAATAAAACAAAAAGATCGGCCCAAAAAGTTAAATCCTTGCACCAAAATGAGCAAAATATTGCATTAGGCAGAAGATGTATGTACCACTGTTGACCACTATGGTTGTACTGAATCCTTTAAATTAGTTTTTTGTGGATAATCTTGGTCCGATCAGGTCACAAATTCAATCATAAATACACTGTTTGCTGTTTATTAATTCAATATGGGCAACAATATTATCTCTGTTGCGCCAACTGTAGGACTGTAGGCAATTACATCCAACATATGTGTACTTCAGCAATTCCAATATCTGAGTATATTGTGAAAATGTTTTCAAAATCAATGGAGGCACTATGTAGGTCATTTCAATGAAACAAAGTTAATCACGACAGCTGTATATTGTACAAGGCTACTGGTTCTGTGCCATGGCTCTCTGTAATTCAATGCAATGTAGCATAAAAGAGCGAAAGCAGCCCTAGCACGTGGGAGGCGGTTGCAAGAAGGAGCAAGGGCTGCTACTGCCACTTTTGGTGTTCAAGTTTGAAATCAATAATTACTATATCAAAATAAAGAAAACACCTTCAAGACACACATTACATACCTTTTGGATCGCCGTTGTGTTAAATAAACAGATACATATCACTTCTTACTAGGCCAGCATGAAGAAACGCTCCGCCGACATGTCCAAGGAAATCAGGAACTGGTTGCACATATGACTCAGTTAATGCATCATATGTCTGTACTTACCAGCCATCTTTCCTCCACAGCCTCTGCCCAGCCGCCCTCTCCCCCTGCCACTCCTTAGGACTCAATTGCTATGCCTGAAGTGCCCGTTCCACATCCCGAGCCTTTTCATGGGGACCTGGGAAGCTGTAGAGGATTTTTACTACAGTGTTCAAACGTCTTTCAACTCCGGCCTGCCACCTTTTCAACAGATAAGTCTAAGATTCTGTTCATGGTTGGGCTATTGCGTGGCAGGGCATTGACATGGGCAGAGGCAGAAGATTCTGAGAGCCCCTTGGCCTCTATGGGGTTCAATTTTTTTATTGAGCGTTTTCGTCAAGCTTTTGACCACCCTGATTATGCCTGCAGTGCTTCAAAGAGTTGTCTCACTATACAGCAAAGAAGTCGCAGTGCAGCAGATTATTCTGTCGAGTTACAAACCATGGCAGCCAATTCAGGATGGAATGACAAAGTGCTAATTGAAATTTTTATTAAAGGACTTAATGAGCAGCTGAAGGATGAATTGGCCTGTAGAGACGAAGAGATCACTTTCACATCTCTCATTTCCTTGGTGATTTGTTAAGCGCCACCGTGAGAAGGCTGGACGTTCGAGACTCGGTGGATGTTCTCAAATGGTACATCGTCCTAAGACTCTTCATGCCGCTGCTGAGACTTTTCCACATACTGCTCCAGTTGAAACGGATGAACCCATGCAGCTGGATAGAGCACACCTATCTCCTATGGAACGACAGCAGCGCTTGAGGCTCAGTGCTTCTATTGTGGGGAATCGGGCCACTTAATTGATACTTGACCTAGAAAACCAAAAGACCGGACTCACCAATAGCTCGTGCTGAATTGGAGACCCGTCCCAGACTGCCCGCTACTCTTAGACTTGGTTTTGGTGAGGAGATTGAAGTCAATAATTCCCTTTGACTGACGTATCCAAAGTCGATGCAAGAGCGAGACAAGAGATCTTCACGTTTAACATCTGCATTTAATTATCTTTACAATCAGATACAGAATGTTCAACAAAAGTGCTCCTATTCTAGGCCTGCTCTTCCCCTGTCCGTGCCCTGTCCTGTCTGACCTCAAAAAAAACACACAGGGGCTCATGAGGGAGACTTCCGATGACGTCATCCTTATGCGTCCAAGGGGTGGAGTTTCCGGGTGTGCTGACGTCCCTTGTCCACTGGGAGGCGTCAGAATGCAGTTGGTGAATCTCCCAGTCTGCCTCAAGATTCAGGTTCTGAACTCTTGTCCTCGTCAAAATGTTTATTATTTAAAGTTAATAATTCGCCCTGTTTAAACAGCATTTTATCTTTATGACTCATGTCTGATTATCCTGTGTCCTTGGGGTTTTTCCTGAGTGCACAGAGGTCTTTCTGGCTATGATGTTCAAATGGTCAAATATTAAAATATACAACAGTTCTCCTCTGTTGACCTATATTAAACCAATTTAGGTCACAATCTTTCAATATTCCTTCTGGGTGCCGAGACTGGGGAGCTCGTCCATCATCGCCTTGGTTCTTGGTTCTGGCTCGTTATCTGTGAAGAGTTAATACAGAAAGAATACACACACAACAACATTCGAAACATTCCTTACAAAACTCTTTGATGACCACTGCTGTCATTCTCAGTGGCTCTGTGCCATTTTGTGGGGCTTTGCTCATTTTTCCAAACACATTTTGTTGAACCAGGAAGTGCTGTCACTTCCTTCTCTCAGACCGTTTGGGATAAATGTACATTGTTAATCAAATTGGTATTATCCGTACAGGAGCTAATCTATTTTAGCAGGTTTCTCTGGGGTTAGTCCCTATACAACGGTATTTTGATTCTCTAATCTGTTGCTGACAAATTGACAGCTCTTAAAATTCTCAAAAAATACCTAAATATCTACTTTTGTGCTATACCCAAATACATTAAAATGCTTTTAAATGTTTTTGAATCTCTGTTGTTTCTAATCTATCTCATTAACTTTTGGCATTGTTAACATTCACCTATGTTTGAAACAAGCGAATTTGACAGTATCTAATAAACCTGTGCATAAACTGTAATGAACTTCATCTACCTTTAAAGTAAATACTTTTGGACATAATATGAAGGAAATGGTCCTTTTACCGCTTGATATTAGCCCTGTCTAAAAATAATCTCTATTTTTGAAAGCATCTATCTATTTTATACTCTATTGTGACTCCAAATCTTGGTAGTAGTTTGAGCCAAAGCCTATTCCCAATTTGTGAGTTCTGATTGTAACAATAGCATTGGCAATAGACGATTTTTTATTGGCTGGTTCTTGTTCTGCAAATCACTATTCTATGTATTGTATTTCAGACAATTCCAAAAACAACACAGTCGTTCTCCAATATTAAAGACATACATCTAAATCAAGTTGCCTGAAAGGGATTTTAACTATTTTAAAACG
The DNA here is from genome assembly GCA_964034765.1 of Knipowitschia caucasica. Taxonomy (NCBI): domain Eukaryota; kingdom Metazoa; phylum Chordata; class Actinopteri; order Gobiiformes; family Gobiidae; genus Knipowitschia; species Knipowitschia caucasica. The sequence continues at coordinate 50,388,778 of OZ035824.1, read as the reverse complement.
TTTTCCACGATTATAAGGCTATGAAATTAATTATTTAATAAACAAAAGCACATTCATGGCTTCTGTCCGCTGCTTATAACTGTTTAAAGAGTTGTCCCAAACTTAATATGTGTGAATACATCAGCTGTTTGTAATAAACAATAACATTTAACCTGTTCTCCAATAGAGCAGCTCAGAGGCTGCGTCAAGAGCAATGTTATATTTGAGCTATTTTAGATTTAAAATTGTGTTAACGCCTGTCGTTCTATGTCTGCATTTTAATACTACTCTCTATAAACACATCTGCACTAATTCCTACAGATGTGGAAAACAGAAACATCTACAATCTGACTCCATTTGATTCCTTTTTACTTTAGTTATTAGAACAATTTGACCTTATTGATACTTATTTCCACAATAGAACTATTTTGATTATTCACTAGTCTAACTATTATTACTATTGTTTATTCTGACACCTCTTCTTAGCGACCTTTCAACCTATAGCTCCTCGAATCCAATGACATTATAGCTCCAGACTATTTCATTCTATTCTATTATTATCTTAAAGAGTAGATCTGTTTGATGTTATAAGCGCTATTATTTCTCCTTTTGAATTTGCACAACACTAAATTTAGAATGACCCCCTATGGGACAAATATAGAATTTTATTCCATTTTGGCAACTCCGAAAATTACTTAATAATTTTCCCATTTTGCTTTTTTTTAGGCTGCCCTTTTCTATTATGTATTTGGTCTTGTAAATATATGTTTTACACTTCTTTCTAATGATTTAGAAGGTTAAGGACCATGACCACCTATGACAATAACATTACTATACTCCCTCTGTTGGTCGTGGTCCAAAGTATAAAACATGCATCTGTATGTGTGTAGATTACTGTTCCAATCATCTTCAGTTGTTCCTCCCGGATCGTCCTCAATTCATATTGTGGGCTTTGGTGCCAAAGTAGAGGCTCATTTTCCTCATGATCCATACTACCGTGGTATCCCTGAAGCAGGTGCAGTTTATCTTTCATCTGAAAAACAAACATTAGAACACAAGAAACGCCCACTTTCCTCTCTTCGCATTGTGCGGCCTGTCAATCAATCCAATTGGGCAAAACATAACTACATTGACAGACGGTGTGTGGCATCAGGGCAGAGGCTGTAGCCAAATACAGACTTAACAATATGTATGTTTCTAATTTTATACTCCCCTAAATGTGAATTACAAACCAAAGGTGTCCTCCGCCCAACGACAGCTCACTGCGGTTGGACCGAATCACTGTCAGGACAAACAGCAGAGGGAGGGACTCCCAGTACCTTCAGCGAGGTATTTCATCTCAGAGTACTTTCTCAGAGTACTTTTCTCAGAGTACTCATCCCAGAGTACTCTCACTTTTACACCTGTTCAATAAAGCTTGTTATCTTTGAATCTCTAGTACTTACACCGTATGCTGTTGACAAAAAATAATTATTCCATGATCACATTAAAACATTACAGAAAACTTTTGTTATTCCATTCTCCGTTCAGCACTCCTCGTTCACTCCTCAGTTCACTCCACAACACACTCACAACACACTCACAACACCCCACGTTAGTATTGGTCCAGTTTGTTAAGGTCAACGTAGTGTATTTGACATGACGCACAAACATATAACATACACAAACATATAACATACACAAACATATAACATACACAAACATATAACACACACAAACATATAACATACACAAACATATAACATACACAAACATATAACATACACAAGAGGCCTGTAATTTTAACTTTGTTATATTTTTCCATGTCCAATTACAATTGTCTCATGAGTTATTTTATCGTTGCAACTTTCAGAGCCTGCAGAACATGCAAAGCTTTGAGAGATTTTTCCTAAAAGGATCCATTTCAAACTTTAGTGTTTAAACCACGTGGTCTTTACTCGGGCTTGTCACAAACTGTGTCCCCTATATTTTTAATGAGCTCTTGTCACTTAAAAAAAAACTCATGCACGTGCAATAAATGTTTTTCCTTTTTTTTTTTAAAGCCAGTTCGGATTCCTTAAAAAATGTAAATTAGTTTCAAACTTTAATACTTCACCCTTGTTTTACGTTCATGTGGAGAAAAGACCATTGTTTTATGTGTGTGTACTTGCACCAATCATGTCTCAGATAAACGGCCAACAGTTATATCAAAGACATAATTGTCCTAATTGTTTCTAATTTAGCTATTTGGAAGAGAAACATGTCATAAAAGATTTCAAAAAATGTCCCTACATCTTTGTTTTCAACCAATGAACAGTGTTGCGTCTATGTGTTATCAGAAATGATCCAATATCACCTTTAGCCAAAATTCAGAAATGCTTTAAATCATTTTTCAAACTTTAATTGTCTGAACAAACCATTTTGTACTAAATGCAACGTCCATTAAAAGCTGCAGTTCTCTTCCTAGCACCAGTTTCAACTGTGCATGTGACTATTTTTAAATAATTAACGAGCCACGGTTCAGAGGTTGAAAACACTGCTTTAAATATCCGTATTACCAAGATCATGCAGTTAAAATCAATAATTCTAAACTTCTCCGCGTCTATAACTTTAAATAATAATACTAGTTTCAATAATAGGGCTCCTCTACCTTAAATATACTGCTGTTCTAATCTCCTTGTGTCTCATGCTAAAGCAAGAGTCTAATTAATTTTAACGATTGTCCTGTATTCTTTCATGCAGCTAAATGTGGTGTTATGAACGAATGACCTAGCTAAATGTATAAATATGACTTAAATTCCACATGTCTCTGTGCGTTTGTTTGTCTGTATATATTTACCTTCTGTCTGTCTCATTTAGCCTGGCCACGTCTTCCTCTTATGGTGTCTTTCAGTGTCTTTTGTCTCAAAGTGTCCAATGTCTTTGTCTCAATGTCTTTTTTCTTCTTCTTTCAATCAATCACTTTCTTTCTTCTTCCGACAACTTTTTCTCATGTCTTTCTTCTTCTTTTCAATCACTTTCTTCTTCTTTCAATCTTTTCCTCATAATGTCTTTCTTCTTCTTGTTAGGTTTACACAACGTTCTACTCCGTGCACATAACTCCACTCGGTTTGTGCAAAAGTCTGGTTTTTCTCCATGAAATGGAGGCCGGAGAGGTCTTCTTCGAGAGTTCCTGTTAGCTGCTGCAGCCGATGCTGCAGTCTTTGCTGCCCCCTGTGGGTGAAACGGGGGAGACGCAGATGGTCCGTGCTGATGGCGCTCGATTGAGGACTTGTGGCAGACGATTTTGGCCAAATGAGACAGACAGAAGTTTTCTCGGAAAAAACAGACAAACAAGAAGCACAAACAAGTGTGTTAATTACCATACGAAACCAATGATTAATTACAATTCAAAATAAACCTATGAAATAATTATATTAACATTTTAAACATTAAATTCTGAAAACCAATTCTGCATTCAACTGGTATCCTAAGCCCTACTTTTTCCAAAAGTATAATGCTCTCTAAGATCATTCTAACTTTTATATCACCAAAATGTAGGGGAAAAAAACTTGTCTAGACGCCTTGGAGATAAAAAATAAAAAAAAATGCCTCTTTATAATCTAACTCAAAGTTCTGTGATCCTATGACTCCATGTTAGTAACATTATCGTGTGTATAAATGTAATTTTCTACAAAAAATTCTTTCTTCACGAGAGAGAGAGAAAGACAGAGAGAGAGAGAGAGAGAGAGAGAGAGAGAGAGAGAGGAGGAAGGGGAGAGAGAGAGAGAGAGAGAGAGACAGAACAGAACGAGGGAGGGGAGGGGCTACTCGAACAAAGGAACACATGGATGATTGAAATACACCCCTTCTTTGCTACATTTTCCTCGTTTTTATCGTGATATGGTCTTAATCAGTGGTAAAAGTTTTTCTCACGTCAAACGACACTTTACATTTTATCCTTAAATACGTCAGTAATGGAAAACATTACCATTTGCTACATGATTAATGTATCGAGAGTTCCAGCAGAATCTTTTTTTTTTTTTTTTCCCTGATTCTCTGTAACTGTCGAAACATTACATCCCAATACAAGAGAAAAACTCCCAGACTGATCTTTTGTCATTTCTTCACATGAAAACTCATAGTTACAGCCAAGTGGCTCCCTTTTTTCTCATTAATCAGATCATTATTATCAGAATCCACATTTTAAATACTTGGCTTTTTTCTGTTTAAATGTACCCTTTTTTCCGCCCCCCGGGGGATATGGAGTTTTTATTATCCTATCACTTCTGACCCTAACTGCCCCTATCTCTCTAATCCTATTTATCTAAACTCTTGTGCCTCTTTTGCACCTTAAAACGGTGTGCCTCTTTTGCACTTCTAAATCCTGTGGCTCTTTTCATCATCTGTTCTGTTTTCTTTGGAGGGACCCATGCTTCCCCCAAGGTTAAAACGTCTAAACCTGACTATTGTTCTATCGCGTCCGATAGAACGCCCCGTCACGGCGGTCTCGTCTGGCCACGCTGCAATCTGTCGAGCCAAAATCTCTCTCTCTTCTATTTAAAACAATGTGCAGATTTCCAAAACTGTGATCCGCTTACCTTAGAAGCGACCTTTTTGAAGAGCAGAGAGATTTTTCCAAACCCACAAATCCAGTCTCTATAACTGAGCTCATCTCTGTCCCGCTCCTGCCCCGATCACGTCGGGGTCACCAAAATGAAGTCAATAATTCCCTTTGACTGACGGTATCCAAAGTCGATGCAAGAGCGAGACAAGAGATCTTCACGTTTAACATCTGCATTTAATTATCTTTACAATCAGATACAGAATGTTCAACAAAAGTGCTCCTATTCTAGGCCTGCTCTTCCCCTGTCCGTGCCCTGTCCTGTCTGACCTCAAAAAAAACACACACAGGGGCTCATGAGGGAGACTTCCGATGACGTCATCCTTATGCGTCCAAGGGGTGGAGTTTCCGGGTGTGCTGACGTCCCTTGTCCACTGGGAGGCGTCAGAATGCAGTTGGTGAATCTCCCAGTCTGCCTCAAGATTCAGGTTCTGAACTCTTGTCCTCGTCAAAATGTTTATTATTTAAAGTTAATAATTCGCCCTGTTTAAACAGCATTTTATCTTTATGACTCATGTCTGATTATCCTGTGTCCTTGGGGTTTTTCCTGAGTGCACAGAGGTCTTTCTGGCTATGATGTTCAAATGGTCAAATATTAAAATATACAACAAGATTCAGTTAAAGATTATTACGTCTCCTCTCACACCACTTTTGCTTGGGCATCCCTGGTTGAGTCTACACAACCCTTCCATTAACTGGTCTCAGGGTAGCTCCGCTGTAGTCTCAGTTCACGATAGCATTCTGAGACTCCCAGATTCCCTGATCTGTCTAATGTCTCTGAATGCTATCATGATTTGGTGGAGGTGTTTACCAAAAGACAAAAGACCAGACTACCGCCTCATCGTAGGGAGGCAGTAGGGACTCAAATTAAACATATAATACTCAAATTAAACATATAATAATTATGCTATTCTGCCAATAAAAAAAAAAAACCTTCATAACTAAATTCAAACCTGCAGCCTTTCACACCAGAGTCGAACGCTAACCACATGCGCCACGCTCCAACACTGCGTAAGACAACGTAGTTGTGCTTAATTGTTTGTATTTAATCCAAGTCATTACAGATAATCCGTTTTACACGTCATTTGTTGACCATGTGACATTTTTTATAAAGTGTTTTGCCCAAGGACTCAACAGCAGCAATTATCGACTGTAGTCTTTAGAGTATTTCTCAATGGAGATTCAAACCTACCTTTGGGCCAAAAGACCAATGCTCTTCCATCCGTGCCACTGCTTCACCTAATTGCTACCTGCTGCATGTTGTATCTTACACTGTATTTGTTTCCCAAATGCCGTTTTACTCGCCGTTTGTTGCCCACATGCCGCTTTAAACGTACCATTCAGTACTGTCGCTGATCGCAATACTGAAGTGTGAGGGGAGGGGCGTGTGATGCCGGGAGCTGTGTTGTATGGTAGCCCGAAAGGGACAAACTACCTGCTGCTACACCTGAACACTATTTGAGCAGTTTAACTTTAAAACTGCCGAAATAGTGTTCAGGGCAGGTCTCAAATACCTTCCTCAAGTCTTGCAGCTTTTGTTCTAACGGTGGGTTGGACTGGTGCCTATATAACAAATCTACTATTGCTAAAAAATAAAAAAAAAATAAAAGTGACAACATCTATGTGTGAACTCATACGTGTTATGCGAGCTCCCCACCTTTGCGGTCGACGGGTAGATTGGTGAGCATCCCTGATCTAGGGTCTTCCTAAAGCCAACACCAGAGCAAGTTTGCTTCTCACCAGATATGCTTTACTATTCAATCGTTGTTGAACGACGACTTGACTTTGGTGTACATAAACACACACGTGTTATGTGAGTTTCCCTTGGTGGAGATGCTCTGCACAGAAAGCCCCCTACTCTCATGTCAAATTCCAATGTGTGCTGCCCGCATAATAGAAAACTAAATTGTAAATGCTGATGTTCATCTCCATCTGGAATCTTCAAAATAAAGAGACATTTGCTGATTAAAAACAGCAGAAGATTGTGGAGGCTAGATCTTGTGCTTTGAGTGCTCTGATGCACCACAGGGACTATATCTAAGCACTCTGCAAGAGAGGCATTGATTTGATGCTTTCAAATCCCTCATCCTAATTAAACAGAAAGTTTTATGGAGATCAGAGAGTAAGGATTGTAGAAGTTTGTAAGGTAGCAGATTCATAGGGGTAAATGGCAAAAATGTCAAAACGCTGCAGTGTCAAATCATCACCAGAATTGCAGATTGAAATAATCAAACGAAATATTTTATTTGTTTATAAAGCGCATGTTATCTGGAAGCCTCATGTTGGCAGCATGAGGCTCGGGGCTAGTAAGTAAAGTGACAGTGGTCACATGAACTTTCTTAAAAACATATTTCACATTCTGACAAAACATATAGTGTACATTCTGACTTAAAGAAGCTATACCCAATTTAATTTCTAATAAGTTCATAAAAATGCGTATTACTACAAACAAGTTATATTAAAATCCGTAATTTAATTGAAAACTTGAGCTCTTTGTTTCAGCTTTTGTATGAATTCAGGCCGTAAAAAGTGCTGAGTAGAAACTTAGCGTGACGCTAGATCTCCTCCACTCACAGAACGAGGAGCGGCGCTGTTACGAACAGGCTGTGTAATTAATTTCTTATTTGAAGGAACATTGTGAGTACAGAATCCAATTACTGAAAAATAAAAACTTCTAAAATTCTATCCATTATGGCCCTGTCCACACGAAGTCAAGCTCAGGCCTAAACGCAAAAATACTTTATCAATCCAGTGTATCGTCCATACGAGGCCGGCGTTTTGGGGGGGTGTAAACGAACATTTTTGAAACTAGGTCCCAGAGTGGAAAGATTTCAAAACTCCGTATATGCCGCTCCGTGGTTACTGCCTCTCCGCAATGTATCTGAGACGCTTGCGTCATCGCCCCGCCTCTTGTTAAAGCACGCATGCGCCGCACTCAGAAAATAATGACAACAACAATGTAGCTTGTTGGTTTTGTAATCCAGTGCGACCCGAAGCAACAGTTCAACCTCATCGTCCGTCCATACTAATGTAGTACCAGCTCGCCCACTCGCCATGTTGTCTGTTTACAAAATTCTGCGCATGCCCAGTTCCCGTCACGGAAGTTTGGGCTTGATCCCGTCATTGCGTCACAGCGCCACCAACAGGTCTGGCATAGTTTCACAGCGTTTTCAGGCGTATTGACTACATTCAAATGGACGCACACATTTACTGAGCTAACTCCGTGTTTAGAGAAAAAGTTTCTGAAATTATAAGCGTTTTGTCTTCGTGTGGATATAGCCTAAAAGTGCAAATGTGCACAGCTCAATTTTGTGGGCAAACATTAACAATGTCTCAGTGTTCATGGCAACAAGTAATTATAAGCTCCAAATTGGAACTGAGCAAGATACAACTATCAACGATGAAACTGACACATTTGCTGTCGTCAGTGAGCTTATGAGTAAAGTGTTTGCAATTTCTGCTTCAAGAAGCAGCAATGGAAACTCTGGGTTGACAAAAAAGTATTATCAGATAGACTCAAGTCAACATCATTAACCTTACATCAGCCTGTGTCAGACCAGTTCAAGTTAGATGACATAATGACGTTTATTAACAATGTTTGACAGTCATCTCAGAGTCCTCCTGAAAAATGGTCAGAGAAGGAACTAGAAGCGGTTTAGCCCCATAATTGTTCAGATCCCCATGCATTTTTTTCCGCTTGGAAAAAAATAAGCAACAAATTCATAAAGAATAGCCCTTTCTTGAAGCCTATACTTCCCAATCTGACTAGTCTGTGCTGTCTTCACACATGCTCTGTCTTCATTATGTTTGACTGGTCTAGCTGAGGCCAGATTGAAAAGGACTCCGGGGTGACACCCAAAATGTCTCATTCTTAAAAAAAACCTGTTCAAATGACTAACGTTGACATTTTTTCTCCAATGAAGCTACCGTCCTTGAGGAACTACAGATGGGCATGTTGATCGTTTTAAGCCCCTCATCCCAGCACTGCCCTCCCATTACCAAAACTGCCCTGACTGATAAAAGGGGATACATCAGAAGGAAACAAAACATATGGGTCAAAACAGGAAAAACTAAAAAGGAAAAAAGCCACATTTCCCATAACAATCTCTCCCTGGATCACACTGCCAAGGCATTGCATTACTGTATTTAATGTACACACTCAAATGGGATTTTTGCTAGACGTTATAATTTTTCCATTGTAAAGGTACCAATGGAAAATGGATTTTGACCATAATGGCTTCAAATTGGCTTCAAATTTGCGACGTGAGCCTATAGAAGAGTCAGCTGAGATAGGCCTTTTATCATAGCTGGGAGATACAATACGACAACTCGAAGCAGTAACAAACACATACCGACATGTAATTCTATTAAAATCACCTTGGGAACAAAAATCCCTGGTTCTGCTGTGGGATTGCGTTCCCTTTTTTCACATGTCATCAGCGTGAGGTCGTAGCCGGGCGGGGCGTTGTGGGTCCAGAGTCACAGTGGCTATGTGGCCGGTGATAGGGTCCACATGGAAATGAGCCACGTTTTCCTCCTCGGTGCCGTTCGGGGAGAAGGACTCTGGATCGTGCTCAAAGTTTTGCATGTTTAGATTTTTCATCAGGAAGTTGACATGGTCTATGGCCTCATCTCCAGGGAAACGTCGATGAGGGAGATCATCCTGGGCTTCATCTTCAGTGGTGTATTGAGGGTTAATGGCATGCAGGACACGAGACGCCTGCAGATTCTGGAGGGATCGTGACTGGACTGTGACAGATGATCAGAAAGAGAATGTCAGTGTTTGTAAATGACAAAGGATTTACCATAATAGCCGTTTATGAAATATGTTATGTTAATTCCTAGACAGAAGACATTGGCACTATGACGATGACATACAGTAGATAACACATTTTGTATCAGGTAAATTAAAGCTGCACTAACTGACTTTATTTTTGTATTCATTACGAAAATGCTATCCATGTCCATGTAGTGCATCGGGATATACGTCCTTTTGAAGAAAAAGTAGCGCATGTTTGTGCTGGCGTGACATTATATTTTAGTTCGAGTTTTGATGAAACAAGGAAGAGAATGTGTTTCGGGTCGCAGATTGTGACCAATCACAGCGCACCACTAGCCCCCACTTTTGTGAGAAATCTACAGGTCCGTTAGCACAGACAGCTGAGTTAGCACAACAAGCCGAGGAGCTAACCTGAAGCTTTGTGTCTTCGTCACTGGTTACTGCTTACACAGCGAGACAGCCATCCAAAAGAAAGTCTCGTTCCTCCGCGCTTCCCAGTTCTATCATTCTATGGTCACGCCATCCACGTGAAAATCCATATGCATTTATTTATCCATATTGGGAGACGCTAGCTCCGTCAACAACAGTGGGTGTGTGTGGGGCGCGATAGCTTCGTGGGTGCGGGGAGGGGAGCAGAAAGAGCGAGGCCAGCGAGTCCGCGGCTTCAAAATCCCAAAGTCAGTTAGTGCAGCTTTAAATTACTTTAGTAAATACAAGAATTTTCATTTCTCAATACCGTTTTTGTGCTTTGAACAATTTTGGTACCAATAATGGCAAAATATCCTTCTCAGTTGAATGTTCAGAAATCAACTAATTTATCCTACTCAAAAACGTCTTAGACACTGTGGTTACAAATAGGCTTTGGACAAGAACACTGTAATGAAAATATGTAACAAACTGTGGAGACATGTGGAGGCAAGTTGAAAAGCTGGGTGAAGGGTATTCGCTGTGGCCGAATAAACATGACAGGAAGAAGTCTTACAGCGACTCAGGGTGTCCAGATTAGCGTTGCAGGTGGGTGCACGGAGCAGCCCGATCAAGGTTACATGGCTTACCTCTGACTGAACTGAAGTCTCCTTGGTTCACATCAGTGCTGGAAAAAGGCTTGAGGCTGGGGAACAGGATGAGTGAGAAGGACAACAAGAAAACCTAAAAAGAAAGAAAACTTTGTTAATGCAAAGTGGCTCACAGAGATGAGAGTAACATGAATCATTTGGGATTCTTGAGCAACAGGGTTTTATGAACTTTTTTCACACCCAAATGTCTTGCATTTTTGTAACCTTCCTTTTCTGGATTGTGTTACGCAATGTACAGTATATTATCATATGCATTTATTTTATTATACGCTTCGAAAAGGCATTTTAAAAGAGTCCTTTATTGATGGATGTATATTGCTTTATAAATACAGAAGCATCTTTAGTCTGTAGATGAAAAGGTGTGTTGGTAGTCCTGGAGACCTCTATAATAAATCCTTTAAAATGCATATGGCAGAGTTCTCAGGTATCGTTGGAAATATTGAAACATTTACTTGCGGAGCCAATTATTTGTTACGCAAGAACAAGGTTAAGTTTAAGTTGAATTTTCAGGACATGTCAGTCAGAGCTCAGTGTGACTTCTGGCTTGTTGTAAGTAAGTAATCTTTATTTATATACCGCCTTTTCACTACAGATCTGAGTCTCAAAGCGGTTGTTTTCTTGAAACTTTAATATCAGAAAGCTTGTCTAGCAAATATATGATATTACTTGGGGGAAAAGATGACAAACACTTTAAATGCAAATTATGGGGTAAAAGTTTAAATGTTTGAACTGACACATGTTTTTGTTGTGCGACTAGTAACTCGCACAACAAAGGCGACTGCCTTCCTCATTGGAAGGCAGTCGCCTTCGACTGCTGCCCAGTCCTCTCAGCACGGTGGGTGGGTGGTGGGGCCCACAGGAGGGCCTGCCCACCTTATCCCTTTGGGCTGAGCCCGCCCGGCCCCGGGGGTAAAGCCGGGCCACTAGGCACTCGCTTTCGAGCCCCAACCCCGGGCCTTTCTCCAGGGCTGTAACATCACTGTTATTGTATTAGTGCGATCCATGGTGGTATTTGGACTGCGCTTCGTCTGACTCGTCACCTGAGACCTGTTTGCCATGGGGGACTGTACCAGGGGCATGAAGCCCCAGACAACATAGCTCACAGGATACTCCGAGTACTCAAACTCCCCCACCACGTTAAGGAGGCAGTCAAGGGGAGGAGTTTTTCTCAACTATGCATTGTTAAATCCCAATATAACTAAGGATAATGATGAAGAGAGATTTTGTATACCGTCCACACACGGAAGCATCTTACCAGAACACATGTGCCTGTTTGGGCTGGTCTGTTTGATGTATTCATGACCAAAGCCTGCAGTCTGCGCAGCTGCTGCATCAGTGACCTGTGAAAAGGACAGGCAGGTGGAAGAGGTGTACAGACTGTACTGTGACACAGAATTATGATAATAAAGGAGCATTATGCAAACTTCGTAAACATCTATTTATGCATATTTGACATTGTAGTGAGATATTTGTATATAGCAGTTTTCTCTGCTATGGGACCTGCACCAAAAAACCTACAAAACTCTCAGGCGCACGGCAATACACAAAAATGACCATTTTGGTTTTTTTGATTGCTTGTATATTATAAGAACAGAGAACGTCTGAGATCTTAGTCCGGTGCGAATGCTCCATGTCTGTATTTTGTAAAGTAATAATTCCGTCACAAATTACCTCCTTTTTTTGTCCAAACACAGACGTCCTGTGATAACACTAATCCCGTGCGAATCTGCTTGTCAGTGATTGTGATTGCTATTGCCGCTTTCTCTACTTTCTGCGTTGTTTTTTTGTCTATGAGAATCCAGAGTATGTGATGCGTTCACTAGTCCGTAGAAACAGTATTAAACATTACAAACAGTGCGGGCCATAGAACTGTAGAGCAGTAATATCCGCATGTAAGTGTTTGTCCTCATGGTCTCTGTGGCTGCTGTGGTCGGACGCCAGTCTCTACGGGCTGCGTGAAGCGGAGAGACTCGCGCACGTGCGGCCGTTAAGTGAGATGTCAGAGAAAATATAGTAATTTACAGACATTGCTTATCCCGTGTGAATGCACTGCAAGATCTCAGACGTCCTTCGTGATTATCACAAATTACCAGGGGTCCACAAGTAAAGTAAGTAATGTTCAGGGCATCAAAAAACTCTCTGCCTCCAAATGTTCAGAATTAATTTTGTGACAGAGACGCGCATCATAGTCATAGACTAAGAGGAAATAAAAATGTATACTTGCCTAAATTTAGGACCACTTTAAAGTCAATGTGTGTCTCAGTGCGAGGAGTTTCTCTATGGAATACCTTAAAGGATGAACTTAAAAATAGTACAAATCTGACTCAATTTAAAGCTTTGTTTAAAAAATATGTACTAAAGAAATACAAGGAGGAAAGAGAGTGATGCCCTCAGCACAGAGCGAGTGATGGCAGAGAGGGGTGGGGTCAGAGTGTTCGGGCCTGTGTGTGTGCGTCTGTGTGTGTGTGTGGGTGTGTGTGTGTGAATGTGCGTGTATGCGCATGGGTTGTTTTTTGTTGTTTTTTTTTCTATATATATATATACATTTTTTGTTGTATACCATTGGTGGTACTATCGTATTGAAATTCTTGGCAAAATGTACAGTAGTATTCTTGTATACCATTGGTGGTAGTGTTGTATTGACAGTAGTACTTTGTAATGCGATTTTTTGATTATTTTGACGGGTGTTGTGTGGGTGAGAGGGTTGGGCTAAAATAAGCATAGTGCTTCATCCAACCCCTTTTCAAACCTTGAACATATGTGTCTGAACATTTGTCAAATGTGTCTTCTGTGCAGGTTTTGAAATAAAGAAATAAAAAAATAAAAATACTAATCCTGTGCGACTAATCTAATCTCGGACTCAGAGGCGCCATAGATAGACTCTTTTTTTTATTCCATTCTATAAATGAGAGGGAGAATTGAGCACTGTCGGCAGATCTATCCGGGACCTGCCACGCGGTTGCACGTTGTATATCCTGTATATGTATACATTTACTGAGATAATAAACCACACTTTGATTTGAATTACAGCTCTTGTTGTTTATTTTATATTTAATATTGTGTATTTCACTCCTCAGTAATTCCACAACAGGTTAATTATTGCATTTTCTAGTCCCCAAATTCGGTTTTGAAAACATAAATGTCTTATAAGCAATGAAAAAACCAAAATGGCCATTTTTGTGTATTGTCGTGTGCCTGAAAGTGGAAAAAAGCCATTTTCCATTTTCCTTCAAAAATAGAAAATGTATTGTATACAAAATTACATCGACCCATGATGCCCACATATTCCACACCTGGAACGATCAATTGGAATGTGGAAATAGAACAAAAAAATCACATTAAAAAATGCACAAAGTTAAAAATATTTGAATGTAGGTTAATTGGAGAAAATTGCTGCTTACATGTTGCATTTTTCAAGTTGGGAAACTTTTCGCTGCAGCTCTTGGTTGTGTGCATTGCAGGCAGCCATTCTGGTAAAACAATAAAGACAATAATTAAAATATGCGGTTTCAATTATTTGAGTTTAAGTTTAATATTTAAGTAGTTAAAAGGACAAATGAATCAATTAATGGGGATGGGGGTTATGAGACCATTCACTGTGATACCGTATAATTTTGAGTAACGGCATTTATCTGAAATACCACAATAGCATTTGTGTGAATGCCACTGTGATGTTTACCTTTGGTCTGAGCGTGTGGAGAAACAGCAGCTGCGATCACAGCTGTGGCAGAGGACCTCAACAACAGTCTTTTCTCAAGTTGCGCAAAATGTGTAGATGGTAACTAAAGTATTAACGTGTAGTGGGGCGGCTGTGGCCTAGAATGAGTCCGGTGTGTGTTTGATACTGGTAGCCTTGCTTCTGTCATTGTGCCCCAGGGCAGCTGTGGCTACAGTAGTTTATCACCACTGTGTATGGAGTGAATAAATAATGACATTATTCAATCTTTTTTAAAATATTGTCACCATTTATATACTTTAGAAAATGATTTGACCATAATTGATATGTATTGAGAAAACTTCCTCTGATATGTCAGGGTCCGTGAAGTCCCATGCTCTACTGAGCACAAGCCATTCATATGAATAGGGCGCCTTCTTGGATCACCGGGGCTTTACTAAAGTCTGCATCCTCCGTGGCCGCTAACAACAACACGGCGAATGGCGCCGCGGAAACGTGGTCATATCCAAGACCATACACGCTCAGAACTATTCTCTGCATGTCTTTGCATAACCTGTGCGTAACCTGTGCACGCAAATACACCGCTGAAGCTAAACTATGGAGCCTCAGGCAGTGTCTGTGTCTCCTCCTGAAACACAAATAAACTCGCTAAATTAAAGCTGGGGTATGTACATTTTCCCCTTTCATTTACAGCTCATGTTGATGGGCCCAAAAAGTAAAAGGCTGTGAGCAAATCAAACAGATTTAAGTACATTCGGTAAGAATGACAATGTGTCAATACATTTGATAATCTTATTTAACTTCAATTGGAGTGGATTTGAAATAGAATGCTAAGAATGCGATTAATCGTGAGTTAACTCACCATTACTATGCGATTAATCAACTAAACATTTTTAATCGTTTGACAGCCTTAGTAAAAACTAACTTCATACTTTGTATAACGTAACAACTTTATTCTCAGGCTGGAAAAAACACTGTTATTACAGTTCACACAGCTGCTGTTTAGAAATTCCTGCAGCTTGTCTTATTCATACTTCATAAGACATGAGAATGTTCCCACTTCTTAAGAAATATGAGTTGACCTTCAGAATAGTTGTCGGAATTTTGACAGTTTCCATAGTTACTAGAAAGGATTTTTTTTACCCACAATTTTTAAATATAGGCTGTTTGGAACATTGTGATGTCACATGAATGCAACCTATTGTATGCTGTGTGTAGTGAACTAATCATGTGCAGTAAGGAAAGAGTCTTATAAGGATGAAACAAAAATACACTATAAAACTCCTGCAGGAAGATAACATCTGAGGCATATTTGGAATTGTAGATGTGTGGTGGTTTGCCCGCTGCAGCGCACGGAGCCCATTGTCATTCCATACGTGTGATTTCTTCAGATGTACCATATTTATTGGCCGCTGGTGGCTGAGAGACATGTTGTATTTCCCATTCCCACAAATTATCAGTGAAGGAAATAATTTATTTCAAACACCATTTAAAATTCACCTTGAAAATTACATTACCATATTACCCTTAAGTTGTTTTGAAAGATCTGATGATATGAGATGTTCACCCGTTATAGCTGGCAGTTACTTTTATTTTTTTTACTTCCACTTCATACAGGGCCAGTAATGTGAGCAGAGACCTTTGGTCTACTGGGCCTTCTCCTGGTGTGGGACATCACAACTTTCCAGGGAAGCGTTGAGGAGACGTTATTGAACCATGCAAACTCACAAAAACCTGATCATTCGTAGTCCTGTCTGAAAGCACAGATCATGGTGTATTCACTCCACACTCGGTGGTAATGGAAGCCAGCTGCCAATCATTTTAAAATCCCTTCAGCATGATTTTAGCACAAATAAACAGTTAAGCAGAACGCAACGGGCTCTCTCTGGGGACATTTTAGCATTAGCCTCAATAGATGTACTATTAAACTAAACAACCCTCTGGTTAAATTAATTATGGGATTTTTACATCTCATCTTTCAGACCAAATTTAATCTCCTGGGGGTCAACATGTTGGTAAGAAATCAATAACAATCAATAATTATCCAATTTTTTTCACTGAGCAGCAGTATTCTGATTTTGGATCTCTTTGGATCTCTGAGCGCTGCTTTGTGCTTCTTTGTGTGCTTTTGGGGACTACACACATACAAAGGTGTGAGTTGGTTTACTCTCACCTGCTCTCAAGTCCATCTATGTACTCCTTTTTCTTCTTGCGGCTCTCCTGTGCTGACTGCTTATTACGTATTTTCCGGCGTACTTTCTTCAGTATTCTTTCCTCATACTAAAAACAAACATTCATTAGTTTACAGCTTTGCACAAGCTGCTTTAAGTGAGAGGCTTACCTTTGTGAGTGGCAGTTGGCTGGGCAGAGTCACCCCCTCCTTTGCCAACAACTTCCTCTCATCTTCATTGAGAACCAACTCCTGAATGGACTGTTGTGAGGGCAGTGAGGGCTGTTATTGGAATGTAAATTGAACCACATTAGTAAAAACATCATTGGAATATAATTTCATTCATCCACTTGTCACTTCAGACGCACTTCTGTGATGTGGCAATTCTCCTAACACCGTTCACAGATATTTCAATAATTACACAACCAGTCTACTCTCCATTCCCAATATTGGATGAAGAAGCAGAAATTGGATCAATATGACCTGTGTATTCATGTGCAAACAACCCCCACATAAGTAAAAGTTTGTTCTTCTTCTTTAACACTTCGATATGTAAGATTTGGGTTTCTTTGGACATTTTTACCCATGTTATCTGTTTTGAAATATATTCGAATCTCATCCTCTTCATGACACCCGTGCAGTCTACTCAAAACACCATCCCTCCCAGAGACATTAGACCTATTGTTATGCCAACCAAGAAACTTCATGGAATTCAGTCCATCCATGAACTTCCATGACTGCCCCTATAGTCGGGTGTGGATTTTTGGCCAGTGGTCAACATTGTGATTAATTGTATAGAACAGAAAATAAAATAAAATATGAAATCTTCTTCAAAAGGCAAGGATGTTAGATGTCCTGCAATATCACCATGACACTACAGAGTCATCTGCATAATATTTAAAAATACACATAACAAACTTCCACAGGCAGTGTACTCTTTAGATCGAATTAAGATTGGATGGCTATCTGGAAATAAATGAAAATATTGATATGAGAATCAAAATGATTATTTTTTGCTTTTGTAAGTATCAAGTCACAAACTAGGTATTTGCAATTAAGTTGTTAGTTGTAAAGAGAAAATGGGTAAAGGCACACATACAAATATTAATGAAATATAAGTGTAAAAATTACACACAGTAGACCATTAGCAGTGCAGTTAAAGTACCTGTAGCAGTATCCGATTGGGATCCAAAAGAAAAAGTTCATTACAAAGGCTTAATAGCTTTTAGGCTACATGAGCACCCCACACTTTTCATACATAATTTTCTTATGTAGCTTTCAGTTATTGATCCGTCATCTTTGAATTAATGCCTTTACAGTGGGGAAATTACAATCTCTTCTTCCTCTCAGCATTAGAGCTCCACCTTATGCATTATTTAATCATATAATTTAAACAGAAACTTAAGACAGGTTAAAGGAATGAGTTTCTAATGAACTTAAGCCAACTGCTAAGATGTCTGCGCCCCTCATTATATTCCAAGTGTTCTATTTTGATTTTCAAAGACCCTCAACCCAGAGTCAAGAGGCAGCCGCCTCCTGTGTTTGATGGAACCCCATTTCCTGAGTCAGAGGCTCTTGACACCTGCATTCTCCTCCTCTGCTGACGTGACGTGACACTCACCGAGTCAGCAGTGCCGGCCAGCAGCAGGTCCTTCACCGTCAGGGCGCTTCCTGAGGAGAGGCCTCCACAACCAGGATATGGTGTAGTCTGTGGATGACTATTCTGAAAACTCTGGTCCCAGCTATCTGCACCCAAGCATATACAATACATACATTTATTCAGCAATGCAGAGCACAGGTGAATCTAGGCAAATTTGAATATTGTATAAAAATATACATTTTACTTAATTCAAAAGTTGAAATTTAAGTAATTCAACTTACTATTAAACTATGTTTTCTCAGGCCGGCAGATCAGACTCTGCTCTGGGTTCTGGGAGGAGATTGAGCTTTTTCGGTTGTTGGTCCTAAATGATGGAATGAGCTGCCCCTGTGTGTTAAACTATCTGATTCACTTCCTGTTTTTAAGTCTCATCTTAAGACTCACTTGTTCCCATTGGCTTTTAATTGATTTTGAAATGTTTGTTGTTGCTGTAAAAAGTATGTTTTTGCCACTTCTTTGTATTTTCTATTTGTATATTTTTGTATGTCTTTTCATGTACAGCACTTTGGTCAACCTTGTTGTTTTTATTAGTGCTTTATGAATGAACTGGACTAGACTGGACTAACACATGACAGACTCATAAGAAAAAGAGATCCATTCAGATACAAGCAAACGTCTACATGTGCTCATTGTGAAACTGAGGCTGTAGTTTTGGCCTCTAATTCATTATAACAAGTGGTGACAATCTAGGTTTACTGCCTATAATATCTACAGGAAATATATCAAAGAGTAAAGTTGTGTCTGCAGGCAGCTCTAATTCCAAATATAAGTAATTTTTTTGGAAATTGTTGGATTGTTATATTTGAGTTTGGAGTTAAATCTGGTCCTGGTTCATCTCAGAATGTTTGACTAAACTAAAGGATATATTATGACACTTTTGTGCAATTACTGTATGTAAAAGCTGAGCTGGTCGTCACAGTAGTATGCAGAAGTCAGTAATTGTCTGCTTGATCCCTATTTTGCCTATGGAGGAAACCATGTGGACGCTGGTTGTGTCACTTGAACTGACAATAAAACATGTCTTCTACTGACAAACGACCCCTGACCTTCGCATTTTTGTCATTTTCTTCAGTTTTCGGGCAGATAAGTGTGCAAGCATTCCTGTTGTGTCTCACTGTCTGTTTACAACAGGATCCAGATTTACATGTTCAGGAGTTTGATCAAATGGCAGACAAAAGCTAACAATTATTATTAAATGCATGTAGAGGCTGACGGTGCTCGGTTGGTGCAGTTTGCAACGGTCAAACCCAGAGACTCTTGAGGCAGGTGTAGAAACAGCTTCCATTGATGAATGCTGCGGCTATGTCCTTGAACATACAATAATAATAAGCACCTCTCCCTCAGTATCTATTTGTGAATGATGTATGGTTCCTATTCTTTAAAAGTATTTAAGTCCTGTAGAATAATTCATCATTTCCAAAGGAGACTTACTGGAAATATTGATATTGGCTGTGGCTGCTTCCAGCTCTGTTTTAGTATGGATCCCCCAGCTGTTAAAGGGTGTCTCTCCACTAGGGGGACTTTCAGGTCTCAGAGGACTGTCCATTTGGTCAGAATGTGGATCCTCGCTGATGCCACTGTCACTGTGGGAGGGTGACCAGAGCGGAGAGCTTGGTGCAGAGTCAGACCCACTGAGAAGAGCAGTGAGGAAGTCTCCATCCCCCTGGCCAGGAGACTCCAGCATCTGCATATAAAGAGAGTTTCTTTTTCTGTGGCTTTTTGTGTAGATTAGAGTCTAGGCTAGGCAAGGCAAGGCAATTTATTTGTAGAGTACAATTCATACAAAAGGCAACTCAACAGGCTGAACCATATAAGATAAAGACAGTCACACAAGGCATTACAATCATGAACAATCACAGTGCGTACAAAAGAGTAAAGATAAAAGCTGTTAACCTGGATTTGAACATTGTCAGGGAAGAAGTCTGTCTCACATTTTCAGGAAGACTTATTGTGGGCATCAGCAGGAGGCGAGGTCTAGGTGAGTATTGATTAGAATATTGGTACACATGCCTTGCTTCTAAATACTTTTGGACACTGATAATTATTGATGGTTTTGTTTTCAAAAGGCAAGGGTCCTCAGTCTGTCCTGCAGTGTTATCATACATTCTGGACCATAGCAAACTGCATCATCTGAGGGATTACAAGTTCCAGTCTTGTTATTGGTTAAAAGGCTGATCAGCTGAGAATGTGTATAATGTGCATTTCCCCTGAGTCAGCTCTATTCTCAGTCGAAATGGAAAAATGCATACAAATCCCTCTGAACTCAAGCAAAACACTTGATTTAATTTCTTGTGATTACCACTTATAGCGTGTGACTTCAGATTAGATTTTTGTTTAAGTCTTTTTTGAGATGTAATGATAAAAATTATAATTCTGGAGCTAATAAGAAACCTTTTCATTATTTGACCATATCCCGTCTTTTTAAGAGTTTGTGGATGCTTTAAACGGCCACTTATCGTTCATGAAAGATGGTTGATTGGGCTGTCGTTTGCACAATTGGCCTTATACTCAAGTCTTTCATTTTTGTTTCATTTTTTCCACTAAATACTAGGACAATACGGCAAAGAAATGATGTCATGTTTGAGGCTTGAGTGCTCAGAAAATGAAATGTCCACGAAATGACTTGAAACTTTCCCCAGTGCGATTGCAAAGGGCGAGTTGGATAGAATAAGCAATTTTGAACAGAAAACCAATTGAGCATGTTTTCATAAGAGGTGAAACTCAAAAAATCTCAACATCTGCTTACAATGTGAAACTAAAAAAATATACAGAGGCCAGATGTATTTTATCATGTATATATTTACAAATATTCACATGATAAAATACATTATTCTCATCCAGATTAGCGACATAGACTCGCAAAACAAAGGTATCATTTTGTTACTCACACTAGTGTCTGACATTGGCCAGCTGTTGTGGTTTCCATTGTGACCCGTTTCCACATGACGAAAAGTTCCATCATTTTCCATCATTTCAAAGAGCCAGTCAAGTAGCTCAACACCGTCACCCTGAAAGAAGACATACACAGCACTGTCAACAATACACAGTCTTTGAGAATGAGATTACGCCTATAGTTAGAGTTATGCTGATTGTTTATTTGTACATTTACTTTAGCCTTGCTCATGAACGCCTTAAGAATTATGAAACAATGTATATTTTTTACAACAGAACATTTCCCTGACCGATTTGTTCCCCTGTTCCATGTGCTAATGCCATACACATAAAATGTATTTACCTCGTGTGGCGTGGGGTCCATTGTTTACGTTGGCGCGACAATCGAAAAACAGCAGCAGCTATATAGTCAAAATATCCAATTCTATTTGTTTGAGACGAGTGTACGTCTGAGTCTTCCAGTTCTTTTCCACAGAGTCCAAAGGTTAAACTCCAACGCAGCAAAGCAATCCCAAGAGACACGTCTGATTTGCCAATCCTTTGTGCAAATAGAGCACAATCTATGACTCAATGACAGAAAGTTCAAAGTCTGCACAGTCTTTTCTTTTGTTTCTTTCATTATGGAGTAAACTTTGCCCTGATTTTTCTCACTGGGCTGGGCTACTGGGCTTTCATGGAATAGGCTTGGAACAATTCAGGCTTGGTTGGATTTAGGGTTTGGTAAAGGTACTTTGATTAGACCATTATACGGCAGAGTAATTCATTACGGTTGATTTATTATGATCACTTCTTGTGACTGGGCTGGGAATTGAGGAAAACAGTATTCAAGAACATATCCAGGAAATAGACCAACACATTGCTTTGTTGTTTAATATATTAATATATTGGGACCAAATAAAAAATAATAATACAAAAACAAAGCGATCGGCTAAAATTTTAGGACAATGTGCGGCAGGTAATGCAGGTTGTGGTCTTGGGCTAATTTGCCATGCGCTGATTCACCCTGAACTGTTGTACATGTTTTCAGTGGAAGGGGACACAGGGTAATAACAAACTCCACACAGAAAGACCCCGTCTGGAGGTGAACTAAACTCAGAACCTTATGCTTCAGGATTTTATGTTATTATAGATACTTGTTTGTTATTCCTTGGTTATTGATAGTCTGGATAAATCTTTGTACCTCTGGTTTTCCCAATAGACTGTATTTGTACATGGAAAAATAATTACTAAAGGCAGTTGCGATCACCCTGGATCACAAGCAATCACATCGTTCGCTTTTACAAAATCTATTTTGTAGACCACCATCGACTCCCACTGACTGCTGTTGTTGTGTCCTTGGCAAGACACTTAACCTCTGGGAACAGCTGATGCCACAGTGGGGCGGCTGCGGCTGTAAAGTGCCAAACTGCCGTTGTGTCCTCAGGCAAGACACTTCACCCCCATTGCCTAGAATGAGTCTGGTGTGTGTGTGAATGGTTGGTGGTGGTGGGAGGGGCAGATGGCACAGACTGGTTGCCTCGCTTCTGTCAGTGTGCCCCAGGGCAGCTGTGGCTACAGTAGTAGTTTATCACCACCGTGTTTGGAGTGAAAGAATAATGACACATGTGAAGCGTCTTTGAGTGTCCAGAAAAGCGCTATATAAAACCGATGCGTTATTATTTGTTTATTAAGGAGATTATTAGTGAG
Organism: Knipowitschia caucasica; assembly: GCA_964034765.1. Lineage (NCBI taxonomy): Eukaryota > Metazoa > Chordata > Actinopteri > Gobiiformes > Gobiidae > Knipowitschia > Knipowitschia caucasica. Next base: position 50,366,277 of record OZ035824.1, on the reverse strand, counting down.
AGTATTTATTTTGTTCCAGAATTTACCTCCATGCTTTGATGAACTGTAAGTTTTATATGCAACAGCTAGAAGATTTTGTTGAAGCTGAAGAATACTCAGTGTTACGACTGGTCGATATGGCAAAAAAGTAAAATCTCAATTTTATTTCCTGCTTTGGACAATTTCGATTTAAATCGATTTTCATTAAAGTAACCGAATACAGACTCTGTCCAAAATTATATTTTTTGATCTTTCTGCTCAATATTCAGAACTATTTCTAATTTGTTTCCCCCAATACGTATTATAAAAGTCTTGTAAAGACTATTGCATATACATATTGCAAGTATGATTCATTTGCTGCTGGAACTTTCACAATATCCTTCATTCATCCACATGTCCATCCATCCATCCATTTTCTACCCTTTAATCCATTTCTGGGTCAGGGGGGTGGCAATCAGAGATGCCACCCAAGTCTCATAGCACCAGCCCCTCACTGACCCTCTGCAGGTGGTGAGTCCACAGGACTGAAGGCCAGTGCTCTACCAACTGAGCTACTGTCGCCCCCATCCTTCATTCATTCAATTTAACAATTTTCACATTTTTCACAAATTTGATTTTTTTAAAAGCCGATTACTTGCCTAAATTCAATTTATTGCGCAGCCCTACTCAGTGTATGAAGTATATAAGTCTTTCCATTTGAAACAGTCCAGACGTAACTGGTTGATTTTACTGCAAGATGTTTGTTTATTTTACTGCAAGATGTTTGTTTATTTTACTGCAAGATGTTTGTTTATTTTACTGCAAGAGTTTGACAAATGATGCTGATCATTGTGTCTACAGCAGAGAATCTGAGAATGAGAAGATCAAAGCAGCGTGTAGCAACAGCTCACTCATTGAGGTTTAAGATGAACGATATGATTCCACTTAAACAATACCTCATTTGGTTGAATAACATCAAAATAATCCCACCATGGATCTCACCAACATTAGTATTAGTAGTAGACTAGTACAAAGGGGATAGAATGTATATCAAGATGGCTGAAATCTTGACAATACGTGCAAACAGAGGGCACTTTTACAAGAACATTGATAAGAAGTCTCCTCACAACATAACAATACTAAGAAATATCTATGCATAATTTATAATAGGTTTTCTAACATTAACAGTATTCTGTATTTTACATAGGAGTTGTTTTGAGCCATGTAATGGGACGACATAATCTTCTGGTTGCTATGGCAGCTCATCAGTCCCCTGCCTGTGGCTCAGCATCAGTATGTGCTGAGGAGGCCAGAGACAGGCTGTGTTTGATGGCTCTCTCCAGATGATGGTTTTTTCGCCCTTTGTTGGTATTTTTCCTTTTTTTTTTTTTTGAAGCTGATCTTCATCATGATGAAAGGTACTGATCGTGTCCAGTTTGCATTCAGCGGTTGAAAACTTTTTTTTCAATATATTTCTAAATAGGCTAATGCCTTAATGGCAAAAATGGCACTGGTCTGTTGGACTTGGTTGGAAAAAAATAAACAATATTTTATGCTGAAGTTTAAGTATTCAATCATTATTAAAGGATATACCAAAACATGTTTTTCTCATCTGTCTCTCATAGCGGAGGTATACCTATGATGATACAAGCATATATTAAGGCATGGTACTTCCATGCATTGTAAAAGAATAAAATAACTCCAGAAACAGTTTATTGTGTGAGGACACTTTCACGGCATGATCCTCCAAATTATAGAGCGCTCATAGCATAATTGTTTTGTTGACACAAATGCAGCAATACTTACAGCCTTTCAACCATGTCTTATACTTGCATGATGTCACTGACACTGTAATGGCTAGTCCAAAGTTATATTGTAATAATTTACAGACATTTATGTAATCTCAGCTCTTGTTTTGGAAAGATTGTTTACAAGGGAAATCAATTCTCAAAGCAATTTGATGCTTGAGATAATCATCTGTGTCTCAGGTTGTCGCCATGTAATTGGCTTCCAATGGAGGCATTATGTAGCGTGTGCTGGGGTATCATCAGATAGCGACAGGTTACAAAGTGCAGTGTCTATAATAGACTCCAAAACACATTGTTAGAAAGTTAAGAAAACTTCAGTGCACTGTGTGCTAGACCATTCTGAATCTGCTGCCCTGTTACATAGATAGAACAAAAATATTGTTATGATTATGAATAGTATTCATACTGTTACATAACATAATCAGAAGATCAGAACTTTGCACGCAAGCGCACTTACATCTGAACACTTAAGAAAAACTTGTGTTTTTAAAGGATCATTCTGTACAGCCTTAAACAATATTTTCACACAGCTGCAAGCCAGTTTGGATTTAAACGAGAGCATGGTACTGACTTTCGTATTTTTGGACTTAAGGAAATACATCCAAAGCATTTGATAGTGTAACAGGGGAGGTATTTTTGTGGTGGAAGTGGAATTTCTAAAGCCTAGTTTATACTAGCGCGGAGCTTACGTAGGTGACGTGACGTCACTTGTGCAACCGCAAGGCCCTTACGTTGCGTGCCGCGCAGCACCAAAATTTTCTAACTACGTAAGGGTCGCCGCAAGGAAGCTCTGCTGTGATTGGTCCGTGTGTGCGTATTGGAAGGAAGCACGATGCGGCTGCAGGGAAAAGTGCTGGGAGGTCACGGCAAGAGGCGCGCGCGAAGGAAGGAAACGGGAAAGGCAAGGCGAGGCACAAGAGCCACAGAGCAGCGGGACGAGCCACAGAACAGAGCAGCGGGACGAGCCACAGTGCAGCGGGACGAGCCACAGAGCAGCGGGACGAGCCACAGAACAGCGGGACGAGCCACAGAACAGCGGGACGAGCCACAGAGCAACGGGACGAGCCACAGAGCAGCGGGACGAGCCACAGCGCAGCGGGACGAGCCACAGCGCAGCGGGACGAGCCACAGCGCAGCGGGACGAGCCACAGAGCAGCGGGACGAGCCACAGCGCAGCGGGACGAGCCACAGAGCAGCGGGACGAGCCACAGCGGGACCAGTTGGCCAGCCACTCAAGGCCTGAAAAACTTCACCTGAGCGGCCGTTTAGACAGCCGCTCAGGCCCGGTGAGTGGCACCAGAAGGGGCGGGGGTTCCTGGGGCCAACAATCCCCCCACTGGCGGTCCTGTTCTTGTCCCCTCAGGAGCGGCGAGAGGTGCTGCGGTCTCGAGGCCCAGGGTGTAGCGCTTTGAGGACACGGGAGCACCAGGACCGTCCACTGCAGCTGCTTTTAATCTTTTTTGCACTGACTGGTTTTATGGCACTCGCCTGCTTATTTTAAATTTTTTTTTATTGTAATACATCTTTTAATCGTACCACCTGGTTTATTTTGCACTGCTCCCTCCAGTGATTTTATACCTGTGTTTTAAAGTAGGTCCTAGGTCCTTAACCTAGGTAGCCTGGTTTTACCATACCCTCGTACTTGTTTCGTACAGAGGGTCTGGACTTTCTCAATTGAGCTCCGTTTACAAGTGGGAGGGGTGAACTTTGTTTAAAGTTTGAAACGATTGGATCTGATTTTATCCAATCACTAGCGTTTGGTTGTGACGTATGTTATGCGCCCGAGTGAGTGACGCAAGCTATCATAACTATTGGGGGCAGCCTTGTGCATTCCTGCATACAGCATGCCGGAAATTTCAAGAAGAAGAAGAAGAAGTGACGCTTACAGGAAGTTGTATCCGAGAGAGAAATGCGGGTTTGGAGACGAAGATGGCTGTGAACGATAGCTGCAGGCTTTGCGAGACAAATTTAAGAGTTGGTGGAGTTATTGGAAACAGCAAATTAGTATTCGAAAAGAAGGAAGACAATATAGCATCGCAGTTGCTAAAGCTCGGTTTGATAATTGACAAGACACCGCTTCGTTCTTACCTAGCCTGGTTTTACCATACCCTCGTACTTGTTTCGTACAGATCTCAGGCTTGCTTGAACTATGTCACATGTATATAGATGTTGTACATACACATTAGTTAAATAAAAAATCTACAGTACACTACAGTATATTTTGTATGTCTTTCCTAGTTAACCTTTCTACCGAAGCCATAGACATGTATCTTGTTATATACTTGAATTAAGATCCTACAAACATGTTTTGAAGAAAATAATCAGGTTTATTAAGGACAGTTTTGGGTTGTAGAAATGTACAAATGAGAAACCTTTCCAAAAATATGCACAATGAGTAACCAATGATGTGAACACACAGAAGTAAATGAAATTCTCAACACTCATTGAAATTACTGCTCTGACTCTGAGCTACTAACATGGCTCCTGAGTTCATCATCATCATCATCAGCAGTGTAACCCCCCCTGAATCGGACGGCTGTTCTGCATGCTGATCTGCATCCACATCTCCAAACACATCACTTATGATATTTAAAATCTCCTTGGCATGCTCCAATCTGAAGACAGGAATGCTGGCAATGATGTATGACAGGTCAAATATAAACTGAGAATGGTTCAATACACAGTCCACCAGTTGTTGACTCAATCCAGTGCACAATTCAGGTGAGGTGAAGAGCCGAGTAGATGTAGTGATTAGGCTGGCTCTGTATCCATTCAGCAAATATGCAATCAAAGACTTGTCCTCTGCAGTCACGTGCCTAGATCTCAAGTTAACTGGCTTGCCCTTAATCTGTTTATAATCTGGGGTGGGTTCTTTGCATGTGCCAGATGAACAAGAACAAACAGTATGACAGTAAGTGCAACATAGATGGCCTGGTCCTACAAGGCTGGGTTCAGCCTCAAAATGTGAGAAAATAATTTTCCTGAAACATGTATTGCGAAGAGCAAGCACTTCTTTTACCTCTTCTTCAGTCTTATAATTCTTTACAGTGTTGTATATGATGCCATGAGCTGGCTGACCATTTCTTCCAGCCCTCCCCACCTGTTGTATTATGGACTCTAGGTCCCCTGGAACACCATACATCACCACATGTGAAACATTAGGGAAATTCAGGCCCATTCCCAAAGCTGTTGTTGCAACTACTACACAGCAATTCCCTTGCCCCCTCAGTGAAGCCAACACTCTGTCCTTGTTTTGGGGGAGGAACTTGCTGTGAAACATACCTATCAGGAGGTTCTCACGTTTATGCTCTTGATCACAGTCTACCCAGGCGTACTGTTGCAGTTCGCCCTTGAAGTAAGAAAAGACCCTCCCCACTGTTGTCATTTTTTGACAGTAAATAAGTACAGGCTGCATGGTTGAGCCCTTGTCCTTTACATGTTGCACAATCCAGTCTAAGCAGTTCAGTTCATTGCTGGGCACCTTGCGCAATCCAAGACGCATGTTGGTCTTGTTAGGGCTAGCGATGATGTGAACGGGACTGTCCATATGAAGTAGTCTAGTGACTCGGTTTCTGGATTTGATGTCAGCAGAGGCAGTCAACGCCAAGAAAGGTGTACCTGTCAGACAAATTTACAAAATTAAAATATATCACCCACATTTACATTAACAGTATTACTAATATGACATGTATTGATGACAGTGTGTATTTGTGTGTGGTTCTTCTGCCTGTGTCTTGCTCTATAACACTAGCTGCAGTGCATGTACTGTGGTGTCTGACTTAAGATAACACTTTATTGTTCTCACAATGGAGAAATGTACTTGTTACAACAACTCTTAAAAAAAGAAATCATAATTGTAAAATAAATGTCCCTTAGAATCTACCTATAAAAAAATGTATAAACTGAAAACTACACTTGCACAGTGTCGTTGCCGGGGGCTGAGAGTTGGCAACATAGTGGTTATTCTTACCAGTTTGATCTTTTTCTGGAACTATAAGATTGCAGCATTTTTCATGTCTCTTACTGCATGTTTTTTAACTTCCTTTTACTGAATGCACAGTACGTTTAGTACTGTACAGTCGAGTGTGTACTAACGTTACTCTTAACAACAATGCACTGAATCCAGGGCACGGATTTGTTAACATGTCAAGCAGGAACAACACAGAAGACATTCAACCCACCTTCCTTCATGATGGATCTCAGCTCACCAAGTTTAGAAAAACTCTCTCGGAATGGTGACTCGCCTTTGGACGCTTCACCCCTGAGACAAAAGAAACGGAATGCAAAATTGTCATCAAGCAATAGGGTTGGGCATCGTTTGCAATTTTCCGATTCCGATTCTCACTATCGATTCCTGTTCTAAACGATTCTCAATTCCGATTCTTTGAGGTGCAGGAGAAAAAAAAAAAGATAATTTTTTATCAAATTTTATTTCATACGTACTTTTCCTGCCATAAGGCAACAGAAAGTGCTTTACATAAAAACAAATTAAATTAAAAAACAAGGAACACGAACACACACACACACACACACTGTAACTGTAGGGAGAGTCCCTAACGGTAACTGTAAAACTGAAATAACACAAGTTGGCAGCAGTCTAAAAGCAAATAGCTGCAGCTCAGATGGAACAAAAAAAGAAAAGAAACTCAAACCCTGGTGCAGTTTTGACAAATCAGAAACAGTTTTTGTTAAGGAAGATTATCATGTCTGCCTTCTCGGGCAGTAAGCGCGACCGTTCCGCACAGATTGTGCTTCCTGCAGTTGAAAAGACCCGTTCACTAGGTGTTGAGGAGGCCTGCACACATAAATATGAGAAGGCCAGACATGACAGTAAAGGATAAGTTTGTTTCTGGGTCCAGAACCAGGCTGCAGGGTCAGATGATGTGATGATTGATGGGATTTCCAGGTACGTCTGGATCTCCCTTTCAGCACGACTTTCCATAGACATCACCCCCTCCTGTGAGGTCCTCTTCATGGCATCCTCTTCAGCAAAAAGCTCCTCCAGTGGAGACTTTTTGGATTGTTTGGAAGGAGGAGGCTGCTTAACAAACACAGGACATAATAGTTATCAATAAAAAAAAACATTAGAAATATACCAGATATAATTTCAGTAATCTACTTACATTCTCCTCTTCCTCTTCACTGTCAGTCTTCAGACCTTCCTGGTTTCCCTCGCCCTGCGTCACTAACCTCGTACTAACCTCTTCTGCATGGTCATGGACTGCCGCTGGCGCTGACTACAGAGAACATAATGGAGAGAGACAGGTAGACATAGAAAGATGGATAGAATATAAGAGTTGTCACAGTCTATAATACACATGTGTCAAAGTCAAGGCCCGCGGGCCAAATCCGGCCCGCGAATGAATTTTACATGGCCCGTTGCCATTGACGCACTATTACGTCAATTGCGTTTTCCGCTATTTTCATGTTCCCAGATGTCTATTATATCTAATATGTTTGGGGATAAGCTTGAGAGAATATTGAATCGAGCCAGCAGGTGGCAGCAGCACTCTCTGAATGGTTTGAAAACAGCTAGATGCACTTGTTGTGCCTCTTTTTTCTCAGCTTTTTGGTGATTTCAGTAAAACTTCCCTCTACTCAACTGGGGATTACAAGCTAGAAACAAAATTATTTTTGCTGATGAAAGTAGACAGTCTATTCTTTCAGAATCTGGTTTCGGATTTCAGATAGTCATAGTACACAATATTCTGTGGGTCTTGAAAAATCTATAAAAATCATCAGAAACTGCTGGCAATATGGGAGAACCTGTTCTGAAATAGGCTGGCAGGCAATGAGTTAATAAACATTGAACCAGTCCGGCCCTCGGCTCGCAGCAAATTTGTTTTTTTGGCCCTCTGATGTATTTGACTTTGACATGCCTGCTATAATAGAATATGTGTTAATAAAGGCACTTTATTGATTAACAGTAGAGTTGTTGTAGCAAGGTGATTAAAAAAGTATAAACAGTACAGTGTTAATGATTACTGCATGGATGATGTAAAATGCTAATTAATATAAAATGTATATATTTGTATATGAATGACACTTCACCTCCTCAGAGTTTGCCAGCAACTTCCCCTTAATCCGTTCCCAGACTGCAGCATTGTTGACCATCTTATTCTTGAAGCGGGGATCTAAGGCAGTGGCTTCTTCCAAGAAGAACCTGATGTCCTCATTCTTTAAAATAAAAACAAAACAAAACTACTATTGCATCAAGCCACAGGAACAGAAGTATCTAATCTAATTTTAGTCTTCGTTCGTTTATAGCCTCAGTCATTACCTTGGGCGGCACGGTGGCTGAGTGGATAGCACTCTCGCCTCTCAGCAAGAAGGTCCTGGGTTCGAATCCCGGTCGGACCAGGGCCTTTCTGAGTGGAGTTTGCATGTTCTCCCCGTGTCTGCGTAGGTTTCCTCCGGTTTCCCCTACCACTAAAAATATGTCCAATAGTTCTGGCATGCGCCTCCTGTACTGGCGACCCCGCTCCCATCTCTGTGTGGAGTGAGATACAAATGCCCAAAATTAACAATTGTAAACCGCTTTGAGACTCAGATCTGCAGTGAAAAGGCGGTATATAAATAATAACTTACTTACTTACTTACTTACCTTGTACCGGGCAGACAGGTTTCTCCAGACCCTTTTCTTCAAGTCCGCTACAAATGCTGTGTCTCCATTTAAAGGGGCAAAGTGTTTCTCAAGCTTTTGGATGATCGGCAGGATCTGTCCAGCTGATGGGCTTTTTTCGGTGGAAACACAGAGTGTGCAGGTGTAAAGAACTCGCATCAGCCTGATGAAGTGTTCTGCCTTGGTGAAATCCCCTTCTGTCAGCCGATCAAGCCTGTGTGCGAAAGAATACATTTTCAATACAGTTCAAAATAAAGATTTTTTTGTCTCTTTAAACAAAAGTAGTGCTATTTGACAAGTGACTTTAAATTAATTCCACTGTATAATACAGCAAAACAGTGTGCCAATTTCTTTCTTAGAACCGTATGCACATTCATACACTCTAATTTTATTCTTATACTGTGTATCCATCTCTCTCTCTACCTGTCCCTCTCCATATTCTTTCTTAGGCGTTGATCCAAGCTGGCTGCAGGGTATTGTTCAAGGAATCTCTCGATCATTAGATAGAGAGAATTCCACCTTGTTCTCACATCGAGAATCAGTGAATGTTGAGGAAGTTCTGACACGAATAAGAAAATCACAAATACATGGATAATTGACATCAATGACATGCAACTTTTATGTTTGTGTAAGCCCTCAGTCGTACAGGGATTAGTCAAAGCAAAGGAAGGTTTCTCACCCATCATCTGTACTTCTTAGCAAGTTTTCCCGACGTTTCGTCCTCAACCTGGGGACTTCTTCAGGGAATGAATTCTCGGACCGCGCGTTGGAGATTTATAACCTATGGGTGTGGTAAGCCACACCCTAATCCTGATACTAACTCGTAAACAATCTCAGGTCTGCTTGATGTAGAAGGGAGCAGGTCTAACGACCCTGCTGAGGCTAACGACCCTAACTCCTTAGCATGTCACAGACCTATTGTCTGCTGGGATGCTCAAGTGGAGTGCAGGTCTCACCCCTCCTAACTCATTAGCATGTCACTGACCTTGTCCCAAGTTAGGGCGTTGTTTTTAGGATGTCGTCATAGATGCGAGGCAAAACAAATCTTAACCCTCCTCCTCTGTTAAGAGAAGGTTTTTGTTTCCTCACAAAAATGGCTTCTTTCACTCCTCTCTCAAACCAATTCTTCTCCCGAGCCAGAATTTTAACCTCTGTGTCATCCACCGTGTGGTTGGAGGCCTTGAGGTGGAGATGAACAGCCGACTGTGGCCCACTAGAGTTTTCTCTACGATGTTGGTAAAGTCGTTTCTGTAGAGTTTGTTTGGTTTCTCCAATATAGTGGTCAGTGCACTCCTCTTCACTACATTTAATTGAATACACCACATTGCTCTGTTTGTGTCTGGGTGTTTTGTCTTTGGGATGCACTAATTACTTGCTAAGAAGTACAGATGATGGGTGAGAAACCTTCCTTTGCTATGCAACTTTTATATTGTGTAATCAGACAGATATGTAATGTTGCATTGTTTTACTAATGTTAATACCAGCCAAATGTACACTGGCTGCAGTGCACTACTAAAAGAGAGGAATTGCTTCAATTTGATCCTGGCATCCAATTAAACTCAAGACATTGATTCTTACTTAGGACATCCTGCTTTTCTCGTAGAACCACCTTTGCCATTGACGACCTCTTCATCCAGACAATGATGGCACGAATCTTTGCAGTCCACTGAGCCACCAAGCTGCTGGAGTACAGGCTTTGTGCTGCTAGGTTTAGTGTATAAGCGAAGCAGCCGAGCTTCACAAATTGTAGCCGTTTGATGGCTACGTCCATATTGGCCGCATTATCCACAGTAACTGCTACTACTTTATCAAACACACAAAATTCTTTCAGGATGTCGCCGATTTCCTCTGCCACAACAATTCCTGTCTGGGCTGTGGTACACGCTTTTGTGCAAGAACTTTCTGCCTCTTGTTGCCCTTCCACTAAATATTGCACTGTGACAGTCGGTAGTGGTCTTGGTTTAGCTAGTCAATCCATCACAATTGAGAGCTAATGTGACTAACCTCACTCAGCTCTGAGATCACATTAGATTTTTCCACATGGTACCATGCTGGGACAATCTAGTGATAAATACTCCCTGTAAGGGGGGGTGTACTTTGGTTTATTGAATGGATCAGATCCCTGCAAATGCAAAAACAACTCTCTGTAGTAAAAAAACAACTTTAAAAAAAGAGCTTAAAAACAATGTGCAATTTACACACACTTCTGCACATATTTTGTTAAACTAGGCACTGTGCAAAAACAAATCTGTCAATTAAGTAAACCTGAACTTTTTACGGTAACTTAAGGTCAGGGGTATATAAAGTAGCTACCGTGCTAATTTATTTAGCTAATATTAAACTTATTACTTTTTTTTTAAAAAACGTTACCTAAATGTGGCGACTCGACATCGCTAAGCGATGCTAACCTTGCTGCCAAGGTGAATGGGTTTCTCTTTTACTGGCCGGGTCTCTGGCCGGTTAACGCAGCAGCCGCAGCAGACTGGCTGATGCTAGCACATCACTCTGCGAGCGTTCAATCTGAATCAGCTATGAACAGATTGACACAATTTTAGCAACCGTAGTATATAAAACTTTAGACTTGTCTGTGAAGAATAAACAAAAATCATTTTCAGTATACCCTGATTCCGTTTCCAACGCAGAGTTGCTGCTGAATTGTTTGAACTTCACTTACCGAATTGGAGGAAGCGACGGGAGCAGGAGAGCGACGCGACAAATCAAACACAGTACACTCGTTAACACACTCTATACCATGTAGTTTTGCCGAAGGTGTTTTTTACATGATTAGTTGTATCACCTCCTTTAGCACTAATATATTTTCCCCAGTGGTGCACCTGTGCCAAATCCATCTTTCTTTAAACTAAAATAAACCATAATTTTGATCGGCGTCTTCGGTCCATGTTCAATCAGGTTAGGCAAGTGAAGTTTCGCGGGGTGGAGTATTTTTTTTTTTTTCGGCGGGCGAAGTAATTATTTATTTTTTCCGCCGGAAGTCCCCTCCACTTCACAAACGTGAATTTTTCATTGATTTACAGTTTACTAGTTAGACTGGACCTTTCAATAGGCTCCCCGAGCACCGCCCACCATCATCTTCAGAGCGAGCTGAAATGTAAACAATAAACACGTCCTCTGAAAACCGATGAAAAACGTAAACCGCTGAAAAACGGCTAAAGTGAGAATACTGGAGGATTATCGTTGGACGGACTGACAGATTTGACCAAAGCACAAGGACTCGTGCATCGTGTTTTCGGAGTTTTTTACGGATTATTACATGGAGGAGGAGCAGGACTTTTTGCGGTCCTCGGCAGGTGGACAGCGTGTTTCCCTTCTTCATCATTACAAAGGGCCTCACCAGTAACTTTAAGGTAAGGAACATCAGTTTTGGATGTGTTTGTAAAGCGAGTGATGAAACTGATGTAGCGTGAGTTTGGGGAAACTGCACCGGGCTAGCACGAGTGTTCAACCGGTCAATACGCCCGTTAAACCTCGCTGTCTGGACTCTAACTTAACCAAATAATATCTGAATTAGTCATTTGACGGATAAATGTTTGCTTCCTTTACCCCTTGACTCAGTTTTATCTGCGTTTGTGGAAAATGTGAAGATACAAGCGTTGAGAGGTTTCTTTGCGATGGCAGGAGTGTGTGGCTGAAGCTAAATGTGGATGCAAACACAAGCGCGCCGTCTCATAAGAGCTTAATTCACTGAGTTTTTCACAAAGCGTAATAAAGCCCTGGCTTTATTACGCTGGGTGGACAGCTGCTAAGCATTTTTGAAACGTGTCCCCCCCCCACCTTCCAATCGCTTCCGACGCCGCTGTGCGGGCCGCATCCGGCATTTAGGAATCGAAAAAAGAATCAAAATACAAACGTATTCTTAACGGTTCCGGAACCGCACTTTAGGAACCGGTTCCAAATAGGAACCGGTTCTCGGTGCCCAACCCTATCAAGCAACAATAGTCTACCCGATTAAGTATGCAAAAAAGCCTAATTTCTGCTGTTTTAAAGTTCACTTACCATTTATATGTAACATGGACTTCATCAACGACGATGCCAATGATGTTGTCTTGGTAAACAGACGAGGTTAGCATTCGTCGCCATTTGGAGTTGAGTAGCCAAGACTCAGGGCTCCCAAATACCAGGCTGAAATGTCCTTCCAAAATGTCACGATCGTCGTGCACATCGAGCTGTCCAGCACTAACTCCCAACTTCTCAGCCTCCTTGACTTGATCCTCCATTAAAGCCAAAAGAGGGGAAACGACTACAACGATAGGATTAGCTTCACTAGCATTCAGCCTAGCCATCTCCTTCACCACTAACGGAGCTAACTGGAAAATAAGGCTTTTGCCGAATCCCGTGGGGAGTAAAGCCATGACATCTTTACCAGCAATGAAATTTGCTAAACATTTCTCTTGCTCCGACTTCAATTTCTGGATATTTGGGAGTAAAGCCAGAATGGATTGAAGAGCTTTGTTTATTTTCGCATATGCCGCCATTGCCAAACTACAGTGACTACAACCGGCGCAAATGCTTGACGTCACCTACAACACCCGCCTCCCCCGCTCGCTGAATGGTAGGATGAAATTCTACCGATTGAATAGCAGCCATTGGGAGCAAACCCAGACGTACATCCTGGGAAAAAAGATTTGACCGGAGTTTACGGATGGCAAAGGCCAGGCTATAACCTAGGTGGCGTTGCTGACCTTTTTAACTTGGTGAATTGTAATTTGGTTTTATGCTAAATTAAGTAATTTATTCCTTCCCTCGGTCACACTGTGGACTAGAGTTCTGTTGCATATCTAATATATATATAACTTATAAACTGTGCAGTCGTTACTTGTGCACTGTGTGAATCTGCACTCGTAGCTTATCGCGTCTGTTCCATTACTCCTGCACTTATAAATTGTTCATGTTTGCCTCAGATATTTACCACTTATTGTTTTGCTGTTTGCGCTGAATACAATGTAATAACTGTTTCCAACAAGAACTGTGTCTTTATTCACAACATCACAGTTAAATGAGTTAAGAAATAATGAGTCCATAGAACTATCACATAAACCTACAGTAGAAACACATGTAATGAGCTCAAACAGCTTGATTTTTGTTCTGAAGAGGAGAAAGTAGCCGCGTAAATGAGACCGCTTTTGTATCTCAAGCAACTCCTGTGAGATCGCCATCATGTGGTTGGTTGTGGGATTACAACATTCTCCTCAAAACTCCTCAAGGAGTATAAATTAAATTGTGCTTGCGTAGGTCCACCGCAACCGCTAACGTAAGCAGCGCCGCGCAAGTATACACTAGGCTTAAGGGTTAAATCAGGTGTGAGCACACTTGAGGGGTGAGGGGTTTCCAAGGAGGACACACGCAGACCGATTCAACAATAAAAAAAATGTATATAAAAAACGTAAAATAAAAAAGTTAAAGAAATGCCCAAAAAAAACCAGTTGATCTAAGTTAAAAATTTAGGTGGACTAAACAGATAAAACATGTAAAATTACTAAAAGTCCACAGTACACGGGTAGTCCCCTTTAACTTGGTAGTCAGTTCTCACGCACTGGGTCCCATGGAACACAGAATATACAAGCCAGCCCAGGGAGAACAAAACACCAAGGCCTTAAGCCTAGTGTATAGCCGCGCGGCACGGAGCTTACGGTGGTGATGTGACGTCACTTGTGTAACACAAGGATCACGCAAGACCCTTGCAAAGCCTCCCGCGCACACTCCAAAAAGTTTAACTACGCAGCCGGTTCCGCAGAGAAGCTCCGCTGTGATTGGTCCGTGAGTGTGTGTTTTGGACGGAAGCATGGAACGGCTGCAGGGAACATGGACGAGGCACTTCGGAGCAGACTGCTTCGTGCTTCAAAGGAACTGAAGGAAAAGCAGTTTGGGCTCAGAGCCTGATATACGCGGAGACTGTGGACTGTTCAGTTCTGTTGCATATCTAACATATATATAACTTATAAACCGTACAGACGTTTCTTTTGCACTGTTACTGTCTTTGTTTGAATCTGCACTCGTAGCTTATCACGTCTTTTGCATTCCTCCTGTACTTGTAAATCGTTCATGTTTGGTCTCAGATATTTACCACCTATTGTTTTGCTGCTTTTGCTGAATAAAAAATATGAATAACTGTTTTCAACAAGAACTGTCTTTAATCACAGCATCACAGTTGAAATGACTTGAGTGAGTCCATAGAATTATCACATAAACCTACAATAGAAACACATGTAATGAGCTCAAACAGCTTGATTTTTGTTCTGAAGAGGAGAAAGTAGCCGCGTAAATGGGACCGCTTTGGTTTCTCAGGCAACTCCTGTGAGATCGCCATCATGTGGTTGCGTGTGGGATTACAACATTCTCTTCAAAACTCTGCAAGGGGAACGCGCAAGTGTACCAGCAACTGTCGCTGCGTAGGTCCAGCGCAACCGCAAACGTAACCAGCGTCGCGCGAGTATACATGGGTGTTACAGAGTGTTGCTACAATACTCACAGGGCACGGCAGAGTGTATTCACTCACTCTTTCACTGATCTCTCCTGGCTAGCTCAGACTCTTCCGGGCACCCAGAGCTTAGCAAAGTTAGCTTATTTTCTATGTCCGATAAGTGCCACTGCGTCCCAAAGGGTACTTACACCGCAGCAGGGGCGAAGGTAACCCTTTTTTGGGATGCTTGAGAAAATAATGTGCTTTATGCACACACCACTTCCGCGCTTTAGTTAAAACGACACTTGACTTCCGGTGCGCAGGGATCGGCTTGAGTTTCACTGGAGTTCAGCAGATGTTTACACAAGTTTCCAGGAATTTAACTGTGACGATGCTGGGCATTTTTGGGACAGAGCAGTGCTCCAGGAAGTAAACGAGCCGTTCTTTGTTTACAGGAAATGACGTCACGACTCCTTGCCATGCCCATTATAGTACAAATAAAATAATAATAATAATAAAAAAGGATTTTTAAAACGCGTTCAGATATAGTTTAAAGCCTTCTTTGGACAAGTGTTGAAAATTAGCCTGGTCTTGCTCTAACGCTAAAGGCAGTGCATCTGGTCTGTCTAATGCAACTGTTGTGTCCATATCAAATAAATAAATAAAATAAAATGTATAAACAACATTATTATTTCGTAAAAGTTGTTGTAACCATCCATTTTGAAATGTCATTTCATTTCATGCAGAGAACGCACCGTAAAGAAAAGACCTCTTTTTATTCATGTGAGTAGACCTGCTGTAAATGTGTGAATTAATGTGTAAATATTACGTGTGTTCTTTACACTCTCTCTTATAAGAAAATCTTTTTATTATCTATCGATCCTGTGCCTGCATATGAGTCCCCCAAAACGATGCTGCACGTACAGTAGGACTTACTTACAAAACGTAGGATGTCATTATCTATCGTAGCTCCCGCTGTTGTTCCCAGTTTGCTCCTCTTTGCCGGCATCGCTACCATTATCCTCCGTTCGCCTTGATTGTAGCTCTGGATATTTGAACATCCATAAATAGTAGCCCCCTTTCCCTGTGTTTGAATATGCCACCCCTGCAGTGAAAGCAATGAGTCTTTCCAACATGTGATTTCCCATTGAGATGAATGTGATAGTATATTTTACCCATACTTTTAATGTGTCCGTATTTGACAGTTCCTGGTGAAAATAATGAATTGTACAAATTACTCTTTAAGATTCATGAAGATACACACACGTAGGACCACAAGGCCTTCTCTGGAACTGAATAAATCATCTGTTAGACAAAGATCCACTTCCTTTCTGACCTCGGTTAATGATGACTTGTTTTGCCACAGCACACGAACATCACAAGACACACATATTTTCATGATCATTTTTCAAATATTTACTCGCAGCTTTCAAACCAATGTCATGAAGTCTATGTAATTAGTTCCTTGCTCTCCAAACAGTGTGGGTACAATCAGATCCAGTTTTCACCCACATGTAATCCTGTCTCATGATAGATCAGCTGTTTCAGAAAAGTGAAAACACTCAATCTCAACCAAAAGTATCAAATAGTGACTGACAGGGCTCTTCCAAAAAGGAGGGTCTGTTAGACTGTCAGTGGGTCTAACTATAAGGACAGTGGTGATGACCCAGAACACTCAACATTCAACAACATTCAACAACATGGACCAATACTAATGTGTTTTCTATTTTATTTCTTGTGTTTGAACTGTTTTATTCTGTGATCTGTGTTGGCGCATGATTTTTGGAATTCGTTAGAGATGCTATACCTGATTTATTTTTATTTTTATGAGTTAAAGCTGCACTAACTGACTTTGGGATTTTGAAGCTGCGGACTCGCTGGCCTCGCTCTTTCTGCTCCCCTCCCCGCACCCACGAAGCTATCGCCCCCCACACACACCCACTGTTGGGACGGAGCTAGTGTTTCCCAATATGGATAATACATGGATATGGATTTTCACGTGGATGGCGTGACCATAGAACGATAGAACCGGGAAGCGCGGAGGAACGAGACTTTCTTTTGGATGGCTGTTTCGCTGTGTAAGCAGTACCCGGTGACGAAGACGAGGAAGCTTCAGGTTAGCTCCGCCGCTTGTTGTGCTAACTCAGCTGTCTATGCTAACGGACCTGGAGATTTCTCACGAAAGTGGGGGCTAGTGTTGCGCTGTGATTGGTCACAATCTGCGACCCGAAACACATTCTCTTCCTTGTTTCATCAAAACTCGATCAAAAATATAATGTCAGGCCAGCACAAATCTGCGCTACTTTTTCTTCAAAAGGACGTATATCCCAATGCACTACATGGACATGGATAGCATTTTCGTAATTAATACGAAAATAAAGTCAGTTAGTGCAGCTTTAATAAACAAG
The DNA here is from genome assembly GCA_964034765.1 of Knipowitschia caucasica. Lineage (NCBI taxonomy): Eukaryota > Metazoa > Chordata > Actinopteri > Gobiiformes > Gobiidae > Knipowitschia > Knipowitschia caucasica. Next base: position 50,349,063 of record OZ035824.1, on the reverse strand, counting down.
ATGGCTCCGTGGGATGAGAGCGTAGGGGAAATGAGAAGCCTATGAGCGAGTTGAGGGCGGTGCTAAACATTCAAACCTTGTAGAAACGGGTATAGCTTCTTTAAGAATGGATAGCGTTATGGAAGTTGTTGTCCGAATTGTTAATTGCATCAGAGCAAGTGGACTGAATCATTGCAAGTTTGACTGTTTCTCACAAAGCCACTGAGCGAGGATGGGGAAGACGAGGAAGTTGGAAGGACTAACACTTGATCGCTTGGCAACCATGGTGATAATGGCCAAAGAACTTCAACAAGAGGCACAAGAATGGTTTGTAATTTCTCTGGTTTGTTGAAAACTAGAGGAACCTTTCACCTGCTTCAGTGGAAACCAGTGGGGGCGGGTCCCGGCTCAAAAGTGGCCAAATTCACGTGCGCTGACATGCTGCAATACCACCCGGGGCCGATGGGGGTGGACCCGGAATAAGAATTAGCCAATGCTAACATATACTGTAGCATCTTCTTACACCTCGAAAACACCTTTTCCAAAAGTTGGCTCTTGGCCCAAAGCTCCGTTCCACATGTGTGTCAATGCTGAGGGGAGTAAATTTTTTGGACCAGTCTAGTTTACTCAATGTGAATTTTTGAAGTCACTCGTTAAAATGAATGGAGCTCGTGCAGTTCACGTATGCGCAGATGCGTTTTTTCACATTTTCCAGCCCCCGCGGCCATTTTGAATCACTCCATGAGAGCCAAATTTTTGGCCCATTAGTTAGAACCCCGGAGATAGGCATGACTACGTCCATTAATATATACAGTCTTTGGTGGAAACGCTACAGCCGAGCGCCGTCCGGACTAACAGACCGCTGCGTCAAGGGACGATGAAATACACGTGAGTCACTATTCAAACTTTCTCATCTCATTTATTAATGGGGAAAAATATATATATTTTACAAATATAATGTATGAGTTGGAAAACAGCTTTTGATCTTTGGTAACATTCTATAATATTGTACTTTGTGTTAGAAGTGTAATATGAGTTATGTTATTCTTACAGATCAGAGAATCTTGACTTCCCAGATTTGTCTAGTTCAAACAGTCGCATTCATTTATTGTCCAGTCTATCAGGATTCTGCTACATAACTCGCATGAAAACGTTTTGATTAACGTGAAAACATCGCCAGAGATGTGTGAAAATTGCATTTTTATTTTCTTATTTACTATTTCTTTTCCCTGCTTTTGGATGTGTATTTGTTAGCCAATACCCATCATGTCGCCATCTAAACGCCTACTCAGGGTCTGCGTTTGCCTCCTCTCACAGCATTCTCTTTGTATCAGGCTCAAACATGTGAGGCAAAGGTGCAAGACTTCCTCTACTATTTTTGCTGGTTCCTCGTTTGCTGTCGGAATCGCTGTCCATTTCAAATGAGCCGGTTCACAGAGTGACTTTGCAATGTGTTAAAAAACTATAACTTTGCCGGAATCTATTTCAGATCGGCATTAATGGATTACCTGGCTTGCAATTTTGATATCCACAAATTCTTTGACTAACCCTGCACAAGGTCTTCAAGCCAAGTTGCTGTGTTAAAGTGCTGTTTTGATCTACTTGAGAAAGTTGGACAGTTCATGACGAACAAAGGTAAACCTGTGATGGAATTACAGCGTGAACAATGGCTACATTTATGGTTGATATTATGGAGCGCTTGAATAATCTAATCAAATAGTTGGGAGGGCTCAAAAAACTTGTACACATATTTGTATAAAAGGGCCATTTTTTTCACCCCTTTCGCGGTCAAAACGTTCAAGCCGACATGAAACTTGAAATAATAGATTTACAGTGTGATGTAAATGTAAAATGTGTTGGACACATTATAACAATATCTTTCACCGGGGTGCCCTACAGTAAATTAACAGCGCTAGCTACAAAAATGTTGTGCATGTTTGGGACTATACCTTCCTTTGGGAGCAAGTTTTCCCTGTAATGAGCATCAGCTCAAAGCTAACACAAAAGGACTCAAACATGATGGTATGGATTAAAACCAGATATGTGGACTTATTCAATCCTAGAAATGACATCAAATATATTGTAAATGGCAGCTGCAAGCTTGTGGAGGGAGTTGGCCATTATCTCAGAAGAGCTTTAGGTCATGGGGCTGACGGAAGAGTGAAATATGAATTTAAAGGTGTCTGAGTGAAAATGTGCTTTTCTCTTTTGCAATGAATTCTTCAACTGTATCTTTGACATAAGTCTGTAACTGACAGAAATTACTGGTCAACTATAAACACAACAATCTCACAGACAGAAGAGTTTAACGCAATATGACCTACATTAAATAGACGCTATGTTACAAAATAAGCAATAGAGCAGCTACAAAGAAAGCCAATTCGGATAAATCATTGTCGACTCTACCAGACGCATAAAGGATGTTATTACTCTCATTTACGTTTCTGTAAAACAACGTTTATTTTCTGGTGATGGGCTGTGCCCAGTGGGGGCGGGTCCCGGCTCAAAAGTGGCCATAATGACGTTTGCTGACATGCTGCAATACCACCCCGGGCCGATGGGGGTGGACCCGGAATAAGAATTATTCAATGCTAACATATAGCATTAGCAGACCTCTCGAAAACGTCTTTACAGGATGGTCCAAAAGTTGGCTCTTGGCCCAAAGCTCCGTTCCACATGTGTGTCAATGCTGAGGGAGTGTTTTGGACCAGTCTAGTTTACTCACTCGTTTAAATGAATGGGGCTCGTGCAGCTGACGCATGCACAGATGTGTTTTTTCACATTTTCCAGCCCCCGCGGCCATTTTGAAACGGTCAGCACTAGATCATATACGGAATCGGGACGGAAGCGGAAGTAAATATCACAAACTATCTATTCATGCCCAAACTTAACCATCCATTCCCATAAAATAATCCCAAACCAGCCTTAACCCTAACCTTAACCATCTTACTCAGACGCCTAAAACTTAACCAGTCACCACTTAAGGACTTATTAGTCTAAAACTAATTTGAAAGTAGCATTGTTACTTCCGGTTTCGTCCCGATTCCGTTTATGATCTAGTGCCGACCATTTTGAAACTGCCCATAGGCCGCAGAAGTTGTGACACATTAGTTAGAACGGCGGAGATAGGCGTGACTACGTCCGTTAATATTTACAGTCTATGGCTGCTCCGCCTCTGCACTTCAGAGCATCAGTTGAGAAATCCTGAAGTTTAGTGGAGCATGAGAGTTGTTGTGGGTGAGTGATGTCACTAAAGATGTTTGAAGCCTCGGGACTACCGGAAATAAGGGAATTCTTTAACCTATAGAAGTACTGCAGTGGATCTCCTCAAACTTTGTGGGTTTGTGTTGGTGAATAAGTTTGTGACTAACATTGAATCTGTGAGAAAGATAAAGTTTTTCCCCATGTGGGAACATTTTGATCTAATTTCTCTCAATAAGGTAAGTAAATGATAACAATAAATGATAATGTTTTCATTGAATCCCGTCCCAAATATAGATGAAGTGTTTGTTGAAGAATTGGGATACATCAATAACGCCTCATCCAGGGTTCAGCATTTCTGTGCTATACAGGAAAATTGTGAGGGGAATTTGGCTGGACCAAGTCCAGGTCAGTCATTTAAAATGTACTAAACACATTTTCTCATCAGCTAAAAAATTGTAATTGAAATTACATGAACAAAAATATACAACATCTTATTTAGTATTTTAGTGAGCAGAAAGAAGGACCTTGACGATGCCTCGGTGTCAATGATCATCATGTAGCAGTTCTGATTTTCTCCGCTCTGCTTTGTGTTGTGTTATGTTGTGGTGCGGAGGAACACACGGGAGACAAGATTTCGCTGCGTTCTTTTACCTGGTCACTAAATGAAAATGCTATTACTATGTTCCTCTGCATCAGTCCCAGCCCAAACTAAAAAGACATACAAAGCGTAAATAACAACAAAATTTTAAATAAAATAGACATTTTGAGACATAAAAACAAATAGTGACTGACATCTTTCCCGGCACGGGATTTCAAAAGGAAGAGGCAGCGTTAAAACCCAATTTATAATGGGGGACAGGGGGCACACGAAGAAGAAATAAAAACACGGGAGTGGCTAGAGCAGTGTTTTTCAACCACTGTGCCGCGGCACACTAGTGTGCCGTATGATATTGTCTGGTGTGCCGTGAGAAATTCGTCTACTTTGTCTAAAAATAGCTGCATTCGCTGTTGACGAGCGGTGACTTGTTTTGAACTGTGAGTAACCATGTAATACTTTTTCAAATCAGTAGATGGCAGCAGATAGCTAAGTACTTTGAAACTGAAAAATTGGATGCGACCACAGGCTGTAACAGGTCAGCATTGTGGCGAGAAAGGTAAAATTGGATGCGACCAACAAATGTGGGAGGGAGCACAAGAGCTTTGTGGCGAGTGAGAAGTGAAAGTGATAGAGACGTTTTTGAAAATGAATTATGCCGTTTCTGAACAGGATTAACATCCTCCGCTCTGCCCCGGGGCAGCTGTGGCCGCGTTGTAGTGGTTTAACTATGAAATGTACAATTTTTGTACAACAGCTCTCAGAACCACAGACATGCGGACCGGACAGAACCATGGACTCGCGTTCAGGACCTCCCGTGTCCCTCATCCAAAACTCCTGAATTTAAAGCTCGGATACCAACATTTTTCCCATGCACTAACAATGCATGTTCTTTGTGTGAGTTATTATTTGACTATTTGGGCAGAGAGTGGATTTTCTTAGTTTTTTTCCACACAGTTAGTGCCACTTTATTCCCAAACTCTTGTTAATTGTATCGAGAAATATTAAATAAAGCTTAATTTCAAGGCCTGGACTTAAGCATTTTGATGAGAATAACTGTATATTGTGAATATAGGCTACAGAGTATACTGTATACATTATAAGATAAGATATACTTTATATATCACACAGAGTATGTACAGTATATATTTTTTTACATTAGTACTGTATACATTTTTACATTTTCTCCTGGAGGTGTGCCGCAAGATTTTTTCAGTGAAAAAAGTGTGCCTTGGCTCAAAAAAGGTTGAAAAACACTGGGCTAGAGGACCAAAGCTGCACAACAAATCAAAGATAAGGACCAAAAATAAACTATTATATATTTTTAAAAAAAATCAGTATTGACTGTGTAATTCACAAAACACTTAATTTAAAAAATAAAAATACACTGTAAAGTTTTGAGAGAGCTCACTAAAATTATTAACTTTGCTGCAATTAGACAACCAGCCTCTCAATAAAGTGGATGACACTGGATTTAGAGAGATCCAACATACATCATCGCAACAAGAACATTTGTTTTCTGACATGAATGAAGCATGAGAGTATTTTTCAATTCAACATATTCGGTAAAGGCTATGGTTGAGGAGAAATACCAACGTGAGAAGGAGAAGGCCAAAGCTGAGGTCCAGACAGTTCCAGTTTGACATCTGTAAACATGGATGCTTACTTGGCTGTAACATGTCATTTTATTGATGACAGACATGCCTGAATTCTACACTATTTGTGGTACATAAATTCCTGCAGGCGCACACAGCAGAAAACCTGACCAGTGTGAAATCCTCACGGCGGAATGGGGCATTCAATCAAAAGTTGTTTAGGTCAGAACACGAGAAGATGATGATAATGAGACCATGGTCACGTTGTGGTGTCAAAGATGATAGGTATCCTTAAATTCTATTTGGGACACACAATCTCAAAGTAGCATCTCACTTCCACTGTATATTTATTTGTTTAATGGCAGTGAAGCCTATATGTGTCTCTCTTGTAACTGATGGTGCAGCAAACATGCTGGCCTGTGGCAGTGAGCTGAAGCTGCGCCATGCAGTGTGTATTAATCACACTCTCCATTGAAAAAGGCTCAGGATCTATCACCAGCACAAGTCAGTGTTCATAATGTTCACATTTGCACATTATTTTACATGTCTACATGTGTAAAATTTAAAGGCAAAGCTGGTCAGAGTTCAAGAACAGATGGGGATGGCTAAAAGGAAACCGTTCCAGAGTATGAGCATCACTTCTTCACCCTAGATTCAAGGCACTGGCTTCTTCTGTCCAATGAAGATAGAGGAAGCTATCACAAGGCTCACATCAGAATTTGCAAACATTATAGAGTCTACATCTCACTCGGTGCCACCTGTAGTTTCGACTTCTTCACAGTATTGTGGTGCTAAAAGACCGGGTCAGTATTTTTGCTTTGATTTGTATGGAGTTTATATACAAACCTGTTTCTTCTCTCAGGAACCAGATTCTGGAGTCATGTTGTTGCAATGGCCACAAAATCAAAAAAGACCACAAATATAAAAACTGGCAGAACCAAACATTGCCAGGACTGAGAACCCTCTGCGGTACAGGGAAAGGCAAAGGCAAATGTAATAATAATTAAACATTGGGGTGAAAATACTGCATTTTCTGTTGAAAAAATCTCCAATAATGTGCTGAATCTATGACATTTGTTAAGAAAATTTGAATTCCCATTAGGATGTTTAGTGAAAGTGAGAAAAATGTCAGGTGCCTTCTCATGCCACAGAAATATGCTAATGTAGGTCAGGAAATGGAGGCAGATGTGATACCGATCCCTAAATGTCAATGTGACAACAACTGTACGTGCTGCTGACCCCTGTGTGCGGCGCATTATCATTCATTATAAACAGCGGCTGGTCACACGTGGCCCTGGCCTTTATCTTATACAGAGGCCTGTGGCTAGAAGCCGGTTTGGTTTTGGTTAAGTGGAAGTTCAGGTTTACTTTGAGTGACCTCTCAGTTTCTCGTAGCTGCAAAGAGTTTTCAGATGCGTCATGTTGGTAACTAGGGCAGCTGGATGTTGCTGGTGTTTTTTTAAATTGTATTTAAAGAAGCTATACCCAATTTTTAAGTTGATAAAAATGCTTATTACTACATACAAGTTGTATTATAATCCGTAATTTAATTGAAAACTTGAGGTAATTGATTCAGCTGTGTAAGAATTACAAGCCGTGAAAAGTGCTGAGTGGAGTCTTAGCCGGTCGCTCGTTCTCCTCCGCTCACAGAACGAGCAGCGAACAGCCTGCGTCCTCTAGCCTCTACAGCGCTGCTAAAAAGGCTTCGGCTTCGAAATTCAAATATAATTCTAAAATAAATAAAAAAAATATATATTCGAACACATATTAGACAGCCCTTACAATTCGAAATGTATTCAATAACTGCAACTATAATAGTTAGCTCCCAAAGGTTCCACCGGGATGTGCTAGGCAGGTAACAGCTAAGCTAGCTAGCTCCCTGGAACGGGTGCGTACCGATGTTCCCCGGGTCCGATGTTCCCCGGGTCCGATGTTCCCCCACTTCTATAGGCGGGGGAACATCGGACCCGGGGAACATCGGTACTTCGCTTATTAAAAAGTCCCGATGTTCCCCGGGTCCGATGTTCCCCCGCCAATAGAAGTGGGGGAACATCGGGACTTCAACAACGAGACTAGTCCCGCTGTTCCCCGCGTGCGCCCTTTGATGTTTGATGTTTCCTCCTCCACGAAAGATGGCATATGATCCGCGCCAACTTTTGTGAGAGAAAAAATACTAACTAGCCTAAGCCTATTTACTTTTCTTTTTCCCTCTCGCTCTTTGTGTGCTCATATTTCAGCTGATCGCAGCTTGAGTCTATCAGGATATTTTTGGGCATGTTATGGGCATGTTATCTCCCCTTGCTCTCCCATGGGCATCTATATTTGACAAGTCTGACTGAATAAAATGAGGACGATTGAAACTAGAGCTACTACATCTGTTAGCCTATAGTTTTTCCAAATACGTGGTTTTGCTGAGGGCACTGTGCTTTTACGCATAATGGACACGCATATGACGTCGTTTTTGTTGTAAAACTTGAATATGCTCTTTTAGTTTTAGAGATATTAATACATATTATTCTATTCAGAATGCGTGCGTCATTGTTGTTGTCCCGCCTTACGTGTCACTCACAGTTAAAATGTAAATAACCAATTCAAACATAGCATTTTTACAACTTGAACTTTAAGAAAAAAATGATCAAAGGAATCAGTGTAAAATAAGATCGGAAAAGCTCAATTCATGATTGTTTAATTAGGTTTCCCATTTTTAAATACAATTGGAAACGCTCAGAATTCAAAAATATTGAAAAGTGTATTGGCTCCTACAGTGGGGGGAATAATAATAATAATTATAATAATAATATAACCCCCTGAGCGTCATCACGTTCCTACGTTGCTTCAAATATAGTCCTGTTTATTGGCTGAACAATTTTGTCCAATATCATATCACACAGCGTGAAGCGAGAACAACCAGCTATTCCTCGTCTTAAAGATTGACAACGCTCTCAAAGCATTCACAACAGAGCAGCCTTTTTCATTTTAATTTTAAGAAAGTTCAGCGTGAACTTTGTGAGGTAGAGGAGCCAGAGGCCCGGGCCCGTAGGTCCCAGAGGAGGAGAGCGCGGTCAGGCCAGGCTCGCCTTGCACCGATGAGGTAAACTCTAGGCCTGTGTGAGACACACTGTGGGCCTCACTGTAGGCCTCACTGTGGGCCTCACTTTGGGCCTCACTGTGGGCCTCATGTATGAAACCTGCGTACGGCCAAATCAGGGTAAATGAGGCGTACGCAAAATATTACACTTTTCCGCATTTATCTATCTGGACGTGAGCGTACAATACGCAAAAAATAAACGCCAGGTCTGGAGGTGGTGTAAATCTATACGCTGAACTCAACCTTCGGCACAACACGCATGAAATTCAAGATATGTACAACAATAAACATATTCCCTCTGGCAAAATTATATGCTGTGTTTTCATTGAGGATCATGTTTAAAAATTTGAATTTGCGCATCAGAAAAAGTCTAATGGAAACACGCAAACTTCGAATAAATCACAGCTCATGAGGACCCTCTATTAAATCTGACTTGTGTGTGTATTATTTTGATCTGTATGTTTTTAAAATGTGAAGCGCTTTGTGATCCTGGACAGTCAAAGGCTCTATATAAATACACTTTACGCAACAGGGATGTGTGACCCATCTATTGCTGTGGCAGGCTCTGCGCTGCGTAATTACGCACGGCTATTTGTATTCCTCACATCTGGTAAAGCAATGTGTTATTTCATTAGATTTGTGTAAGCCTCACACAGACACACACCCCAATAACGCATCGATGGTATTGCTCACTCAAACGTCTCACTGCCCTGTCCAGAGTGCGCAGCGAGTGCCGTGAGAGGTCGCGCCACATGTGCAGAAGTTTTGGCTCCAGAGTTTCTTTGTGAAATCTGGACCGCAAACGCTCTCTGAAGTGTACAGCGCCTCAATGCGCACTTCTACCCCGAGCCAGGCTGCGTCCAAGACGCTGCAGACGCTTCATTCATGAGAGCCACCGCTGCATAATATATATGAATTAATTAATTCATTCAATCAATCTATATTTATCCACTTCTACAATTCAATAAGGATTTTTCTAATGTATCAAAATATTTTGGCAAATTGCGTAAATGGAATATACACCCAAAATGTACACCTTTTTCAACGCAAGTTTCATAAATGAGCTTGTGTGTATGTGCGCGCGTGAGTGCGTGTGCGTACGTGTGTGCGTTTGAACCATATTCTTTGAAACCCCAATTCCAGTTAGCCCTTGTAGTTTGCAAGCGAATTTGGCCTACTTACTAATCTGCAGGCCTACCCAAAATAGACTAGTTATGAGCGAAAGCCGCTTGTTGCTCCATTATCCGCGCGCAGCAATAACATGTCTATGAGCGAGGCCCGCAGTCGGGGAACACCGGGCCCTCCGGCGTTTGGAAGGTCCGATGTTCCCGGGGAACACCGGACCCGGGGAACATCGGACCCGGGGAACATCGGGCCGACCCCCCCTGGAACTACATGTTAATGGTTACTTCCGGGATTTTCGCGATCGCTTTTTGTCACATTAAAATAGTAATTTGGTCATGAAAACGACAACAAGAAATTCTGAAAAAGTCCGTGCATGTGTGTTAAGGATGTACGTATATGCATACTGTATTGTCCGATTAACGTTTAAGGATGTTGATTGATAGATTGTAGTTATTGAGCGTGGCTAGCTCGGCTAACTCCGCTAGCTTCTCTCGTTGTACTTGCGGAGTAATGGCAGTATTTTACACACCTGAATTACAAACAGAGATTGGATTGTCAAAGGGCAGCGGTCATTATTGATTTGAGAGTTCTGTTATCAAGAAAAATGACCGGTAGAATTACATTCAAGTCCATGGAGTGTTCTACTGCTGCTGTGAGGAGCTGTATAATAAATAATAATTAAATACTCAAATATATTCTAATGTTTTAATGAATAAATTTGGATGCGAAACTAGCAGTATTCTTTTACCTATATATTGTGTTAGCAGTGCGTTGCTTTAGTACCATTTCATCAGTGATTGTTGTACAGCTTACAAGAAGTTGTGCTAATCCTAATGTTAGCATACATGTCAGATCGCAAATTGAGCTAGATGGCTCTGTGTTATGAGAGCGTAGGGGAAATGAGAAGCCATTGAGCGAGTTGGGGGCGGTGCTAAACATTCAAACCTCGCAGAAACAGGTATAGCGCCTTTAAGTAATTAATATTTATTTAAAAAGCTTCTTTCGCAGACCAGAATCACAAAGCGCTGTACAATTGTGGGCATTTTGTCTTTTGTCTCAATACAGAAAAGGGAGTAGGGTCGACAGTACAGGAGGCACAAGGCAGACCAATTGTACATGTTTTTAGAGGTAGGGGCAACCGGAACACCTGGAGGAAACCTATACAAGCACGAGGAGAACATACAAATTCCACTCAGAAAGGAACTGATCCGATCGGGATATGAACCCTGGACCTTCTTACTCAGAAGCGAGAGTGCTATACATTTTATGTATTCACACCATGACAGTGGGCTCAGTTTCCCATACTGCATCTGTGTGTGAAAACACTTGGTAAAGTCTGCCTCTTACACAATATAATACCATATTGTCTGGTCTTAAGGTCAGCGTCAAAACAGAACAGAATCAAAGATAGGTATGAAGTAATTCTAATGTTGTCTGCATTAACTGTACCATGTATTTTTCAGTTTATTGCGATAAAACTAAGATTGTATTTCAAATTATTGGACAATTTGGTTATAATAATTTAAATTAGTAAACATGAAAAATAACTAATATAGATAATCACACATGCACAAATCTCCAATCAAAACATTTGTGGTTGTTGTATAATTGTACATAAAACATCTGTGGTACAATACATATTGCCTAAGTAAAGAGACCGTTATATTACGGAGCAATTAGTGGTAATAAAGTCATTGCAATTATACTTTTGTGGTCAGAATCTTCCTGCCTGTGACATATGAAGACTTATATATGTATATATATATATATATATATATATATATATACATATATATACAGTATATATACATATATTGCTTGTGACCAACGGTCTTCTGACAGCATCATTCAAGTCCAGGTTCTTACAGCGTCATGTTGTCGGAGGCAGCAGCTTTGCTGAGAAGCTGCAGCGACTACTTTAATAGTTGAGTGTTGACGATAGATTGTGTGACGCTGCAAGTGTTTTAAAAGGTTCCAGGATGTGTTGGCTGCCTATAGTTAAAAGGGTTTATATCTTCTCGACCGGTAAAACAAAACAATCTCGCTCATGCACTCCACGAGACAGCACCAGGCAGCATACAGTCTATGGTTGATCGCTATTTTTCTAGTAGTAAGTATTCCCAGTATCTCCGTGAATGAAATACTCCGTGGTCGTCCTCGCCATCTTGCTTTATGTTGCCGATTGTAATATTTACAGTCTAATGTTTGATGTGTGTCTGTTTATTCCGTGGCAGTGGTCGCACGGGATATACAGATGTAGATTTACTTGTTACTCAGCATTACTGACCAACACTGCCTGTGACACATACATCTTCAAAGCACTGAAAATAAATGCAAACCTCCAAAAATATTACATAGTCCCTTTAAATCAACCATCAATCAATCATTCTGAAAATGTGATGTTTTTGTAATATCCACCAAAATAGATTAGTTTCCCAAAGAAACACTTACATTAAATAATTGAATAAAGGCATTAGAGAATGGTATTGTATACAGACACAATTGTAATGACTCATCATAACTGTCTAAAAGAAAATATAGTCAAATTATTTAAGTTTTCTTGAAAATAAGATCAAAAATGCCTTTTGTACAAACAGATGTCCTTCCATCAGTGTGGTGCAGGGAAACAGGACTTTCAGAGCTCCTTGTCATTGAAATAACTGAACATTTTTCAGTGTCACGAGGGATTGTTGTGGACTCCGTTGCCTTGGGGATTAGAGGAATATAATGCAACACTTATTTTGTGAGATGACTGAAGTTTTGACCTTAAGAGGAGTGCCTTTTGAAGTGCACACTATGACATTTGGTTGTGTTTGAATGTGTGCTTAGAGCTTCCCTATAGAAGGTGACCTATAGAGGCACTCTGTCTTTCTTTGTATCCAATGTTCACGGTTCAGTGGGCAGCATAGTGTCCGCTGCTAACAAGGACAACACCTGCACCAAGGCTATTATCAAACACAGTCCATTTTTTAAGGGTCGAGGCAGACCTATATAACTACATTTAAGTAATGGTAGGGGCCAGATTAGCAGTGGCTACAATGCCCTTACACCACATGTTCACCCGAAACGTTTGAAAACATGCATGCACTGTACTATAAAGTAGGCCATACAGACAGGTTGGATATAGACTCTTGATTCATTTTAACAAAGGCTTTGTTGTCGATCAGGTGCAGGAGCCAAGTCACACATACTCCTCTCTCTCATAATTTTTTGAAGACATTGCCATGAAAAGGAGTTTTGCTAAAACACTTTAAAAAAATGTTTTAGTTTCTATGCATTTCATGTCAAAAAGTAATTTGTCAAATTGTTTTTTGTATCCGACTTTTCCTCTGATGTAGTTGGGGAGTTCTTGGATGATCCTACAGGAGTCATGTTGCCTGGGGCTTTATGCAGGGTCACCCAAAGCACACAGTTCCTACTGTAGGTGACAGGTCAGACGAAGCATGGCCCAAAACCCACTGTGGACAGCACAAAACAAGAACCAGGACGGCTCGGTGGCTGAGTGGATAGCACTCTCGCTTCTCAGCAAGAATCTAAAGTCTAAACTTTCCACACGCAACAGCACATATCAAACATTGTCATTATTTCTCATCGTTAGTGTCACATTTCCTTCTCTAATGTTATTATCTTCTAATGTGCATGGATTAGTTGCCTTTGTGTTTGAGACAATGCAAAATGGATGTTACACGCTCTTCAGTGCAGCCGCCGCGTATCAAGGGTCAAAGATCACTAAATATAGCCTTCGCAGGGAAAGAGACTCGCTTTATACACGATTTGTATGCAGCATGTAGCACGAAATGTCCTTGTGTCAAACATGTCAAAAATAATACACTGCTGCAGCTGAGATTATAACATTCCCAAGGTCATTCAGTTGCTCTTTCTCAATTCGTTAAGAAATTGTTAATTAAAAAGAGATATGACACATGACACAAGGCTTTGTTATTTGGATAGATAGACTTGAACATGGAACAGGAACAGATATCTAAAAGACATTTGTTTATCAATTATTGTTTCATAACTTGTTTAAATGAGAAGTTCTGGTTGACAGAACAGTCGCCCAAGACTGCCGGTCACGACACACCAACCTGTGCACAGCCTGGATTGATTACCAGAAAGCCTACGACTCAATGCCTTGTACAAATGCATATTTTCTTGGTGAGCCTGTAATTACCAGTGTAGTGACAATGGCTTACTTAGAGGTCTGAGCTGCTCTGATTATAATAATGTCCCTTTATTCAGTAACGCCAACACATTTGACCTATGCAGTCTTCATCTGGCCACATGACACTTATCTTTTACCAACATGCTGTTCAGAACAAGGATTTAACCATCTTCAGAGATTTTGTTATAGTCAAAGTGCCACAGACTGTTTCTGTAAGCCCTCATCCCTCCACACTAGTACTTACATCCCCTTCACTTGCATATGGTCAAAGAAATAGACAAAAGAATAAAGCAGGCTGAAATAAGCACAGACACAACTCAAAAAGAATAAATACATCAATGTATGAAGGAAATAGATAAAGATGAATTAGCAACCCAGAGAAAAAATAAAATAAAATGTATTATTATTTATTTTGTATGAGTGTGTTTGAACTATAAAACACACAAACCATATATGTATATATCTATATATATATATTCAATACTTCAAGGCAATGTTTGGTGTGGTGAATATATGCAGTGTTGGATCTTATTGACAGACAAACAAACTACCAACACAATCAAATTAGGCCATCAGACGCTCAGCAAATAATCATTTGAACTAAAAAGACAATGGAGCGCACACTCAGTTTACCTGTGTACTTTCTGTGTACTTACTTACTGTGTACTTTCTGCCTCGCTTCAATATGGACTCAGATGCTTTATCTCGATATTGTTGCATATTAATTGTCTTGGAACCAGGCTGGTGTTTTCTTTATTAATATATGTACCTTCTGTGCCATGCTTTTTTATTTAAATGTTTTTTCACAGTATAAAATACATCTCTCAAAGAATAGAATAATAACAACTACTTTCCGATAGACATGTAAATGTCACCTCCATCTTTCCTTCCTTTTATTTTCGTCCTTAAAGACACATTTATCTATCCAATACTTCAAGGCAATGTTTGGTGTGGTGCACATATATCACTTTGACATTTTGAATTCCATAGGGGAGAGCTTTAATAAGAATGACACGTTTGGGATGTTTTGGGAAAATATGGTCATTCACTGCTGGAGAATGGCTCTGACCTGATCTGAATCTGTTCATCACATCTTTGCATCTCACATTTCACGCGTTGAGGAGAGAAAAGTGAAGGAGAGATTCATAGTGCCATATTCTTCTTACTAAATATAGTGTTAAGTCTATTCTTCAACCACGTAAAATCATTCATGAACATACCAGACTCATATGAGGCAATGCGGGCGAGCCTCGCTAGTGTCTAGGCAAGGACACAACAGCAGACTGTAAATGTACAGCCTCAGCCACCCCATTGTGGCAAATTATGTCACCCACGCTGTACCAGCATAGTACTGAACCAACATAGTACTGAACCAACATAGTACTGAACCAACATAGTACTGAACCAGCATAGAAGTGAACCAGCATAGTACTGAACCAACATAGTACTGAACCAGCATAGAAGTGAACCAGCATAGTACTGAACCAACATAGTACTGAACCAGCATAGTATTGAACCAGCATAGAACTGAACCAGCATAGAACTGAACCAGCATAGTACTGAACCAACATAGAACTGAACCAGCATAGAACTGAACCAGCATAGAACTGAACCAGCATAGTACTGAACCAACATAGAACTGAACCAACATAGAACTGAACCAACATAGTACTGAACCAACATAGAACTGAACCAGCATAGAACTGAACCAACATAGTACTGAACTAACATAGTACTGAACCAGCATAGAACTGAACCAACATAGTACTGAACCAGCATAGAACTGAACCAGCATAGTACTGAACCAACATAGAACTGAACCAGCATAGAACTGAACCAACACAGTACTTCGCCTTTTAATCTCCTTGAATCATTTTATTTACATTTTTTGTTTCTCCTTTAATCATTTTATTTACAAAACGAGGATTACTCCTTCTACACACTTCAGCTTTGTGGAATTTATCAACTTTAGTCATGTCGGGACGAAAGAGACGGAGAAGCGTCTGCGGCGGCTGTTGTGCTCTGGAATATCAGTTCAAATCTCTTCAAACACGGATATCTATTGTGGAAACAGAAATGGGACTTAACCCGACTCTTCCAATGAGTGAAAATGGGATGTTTGTTCTTATAATCTAGATCTTACTGTATGTTCATGGCTGAAACTTGGCTTGACCAAAATACAGAAAATGCAGTTTTAATAGAAGCATCACCACCAAATTTCAAATTTGAATCTGAAATACAGGAAAACAAAAAAGGAGGAGGCTTAGCTGCCATTTTCAGAGACCACTTTGTCTCCCATAGAAAGTCTTTTAAAATACAACAAAAACAATCTCCTCCAATACTTTTCGCTGTCCTATACAAGCCACCGCAGTCATGTCACAGTTTTATTGATAATTTTACAGAGTTGCTTTCAGTTGTATGCACAGATTTTGATAGTTTAGTTATTACAGGTGATTTTAATATTCATGTGGATAATGTTGATGACAGAAATGCAAAAAAGCTGAGTTCTGTTCTTGAATCTTTTGGTCTCACTCAGCATGTGAGTGGCCCCACCCACAGCAGAGGGCACACTCTAGACCTGTTAGTTACAAAGGGGGTGAACATTTCTAATGTAAACGTGGTCGATGTTGCTCTTTCGGATCATTTCTGTGTATTTTTTGACATGTGTTTCACTAACAAACCACCAGTGGACTCTGCAACTGTTCAAAGAAGGCGCATAAATGAAAATACGGGTGAACTATTTATGGGAATGATAAACTTTGAGAATGCATCGTATTCTACTGTAGATGAACTGTTTAACTCTGTCACCTCTAGTGTTTTGAATGTTCTGGACACCATCGCTCCTGTGAAGGTTAAAATAGTGAAAAATAAGCAGAAGGCGCCGTGGGCTAAAGCAGACTCGGTCAGGGCACAAAAGAGAGAGTGCCGGAGGGCCGAGCGGAAGTGGCGCAAGTCCAACCTCCAGGTTGATTACAAGATCTTCAAAGATAAGTTGTGCGAGTTTAACCAGGTGCTACGTAGTACGAGAGAAAGGTATTTTTCTGAAATGATTGAAGGCTGCAGCAACAATCTGCATGTTCTGTTTTCAACAGTTAATAGATTAACAAACCCCCCTGTTCAAATGCCATTAGAGCTAACTTCCAAACGTAAATGTAATGAGTTTGCACATTTTTTCAATGACAAAGTTCAAGGCATCAAAAATGCCATTGTCTCCAATCCACAGATAACAATCCAACAACCAGAAAGGCTCTTTGAGCTAACTTACTTTGCACCTGTAAATGATCAAACTGTCCAAGAGATAATCTCCGGTTTGAGCTCTTCCACATGCAGCCTGGATGTACTACCCACTAGATTTCTAAAGTCTGTTCTGAGCAGTCTGTTACCTTCACTCACACAGATAGTAAACATGTCCCTTAATTCTGGAATATTCCCAAAGGCCCTGAAAACTGGATGCTACGGTACTTAACAACTATCGTCCCATCTCAAATCTGCCATTTATGGGGAAAGTCCTTGAAAAAGTTGTCTACCAACAGCTAAATAGATTTCTTATAATCAACAACTCATTTGATATGTTTCAGTCCGGCTTTAGACCCCACCACAGCACTGAGACTGCTCTCGTCAAGGTTACAAACGATATCCGGCTAAACACTGACGCAGGCAAAGTCTCAATCCTAATCCTGTTAGATCTAAGTGCTGCCTTTGACACTGTCGACCATGAGATCCTCTTACAGAGACTAGAGGACTGGGTTGGCGTCGCTGGCACCGCCCTAAGTTGGTTTAGGTCTTACCTTGAAGACAGGAAGTACTTTGTGGAGATTGGAAACTGTGTCTCAGATCAAATGGCCCTGACCTGTGGAGTCCCACAGGGGTCGATCCTGGGACCTCTTCTGTTCAATCTCTACATGCTGCCGTTAGGTCAGTTAATACGCAGAAACAAAGTGTCCTATCACAACTATGCAGACGACACTCAGATCTATGTCTCACTGACTGCAGGAGAACATCGACCAGTGGACTCACTCCTTCACTGTATCCAACAGATCAGTGGGTGGATGCAAAACAACTTCCTTCAGCTAAACGCAGACAAAACTGAAATGATTGTCTTTGGTCCCCAGAAACAAAGAGAGAGCGCCATCTGTCACCTCCAGTCTCTCTCCCTAAAACCTTCAAACAAGGTCAGAAATCTAGGGGTAATACTGGACTCAGACTTAAATTTTAATAGCCACATCAAATCAGTAACATCAGCAGCTTTTTACCATCTAAAAAACATTGCCAGGATCAAAAACATAGTGTCTAAAGCAGACTTGGAGATTCTTCTCCATGCATTTGTCTCCAGTAGGTTAGTGTTGTGTACAGGTTGTGTACAGATCTCTCCATGGCCTCGTACCAAAATATATTAGTGACATGTTAGTCCCATATGAACCAGCCCGGACTCTGAGGAGCACAGGGACCTGTTAGTGCCCAGAGTCAGAACTAAACATGGGGAGGCTGCTTTTCAGATTCATGCTGCTAAAATCTGGAACAATCTTCCTGAAGATGTGAGACAGGTCTCCTCTCTGACAATGTTTAAAACCAAGTTAAAAACGGTGCTGTTTAGCTGTGCATACAACTGAGGGATTTTATATTTTTATCTTTCGTTTTAATGTTCTGTGATTATTTATGATTTTAATGCTATCTTGTTCAGCACTTTGAGTTGCCTTGTGTATGAATTGTGCTCTATACAAATAAACTTGCCTTGCCTTGCCTTGCCAACATAGTATTGAACCAACATAGTACTGAACCAACATAGTACTGAACCAGCATAGAACTGAACCAACATAGTACTGAACCAACATAGAACTGAACCAACATAGTACTGAACCAACATAGTACTGAACCAGCATAGAACTGAACCAACATAGAACTGAACCAACATAGAACTGAACCAGCATAGAACTGAACCAGCATAGAACTGAACCAACATAGAACTGAACCAACATAGTACTGAACCAGCATAGTACTGAACCAGCATAGTACTGAACCAACATAGTACTGAACCAGATCCTGCTCTTCTGAGCTTCTGAGGTCTGAGAGGATCAGGTGTCACCAGAATTTGTTTTTCAACCGATCTAGTTTGGTCTAGTGCACAACCAATGCAAATGGATTGTTCTAACCAATATCGGCTTAAACAAATGAGATTAGTAGATTTTTTAATCATTGTTTGTTGACTGTACAGAAGTCACATGGGCACAAACTGTTCACTCTAGATATGTACATACACTAACAAAACGTGTTAATTTCTTCTGACTTTTGTACTTTTGCAAATAATTCCATCCTTACTTCTACTTTTTGACATTCCCATTAACACCTGCATTTATACACACCTCAGCGCAAGGGAAACAAGCCAGAGGTGATTTTTGATTGAATCCTCTTCCATTAGGAGCTGAGGAGCTCCTTCAGTGGAAGACTGAGAGACCCTCAGTGCAAGAAGCAGCGCTACCGCAGGGCCTTTATCTCCACCGCTGTCAGACTGCACAACAAGTCACTTAAGTCACTGCATTAAGACTGAAAAACCTGCACTACTATTGACATTGTTTCTTGATTGACAATTTTTAATTTGCCACTTTATTGTACATAATATATCCTGCCTTTAACATGTTGCACATTTCTTTCTTGAGTGTTTCTGTCCATGCCAGATGTGACATGTGCATTTCTCCTGTGTCTGTGTGACATCAATAAAGTATATCTTATCTTATCTCTTATGTGTGAATACACATTGTATAAAGCTTTCAGCGGTCATTCCACAGAGGGGTCCTATCTGCTTTTGTGTTTGGGGGCTTGAACAGAATGTCCTTCTGTTTTTTTTCTAAGCTGTTCTCAAATTCAGCAAAACAGCACAGTTTTTCTTTGTCGTAGTCAATGAAAGCTGAACGTGCTTTGCCTGTTGAGAGTGACTAAGGCACAGAGCCCACTCATGCTATTGCCCTTAGGATGTGCCCCATGAGATTTGCCATAGTTTGTGATAATGCTCCATAATGGTTCCCTTTTCCATGAGCAAGATGGTCAGAAGAGAGTAGGATGAAATATAATTTAAAAGTTAACTCTTAAAAGTGTGGAAAAAAATCATTCATGTAGTTGTAATGTTTTATCATATCATAGTTTTAGTTCAAATTTTCTCAAGAAAAACAATATATTTTATACTTCTAAATTGTATTGCATTGTTAAAAAGCCAAAAATAAAAACCCCTTCTGTCCATCCATCCATTTTCTTCTACTTTATCCGTTGCGATCCGTTCATGGCGTAAGCAGTTTAAGAGACGCCCTGACTTCCCCATCCACACACACTTCCTGCTCATCTGGGGGAATCCCAAGGCGATCCCAGGCCGGCTGAGAGTCCCTCCAACGGGTCCTGGGTCTTCCCGGTGGAACATTTTCAGAGTACCTCCCCAGGGAGGCGTCTGGGTGACTCATGTTAAATAAAGAATCTGCATTAAAAGTATGTGCTAATAATGAAAACATGGATACTTTGTTATACAAAAGTGCAGCCTAAAAACACAAACCCTAACTAAAATGAGATTGACAGCCACGACCCGCCTCTTCGGATTCATTTGGAGTCAAATAGTTTGGGTACCCCAGCTCCACTCCCTTTCCTCCCTAACCCTTCCTTGTAATTTGTATTGAACCTGTGGCGTAACATTTGACCTTGTCTGTAAATGTAAGAATTTCAGCAGCAGAGGAAAACACTTGTTGACATTTTAAAAAACATTTAATGCGTTTAATGTTTTTTTGTATTTTTTATTTATTTAATATAAAACAAATGTTGAGCAAACACACACAATGGTGTGGAGAGTCGCAGTAGGTCATGTGGTAAGGGTTAGTAGTAAGGGTTTTGAGATTCGTGACGAGGGTAGGACTTAGCTTCCCTCTTGTGGTAAGAAGCCGTGAGTGCAGCTGCAAATGTAAACAACATGTTAGACAGAGATACACTTTTAAAACTCTTTTTTGCTGTTTACAAATATCAATTTCACTTGACATACAATAAAATATACAATATATTTTTGATTTAGAAGATTTTTGATTTACTTGTTTATTATGCAAACATGTCTTCAAACATCAAGCTGTGAGATCCTTTATGAGCAAAAGCAGTTTCTATCTGCAAAGGGCAGGGTCAAAACTTTAATCTCAATCTCATGTCAGGTGGTTCTCAGTCAAAGGACGAAACACAAAGTCCACAAGTCCTATGCTTTTTACCACGTTTACAATGTGTCTCTGGATCCTCTCTTCTTCAGCATGTACTCAGTCTCAAGAGCCATTTTCATTCTCACGAAACAAGTTCTGCCGCTGACATGCAAAGTGACATGTCAAGACTTTGTTTGTCATAATGTTGGTTATTATAGCTAATTTTCTGAAATGTTTATGGGGTTTTTACAAGCTCTAAGCAAATTATCAACAATGGAGCCAAAGCAGAAATTCGGACTGGAAGACTACCCGTGGCAGTTTTATCGCGCTCTCAGCCTATCACACGGCTCTGCCAACTTGACTGCTTTATTATTGAAATGTGTCATGTTTGTCGCAGAGAAATGGACAAGAAGCTCAACACCTGAAATGGACTGTGCCTCTGCTGTTAGATTTGATTTAACTTGAGGCCAAATACTTTGTGTATTTTCTCTCATCAATACACAAATGAAGAATTGTGGCTCTTTTGTAATAATATTATGAAAATGGACTTTAAGTTATAATCATCAAAATGATAACAAACAACGACGTGACATATGCCACTTTAAATGTCATATATTGGTTTCACTTTTAAGATGAATTAAAAAATGAATAAATGTTTGACTTTTACCCATGCTTCTTTTTAATGGGCGATTAAAACCCCTTTTCACAATTACACTTGGCCATTCTGGTCTCCATCGAGTCTCTAAGGAGATTTTGTCAAACATTACGGCCATACTTACGTGTTCCAGATCCCGGCAGACCTCTGAAGCTGTGCAGGGCAGGGCCTGGTTGTTACTGTGATGGGAGACCTTTACAAGCTCTAGGCAAGGCTCTTCACCCACATTGCTTAGAATGAGTACGGTGTGGGTGTGTGTGAATGGCTGGTGGTGGTTGGAGGGGGCCCATGGGACTTACGGGTTCCCTTGCTTCTGTCAGTGTCCCCCAGGGCAGCTGTGGCTACAGATGTAGTTTAGCACCACTGTGTATGGGGTGAAAGAATAATGACAAATGATGATGAGAAGCGTCTTTAAGTGTCCTGAAAAGCGCTCGGTAAAAAGTTCTGTCTGTCTAGAATTTGCGGAAAAGTGAAGTCTTGAGCTCTTAAACAAAGGCCAGCTCAAGCGTTGTGTAAAATTAAATGTATTTATTTCTATCTACTGCGTGCATCAAATACAGAGATTTATTGTATCAATGTTTTAGTTAAATATGAATGGAACAACAAGAAAGTATCTACACTTTTAACACAACCGGAACGTGCTAAATGGGTGTAGTGTTTCCAAAACTAAAAATGCGTCAAACTTGGCAATTCATTTACACCTGATAAACCATTCCATATCAGAGCAACGCCAAGATTAGCTCCTCTAGAGACGGTGGACCTTTTCCAGAGCATATAAGCATCACACACATAGACATATAATTTATGTTTATATTATTATATCTATTACATATTATCTATCCATCTATGATCACACAGGCTCCTCTGCTAGCAACTTAAGTGAAGTCTGTCTCAGTTAAAGCTCAAATAATGGTGGAGCAGATCCAAGGTCAGGACTGTAAGAGGTAGGATCACTACGAAGAAAACACGTCAATTCTAACATCAGGAAAATGTGCTGAATCTGAGACAGAAACTTTTAAGACCTCAGGAATCACAATAACACTTTAAACCACCGATGTCAGTGTTTTCCATTCCCTAAACCAGTAGAAATATTGCCATCTGCTGGTCGTTTACAGAACTGCAAAGCTTTGACATGATACAAAACGTGGACGAATCATAAAAATGTGGATGCTTTGGTTTTGTTAGATTTAAAATTTCTCTATAGGTTTATGAAAGCTACTATTGGTCTCTTCTATGACAAGTTTACATGTGTGCATTAGATCGACGACACGTGACACCCCAAAACCCTTAAGCACAATGGTATGGCGTGGGGTGAGCCAAAATATCCATATTTCTATACATTACAATTGTTTGTCTTCATGATTATTGATATGAACATTTCAAGTATCAACATGAAAGGGAGTCAATGCCCAAGTATTTCAACTTAGTATGTACTAAAGATGAAACCCAAAAGGACAAAGTGTAATATTTACATTTGAAAATAAATGTGTAAATCAGTCATCAAAGCACTCATTTTGTAAAGAAAAACCATCCAGACCCATATTAACCATATTCATCAAAAGTAATGATTTGTTAAATGTACCTCAATAATGTAAAACATAACCACATACATGCATAACCTAATCAATAAACAAACCTTTTTATGGGACATATGATATATTGTTGACAATTATATGAGCAACATGCGGATAATTGTAGTATCGTCATAATGTGATGAGCCATTTATCTAATATTAAATATTGTGTTGTATCATGAGGGACTCAGAGATTCCTAAGCTATGTGTTGTAGTGATCTGAAGAGTCCAGAGCCTGGGTCAATCCCGTTCCTGCCTTCCAAACCTAAAAACAATGCCGTCTGTGGACTTATTCCAGCTCTATGTCAGTCTACCACTTCTGAAAGCATCACACAGGTCAAAGATGAACACCAGGGCTGAGTGTGGGAAGGGGAGGGGTTCAAACAAGGGCGACATTACACCATTACCACCAAACTGAACACACGCTGATGATGCCTGTACATCTAATGACCTCATTATAACCAGAAAGGTTTATTTTAATAATTTGTGATCATTCTGCAAATGACCTTGTTTTTGTCACCAGTGTGGACTAGAGGAAGCTGCTGCGACTGAACCCTTCCCACAGAACCACATGTTTGTGAAGGAGATCCTCCAGTCATGAGCCCTAATTATTCACATGGAGATACTTGTGGTAACTTTTCTTCATCTCTCTCTGAACACACTATGCATACCTTGATGAATAACTCACAACTAGTGGTGATTTTTCCATTGATCAGTTACTGATGGATACAATAGTTATTGTAGAATCTAACTATAATATGTTTACAGATCCAAATAATAAGAGCATTATTTCCTGGATGAGAAAACACTTGAGCTGTCTGCATGTAGAAAAATACTCAGCAGCACAACTACTGTAATATCCAGTGTTGGGCACGTTACTTTGAAAAAGTAATTAGTTATAGTTACTAGTTACTTCTCCCAAAAAGTAACTGAGTTACTAACGGAGTTACTCTGTTAGGATTTAGCAGACAGAGACGGATCGTGGTGTGCCAAACTCTGGAAGTTTATTTAAGTTTCTCTCAAGTTCCACTGGTTTACTCTGTTTCTTTCTCTCAGACAGAATAAAGGCAGTACACAGTTTATATAGTCATTGTCACGTCACACATCGAAAGACATACGTGTCACAAAGAGACAGTCACATCATAGTCATAACATGGAGTCCTTGTACAGTCCTTGTACAGTCCTGCACGTAGGCCATATTGCTATCTAATACTAACACCCTCCCCTTTGATCACATAATCACATGTGATCACTCAATTTGATCAATCAATAAAGTGGAAAAAGAAAAAAAAAAATCAAAAAAAAAAACTTTACAAAATTATTAAAAAACAAAGAAAATGTATGCATTAAACTCATAATCATCAAATCAATATCAGTGGATTTTATCCTCTATCCTAAAATAAAAACAAACAAAAAACAAATCAAAAATAAAAACAAACAAACACACTATTGGACACACAAGAACTCCGCAGATTCAGTCAAAACACAGACAAAAACGAGCTGAGTCTCAAATTAGAAGCTAATTTCACTTTTCTTACTCTATACTTTTATTCTAATGCTAATTGTTTACACTACACTTATCTTATTTCACTGTATTATTTTCACTTTTCAATCTTAGACTGTGTACTTTACTTTCATGATTCACTATAGTTTAAAACTATTCTAATCTATTTACAAATATGTTTACATATTTGCTTCAATTGAGCCAACATAACACATTAAACATACATTTTATTCTAATGAATCTCTCTGTGGTATTACACTCTCATTATCAGTGGCTTATTATTAGTGGGATTTTGCTCCATGTCTACTCTCATTCTCAGGAATAAAACTGTGAACACAGTAAGGCAAATGGTCAACATTTACACTTCTATAGTGGTCAGTGATTTATTACTTTTTATTATCTAAAGATATTATTGTCAGGCATTTGGGATGAATGTACATCATTAATCAAATTAGTATTATCCTTACAAGAGCTAATCTATTTTAGCAGGTTTGGGGTTGGGGTCAGTTATTCTACAATGGTGTTTGATTCTCTAATCTGTTCTGATGAATCGACAGTGGGCTATACCCAAATACATCAAAATGCTTTTGAATCTCTGTTGGTTGTAATCTATCTCATTGATCTAGGCATTAATCTAGGCTACACTCATATGGACTTTTTGTATTGTCAACATTCACAGATGTTTGAACACAAGTGAATTTGGCAGTATCTAAAAAAACTGTACATAAAACTGTAATTAACTTTATCTACTTTTGAAGTAAATGTTTGTGAAATGGTCCCTTTACCATTTGATATTAGCACTGGCTACAAATAATCTCTATTTTTGAAAGCATCTATGGTTGATGCATTTATCTACTGTATTTCTATTTCTACACTATTGTGGCTCTAAAGCTCGGTTGCAGCTTGAGCAAAGGCATATTCCTAATTTGTGACTTCTGTCACTTTTAATATCTCTAAAATACTCTGATTCTAATATTATAGCTGATCTATCAAAAGGATAACATTGTAGGGTACTATTTTAACTCTAAGTTGAAATGTGTTTATGAACAACAAAGGAAGGACAATTCTACTCTTTTACTACTATTTAACATCTACTAAAACGCTACAATACTTATACTTTATCATTTTCAAAGTTTTTGTCTGTCAGATGTCTGAATACTTAACATGTATATTGCATTTGTCACAGGTTCTGGTTGTAGCAAGAGCATTGGCAATAGACGTTTTCATTGGCTGGTTCTTGTTCTGCAAATGGCTGTGTCCAATAGATCATCAGATGTCCAGAAGCTAGGGACAAACAAAAACAAAAGAAAGAATCATGAGTATCTCTCTCATTTAGCACTCATCAATGTATGATTTCAGAAATATAAACATCACTCCCCAGTTTTCTCTCTCAGGTCCTCAGGTCCTCAGGTCCTCTGAGGGTGAGTCTCAGTCGTCATCAGGTCAGGTCATAGAGAGATGTCATCTTGGTCATCAGTAGGGTCCAAGCCATGGTTTTGGTCTCTCCAGATGCACATCAGGATCTCCAGATACAGTCTTTTCACTCGAAGCACATCAGGTCACTTGGGATGCACTTCTGGTCAATGGTGCAGTGTCACAGTTCCTGTACACAGCTTGTAATGCAGTAGTTACTCTCTATGGTTAAATCACTTTGATTCTACTTTAACACAATTTCTATTCATGCTGTTGCTTCTGTCCCTCAGACAAAAGAAAGCGCAGTTTACTTCTCTAATTTGTGTTTTTATCAGATCTAATCAATGTAATTACTTCACACAGTACAAAATCAACAAATCAAAAGTGTCAGGACAGAGGTCAATTAAGTCCATGACAATATAGAATTCAAATGAACATTTCTGGTCTCAAAAAATACTGATTCAAATAAAGATTCAAGTGATAGACAATTCAAAATATGTGTTTACGTTGGAGTAAACTTTTAAAATGCTTTTTTCTCATGTTCTACTTTTTCATGTATCTATATGTAAATATGAATGTGTGTATGTGTGTGTGTGTATGTGTATGTGAATTTTGGGGTTGTGTCTCCAGACTCCTCAAACCACCCGTAGGTGTCAAAGGTCACACTGTGGTGATGCAAACCAACTGGACACACTTTCAACTGCCTCTAGGTCTCTACCTGACGCTCCACCCATCACTGCCTCCAGAAACCTCCCTTTCATGGCCCCGGTCTCACTCCCACTTACTTCTGTAGTGGGGGGAGGGGCGTAGAGGTGGCATTGTTGCCCTTTGCTCTTAGCTCTGTGACCTGTGGCTGGGTGGGCGTTGCCCTGTCCAGTGTCCAGCAGTGACCTCTCGTACAGTGAGGCAGAGTCTGAAAAACAATCCTTGAGACGCCCAATTTAAAAAAACAATAGATATCAGTATGCGAATGAGATTGTTTTTCTCCCTAAAGTCAAAACAATTTTGGAGCGCTCTGGGTTTTCCCAAGCGCTATGTAAATAAAAGATTACTTATTATCTTACTAATGATGACATTTTTAAGACCAGAAACTCTTAATATAAAAAAACAAGACTCAAATCTAAAAAAACCTTTTTAAACTTTAAACTATGTATTATATACTTTTGTACTGTGTGATTAATTATCCATGAACATTTATCTCATCATTTATTTTACTAATTTAAAATAATTGCAGCATTTTTCAAATGAAGTCAGTATGAATTGGAGCACATTTTAGACCAGGCTCCTCTGCTGTGGCATCAGCAACAGTAAGGTCAGGCGTGTAGTCAAAACAAAAAAAAAAGTCACCACTTGAATGTGAATTGGGTAGTTTAACTTAATAATATAATACTTTTACAGCCTAATTCCCTCTTTCTTTTTAGACGAAGTCTAAAGTTAGTTTAAAAGGACAAGGTAAAAAAGGGTTTAATAAATATACATAGAAATACATGGTTATAGCATTCAAAGTAGAAATTGTCAAAGTTAATAATTTAAGGTAATTCATTAAGATAGTATATGGTTAAAAAGGTATAAGGTAAAACACATGCTGCTAAGAGTTACTAATTGTATCGTTTGTCTGTTTATATTGTAGCTCTTACGGTGTGTTCACACAAAAGGAAAGGCTCAATAAAAGAAAGTTGTGAACCATCAGTTTGAGAGACCATCAGTTTGAGAGACCATCTTTTCGACCGCGGCTGCTACAGTAAGAGCTTGACCCAAGCTGAGAAGATTTCCCACAAGCAGAGGAGGAGCTCATCCCACTCTCAGCGCTGAGGTCCCAGTGAGATTTATGTAGGAGTATTTTAAACTAAGCAAACCCAAGCGAAATTTGGGCCCATGATTTGAAAAGAAGGATACGGTTGGCTGACTAAAAATTTTGCAGGGTATTGATTTGCAAATTTAGGTAATGAACTTATATATAGGCAGGGGAATGGGGTGATTTGGTGTTTAGTGAGGGGGAGGGAGAAGATAGAAGTACTAATAGAGCCACTGATACTTGTGGAAATTGAAGAAGTATGCCTTTGCAGTGATGTGTTCCCCCCCACAACCAACTCCGGAGAATGCACAGTAGATTTTTAGTAATCAGTTGTTGTGCATTTTATACAGAAATATGAGTGCAAAACGCAAAAACCTCATGGATAAAGGTGATATAAAAGTCAACGTCAAAAATGGGAACGTAATGGATATATGTAAGGTATGTGGAGGGTAGTAAGCTGGAATGTCAAAAAATGTTGTATGTATAAATCAGGAAATAGTTTAGTCAATGTGGTTCCATTGTGAATGTAGTTTAGTGAGATATTTTTGGATGTTAGGTAGGACAGAATTGAATACAGTTTCTAAAAGTTAATTAAATTTCTGGGTATGGTCATTGAAATAGTTAATTCAATTATTTAATCCATTTCTTAGGGTCTCATAGCAACGCAACAATAAAGGACAATATGGAAGGGAGGGGGGATGGGACTAAGAGACGGACGGAGCGTATGAGGGTGAAAGAATACTTGAATATTTAAGTGGGGGATTTGGAAAAGGGGGGGGATGTGGTATTGACAATTGGTATAATAGTAAATGAGGACATATGTGGGAGTAGTGGAGAAGGGGAAGAGGTGGATTGGATAAAATAGAAATGAGGGAGGTAGGAAATTGGATATACAAAAGGTATAATGTAGGTATGTCAATTTGGGAATGATTGTGGAGGAAGGGGGGATTTTTAGAGAGAAGTGGGGATAATATTATAGATATAATTATGTTGGTAAGGTGTTAAAAAAGAAAATTATATGTGTAAAGTGTGGAATATTATGAGGATGATGGGAGAGTGGGGGTTATGTGGTATAAGGAGTTTGGTATGGTTATGTGTAGGGATGTATTGGAGAGGGGGTGTTATATGATAGGGGGATGAGGGGGTAAGGTTGAATTTTTTAAAGATATAGTAGGAATTGGGGAGATAAGGTATTTCGTATGATATTGTGGATGAGATGGGGGGAAGATATGTATTTAGGGGGGGGGGGGTTAGAGTATTTTTATTTGAAGGTTGGATTGATGTTGGATGTATTGTAGGGTGAGGGGGTATGAAGTAATGGTGTGAAAGTTAAAGTATTGGGGGGGGGGGGTGGGGGTGTATGGGGGATAGGTATTAATTTTGGATGAGGTTTGGTGTGGTAGTTGGTATTGTATGGGTGTGTGTAGGGTGGGTGTGGGGGGGGATAAATGGAGGTTGGTTAGGGTTGATTTGTGAGGGTGTTAGGTATTTTATAGGGGTGTGATTATTGGTGGTTTGTGTTTAGATGATGATGATTGGGGATGTTGAATGTAGGGTAAGGGGGGGGTAGTGATTTAGGAATTGATATTGGGATTAAGGGGGATGAGAGGTGGGGGGTGGGAAGAATAATGAGGAAGAGAGGGTGTTGTATAGGGATGGAGTGGGGTAGGGGGATGGGAGGGAGGGAGAGTAAATGAGTATTGTTTTATGTGGAGGAGGGAGGGTTGGGTTGTATTATGAATTAGGGGAAGATGAAGAGGATGGGGGGGGTTGGTGAGGAAGGGAGTTATGAGTTTTATTTGTAGGGGGGGGTATATTTTTGGGGTGGGGGGGGGTTATTTTATGTTTTAAGATTGTGTTTGGATGAGGGGTGATGATATGGGTATTGAGGGGATATAAAGTGGAATGATGGGAGGGGGTAGGGAGTATTGGTATTATAATGAGGGGAAGAGGGATGTGTATTAATGGGGGTTATTGGTGTATAATTGGGGGGTATGGTGGGGGGGGGTTATTGAGGGTGGGAGGGGTTGGTATGTTGGGGTAGGGTTGGGGGGGTGGGAGTTGAGTATAGGGGGTTGAGGTTTAGGGGTGGTTTGTATAGGATATTTGTTATAGAGTGGGAGAGTATATTTGTAGGAAGGTTGTTTGATTATATGTTGGGGTGTGTAGGGGGGATTTGATTGTGAGGGTTAATAATGAATAGGTGGGGGTTGGGGTTGGTAGGGTTGTGGGGTATTGGGTGTTTGTGAGGTTATGGGGGGGTGTGGGGGGGGTTGTAATGGGGGGTGGGGGGGGTGGGGGGGTTGTGGGGTGGTGGTTGGGTGTGGTAGGGGGTTAGTGGAAGTGGGGGGATATATTATTATTAATAGGTTGGGGGGTGGGGGTAATTTGGGGGGGGTTGGGTTGGGATGTATAGGGGTTGATTAGGGGTTTGTTTAGATGATGGAGTGATTGATTTAATGGTAGGGGGAAAAAAGGGGGGGGGAGTGAGGGGTTGAATTAGATGGGGATATATATATAAAAGGTGGATGAGTAGGAGTGGGGGGTGGAAATTGGGGGAAGAAAGAGGTTTGTATAGGTGATGGAGTGGGTGAGGGTGAGGGGGGGGGAGGGGGGAGATTGAATAAATGAAATTGTTTTATGGAAAGGAGGGGAGGTTGTTTGTAGATGAAATGTAGGGGATTGGAGGATGGTGGATTTGGGGATGTTTGTGGGTTTTATGGATGATGTATGTATGATGTATATATATATTGGTATTGTTTGGGGGGTGGGGTAGAAGATAGTTTGTATTGTGGGGTTAGGTAGGGTTGGATAGGGTATGGGGGGTGTGGAGATAATTGTGAGGTGGGGGGGGGAGGGGTTTTTTATGTGTTTTTGGGTATATTGTTTTATGTAGTGGATGGGAAGGGGGGGATGTAGATAGGGGAATTAGGTGTTGGGGTAGGTATATGGTATTGGTATGGGTATGTTGTAGGAGGGGTGTTGTTTAGGGGATGTGGGAGTTGGGGTTGGATAGGTGATTGGGTGAAATAATGGGTTGGATGGGGGGTTAGTTGGGGAGGGTTTTTATAATTATGGGGGGTGGTTGGTGTAAAGGTGTATTGGGGGTTGTTTATGTTGGAGGGTGTTTTTATGGGTTTTTTTATATGGAATTTATTTGAATATAATGGATGTTGTTATTGGTTTGGGGGTTGGTAGAGGGGGTGGGATAAGGGGGGGGGTGATATTTGGGTTTGTGGTTTTTGTGGGGTAGGGGGATAATTTGTTTAAATATTTTAGATGGTTTGTGGATTTTTGATTTTGGTGGTGGAGGAATTGTGGATAGGGTGGGGTGGGGGTAGAAGAGGAGGGGAGAGGGGGTGTTGGTAGGTTTAGTGTGTGGTTGTTATGGGGAATGGGGTGGTGGATTGATTTGATAGATGGGAGTTTGTGAATTTTATTAAAATTGGGATGGGGGTTATTTTTTAGGTGGTTTCGGTTTTATATTTGTTTTATTTGGTAAGGAATAGAGTGGGGAGTGGAGGAGGGGGAGAGAGGGGAGGGGAATTGGGGAGTGGTGAAGAGGGAGAAAAGGGAGGGGGGGAGGGAGGAGTTTTGGGTTTTGGTTTGGGTTTGGGGAGGAGGGGGTGAGGGAGGGGGGAGGTGGGGAAGGAGGGGGGAGGGGAGGAGGGAGTGGGGAAGAGAGAGTAAATTAAATTTTTTTTTTTTTTTTTTTTTTTTTTTGGAGGATAGTAGGATGTGGGGAGGGGATATATAGGAGAAAGGGAATTGGGAGTGGGTTGTAGGTAGGGAGGGGGTTGATTTTCTTGTGTTTTTTTTTTTTTTATATATTGTGGGTTAGGTGTAATAGTGGGGTTGGGGATAGTTGGGGGGATGGTATGTTGTATTGGTGGGTGTGTTGTTGGGGGTGTTTTTTATTGGGGGGGATTTTTTGTAATGAGGTAAGTGGGGTAGGGGTAGAGTTAGGGAATAGTATGAATAGGGGGAATGAGGATGATATGTGTAAGGTGGGATTGGGTTGGTGTTTGTGGTTAATGGTGTATTTTGTGGTGTGGGGGGGAGGTGGTGAAGTAGGGGTTTTTGATGGATGTTATTATATGTTGTTTGGATGATGATTAGGGGGAGGGTTATATATTGGAATGGGGTATATGGGAAGGGGGGGTATTTGGTTGGTTGTTGGTTTTGAGTGTTAGGGTTTGGTTGGGGATATATTGATTAATTTTGTGGGGATTAATTTTGGAAGATATTTAATGGGGGGGGAGAATGGAAATGAGGTTTGGGGGTTAATGGAAGTTATGTGTGAGAGGGGAGTGTAGTGGGGGGGATAATGGGGGGTGTAAGTAGGAGTTGAGGAGGGGATGGGGGTAGTTTGATGTTAAGAATAAGGGGGATGTTTGGTTGTGGGGATAGATAGGAGTGGAAAGTTTTGATTGTTTAGTTTATTTTTTTGGGGTAGTAGGGGTAGGGAGTGGAATGTGATGGTGGAAGGAAGAAGTTGAGGGTGAAAGGGGAATTTGGGGGGGGGGGAAAAAGAAAGGGGGAAATGGGGGGTTTGGGGGAGGGAGAGGGGATGGAGGGGGGGGGAGGGTGAATTTTGGTGAATTATTTTTGGGGTTTGAATTATAGTATGGTGTATTATGGTGGGGGTATGGGGGAGGAGGGGGGAGTGGTGTGGGGGATGGGGGTGGGTTTGTGGGTGGAAGGTAAGGGGGGGTGGGAATTGGGGGGGGTTGAAGAGGTTGTAGGAGGGTAAGTGAGTGTATTGTGTTTGGGGTGGGGGGTTGGGGTGGGTGGGGTTTTGGATTTGGGTTAGGGTTGGGGATTGAATTATGAGGGGGGGTTGTTGGGGGTTATGGGGGGAGAAGTGGGTTTAAGTGGGGGAATTGATGGGGGGGGGGAGAAGGGTGTATATAAATTAGGGGATTGGATTATTATGAAGGGATTGGTTATGGGGAGGGAGTGTGGTAAGTGGTGTGGGGGAGGGGGGGGTTTGAGATATATGTGGAATTTTGGGGGGAGGGGGTGGATGGGGTGAGGAGAAGGGGAAGAGGGGGGTGGATAGGGGGGGGGGTGTGGTGATGGGTGTGTGTGATGTGGGGTAGAGGGGTTGGGGAGTGGGGGGTTTGAGTAGTGGGGGGTTAGTGGTATTGTGATGATGGGGTAGGGGTATGAGGGTATTAGGGGGGGGGGGTGGTGGGGGTGGTGTGTGTGGTGTGGGGGGGGGAGGTTTTTTGAGGGTTGGGGGAGGGTATGGTGAAGGTAGGGAAGGTTGATGGGTGGAAGGTTGTTTGAGTTTGGTTTTTGTAAGGGGGGAGGAGGTTTTGGAGGTGGTGGGTTGGGGTGTGTGTATTAGGGATGGGAAATGAGGGGGGGTATTGGGGTTGGAGATTTTTGATGGGATTTGATGTGGGATTGGAGTATGTTGAAGAGTGGTGGGGGTGTGGTTGGTTAGGGGGGAAAAGGATGATTTATATTGTTTTGTGTTATTTTAGTATGTGGAGAATTGGGGGGTTGGGGGGGTTGATTTATGTGGGTAATTGGATTAGTTTTTTGGGTATGTATGGGTGATGGGTGGGGAGGGGGGAAGGTTGTTTGGGAATTTGTATTATTGGGGGGGGGGAGTAAAGAAGGGTGG
Organism: Knipowitschia caucasica; assembly: GCA_964034765.1. NCBI lineage: Eukaryota > Metazoa > Chordata > Actinopteri > Gobiiformes > Gobiidae > Knipowitschia > Knipowitschia caucasica. The sequence continues at coordinate 50,315,586 of OZ035824.1, read as the reverse complement.
GGATGTTGAAAGAGGTGGGGGGGTTTAATTTGTTGGGGTTAATTTGATATTTATGGGGTTATTTTATTTTAAGGGGGATAGGGTTAAGGGGGATGATGTAGGGGATTTATGGTGATGGATGGGGATGGGTGTGGTTGTTGTTGTAAGATGTTGTAAGGGAGGGGTAATAGTTGTTGTGGGTTTGTTATTGAGGTTTTTGGTGATTTTTTTTTTATGGGAGAGGATTGGATGGTTTGTTGGTATGGTGGAGATGGAGGAAGTTGTTGAGGGGTTTGTGGTATTGTGGGGTTGTTTTGGGGTGGTGGTTGGGGGGGGTGTTGTGTGGGTTGGGGGGGTTTGTGTATTGTGGTGGTATTTGGAGTAGGGTGGTGGTTATAAGGAGTGGTTTGTGTTATTTGGGGTTGTTGAGGGTGTTGGTGTTTTGGTATATTGGTAGATTGGGGGGAATGGGTGTTTATTTTTGATGGGGGGAGATGTGGGATAAGGGATATGAATGTGGGATTTGAGGAAGGGGGGGGGGTTTAATAATTGAATTTGGGGGAGTGGGGGTGGGGGGTGGTGTGTTGGGTGGGGGGGAAGGTATGTATGGATTTGTGGTTGGGATTTTGAATGGAGGGGGGGTGTGGGGGGTAGGGTGGTTTGGGGTGTAGTGGGGGTAGTGGTATGTTTTTGGGGTTTAGGGGGGGGGGGTATTTTTGTTTTGGGGTTGTTTGGGGGTATGATTTTGGGTATTTTTTGTGATAAAAATATGAAGGTTAAGTGTATGATGGTGGGGGGTGAATGAGGGATGGGGGGGGGTGAATTGATTAAGTAATAATTGGGGGGTTGAGTTGTGGTTTGTGATTAATGATTAGGGGGGGAATTTGTGGAGTGGGGAAGTGGATGGTGGAATTGGGGTTGGGGTTAAGATGGGAGGGGGGGTGGGGTATGGGGGGGATAAGGGGGGGGGGAGGAGAGGAGGTAAGATGAGGAGGATTTGGGTATATGGAGGGGGATGTGTGGGAGTGAGGGTGTAATTGTGTGGGGGGGATTATTGGGGGGTGTGGTGGGGTGGGTAGTTAGAGGAATTTAGTTGGGGATTGGAATTGGGGGAAGGAGATAGGTGGGGGATGGGGATTTAGGAGGGTTTATTGTGTGGGTGGGTTTGGGGATGGTGTGATTGGGGTATGTGTAGATTTTATAGAGGGTATAGTTATTAATGGGGAAAGGGATTTGGGATAGGTATGGGTTTGTGAGGGAGTATGATGGTGTGAGGGGGGGGGGGGTTAGATATTGTGTGGTTTGGGAATAGGAAGTTTGAGTGGGTGGAGGAATGGGGGTGGGGGAGTGTTTGGGGGGGGGTTTGTGGTGTTGGGGGGGTAAGATGTGTGGGAAGGGGGTGGGGTGTGTTGGGTGTTGGGGATGTTTTTGGTATTATTGGGGGTTTTTTTTTGGGGGTGTGGTTTGATTTTTTTGTGTGGGTTGGGTGTTTGGTTGGGGGTTTTTTTGGTGGTTTGTTATTTGGATTGGGTTTGGTGGGGGGTATTTTTGGTTGTTTGTTGATTGATTTGGTGGTTGTTTTATTTGTTTTGGTGTGGGGTGGGTGGTGGGGGGTTTTTGGTTGTTTGGGGGGGAGGTGGGGGGGTTTTTTATAATTGAGAAAGAAAAACGGAAGGGAGGGGTGGGGGGGAAGTTATGATTGATTTTGTGGGTTTGGGGGGGTGATTTTTGTTTGATGGTGTATGTGTATGGTGGTTAGTATGATTGGGGGGATTTGGTGGTGGTTAGGAGGGATGGGTATGTTTTTGGGGGTTGATATATTTTTATTTTATTTTTTGATTGGTTATGTTGTTATATGAGGGGATTGTGGGGTGGTGGTTGTGTGGGGATGGTGTGTTGGGGTAGATGAGAGTGGGGATGGTTGAGGGGGATGGGGGTTGGTGGAAATTTAGTTGGGTAGGGGGGGATGGGTAAGAAAGGGTTTTATTTATAAGGTGGGAGAGAGATGTGGGTAGGTAGAAGAAGGGGGTTGGGGTGGTGTATGAAGGGGGGGATGATAGGGGTGGTGGTTTAGGGGGTATGATGAGGGGGGTGGGGTGAGTGTGATTTGTGGTTGGTTAGGTAAAAAGGTTGTTGATTTGTTTGTTTTGGGAGGTGGTGTTAATTATTTGTAGGAATGGTGGATTGGGTTGTATTGGAGGATTGGGTTGTTGATGGGTTGAAATATTAGTGATAGGGATGTGTTTTTTTTTTTGATATGGTTTGGGGTTTTTGAAGGATGTATAGGTATGTATGGATAGTTTGGTAGGGGGGGGGTGATTGGATTATTTGGGGGGTTTGGAGTGGAGAGTATTATGGGTTAATGGGGGTATTTAGTTAGGGGGTATTGGTGATGTTGTATTGGGGGGGATGGATTAGAGATTGATGTGGTTTTGAAGGTGGGTTTTTGAGAGAGATTAATTTATTATTAGTGGTGTGTTTTGTGTGTGTGGGGGAGTTGAGTGGGGTAATGGAGGGGATGAATAGTTTAAGGGTGGTGGTGATATGTGAATGGAAATGAGAGGGGATAGGGGGAGGAGAAGGGGGGGGGAGATTTTTGTGGTAGGGTTTTATAGAGAGGGGGAAGGTTAATTTGTATGGTGAGAGGGGGTGGGAAGGGTGGTTAAGGTGAGGGGATTGGGTAGGTGGGGGGTGGTTTGGTGTGGGGGTTAGTGTTGTTGGTGTTTGTTTTGGGGGGGGGTGGTTTGGTGGTATGATGGGAAGGTTTTGGGGTTGTGTTTTGTTTGATTGGTGTTGGGGTTGTGGGTAGTTTGGTTGGTGGTGGGTTAGTGTGGTGTTTTGTTTTTGAGGGGATTGGGTTAGTGTATTGGGGGGTGTTTGAGGATTGATAAGGTAGGAATGAAGGTTTGAGGGGGAAATGGAGCTGGGGGGGGGGGGGGGATGGTGAAAATGGATTAAATGAATGGTTGGGAGTTAAGTATGTTTAGGGTTATTTGGGGGGGGTTTTATAAAGGAGTGTTAAATGGTGTGTAGGTTAAGTGTGGATGTTGAAATGAAGAGATTGGGGGAAGTTTTGGGGGGGGATTGGGGTGTGGGGGGGGGGGGGGGGGGGGGGGATGGTTTTTATGGTGGGGGGGGGGATGTTTAGGTGTTTGATGGTGTTTGTATAGAGGATGGGTGGTTGTTGGGGTGTGGGGGTGTGGGGGAGGTTGTGTTTATGGTTTGTGGGATGGGGTGGGGGGGGTAGTTTATTATTGATGTTTGGTTTGTGGGGTTGGATGGGGATGGGGGGGGTTGTGATGTTATGAAGAGAGAAAGGTGGGTTATTTAGATTTTTTGATTGTGTTGGGGGTGAGGGGGGTGGATGATAGGGTTGGGATGGGGGGTGGGTTGGGGGTGGAGGGTATTTGTTTAGAGGGGGGGAAGGGAAGGGGGGATTAAGTGGGGGGGGAAATGTGGTGAAGTTAGATATAATAGGGGGGGGGGGGGATAAGGTTGGTTTGAGGGGGTAGAGATAATGGGGGGTTGTGGGGGGGGAATGTTTGTGTGTATAATAAGAATAGGGTGGTGGTATAGGTGAATATAGAATAGGGTTGTATTGGAAGGGTGATGAATTGATATGGGAATGATAGATGGATGGTTTGGTAATGAGATTTAGGTTGTGTGGGGATGTTAATTATGATTTGTGGGGGTTGTTGTGTTGGGTAGGGTTGGGGGTAGGGGTAGGATGGGTGGGTGGGGGAATTAGAGGAGGTGGTGGGAGGGGTTTGGAGGTGATAGGGGTTTTGGGATTATATTTTAATGTGATTGTTTGGGTGGGGGTGTTTTTTTTTTGTGTTTGGGGGTTTATTGGAGTTATTTTGGGTTTTGGTGGATTGGGGAGTGGGTAGATAGATTTGGTTTAATAGGGGGGTTTAAGAGAGGGGGTTGTATTGGTTAAGAGAGGGTTATATGTTGGGGGATTTGAGGGTTGATGTGGAGTTATATATGGGTTTAATATAAGGGGGGGGGGGGAATAGAAGGGAATAGTTTTTATTTTAGGTGGGTATTGGATATGTGGAGAGATATGTTTGTGGTATTGTGTTTGGGGTTTTTGGGGAAGGGGAGGTGGTGAGAGTGGATAGGATTATGAGGTGGTGGGTTTGGGGGGGGGTGATTATTATGTTTGGGATGGGGGGTGTTTGAATGAAGAAGGGTATAGGATGAGGGGGGGGGGTTGTGGGAGGGGGTTAGAGGGGTGAAAGGTGGTAATTGGGTGGATGGGGGGGAGTAAAATATGGGGGTATATGGGAGGTGGAGTAGAATATGATGTGTTTTTATAAGGATGTTTAGATTTGATGATATGGTAGGGGGGTTTATGTATGGTTGGGGGGTAGGGGTAGGTTGTAGATTATTGTAGAATTGAATTGAATTTTGTATTTGGGTGGGGGGGGGGGGTTATGTTTGGGGGATGATGGTGATGGGGGTATTTGTGATGTTAGAGGGGGGTGGGATTTATGGGTAATGTTAAGTGGGTTGATGGAATTAAGGGGGGGGTTGGGTGGTTTATGTTTTGGATTTTGGTATTATAGGGAGATGATTGGGGTAAGTTGTTGTGATAGGTTGAAGGGGGGGAGAGATTTTTATGGATTATGTGGGTTGTTTGTGATTTAATAGTTATGATAGGTAGTGGGGGGGGGGGAATTTGGGGAGTGGTTGGGTGTTTTGTGGGGGGGGGGGGTGTTAATAGGGTGGTAAGGGATATGTTGGATGATGTAATTGGGTTGGGTTATGGAAGGAGGGGGGTGTATGGGGGTTGTGGGAGGGTGGGATGAGGTGTGGGGGATATGTTTGTGGATGGTGGAGGGGTGGTTGTTGTTTGTTATGGGTTGTGAGGGATTTGGTATGTGAGTTTGGGATGTTTTTGGGGGGGGGGGGGGGTTTTGTTTGGTGGTGTGGTGGGGGTTTGTGTGGGGGGGGATTATGGTTTTGTGGGATTTTGTTTTATATTTGATTTTTAAGGGGTGGGGGGGGGGGGATTGGTGTTAATTATATTTGATGTTGGTTGGGGGGGTGTGGGGTAGGAGGTGAGTGTTGATTGTGGGGGGGGGTGGAAATTTGGTTTTGTATAGGGGGATTTGTTGGGGTGGGGGGGGGGGGGGGGGTGTGGTGGTGGGGGGATGGGATTGGGGTTTTTTTGGTTTGTTGTTTATTGGTGGGGGTGGTGATGTTTGGTTTGTGGGGGGTTGGAGTGTGGGGGGGGGGGGGTTGGTATGGGGGGGGGGGGTTATTTTATTGTAGTTGTAATTGATGGTAAGGGGATGTTATAGGTATAAGATGAGTAGAAGGTATATGATTATATGGAATGGGGGTTGGGTTAGGGTGGTGTAATATGATTGAGATGGGGTGTGGAGTTTTGTTTTTTGGTTTTTTGGTTTTGATGGGGTTGTATATATATTGTTGATATGTGTGTGGATATTATTTTTGAATGGTAGAATTTGTGGTATTGGTTAAGGTAGGGTGAGGGTTATTGTATGAAGATGAAATTTAGGGTATGTATGGAGGGTAAAATGATGGTAGAGGTATTATGTTTAGGTGTTGTTATGGGGTAGGATATGGTTTGTGGAATGAAATATAGATTATTGTTTTATGAGTGGGGGGGGGGGGGTAGTAGGGAGTTGAGGGTTATGAGGATGTGGATGGGGGATGGTGTGATTAGGGTTAAGAGATTAGGAGGGAGGGGTGAAGGTATTTGGGGGGGGAGGTTGTGTGTTTTTTTGGGTTATTTGGGGGGTTTATTGGATTTTGGATAGGGGTTTTGTGGTGTTTTGTTTGGGGGGTGTAATGTTATGGTATGGGAAGTGGTTTTGTATTGTATTGTATTGTTATTGGGTGGAGGGGGTGTAAATGGTTGGATAGTATTTGAGGAGTTTTAGGTTATTTTAATGGGGGGTTTGATTAATTATATGTGATGTGGTTGATTGGTGTTTTATATGTTTTTGTGTTTATATATATGTGTTTTGGAATGTATGGGGTGTTGAGTATGGAAGGTGATGATATTTGAAGGGAGGGGGTATTGTTTGGGGTAGTTAGGTATTATTGGTATATAAGTTGAGGTATTTTTTTATGAGGTTTTTTAGTGTTTAAATTGTTGTAAATGGGTTTTTTGAAAGAAGAATATAGTAGAGTTGGGTGAGTGTTAGTAGTGTGGATGTGATATGGGAGGGGGGGGGGGGGGGGAGGAGGATGGATATAGAAGGGGAGGGTGATAGGATGGAGAGGTTTTGTGGTATGAGGTGAATTTGGGGATGTGGTTTGATTGGGTGGGGAGAAATGTAGGTAGGTGTAAGATGGGTGATTTTGGTGATTTAAGGAGTGTAATTTGATTGGGTAAGTTGGTTATGGGTTTTTAAGTTTTATAGGGGGGGGATTGGGTATTGGGTTATTGAGGGGGGGGGGAGGGGGGGGGGGATGGTAGTTAGGGGATGTGGGGGGTTGAAGAGGTGGGGGAAGGGGGATGTATGTTTGGGGGTTTTGGGGAGGGGGGGGATTAAGGGGATGGGGTTGGGGTGGGGAGAGGTTGAGGGGATTTGTTTGAATGTTATTATTATTGAGTATGTTGGGGGGTAGTTGGGGTTGGAGGTGTTGGTTTTGGGGATGGTTTTGTGTGGTAGTTGAGTTTTAAAGTGGGTGGATAAGGGATAGGGGAATGTTTATTTTTTGTGAGTGGGGATGGGGGGGGGGATTTGGGGTGGGGATGGTTTATTGGTTGTGTGTTTGAGGGGAGGGTAGGGAGGGGGGTTTTTTGAGTGGGGTTTGGATAGTGGGGGTGTTTAGGGTTGTGGGGTGTGGGGGGTGTTTAATTAGTGAGGGTTATGAAGAAGAGAGGGATATGGTGATGAGGGAGGGGTAAAAGAAAGAGAGGTATAATGGTTAGATAGAAGGGAAGGAGGGGGAGAAGGGTGAGAGGTAAAGTTTATATAGGATATTTTAATATGTATGGTAATTTGTATAATAGTTAATTTATATGTATTTATGGGTATGGGTATGGGTATGTGTAGATTATGGTTAAATGTATGGAGGATGTATATAGAGGTGGATATGGTATAGGGGTATGTTAATTGGGTATATAGTTATGTTGGGTATAAGTGGAGGTATGGGAATGGGGGGGTGGGGGGGGGGGTATGGTAAGTTGGGGAAAGAGATGGTTTTTGGGAGGGGGGGGGGGGGGTGTGGGTGTAGGAGGGTGGGGGGTGTTTTTTGTAGTATTGGGAGTTGTATTAGTTGGGGATGGTTGGTGTTTTTGTTTGTTTTTTTGTGTGGGATTTTGGATTGAATGGTGTGGGGGTTTTTTGATTGTATGGGGGGAGGGTGGGGGGGTAGTTGGAGTGGGGGGGGGGGGGGGTTGGGGGGAATTGTTATAGGGGTTGAGAGTATTAGTGAGTTTTATGGGGAATGTTATTGTTGGTTTTGGGTATGGTGTTAGGTTTGGTGGGGGGGGGGTTGGGGGGTGGTGAGGGTTTAAGGGGGAGTATTTGGAGGGGGATTGTTTTATGGGGTGTTGGGGTTTTGTATGAAGATAGGGGGGGATGGGGGATGTTATTGGTGTGGTGGATTTAGGGGGGATTTTAAGGGGGGGGGTGTTAGGATTTTGATGATAGGAGAGATTTTGTGGGGGGGTTTTGGGTGAAGATTTTATTGGGAGGATTGATTGTTTGGGGAGGGGAGATTTTGTGTGTAGATTTTGGTGTGGGTTATTATGATTGGTAGGTGATGGGGGATGGGGGTATATGGTAGAGAGAGAGGAGGGGGATTTGATTTTTTGAATGTGAGGGGGGGGGGGGGGGTATATTTATAGGTATAGTGGTATTATGTTGGGGTATATATAGGGTGGGTGGGGGTTGTTTTGTTGAGGGGTGTGGTGTGGGGGGGGGGGATGTGGTGTGGGGGTGGTGGATGGGTGTGGGGGTTGGGGTTGGTGTGGTTTTTGTATTGTGTGAGAGGAGGGATGGATGGTTGGTTGTGTGGGGGTGGGGTGTGGGTGGTTATAGATTTTGGATATATGATATTGTATTGTGTTGGGATTGGGTGGTGTATTAGTGATGGGTTAAGAATAATAATGGAGGAATAGGGGGATGGTTGGGAGGATGTGTTATTTTATTGTTTGGGTAGGATGGAGGGTATTTGGGGTGTTTTGGTGTGGGTAGGGTTAGTTTGGAGGTTTTGGGTGTTTGAGAATGGATAAAGGAGGGAATGTATGGATAGGGGGGGTAATGTTTGATTGTTTATTATTATGTTATGATGTTAGATTGTAGGATTTTTATATTTAGAGGGGTAAGTGATTTTTCGTTGTTTTATGGATGTGAGGGATGTTTTAGGGGGATATTGAGGATGTTTTTGTAATTTAGGATGATGGTTGGGGGGGGGAAATGTGTGGGGGGGAGGGGGTTTTAGGAGAGATATAGGAGATTGGGGGGTGGGAGGATAGATGGTGATAATGTATGGGTTGGAGGAGGGTAGGGAGGGATTGTTTTAGGGATAGGATGGGGGAATTGGGATTTTGAATTGGATGATTTTGGTGGGAATTTGGATGTTTGAATGGGGAATTTGTTGGGAATTTGGGGTGAATTTGGGGGGAATTTGGGGGAATATTTTTTTTTGGGGGGGGATAGTGTTGAGTGTTTGAGTTTATTGGGGAGGTTGCTGGGAGGGGATTGGGGTTTGTGTTGAATTTATGTGTGGGGGGTGTTGGGGGGGGTGGTGTTTTGTTTTGTGTGTGGTTTGGGGGGGGGTGTTTTTTTTTGTGGTGGGAGTGTTTGGGGGTTTTTTTTTTTTTGATGGAATAATAAGTTTTGTGAATTGAGGGTGTGGTAGGTTAGGAAGTATGGGTTTATGGGGGGTGGGGGTGGGGATTGTATGGAGAGGGTTTTTATATGTGTTTTTGGGTGGGATTGGTGGTGTTGTAGGGGGGTTTGGTTTTTGATTGGAATTGGGATTAGGTTTTGGTTGGATAGGATTGTGGGTATTTTATTGGGGGTTTTGGTAGGGGGGGAGGAGGATATGGGGGGTTTTGGTGGTGGGGTTAGGGTTATTTTGGGGGGGGAGGTTTTGGGGTGTTTGTTGGTGATTAGAGGTGGGATGGAGTATGATGGGGGGGATTATTTTGTTTTGGGGAGTTTATGGGGGTGGTATGTTTTTTGTTGATTGTGTTGGTGGTGGGGTTTTGGGTTTTTGGTTATTGTATTTTATTTATTTGGGGTAGGGTGGTTTTTTGGGGATTGGGGGGTTTTAGTGTTTGGTAGGTGGTTGTGGTGGTTTTGGGGGGGGGGGGTGAGGGTTTATGGGGGGGGTGGGGGGGGGGTGTATTTTGGATTGTTTTGGTGGGTGGGGTATTTTTTGTTTTTAGTGTGGGGGGGGGGGTAGTTTTTTTGTGATGTGTTGGGGGTTTTATGTGTTGGGGGGTTGGGTTTGTTAGGGTGGAGTTTATTTTATGGGGTGAGGGATTTAGTTTTAGGAGGGGATGGTGGGGGAATTTTTAGGGGTAGATGGGGGGGGGGGGTGGGGGGGGATGTTGTTTTGTTAGGGTGGGGGGGGGAGTGGGGGGGTGAGGGAGTGTTTGGTTTTTTGTTTGTTTGTGGTTTTTTGTTTGAGATGGGGTTTGGGATGGGGGAAGGTGGAAATGTTGGGGGAGGGGGGGATTGGAAAGTATGTAGGTTAAGGATAAGTTTAGAATTAGGGGTTGAGGGGGAGGGGAAGGGGGGATTGTATAGGTTATTATTAGGGGGAAATTTAAATATAGTATAGGGGGGTTTTGTTTGGGGGGAGTTGATTTAGATTTGGTGAAGGAAGAAGGGGGTAGAAAATAAGATGTGGGGAATGGTGGAGGGGGATGTTAATTTTTGGGTGGGTATTTTGGTGGGTTTTGGTTTTAAGGGTAAATGTTTTGGGGGGTGGTTTGGTTTTGGGTGTTGTGTTGTTTGGTTGTATGTTTGTGAGATATTTTTGTATGTATTGTTTTAGTTGTTTGATGGTAGGGGGGATGTTTATAGGTTTTGGTTGTGTTGTTTTTTATGGGGAAGGGGGGTTTGGTTGGGAGGGTTGTGGTGGGGGGTTTTGGTGTTTGTGGGGGGGGGGTTGGGTGTGGGGGGTGGGGGTTTTGTTATTTTGGTTGTAGTTTGTGTGTTGGGGGGATGGAGAGGGGGTATTTGTTTGGGGGATTGGTTGAGTGGTGTTGGGGGGATATATGGTGAGGGGTTTTGTGGGTGTAGTGAGGATGGGGTGAAAGAATAAGATATGTTTATTTATTTTTATTATAGGTTGTGTTGAGGTTTGTTTGGGGGTATTTGATTGTTTGTTTTGGTATGTATTATTGTTGGTGGGTATTTTTTGGATTTGGTGGAGGGGGGGTGGTGGGGGGGGGGTTGTTGTGTTTGGTTGGGGGGGGTTGGTTGTGGTGGGTGTTTTTGGGTTTGTTGGGGGGGGTTGGGGGGTTTTGTTGTTGGTGGGTTTGGGGGTGTTTATGTTGGGTTATAGGGGGGGAGTTGTTTGAATTGGAGTATTAATTTAGGGGGTTGAAGGGTGGATGTGTTGTTTGTTTGGGGGTTTTGTGGGTGGTTGTGGGTTGGTGGTGGGTGTAGGGTGTGTTTGTGGGGTTGTGGTGTGGGAGAGTGGTGTGGGGGTTGTTGTTTTATTTGGTGTTGGTGTGGGTGTTGTGGGATGGGGGTATGGGGTTTTGTGTTTTTTGTGGGTGGGGGGGGGGTTTTGGTGGGGGGGGGGGGGTGGGTTTTGTGTGTTTTTAGTTTTTTTGTGGGGTAATGTGTTAGGGTTTTGATTTTTATGGTGATGGTGGTGGGGTGTGGGTTGTTGTTTTTTTTGTTTGGGGTTGGTGGTGGGGGTGGGGGTTATTTGTGGTTTGGGGTTTTGAGTGGTGGGTTGGGGTATGTTGGTTGTTGGGGGGTGTGGTTGTGTTTATGTTTGGGTTTGGGGGTGGGGGTTTTGTTTTTTAGGTGTGTTTAAGGAGTGGTTGAGGTAGGGGGGGTGTGGGGTGAGGGTGGGGGGTTTTGGTTATGAGGGGGGGTGAGTTTGGATATTTTGTGGTGTTGATATAGGTTATTTTTGGGGGGGGGTTTATGAGTGGGAGGGGGGATGGAAGTGGGGGTGGAGGGTTGGTAATAATGTGGGGGGGTGGTATGTTGGTATGGAGTTTTTGGGGGGGGGGGATGGTGTGGGGGGTTAAAATAATAATGGTATATATAAAATTGTTTAATGGAGGTGGGTGGAGGAGATAGATTTTGGTGATTGGAAAGGTATTTGGGGATTAAAGTGGAGTGTTGGAAAATATGGGGGGATTTGGGGGGGGGGGGGGGGTGTATGTGGAGGGGGGTTTGAGTAAAGATTTAGAGTGAAGGGGTTGGGGGGGGGGGTTATTTGGTTTTGGGTAATAGGAGTTAAATGAATGGGAAGAAATTAGGGAGGGGATGTAAGGATGGATGTGGATATAAGAGGATGTTTTGATGTGTTGGTGGATGGTGTGGTGGTGTGATTGTGAAAGTAAGGGATGTAGGTTTGGTAGAGTATTGGTAGAATGGGGGGTAGTGTGGGGTAGGAGTGGGGTTTTGTGGAGGGAGGTGGGGGTAGGTTTTGGGGGGATGTGTTTAGGGGGTAGGGGAAGGTGGGAGAGGGAGTTTTTTTATGTTTATATGGGGGTTGGGGGTTTTTAGTTGTTTTGTTTAGGAATTGGGGGATATATATGATGGAGTAGGGTGATGGTTTGTAGTTATTGGGGGGGTGTGAGATGAAGGGGAATGGAGAGTGGGGGGGTGGTGGGGGGGGGGAGTTATAGGGGAGGGGAAGATAGTGGTGTGAGATGGGAGGGGGAGGGTGAGGGGGGTGGGAATATGGGGGGAGGGGGGTTTAGGGGGTAGTGTGGTGGGTGGGGGGGTGGTGTGGGGGGGGGGGGTTTGGGGGGGGGTTGGGTTGGTTGGTTGGGGTTTTAGTGGGTGGATGAAGGGTTTATTGGGGGGTATGTTGTTGGGTTGATGTATTTGGGGGGTTGTGGTTTGTGTTGTTGGGTGGTGAGGGGGGGGGGGGGGGGGGGGGGGTGGGGATTGTGTGTGTTGGGGTGGGGGTTGTAGTGGTTTGGGGGTAAGGGGTGATTTGGGGTGTGTTAGGGTTTAGTGGGGTTGTTTGGTGTTGTGGTTGGTTTGGGGGTGTGTGGGGGTGGGTTTGGGTTTGGGGGGTTTGGGGGGTGGTGTGGGGGGTTTGGGTTTTTTTGGGTTTTGAAAGGGGTGTTGTTGAGGATGGGGTTAGGAAAGGGGGTTTTTAATGGGGGGGTTTATGTTTTATTGGGTGTTTTATGTTTAGGGGGGGTTGTGGGGGGGGGGAGGGGGGTATTTTAGGGGGTTTGGGGTAGTTGGGATTGAGTGTTTGTATTTTGTTATGTTATTTTATTGTGGGTATTGTGATGAGGGTTTGGTATGTATTTTGTGGGGGGGGGGGGGTGTTTATTGGGGAGTATGTTGGATTGGGGTGATTTTGGGTAGTGTGTGGGAGGGGGTGGTGGGTATGGGGGGGGGGGGGGAAGGGGGTGTGTTTGGGGTTGGGTTTGTGGTGAATTATGGGGGTGGGGGGTGGGTTTTGTCTGGGGTGGGTTTGTGGGGGAGTAAGATGTTTTGTTTAGTAGGGTTTGTATTGTGGGAAGGGGGGGTAGTTGGGTTTGGGTGATAGAGTTGGGGGGGTGGGGTATTTGTGTTTTTATTATGATGGTGTGGATGGGAGGGTTAGTTGTTGTGGTTGGTGGTGGTGTGTGGGGGTGGGGGGGGTTGGGGGGGGGGATATGAGGAGTGTGGGGGTGATGGGTTTTTATTAATGTAGGAGGAGGGAGAGGGTGGGGGTTGAGGTTGGATTTTGGGGGAGTTGGGAGGGTGTTGGGAGGGGATTGTGGGGGTGGTATGGTTGGGGGTAGTTTGGGTTGGGGGGTTATGGGGGGTGTTATTTGGTTTTAGGGGGTTTTTTTGGTTGGTGGGGTTGGGGGTGGTGGGGGGGGGGTTGTTTTTTATTGTGGGTTTTGTTTTAGGGGGGGTGGGTGGGGTTTGTGTGGTGGTGGGGTGGTTTGGTTGGTTGAGTGTGGATGTTTGGGTGGGGGGGGTTTGGGGGGTGGGGGGGTGGGGTGGGTGGGTTTTGGGGGGTTGTTGGGTTTGGGTGTGGGTGGGGGGGTGGTGGGTGGTGTGTGTTGTTTGTTTGTTGTTGTTGGTTTTTGGTGGTGTGGTGGTTGGTTTTGTTTTGGGTTTTGGTGGTGTGTTGGGGGGGGGGGGGGGGGGGTTTTTTTTTGGGGTGTGTTTGTGGGTGTGTTGGTTGTTTGGTGGGGTGGGGTTTTGTTGATGGGGTGGTGGGGGTGGGGGGGGGGGTGGGGGGGGGGGGGGGGGGGGGTTTGGGGGGGTGGGGGGGTGGGGGGGTGGGGGTGGGTTGTGTGGGTGGGGTTTTTGTTTGGTGTGGGGGGGTGGTGATGTTGTTTTGTGGTGTTGGTTGGGGGTGTGGGGGGGGGGGGGGGGGTGGGTTGGGGGGGGGGGGGGTGGTGGGGGGGTGGGGGGGGGGGGATGTTGTGTTTGTGTTGGGGTGGGTGGGGTTGTTTTGGTTTGTTTTATGTGGTTGGGGGTTGTTTGTTTGTTGTTGGTGTTGGTTGGGTGGTGTGTGTGTGAGTGGGGGGTGGGGGGGGGGGTGGTTGGTGGTGGTGTGGGGTTTGTGTTGTGGGGGTGTGTTGTGGTTTTTTTTTTTGATATGGTGTGGTGGGTTTGGGTTTTATAATAGAAGGAAAAGAAAATTAATAGGGATTTAGGGTGGGGGGGGGGTTGTGTAAGTATTGGTTTTTGGTGAGTGTTGGGTGGGGGTGGGAGGATGTTTGTTAGTTTGGGTTGGGGGGGGGTTTGGGGGGGGTTGATTTTTTGGGGGTTGGTTTATGGTGGGGGGTGGGTGTGGGGTTTTGTTATTTTTGGTTGTTTTTTGATATGTTTTATTTATTTTGTATATTGTTTGTTATGATAGATATTTTGGATATGGGTATGTTTGTGTATGTTTTGATTTATGTTTTTTTTTGGGGTTTTTGGGGTTGATATTGGTTTATTTATGTGGGGGGTTGGGGGGAGTGATAGGGTTGATGTTGGGGGGTTGTTTGGGTTGGGTTGGGATGTGGGTTGTTGGTTGGGGGGTTTAGAGGTGGATAGGGGGGGGGGGGTGGGGGTGGGGGGGGGGTAGTGGTTGTTGGTTAGGGTGTTGGTTGTGTTGTTTTTTTATTTGGTGGGGTTTGGTTTAGTTGGTGGGGGGGTGTTTTGGTGGGATGTTTTTGTGTTTGTGGGGGTTTGGTGTGTTTGGGTTGGGGTTTGGTGTGTTTGTTGGGTTGGTGTTGGGGGTTTGAGTTGATGGTGTTGTTGTAGGGGTTGGTGTGGTTGATTTGGGTTTGGGGGGGGTGGTGGTGGGTGTGGTGTGTGGGGTTGGTGGGTGGGTTTTGTTTGGTGGTTTGGTGTGAATTTGGGGTAAGGTAGAAGTGTTTAGTGTAAGTTAAGATTAAGATTTTAAGTGGTAAATGTGTGGCAGTAAGGTTTTTTTAGGGTGGGTGGGTGGGGTTTGATGTATGGGGGTTGGGAGTTTGTTATGTAGATGGGAGGGTGGGGGGGGGGGGGGATAGTGAGGAGTTGAGTGTGATGGGTATATGTATGGGGGAAGGTATTTTAATGAATTGGTTTTAGGAGTGAGTGGAGTGGAGTTTTTATTGTTAAGGGGTATTTGGATTATATGGTTTGGTGGATGATGAGGTATTGTATTTTAGGGGTTTTGGGGGTGTTGTGTTGGGGAGGTAGGGGTGTGGGGTTTGTGTGTTTTTTGGTGTTGGGGGGTGGTTGGGGGGGGGGGGATTGTTTTTTTGGGAATATGTTTGGTTTTGTGGTTAATTTATTGGGTGAAGGGGTGTGGTGATAGTGTTGTGGTGTGGATTTTGGTGGGTTTGTGGTTTTGGGGTATTTGGATATTTAGTTTGTTGGGGGAAAGATTAGTTATATGTGGGGGGGTTTGGTGTGGTTGTGTTTGGGGTGGATGGATTGGTATTTTTTGTTGGGAGGTTTTTGTTGGTGGTGGTTAGAGTTGTGATTTGGGGTGTGGTATGGGGATTTTTGGGAGGTTTTTGGGGTTTGGGTAGGTATGGGGTGGGATGGGGTGTTTTGTTGTATTTGGATAGTGGGGATTTTTGTGGGGTTGGGTTGTGTTTGTGTTGGTTGGGTTGTTGGTGGGTAGTTGTTGTGTTGTTGTGGTTTTTTTTGTGGTATTTTTTGGGGTGGTGGGGGGGTTTTTTTGTTATTTTTTTGGGTGGGTTTGGGGGTTGGGTTTGGGGGTTGTGTTGTTGGTGTTGTTTTGGTTGGTTTTATTTGGGGGGGGGTTTGGGGTTGTGTAGGGTTTTTGTGTTTGTTATTTTTTGTTTGTGTTGGGTGTGGGGGTGTGGGTTTGTTGTTGGGGTGGTTGGGGTTGGTTTGATGATAATTTATGGGGGGAAGGTATTGTGTGTGAGGGTTTGTGTTTGGTGTTGTTTGTTTTTTGTTTGGGGGTTTGGGGGGTTTTGGGTTGGTTGGGGGGGGGGGGGGGGGGGTTTGGGGGTGGATGGTGTGGGGGGGGGGGGGGGGGGGGGGGGGGGGGGGGGGGGTGTGTTTGGGGGGTTTTTTTTTTGTTTGTGTTTTGGTATAGGTGTTGGGGTTTGTTTTTGTTTTTGGGTGGTTGTTTTGGGGTGGGGGGGGGTTTGTGTGTTTGTGTGTTTTGGGTGTTTTTTTTTTGGTATTTTTGTGGGGTGTGTGTGTGGGGTTGGGGGGGTTATGTGGGTTGATGGGGGTTTGTTTGGGTATATGAGTTTGGTTTTTGGGTTTTTTTTTGTTGTAGGGTTTGTTTGGTTGGGGGGGTTTTTGGTGTTGGTGTGTTTTGGGGGTGGTTTTGGTGGGGGGTGGTTGTTGGGGTTTGTTGTGGGGGTGTGGGGGGGGGGGGTGGGGTGTGTGGGTGGGGTTTTGTGGGGGGGGGGGGGGGTTGTTGGGGGGGGGGGGGGTGGGGGGGGGGGGGGGGGGGGGTGGGGGGGTTTTGGGTTGGTTTTGTTTTGGGGTGTGGGGGGGGGGTGGGGGGGTTGTTGGGTGGTGGGGGGGGGTGGGTGGGGGGGGGGGGGGGGTGGGGGGGGGTGGGGGTTGTGGGTGGGTGGGGTGGGGGGGTGGGGTGTTTTGGGTGGGTGTGGTTGTTTGTGGTGTGGTGTGGTGGGTGTTGTGTGTTTTGTTTTGTGTGTTTTTGTTTGGGGGGTGTGTGGGGTTGGTGTGGGGGGTTTTGTGGTGGGTTGGGGAGGGTGGGTTGGGGGGGGTTAGGTTGTTGGGGGGTGGTTGGTTTGGGTTGGTGTTGGTGTGGGGTTTGGTTGGGTTTGGTGGGGGGGTGTGTTGTGGTTGTGTGGTGTGGGGGTTGGGTGGGTTGTGGGTTGGTGGGTGTGTGGGGGGTTTGTGGTTGGTTGGTGGGGGTGTTGGTTTGTGTGGGGGGTGGTGGGGGGGGGGTTGGTGTGTTGGGTGGGGGGGGGGGGGGGGTGGGTGTGGGGTTGTGGTTTTGTGTTTGGGTGGTGGTGGTTGGTGGTGGGGGTTTGGTTGGGGGGGGTTTGGTGTGGTTGTGGTTGTGTTTGGGTGTGGGGTGGTTGGGGTGGTTGGTTGTGGGGTGGGTTTGTGGGGGGTGGTTTGTTTTGTTGGATGTTGTGTGTGTGTTTGGGTGGGGGTTGTGGGGGGGTGGTGGTTGGGGTGTTTGGGTGGGTGTTGGGGGGGGGGGGGTTGGGGTGGGGGGTTGGGGGGTGTGTTTGGGTGGGTGGGTGGGGGGGGGTGGGTGGGGGGGTTTTGTGGTTTTGGTGGGGGTGGGGTGTGGGTGGGGTTGGTGGGTGGGGTTTTGGTTTGTGGGTTGGTTGGGTTTGTGTGGGGGTTGGGTTGTGTGTGATGGTTTTTTGTGGGTTGGGTGGGTGGTGGGGTGTGGTTTGGGGGTGTGTTTTGTTGGGGAGTGGTGTTTTGGGTTTGTGTGTGGTGGGGGGGGGTTTGGTTGGGTTGGGGGGGGTTGTGGGGTTTGGGGGGTTTTGTGGGGGGGGGGGGTTGGGGGTGTGGGGGGGGTTTTGTTGGTGGGTGTGGTGGGGGGGTGTGGTGGGTGGGGGGGGTGGTGGTGGGGGGGGGGGGGGGGGGGGGGTGGTGTTTGGGTGTGGTGGGGGTTTTGGGGAGTGTGGGGGGTGTGGGGGTTGTGTGGGGTGGGGGGTGGGGTAGGTGTGGTGGGTTGGGGGGGTTGGGGTGTTGGTGGTGGGGGGGTGTGTGGGGGGGGGGTGTTGGTGGGTTGGTGGGTGGGGTGTTTGGGGGGGTGGGGGTGGGGAGGGGGTTGGGTGGGTTGTGGTGTGGGGTTTGGGGTTTTGTGGGGGGGGTTGGGTGTGTGTTTGGTGTGGGTTGGTGGTGGGGTGGGTTGTGTGGTTTTGTGGGGGGGGTTTTTGGTGTGTTTTTTTTGGTTTTTTGTGGTTTTTGTGTTGTGTTTTTGGGGGGGGGGGGGGGGGATTGGGGGAGTGGGTTGGGTGGTTGGTGTGGTTTTGGGGTTTTTGGTGTGTGGTGTGTTGGGTGTGGTTTTTTTTGTGGGGGGGGGGGGGTGTTTTGTTTATTGTTGGTTGTTCGGGTTTTGGGGGGTTTGGGTGTGTTGGTTTGGTGGGTGGTTTTGTTTGTGTGTGGTTTTGGTTGGTGTTTTGTTTTGTGTTTGTGGTGGTTATTTTTTTGTGTGGTTTTTGGGTTGTTTTGGGGGTTTGGGTGGTGGTTGGTTGTTGGTTGTTGATGTTGGATGTTTGTTTGGGGGGTGTTTGTGGTGTTTGGGGGGTGTGTTGGATTTAATGATTTTGTTAGAATGTGGTTTGGGGGTAGGGGTTATGAGGTGTGGGTGAAGGAATTGTGGTTAGGAAAGTATTTGTGGTGGGTTGTGTAGGGGGTTTGTTTGGTTGGTTGGGGTTTGTTGGTTGTGGGTTGATTATGTTATTTGTAGTAAGTGGGTTTGATTTTTTGGATGGTATTGTTTTTGTGTTTAGTTTGGGGAGGGGGGTGAGGGGGTTTTTAAGATGGTAGGGGGGGTTGTGGTATAGTGTAGGAGGGGGGGTGTGTGGTTTATTTGGTGTGGGGGTTTTTTGGGGTTAGGGTGTGGTGGGGTAAATATGGGTATGGGGGGGTGGGGTTATATTGGGGTGGAGATAGAAGGGGTGAATTTGGTGGGGGTGGAGGTTTGATTGTGTGGATGTTGGGATGTGAAGTGTTTAGGGTTTGTGTGGGAGGGGTGGGGTATTTTTGTTTTTTGGGATAATAAGTTGGGGTGGGTTGTTTGGGAAGTGGGGTTTTGGGATGTTGGGGGGGGTTGGTGATGAAGGGGGTGATAGGGGAGTGTGTTATGGGTTTGGTGGGAGGTAGGGGATTTTTTGGTAGTATTTGAAGATAGTGGGTAGGGGGTTTGTAGGGTTATGGTAAGGTTGGGTGTTGGATGTTTGATAGATTAGGTGGTGTTTGGGTGTTTGTTGGTGGGTGGTGAAGGGGGTGGTGGTGGGGTTGTTTGTAGTGAATAGGGGTTGGGGAAGGGGATGGATAGGTGGGGAGGTGATGGTGGTGGGGGAGGATGAGGGGGTATGGGTGTTTGGGGGTGGGGATGTGTATTGTGGGTTTGGTTGGATTGAGGGGGTTATATTAGTTTTTGAGGGGGTTTAGGGGTATTTGGGGAGGTGGTTGTGGTTTTGTAAGTGAGGGGGGGGGAGGAAAAAGGTTATTATTTTAAAAATATATTTATAGTGTGGAGTGAATGGAATAAGGTGAGGATAGTGAGGGGGAGAGGGGGTTTTTAGATAATAGGGTATTTATAGGAAGGTTAGAAGGGGGGAATTGTTTGGATATTTTTGTTTGGTGGTAGGAGATGATGGGGGGTGGGGGATTGGGGGGGTTTTGGGGGGTGAATAGTGTTTTATTTTTTGGATTTAATTGTGGGATTGAGGGGATGGATTGATATGTGGGTGTTGATTTTTATGAGAGAGGGTGGGGGGGGGGTTGGGGGGGGGGGGGGGTGGTTTTTGATTTGGTTGGGGGGTGGTGTATATGGATGGGGGTATGATGTTGGTGGGGATTATGGGTTGGGGGGGAGGATTAGATAGGGTATAGATAAAGTTTGGGGATTTTGTATTGGGGGTAGTTGAATATGATTTTGTATGAAATTGGGGGGGGATTGTTTTGGTAGATTGTTTTTTGATTTTGGAGTTATAGGGGGGAAGGGGAGGGGAGGAATGGATTTTGTTGGTAGGGGGGGGGGGGGGGGGGGGGGGGGAGAGGGGGTAAATGGGGTGGAATATGAGATGTAAGTTGTGGGGGGTTATATTATGATGTTGTGTTTGGATGGGAAGGTTAGATTGTTATTTGATGGAGGAGATTGTGTGAGAGGGTGAGGGAATTAAGGATTTGGGTTGTGGGGATAGTTGGGAGATTGAGTGTAAAGTTTGGAGGAGTGGGATATGTATTTTATGGTAATGGTGGATTTTGTGGGTTTGGGGATATAGGGGGGAGGGGGGGGGATTTTGGGGGGGGGATTGGTGGAGTGTTTGTTTTGATATTTTGTATATGATGTGTGTAGGGGTTATATTATGGTTGGATTATATATTAGGTGGGATTTATAGAAAGGATAAGTATGGGATGGATTGGGGGGGGGGGGGGGGGGAAAGGGGGGGATGAGGATTGTAGGAAAAATTATTATGGGAGAACGAGGGTATGTGGGGTTGGTGTATGAATGATTGTTTTTGTGGTTGGTGAAGAGATATTATTATAATTAGGTGGTGGTGGTTTTGTGTGTGAGTTGGATTTAGAGTTGGTAGGGTGGAGGGGTGTTAGATTGAGGGAATGTGGGTGTATGGTGGGGGGGGGGGGGTTGAGAGGATGGTTTTTAATGGGGGTATTTTATATTATAAGGGGTTAGGAAGGTGGGGGGAGGGGGGGGATATAATGGGGGGGGGATGTTGGGGGGGGATATGGATGTGGGAGGGGTGGGGGGGGGGTGTGGGAGTAAGATTAGTATTTATGTGGGGGAAAATATTTTGATTTTGGGGGGGGGTTTAGGTGATTTAGGGGGGGGGATGTGGGGGGGTTGGGGGGAGGATAGATGAAGTGGGGAGGGGAGTGAGGTATAGGTGGGGAAATGGTAGGAAGGTATGGGGGGGAGGGAGTTTGGGGTGGTGAAGGAGATGTGGGTGTGTGTGGGGTGAGAGTGGAGGATGGGATGGTAAGTTTTGGTAGGTGGGGTGAAGATATGTGGGTGGTGAAGGGGGGGGAAAGATAGATAGTTTTATAAATTTAATTTGAAGGTGGGGAATGGGAGTATGGTAGTTTTATGGGTGTTGGGAGGGTTGGGGGAGATGGGTGGGGGGTATTTTGGTGGAGATGGTGGAGGGAGTGTATTTAGGGGGAGGGGGTTATGGGAGGGGGGTAGGGGGGGGGTTTGGTAGGGGAGTTGGTTTTTTTTGGATGGGGGATTTGTTGGTAGGGTGGGATATTAGTGAAGGTGATGATGGATGGGGGGTGGGGAGTTTGTTTTAATTATGGGATTTTTATTTGTATGTGGGGGGTGGTAGTTTGTGGGGGGGTTGGTTGATTTGGGGGTGTTTGTGGGGGGGGGGGGGGGTGGGGGGGAGGTGTTATTGGGGTTTTTTTTGGGATAGTTTAATTGGTGGTAAGGGTGTGGGTTGGGGGGTTGGGTTGGGGTTGTTAGGGTTTTTTTGTGGATGTGGGGGGTGTTTTAATTGGGTGTTGTTGGTGGTGTTTGTGGGGGGGGGGGGGGGTGGGGGGGTGTTTTTTGGTGAGGGGTTGGGGTGATTTTTTGGTTGTTGGGGTTTATTGGGTGGAGGGGTGTGGGGGTTTTTTGGGTTGGTTGGTGTGTGTGGGGTTTTTTTGGGTGTGTTGTTTTTGTTGTATGGTTTGTGTTTTTGGTGGTAGGGATTGTTGGGGTAGTTTTTTGTGTTGAGTTTGGTTGTTGGTGTTTTATGTTTTTGTGGGTGGTGTAGTGGGGTTTTTTTTGTGGGTTATTATGGTAGGGGTATTTGTTATAGAGAGGTTGGATTGTGGTGTTAATGTTATAGGGGTGTGTTGTGGGGGGTTTGGGGGTATTTGTAGTGTAGGAGTGAGGTGTGTTATGTGTAGTTTTTAAGTAGAATTGGTATTTATGAAGTTTTGATTGGGGAGGAATTTTTTATTTTAGGTGGAAAGGGGGGGGATAATGTTTGAGGGGTGTTGGTTTTGGGTGGGGATATGGGAAAGTTTGAAGAGGTTTTTGATTTTGAGGATTTTATATTAGTTGTTTTGGATTTGTTGATGGGTTTTGATTGGTAGAAAGGGTGTAGGTTGTTTGGGTTTGAAGGAGAGGTTATGTGTTGGGGGGAGAAGGAAGTGAGAATGTATAGGTGGGGGGATATGTGATTAATTGGGGATGAGGAGAGATATGTTTGAGGTGGGAGGTGGGGGGAGGTTAAAGTTGAGGGGGGGGTGGGTTAAGTGGAGTAAGTATGGGTAGGGAGGGGGTGGAGTTAAGAAGGATTGTAGAGAGAGGGTGATTGGAGTGAGGTTTTATGGAAGAGGGTGGGGTGATTGGGGAGTGGTTGGTTTAATGGTTGGGGAGTTTAGAAGATTAGGGATGTATTGAGGGATGTGGGGGTGGATGGGGGAGGGGTTTGTGGTGTAGGGGTGATAGTGAAGAGAGATAGGAAGTATGGTAAGGGTGATGGTGGTGGTGGGGGGGGTCTAGGGGTGGGGGGGATGGGGAGTTGATAAAGGGGGAAATGGGGGAGGGGGGGATGGTGGTTGGGGGGGGGGTATGGTAGGGGTTGAGAGTGAAGGGGAAGAAGAATAGTATAAGGAATTGGGGAAAGGGGAAATTAAAGATGGGGGTATGGGGTGGGAGGGATGGAAGATAAGGTAAGGGATAGGATGAAAGGGGGGATAATAGGAGGTATGTGGGAAATGGGAGGGGGGGGGGAAAGGATTTGAGGGTTTGATATAGGTTAGTAGGGTGGATAAAGAGGGGTGGGGAAGGAAAAAATGGGTAAGGGGGGGATTGTAATTTTTATTAATAGGGGGGGATAGGGGTATGGGGGGTATGGTGAGATGAAGAGGGAGGAAGAGAGGATAATATATTGAGGGAGGGTTAAGTAGGTAGGGTATGAGTAGGTGGTTGTAGATGGGTAGTGTGGGGAGGAAAATGATTTGATTATTGAGGTTTTTTAGTAGTAGGGTGAGAATGAGTAGGTTGTTAAAGATTATGGTTTTAGTAGATGTGTTTGTTTAGGGGGTGATAGGGGGGGTGAGGGGGGGGAATTTTTTGTGTGTGAGGTGGTTTGTTTTTGGGGTTGTGTTAAGGTTAGGGTGAGTAGATTTTATAGAGAGGGGGGGGAGAAGAAATAGATTTTTTTTATTAATGGGGAGAGGATGAGAGTTTTGGGGGTGTTTGTATGTTGTGTTATTGATGTTGGGTTGGTGATGGATTTGTTGGTATTGATGGGTTGGAATGGGTGGGTTAGAATATAGAAGAAAAGGGTATTTAGAAGTGAGAGGAAGAGAAGTAAGATTTAATAGTTTGTTTTTGGATGTGGATAGTTGATGGGGGGGGGGGGGGTTGGGGGTATATGTATAGGAGTGGAGTGTGATAGGTTATTTGGGGTAAAGGTGGGTATTTTGGTGGGTTATTTGTTGGGTGGTTTGTTGTATAAGGGGAGTGGGTTTGATGGGGGTATATTGGTATGTTTTGTGTTTTGGGGTGTGGGGGTTTGTTGGGGGTTGTTTTGGGTTGGATTGTTGTTTTGGGAGGTGTTGGGGGGGGTGTTTTGTGTGTGGGTTTTTTGTTTTTTTTTTTGTAGTTGTTGTGGGTTTGTGGTGTGGGGGGTTAGTGGTGGGTTTGGGGGGGGGGGGTTTGGTGTTGGTTGTGGTGGGGTGGTTTGGGGGTTTTTGGGTGGGGTGGTTTGTGGGGTGGGTGGTGGGGGGGGGGAGGGGGGTGGGGGGGGTGTGTGTTGGTGGGGGTTTGGGTGTGGGGTGTTTTGGTGTGGGGGGTTGGGTTTTGTTTTTGGGGTGTGGGGGGTTGTGGGGTGGGGGGGGTGGGGGGGGGGTTTGGTGGGGTGTGGGGGGTGTGTGGTGGTGGTTGGGGGTGGGGGGGGTGGGGGTGGTGTGTGTGGTGGGGGGGGGGTGGGTGGGTTGGGGTTGTGGGGGGGGGTGGGTGGGGTGGTTTTTTTGGTGGTTTTTGTTTGGGGGGGGTTGGGGGGTGTGTTGGGTTTTGGGGGGGGTTTGGGGGGGTGGGTGTTTTTGTGGTTGGTTGGTGTATGGGTGTGTGTTTGGGGGGGTTGTTTTTTGATTTGGGTTGGGTGTTTGTGTTGGTGTTGGTTGTGTTGTTTGTGGGAAGGGTTTGTTGGGGTTTGTTGATTGTGTTGGTGGTGTGGTGTGGTTGTGTATTTGTTTTGGGGGGGGGGGGTTTGGGTGTTTTGGTGTTTGATTTTGGTGTTTGTTGTGGTGTTTTTGGGTTTTTTTGGTATGTTTGTTTTGGTTTTTTTAGTGGTTTTTATGTTTTTGGGTTATGTTTGTTTGATATTGTTTGTGTTTGGGTGGGGTGAAGAGTTGTGTTTTTTTTGTATTTTTTTTATTTGATTTTTGTTTGTATTTATTTTTGTTTTTTATTTATTTATATGGGGGGGTATATAGTTTAGTATGATGTTATGTTTTTTTATTTTTTTTTTAAGTGAGTATTTGTTTGGTGTTGGATTGGGGTGGTAAGTGTGTTAGGGTGGAGTTAGTTTGGGTATTGTGATAGGGGGGTTTGGGTGGTGGGGATAGGGGTTGAGGTTAGGGGGGTAGGGTAGGGTGGTGGAGAGGTGGGGTTGTAGGGGGGGGGGGGGGGGGGGGAGTTGAGTGGGTATTTGTGTGGGGTGTGGGGAGGAGTGGGTGAATGTTGAGGTTATGTATGGGGTGGTGTTGGTGTGAGTGGGTGGGTTGGGATGGGTGTGGAGGGGGTATGTGGTGGGGGGGGGGTGTTTGGTGTGTAGTTGGATTTGTGTTTTAGGGGGTGTTATGGTTTTTTTTGGATTTTGGTTTTGGTAGTTGGGGGTTGGGGGGTGGGTGGTAGGGGTGGTGAGTTTTGTGGTTGGGGATGGATGGGGGGGTGTTGTTTTTTTTTAATGATTGGGTTGATTTGGTGGTGGTGATGGTAGTTGGGATTGATGTGGGTATGGGGGGGGGGGGGGGGGGGGGGGGGGGGGGGGGGGGGGGGGGGGGGGGATGGTGGTGGTGGAGTTATTGGGGGGGGGGGTTGGAGTTGAGGGGAGGGGGGTGAGATAGGGGGTTTAGGAATTTGTGTGAATTTGTGAGTATGGGGGGGGGGGGGGGGGGAGTGATATTTGTATGATTTTGAGGGGGGGTTGAGAGAGGGGAGTTGAGTGAGATGGGGTGAGTGGAAGGTGAGTGGGGAGTATAGATGTGGGTATGGGGGATGTGGATTATGGATAAGATGGGGGTTATATTTGGTTGGGGGGATTGGTGAGTTGTTTAAGGTTATGTTTAGTTGGTTAGGGGTGAGTAGGGGTTTGTTTGAGGGGTTTGGGGGAAGGGTTATGGGGTGTTGTGATAGGGGGAGTATTTGTTGAGAGTGGGTTTGGATTAGTGGGGTGGATGGGTGGAGTTGGAGTGTGGGAAGAGTGGGGGGGTTAGAATTTGAGAGGAGATAGGGTATTTGTTGGGAAGTGGGGGGTTGGAGGGATAGGGGTTGTGAGAGTTTTTTAGAGGGTGGAGTTGTGGTGTTAAGGTGAGTGATTATTGGTGTTATGGGGTGTGGTAGTGGGGTTTAGAGGTGGGGTTTGGGGGGGGGGTGGGGTTTATTATTTATGGGTTTTGGAGTAGGGGGTTGTGGGGGTTATGAGTATTTTTTGGGAGTATTGTAGGTGTAGGTGTGGGGATTTGGGGGGGGGAGGGGATTGGAGTTGTAGGGAATGGGGTTGGGGGGGGGGATAGGGGGAGGGGGGGTATTGTATGATATTGTTAGGAGGGGAGGGGGAGGGGGGAGGGATTTGGAGGGGGAATTGTTATTGATTTGGAATTTATGTTATTTATTTTTAGTTTGTTTGTTGATGTGGTGAGGGAGATGGGTGGATAGATGATTGGGGGTGGGGGGTGGGATTTTGTGTTTATATAGAAAATGGGGAGAATATGAGATGGATTATGGTGAAATGAAAGATGGGAAAGGGTGGGGGTGGGTGGGAGATGGGAGGATGATGGATGGGATGAGGGTTATGATGTGGGGGAAATTGAATGGGGGGGGGGGAGAATTGATATGAGTGAGAATGTGTATGAGGGGATGGGTTGATATGATGATGGGATGGGATAGGAGGGATTTGGGGGGGGGGGGGGGGGGGGGGGATGGGGATAGATGGGAAGGTATATAGGTTGATGGTGGTAGAGAGTGGGTTGGATAGGGGTGGAGTAGGGTTATATTGGGAGTGGATGAGGGGAGTTGGGAAGATGTATTTTTTGATTGAGGATGGGTAGGAGAGTTTGGGGGGGGGGGGTGATGTGAGTTGGAGGATGATTGGGTTGGTAGGATATATGTATTTTGATTTTATGATTTTGGATTAGGTGATTGGTTGGAAGAGTATTGGTTGGGATTGGTTTATGGGAGGGGGTGATTTTTTGTAATGTGATTGGGGTGTTATGGTTTGTTGGGGTTTGGGTGTTTTGGGGTTTTGGGAGGGGGGAGTTGGGTATGGAGGGGGATGGTGATGTGGTTTGGGGGGTTGGGGGTGGGGTGTGGGGGGTGGGGGGGGGGGGGGGGTGGTGGGGGGGGGTGTGTTGGGTGTAATAGTTAAAAGGGTGGGGGGAGATTTGGGTTTATAGGGGGGGGGTGGATTATTTAGTTATATAGAGATTAGAAAGTGTGTAGAGTAAGTTATATTTATAATGATGAAGAATTGTTAGAGAGGATGAGAAAGAGAGAGATATTAATAATGGGATGATGGGGGGTGGGTATATTGTGGGGGGGATGGGGAAGGGGGGATAGAGGGTGAGGGTATGGGGTAGGGGGTGGGGGGGGAATGGATTGGTTTATGTTTTAATTTTGGGTTTTGTGTTTTTTTGGTTGTTTTTGGTTGGGGGGGGTGGTGTGGTGGGGGGGTGTGTGTTGGGGATTTGTATTGGGTTGGAGATGGGGGGTTTTTAGTGGTTTGGGTTTGGTTGGTGGTGTGGTTGGTTGTGTTTGGGTTTGTTTTTTAGTTTGGTTGGGGTGATTTTTATTTTGTGTAGTTGTGTTTTTTTTTGGGTTTTAGGGTTTATGGTGGTGTGGTGGGGGGTTGGGGGGGGTGGGTGTGGTGAGTGAGATAGGGGGTGGGGTTTTTGTATGTTTGGTGGTGTTGTTGGTAGTGTGTTTTTGTTATGGTTGGGGGGTTTTTTTGTTTGTTATGTTTGTTTGTATTTTGTTTTGGGGTGTTTTGTTTTGTGGGGGTTTGTTGTTGTGGGGTGTGGTGGTTGTTGTGGGTGTGTTTTGGTTTGTGGTGTGTTTGTGGTGTTTGTGGTTGGTTTTTGGTTGGTGGGGGGGGGGTGTTGGTTTGGTGTTGTTGGGGTATTTTTGGAGTGTGGTTGGGGTTATTGTAGTATTGTGGTTGTTTGGGGTTTTGGTGTTGGGTTTGGGGTTGTTTTGGAGGGGGGGTGTGGTTGTTTTGTGGGGGTGGGGTGTTTGGTTGTGGGTGGTGTGGGGTTAGGTGGGGTTGTGTTGTTTGGGGGTGTTGGGTGGGGGTTGTTGTGTGGGGGTGTGGTGTGGGGGGGTGTGTTGGTTGGGTTTTTGGTGGGGTTTGTTGGGGGGGGTGGTGTGGGTTTGGGTTTTGTGGGGTGTGTTGGGGGTTGGGGGGTGGTGGGTTGGTGGGTTTTTTGGGTTGTGGGGGGTGGTTGGGTGGTGGGTTTGTTTGTGTTGGGGTTGGGTATGTTTTTGTTTGTGGGGGGGTTTGTTTGTTTTTTGGTTGGTGGTTTGTTTGGTTTTGGGGGGGTTTTTTGTTTTGGGGGGGGTGGTGTTGGGGTTGATTTTTGTGTTTGGGTGTTAGGTTTTTGTGGTTTTTGTGGTTTGTGGGTGGGGGTGGTTGGTGTGGGGGGTGGGGTGTTTTTTGTTGGGTTTTGTGTTTGTAGAGGTAGTTTTTTATTTTTTTTTGGGGTGTTTGATAGGTTGTGAGATTTGGGTTGTTTAAGAGTTGGTTGTGGGGTTTGTTAGATAGTTTGAGAGATGTGAGATTAGGGTGTGTTTTTGAGATGGAGAATAGGGGTTAGAGGGGGGGGATAAATTTTTATTTTTAGATAGGGGAGGTGGTGGGTAGGTTTTTGTTTTGGTTTGGGGAGGTGGTAGGGGGGGGATGGTGATAGGGTGGGAGTTTGGGATTTAGGGGTGGGTATTTGGGAAAGTTGGTATTGGGGGTAAAGGGGGGTGTGGAGGGGTGGGGGGTTTTTTGGGGTTGTTGTGGGGGCGGGTGTTTGTAGGTGGTGATTTTTGGGTGTTTTTGTGGGGTGTGTTTGGGTTTTTTGTGTGGGGGGTGGGTGATTTGGGGTAGGGTTTAAAGGAGTGTTGTAGGGTTTTTTTTGTTGGTGTTTGTGGGGGTGTTTTGTTTTTGGTTGGGTTTTTTTTGGGTGTTTGTTGGGTGTTTTGGTTGTTTGGGGTGGGTTTTTTTTGGTGGTTTGTTGTATTGGGTTGTGGGGGGGGGGTATTTTTTTTGTTGTTTTTTTGGGTGGTGTTGTGTTTGGGTGTTGTTGGGTTGGTGGTTTTTTGGGGTGTGTTTGTGATGGGTGTGTTGTTGGTTTGTTTTTGTGATTTGTGGGTTGTGTTGTGGTGTGGGGTTTGGTTTTTGGGGGTTTGTTGTTTGGTTGTTGTTGGTTGTGTGGTTGGTTGTTGGGGTTTTTGTTTGTTTTTTGTTTTAGTGTTTTTGGTGTTTGGTGTTTTTGGGTTTGTGTTGTTTTTTTGGTTTGTGGGTTGTGTGTTTGATGGTGTTTTTGGGTGGGGTTGGTTTTTTTGTGTTGATGTGGGGGGGGTTGTTTTGTGGTTGGGGTGGGTTGGGATGTGTGTGGTATTTGGGGGGATGTGGGGTGGGGTTGTTGTGTATTGTTTGTTTGTTGTTGGGTGGGGGTTGGGGTTTGGTTTGTGTGGGTTTTATGTATGGGGGGTTTGGTTTGTTGGTTGGGTGGTGTGTTGGGGTTGGGGTTGGTAGGGGTTGTTGTTTGTGGTTGTGGGTGGTGTGGGTGTGTTGGATTTGTTGTGGTGTGTGGTTGTGTGTGTGGTGGTTTGTGGGGTTTGGTGGGGTTTAGTTGTGTGGGTGTGGGTTTGGGGGTTTTGGGGTTTTGGTTTTGGGGGTGGGAGGATTTGGGGATTTTTGTTTAGTTGATTTTTTGGAGGGTTTTGGTATGTGTGTTTGTTTGGTAGATTGTGATGGGGTTGTTTTTTGGGGGGTTTTTGTATTGTGTGGTGGTGGGGGGGGGGTGGGTGGTTGATGGGTGGGGTGGGTTTTTGGGGGTGGGTGGGTTGTGGTGTTGGTGGTTGTGTTTGGTTGGTTGTTTTTGTTGTGTTGGGGGTTGTTGTTTGGAGTTTGGGGGTGGGTGTGTTTTGGGGTTGGGTTGGTGTGTGGTTTGTTTTGGGGTGGTTTGGTTTGTTGTTGGGGTTTTATTGTGTTGGGGGTTGGTTGGGTGTTGGATGGGGGTTGGTGGGGGGTGGGGGTGAGTTAGGGGGATGTGGTTGGGAATGTGGTTGGGAGTGAATTGGATTGTTTTTGGTGGGTATTGGTGGTGTTTGTATGGGGGGGAATTTGGTTGGATTTTGGGGGGTTGATTTGGGGGAAGGGGGTTGGGGTGGGGGGATATGGATTTTGTTTGGGGGGTTGGGATGTGTTTGTTTGTTTGTGGTGTGGGTGGGGGGTTGGGGTTTTGGGTGGTTTGTTTGGAGTAGGTGGGGGGTGGTTGGGGGGGGGGGGGGAGGTTTGTTTTGTTGGGGGGGGGGGGTTTTTTTTGTTTGGGGTGGTGGGTGTGTTGGGGGGGTTTTTGTGGGTTTTTGGTGGTTTTTTATGTTGTGGTTGGGTGGTTGTGGTGTGTTGTTGGGGTTTTGGGGGGTTGGGGGGGGTGGGGTGTATATGATTGATATTATATGTTGAGATGTGTATTTGTTGGATTGGGTTGGTGTATTAGGTGGGATGGGTTGTATTTAAAATTGATATTGAGGATATGGAGGGGGTAGGGAAGGATGTGTGTATATTTTTGTTTGTAGGGGGAGGAAGGAGGATTTGGGGTGTTTGGTGGTGGGTAGGTTTGTTTGGAGGATTTGGGGGGTGTTTGAGATATTTGGGGTGTGGTGGGGTTTTTGTTGTTAATTATTTGGGGGAAATGGGGGGTTTTTTGTGTTGGGGGGGGAGGGAGTTTATGGGATGGGGGTGGGTGGGGATTTGGGTGTTGTAGGTGTTTATTTGGTGGGGGGTGGATGGTGGGGGGTTAGGGGTTTGTTGGTATTGTTGTGATTTTTGGTTGTTGTGTTTTTGGTTTGGGGTGGGGGTGGGGGTATTTGTTTGTATTTGGGTTTGTGTGGGGGTTGTTGGGGAGGGGTGTTTTTTGGGTGTTTGTATTTGTGATGTTGTGTTTGGTTTTTTGTGTGGTTTGGGTTGGGGGGTTGTTTTTTGTGGGAGGGGGAGGTGTTGTTGGATGTTTTTGGGGGTGGGGTTTTTTTGTTTTGGGGTGTGGGGGGGGTGGGGTAGGGGGGTGGGTGGGTTGTGTGTGGTGGAGGGGTGAATATGGAGGATTGGGAGTGATTGGGGTTGTTTGGGTGGGGTTGTGGGTGGTGGGTTTTTGGTGGGGTGTATGGGAGGGGTGTTGTTTTTTTTGTTTGGGGGTTTTGTGTTGGGGTTTTATTGTTTGTGTGATGGGGGTGGGGGGGTTTTGTGGGTTGGGGTGAGGGATGGGGAGGGGGATTTGGGGGGGGTTGGGGGAGGTAATTGGTATATTATATTTGATTTTGGGTGAAGGGTTTTGGGGGATGTGGGGGGGGTTGGGTTAATTTAGAAGGAGGGGAGGTTAATTGGAGAGTTATTGTGGTGAGTGTGGAGGATATTGGGTAGGGGGATGTGGAAGGGGGATTGGAGTGTTTGGGGGGATTATTTTTGTGATATATGTATGTGGTAGTTTATTTTGTATTTTATAGGGGGGTGGATAGGTGGTTGATATGTTTGGGTGTGGGTTTTTGGTAATGGGGGGGGTGGGGGGATGTGATTGGGTTGGTATTGTTTGGGTGTGGGGGTGTTATGTGATGGGGGGGTAGTGGGAAGGGTGGATTTTGTTTTTGTGTTTTTGTTGGGGGGGTGTTTGGGTGTTTTGTTTTGTTTGATTGGTGGGGGGTGGATTGTTTGTTTGGGGGTTGTGGTTGTTTTTTTGTGGTTTGTGGGGGGTTGTTTTGTAGGGGTTTGAGGGGGTGTTGTTGTTTTGGGGTTGGTTTATTTTGGGGGGGTGGGGGTTGGGGGTTTGGGGTGGTTTGGTGGGGGTGGTGGGGGGGGAGTGGTTTGTTGGTGGTTGGTGGGGGTGGTGTTTGTGGGTTTGGGTTGTGTTGGGGGGTTGGGTTGTTTAGGGGGTGGTTTAGGGGGGGGGGGGGTGTGGGGGGTTGTGTGGTTGGTGGGTTTGGGATGGGTGTTGGGTGGGTTTGGGGGGTGGGGGGGTGGAGGTTGGTGTTGGTTTTGGGTGGTGGTGGGGGGTGTTTGTGGTTTGGTGTGGGGGTGTTGGGTTTGGTGGGTGGGGGGGTGGGGTGGGTGGTGTGTGTTTGGTTTGTGTGTTTTGGGATGGGGTGTGTTTTTTTTGTTATTAGGGGGGTGTTGTTGTGGTGGGGTGGGGGGGTTTTGGGTTGGTTTGGTGTGGTGGGGTTTTTTAGGGGGGGGGGGTGTGTTTTTTGGGGGGGGGGGTTGGTTTTTTTTTTTTTTATGTTTTTTGAGTGTGTTGGGGAGGTGGTGATTTTTTTGGGGGTTTGTGTTGTTTATTGTGGTTTGTGTGGGTTGTGGGTTGGTTTTTTTGTGTTTGGGGGGGGGGGTTGGTTTTTTTGGGGGTTGTGGGTGGGTTTGTGGGGTTGGGGGGTTTGGTTGGGTGGGTTTGGTGGGTGGGGGGTGGTTGGTGGTGGGGGGGGTTGAGTTTGTTTTGGGGGTGGGGGTTTGTGTGGGGGGGTGTGGGGGTGGGGGGGTGTGTTAGGTGTGGATTGGTGGTTGTTTTTTTGGTGGTGTGGGGGTTTTGGGTTGTGAGGTTTGTATGAGGGGGGTAGGTGGTTGGGGGGTGGGGTTGGGTTTGGGGTTTTGGGGGGTGGTGTTGTGTTTGGGGGGGGGTGGGGGGGGGGGGTGTTTTGGGGGTGGGGGGGGGGGGGGTGGTGGGGTGGGGGGTGGGGGGGGGGGATGTAAGGGGATTTTTGTTGGTGGTTTTTGGGTGGGTTGGGTGGTTGAGGGGGTTTTTTGGGGGGGGTTTGGTGTTTTGATGTTGGTGTGTTTGGATGTTGTATGTTGGGTTTGGGGGGGGTGGTGGTTTGTGTGGTGTTTTATTTGTGGGGTGGGGTGTTGTTGTTTGTGGGGGTTTTGGTGGGTGGGTGTGGTGTGGGGGTGGGGGTGTGGGGGTGAAGGTTTGTGGGTTTGTTTGGTTGGGTGGTGGTGGGTGGTTGTTTGTTTTGGTTGGGGGTGTGGTGGTGTTGGGTGGGGGGTGGTGGGGTTTTTTGGTTGTGGTGTTGGTTTGGATTATTTTTTATGGGGTATGTGTTTGGGGGGGGGGTTGTTTTGGGTTTGTGGGGAGGGTTTGGTGGTGGTTTGGGTGTTGGGGTTGTGTTTTTGTGGGGGGGGGTGGGGGTTGTTGGGTTGGGGTTGGGGGTTTTGTGGGGGGGTTTTGGGGGTTGTTGTGGGGGGTTGGGGGTGTTTTTGGGGGTTGGTTGGTGTGGGGGGTAGGTTTTTTTTTGGGTTGGGTTTGGTGGGGTTGGAGGGGGGTGGTGTTTGGGATGGGGTGGTTGGGGGGGGGTGGTATTTGGGGGGGGGTTTGTGTTTTGTGGGTTGGGGGTTAGTTGGGGGTTTTTTGAATTTATGGGGTGGTGGTGTATGGTGTATGGGGGGTGGTTATGGGAGTTTTTTATGGGGGTTTGGTGAATGGAATTATGTGGATGATATGGGATGTGTTATGGGTTTGGGTTGGTAGAGGGGTGGGATAAGGGGGGGTGGGATAGTGGGGGGGGTTTGTGGTTTTTGTGGGGTAGGGGATAATTGGTTTATATATTATAGAGGTTGGTGATTTTTTATGGTTGGGGTGGGTGGAAGGGATTGTGGATTGGGGGTGGGGGTTGGGGGGGGTAAGAAGAGAGGGGGAGGGAGGGGGTGTTGGGTAGGTTTTGGTGTGTGGTGGATGTATGGGGAATGTGGTGGAGTGATTTGATAGGATGTAGTTTTGTGAATTTATATTAATAATTGATGGGGGTTGGATGTTTTAGTGTTAGGTTTTATATTGTTTTATTTGGGGGTAAGGGAAGTAGATGGGAGTGGGAGGAGGGGGGGGGGGAGAGGGGGGAGGAATTGGGGAGTGGTAAGAGGGGAGATAAGGGGAGGGTGGGGGAGGGAGGGTAGTGTGGTTTTGGTTTGGTTTGGAAGAGGGGGGGGGAGGGAGGGGGGGGAGTGATGGTGGGGGGGGAGAGGGGAAGGGGAGTGGGGGGAATAGAGAGTGAAATGTAGGATGGGAGGGATAGGTGAGGGATGTAGGGGGTAGTTGGTTGTTTGGGGTTTTATGGGGGGGGGTTTGTAGTTGAGGGGGGTTTTTTGTGATTTTGGGGGTAGGTTATTGTGGGGTTGGGTGTTTTGGGGGTGGGTTTTTTTTTTGGGTGGGTGTGTTGTTGGGGGTTTTTTTTATTGGGGGGATTTTTTTTATTGAGGAATGTGGTAGGGGGGGAGAGGGTTTGAATTTAGGTAGTTGGGGGAATTTGTTTGATTGGTGTTTAGGTTGGGGTTTGGGTTGGTGTTGGTTGTATGGTGTATTTTGGGGTTTGGGGGGAAGGGGTGGAGAGGTAGGGTTTTGGATGGATTTGGATTATATGTGTATGGATATGGAAGGAGGGGTTATATTAATTTAATTGGGGTTTATGGGAAAGGGGTATTGTTTTGGTTGTGTTTGATGGTGGGTAGTTGGGGATATTTTGTTTATTTTTGGGTGGGTTTATTTTTGGTTGTTGATTTTATTGGTGTAGGGGAATTGAGTTTTGGGGTTAGGTAGGATTGTTGGTGGGAGTTATGGGGGGGGGAGTATGGGGGGTGTATGGTGTGAGTTGTTGGATTATTGTGGGGGTTTAGTTTTGGGGATGTTGGTGGTGGTGGGGGTGTATTAGGGGTTTTTTTGGGTGGTGTTGTTGTTGGGTTTTGGTTATGTTGGGGGTGTAGGTGTTGGTGATGGTAAAGTAGTTGTTGTGGTGATTGGGTGTGTGGTGTTTGTTTGGGGGTTTGGGGGGGGTGGTGGGGGGTTGGGATGTTGGGTGGGGGGGGTTTGGTGTTTGTTGGGGGGTTGGTTTGTTTGGGGGGGTGTGTTTTATAGGGTGATGGATGTTTTGGGGGTGTTTAGGGGGAGGAGGGGGAGGTTGTGGGGGATGGGGGGGGTTTGTGGGGTGGATAGGGTAAGGGGGGGGGGTGGGATATTGGGGGGGTTGTTGTGGTGTTGGTGGGGGGGGGGTTGGGGGGGGGGGGGGGGGGGGGGGGGGGGGGGGGTGGGGTTTGTGGGGGGTGGGGGGTGGGGTGGGGGGGTTGGGGGGGGTTTGGTTTGTGTGGTTGTTTTGAGGGGGGTGGGTTTTGGGTGTTGTTGGGGTTTTAGTGGGGGGTTTTGTTGGGGGGGGTGTTGGGTGTTTTGAAGTTTTTTTTTGTGTTGTTGGGGGGGGGTGTTGGGGGGGGTGTTTTATAGGTTGGGTTTTGGTTTGATGGTTGGTTTGTGGGGGGTGGGGGGTGGGGGTTGGTGTGATTGTTATTTTGTTGGATTTTGGGGGGTGGTGGAGGGTTGTTGGGGTTGTGTGTGTGGGGTGGGGGGTTGGGGGGGGGGGTTTGGGGTTTTGAGTGGGGGGGTTTGTGTGTGGGGGTGTGGTTGGTGGTATGTGTTGTTGGATTGGGTTGGTGGGGGTGATGGTGGTGGGTGGGTGTGGGGGGGGGGTGGGGTGTGTGGGGGTGGGGGGTGGGTGGGGTTGGGGTGTGTTGGTGGTTGGGGTGGTTGTTTGAGGTGGTTTTTGGTAGGGGGTGGTATGGGTTGTTGGTAGTGTGGGTTGGGGGGAGATTTGGTTTGTTAGGGTATGGGAAATGGAGGGGTGGGGGGGGTATTGGTTGGTAGTTTTTGGATTGGGATTTGGTGTGGGATTTGGAGTTTTGTTGAAGAGTGTGGTGTGGGTTAGGGGGGGAATTGGGATGGGGGATTATATTTGTTGTTTGTTATTTTTATGGTGGAGAAATTGGGGGTTGGGGGGTTGTTTTTGTGGGGTTTTGTTTGGGGTTTAGTTGTTTGGGGTTAGTTGTGTGGGGGGAGGGGGAAGTTGTTTGGGAATTTTGTATTATTGGGGGGGAGGGGTAATGAGGGGTGGGATGTGATAGAGGGTGGGGGGGTTTATTTTGTTGGTTATTTGGTGTTGTTTTTGTGTGGGGTTTTTTTTGTGTTTTGGGTTATAGTGTTGGTTGATTATGGTTATGTGTTGGATGGGGGATGGGGGTGTGGTTGTATTGTAAGATTTGTTGGTGGGGGTAATGTGTTGTGTTTGTTAGGAAGAGGTTTTTAGGGTGTTTTTGGTTTGTTATGGTGAGGTTGGTTGGTTTGTTGGTTAGGTGATTAGGGGTATGTTTTTTGAGGGGATGATGGGAAGTGGATGTGGGGTATTTTATGGATGAGGGTAGGGGGGGGAGGTTTTTTTTTTTGTGGGAGGGATGTGGGGGGGTTGGGGGGGGGTTGTGTATATATGGAATGGGGGGGGGGGGGGGGAGTTGGGTGGTGGTAATATGGGAGTTGGGTAGGGGGGGTTTTTTTATTAGGGGTAGGTGTTGGAGTTGTAGTTTTTTGGTGAGGTTGGTGATGATTGGGGGGGGTTTGGGGTGTATTTGTTTGGGTGATTGGGGATTAGTTATGGAATGTGGGATTTGAGGAGGGGTATAATATGAAATTGAGAGAGGGGGGGGGGGGTGGGGGGTGGAGGGGGAGGGGGTGATGGTTTGTATTGATTAGGTTGGATGGGGATTTTTAATGGAGGGTGGTGGGTAGGGTGGTATTGGGGGGGAGTTGAAGGGAGGGTAGGTTATTTGGTTTTGGGGGGTTTATAGGGGGGGGGGGTGATTATTGAGATTGGGGGGGGTAGTTGGGTAGAATTTGTGGAATTGTTTTGTGAAAATAATAATGAAGGTTAAGGTGTATTGGATGTGGGGGGATTGAGGAGGGGGTGGTAGATTTGGAGTAAGTAATGAAGGGTTGGGGATGGGAGGTTTTGGTGGTGGTAGATGATTTATGGGATTTGGGAATTGAGGAGTGGATAGTGGGTATGGGGTAAGTGGGGGTTGGGGGTTTTATTGGGGGAGGGGGGGGGGTGGTATGGTGGGGGGATAAATGGGGGGGGGAGG
Organism: Knipowitschia caucasica; assembly: GCA_964034765.1. Lineage (NCBI taxonomy): Eukaryota > Metazoa > Chordata > Actinopteri > Gobiiformes > Gobiidae > Knipowitschia > Knipowitschia caucasica. The sequence goes on along the minus strand of OZ035824.1, from coordinate 50,279,942 downwards.
AGAGGAGGGGGTATGAGAGGATGTGGGTTTTTGGAGGGGTTTTGTGTGGTGTGTTTTTTGGGGTGTTTGGGTGGGGGGGTGGAGTGTAGTTTTGTTTGATGTGGAGGATGTAGGTTGGGGAAGGGGTGATAGGGTGTGGGGAGAGGGGGATGTATGAGGGTTTGATGTTGTGGGGGGGGGGGTTGGGGATGGTTGATTGGGGGAAGGTTTGTAGATGTAATAAAGAGGGGATAGTTATTAAGTGGGGAAGAGGGATTTGATAGGTATGGTTTGGTGAGGGAGGAGAATGGAGTGAGGGGGGGGTAATGATGATTGAGAGGTATGGAATATGAAGTTTGGATTGGTGGGGGAGGATTGGGTGGGGGGAGGTGTTGTTGGGGGTGTTTGTGGGGTGATGGGTAAGATGTTTGGGGGGAAGGGTGGTGTGAAAGTGGGTTAGTATATTGTGTATTATGGGGGGGGGGTTGTTTTATGTGGGATAGGTTGGGGGATTTAAATTGGGGGGGGGATGGGTAGAATGTAGGGGGTTTTATATGTGGATGGGATATTATTAGGGGTTTGGTGGGGTATTGATTGTTTGGTTTTTTTTGGAATTTGGGGGGTGGGGTGTTTAATGTGTTATGGTGTGGGTGGGGGGAGGGTGGGGGGTTTTGTGTGGTTTGGTTGGGGTTTGGGTTTTTTTATATATTAGAATGAGAAGGATGTTAGGAGGGAGGTGGGGGGGGAAGTTATTGATTGTTTTGGTGGTTTGGGGGGTTGTTGGTTTTTTATGGTTGTTTTGTTGGTGGTTGGTATGTATTGGGGGATTTGTGGGGGGTGATGGGTGGGTATTTTGTTGGGGGGGTTGGGATTTTTTTTTTTGGTATTTGAGTTTGGGTTTTGTTGTGGGATATGTTTTGGTGGTGGTGGTTGTGGGGTTGGTGTGTTTGGGGGGGTAGATGAATGGGAGTTGGAGGGGGATGGGATGGTGGAATTTATGTTGTGGAGGTGGAGTAATGTAAGGGTTTTATTTTATGGTGGGATGTGGGTGTGGTTGTGTTTTGTGATGGATGGGGGTGGGTTTTTGGTTTGTGGGTGGTGGTTTTTGTTGGTTGTGGGTGGGGGTTTGGAGTTTTGTTTGGTTTTGGGGGGTGTTGGGTGTGGGGTGGGGGGTGGGTGTTGGGGTGTTTTGGGGGTGGGGGTTGTGGGTGGTGGGGGTGTTGGTGGGGTGTGGTTGTTTATATTAGTGATTGGGATGTTTTTTTTGATATGGTTTTGGGTTTTTGTAGGGTTGTTTTTTATGGGGATAGTTGAGTAGGGGGATTATTTGGATTGGTGGGGTTTGTTGGAGAGGTGTTATGTTGATGGTTTGTAGGTTGGGGGTAGTTGGGGTGATGTTGAATGGAGTGGGATGGTAAGTTTGATGTGGTTTTGATTGTGGTTTTTTAGAGAGATTATATATTTTTAGGGTGGTGGTGTTTTTTTGTGGGGGTAGTTGTGTGGGGTAGAGTGGTGGTTGGGTGTGTTGATTGGGGTTGTTTGTGTGGGTTTTGAGTGTTTTGTGTTGGGTGTTGTGTTGTTTGGGTTGTTGTGTTTGTGTGGTTGGGGGTGGTTGTGGGTGGGGGGAGGGGGTTGGGGGTGTTTGTGGGTTGGGGGGGTGGGTGGTGGGGGGGGGGGGTGGGGGGGGGGGGGGTTTGTGTTTGGGGGGGGGGGGTGTGGGGGGGGGGGGGGTTGTTGGTTGGGGGGGGTGGGGGTTTGTTTTGGGGGTGGGGGGTTGTGGGTTTGTGGTTGGTAGTGGTTGGGTGAGATTTTGTTTTGAGGTTTGGGGTTTGGTGTTTGTGTTTTGGTGGTGGGTTGTGGGGTGTGTTGGGTGTGGTGGGTTTGGTTGGGGGGGGGGGGGGGGTTGGGGTTGTTGGTGTTTGTTGGGTTGGTGTTTGTTGGGGTTGGGTTTTTTGGGTTGGATGTTTTGTTGAAGGGGTGTTATGGGGGGGGTTGTTATGGGTGGAGGGGGTTTGAATGTTTTGGGTTGTGGGGGGGTTTGTGGTGTGGGGGGGGGGGGGGGGGGGGGGGGGGGGGGGGGTTGGTTTTTTTGGTGGGGGGGGGTGTTTAGGTTTTGTGGTGTTTTTTGAGGATGTGGGGGTTGTTGGGTTGGGGGGTTTTTGGGGGGGGGGGTGGGGTTGTGGTTTTGGGTTTGGGGGGGGGGGGTTTTGTTTTATTGTTGTTTTGGGGGTTGGAGGGGGGGTTTTGATGTTTTAGTGTGAGTGTGGGGGGTTTTTTTTATTTGTATAGTGTTGGGGGTAGGGGGGGGTGGATGGGGATAGGGGGGTTGGGAAGGGGTGTTTGGGGGGGGTGGGTTTTGTGAGGTTGTGGTTGGGGGGTGGTGTTGTGTGGGGGTTTGTGGGTGTGTGTTTTATTTGGGGGTTTTGGTTGTTATGATTTGGGGGTTGTGGTTTTTTGGGGTTGTGGGAGGATGGGGTTTGGTGTGTATTTGTATTATTTTGGGTGGGTTTTGGTGTTGGTGTTTGGGGGGGGTGTTGGTTGGTTGTTTTGTGTTGTTTGTTGTTGGTTTGGGGGTTGGTTTGTGTTTGTTGGTGGTGTGGGGTTGTTTTGTGGTTTGGGTGTTTTTTGGGGGGTTGGGTTGGGTTTGGGGGTGGGGGGTGTTGGTTGTTTTGGTTGGGGGGTTTTTGGTGGGTGTAGTTTTGGGTTTGTTATTAATGATGTGTTGTGTGGTGGTTTTTGGTGTGGGTTGGTATTTGGTTTGGGGTTGTTGGGGTTTTGGTGGGTGGTGTTTTGTGTTGTGTGGGTTATTGGGGTGGTTTGTGTGGGGTGTTGGGGGTGTGTGGTTGTGGTGGGGTGGTGTGGGGGTGGGTGTGTGTTTGGGTTTGTTTTGTTTTGTTGGTGTTGTGGGTGGGTGGGGGTTTTGGTTTTGGTGTTTGGTGTTTGGGTTTGGGGTTTGGGTTGGTTGGGTTGTGGGTGGGTGTGTTTGGTGGGTGTGGGGGGGGTGTTTGTGTGGGGGTTGTTGGTTTTGGGTGTGGAGTTTGGGGGGGGGGGTGGGTGGTTTTGGTGTATTGGTGTTTTTGGTGTTGGGGGGGGTGTTATTTTGTGGGGGTTTGGGGTGGGGTGGTGTTTTGTGGGTTTTTGTTGGGGGGTGGGGTGTGGGGTGTTTGGTGGGGGGGGGTGGGTGGGGTGGGTGTTGGTGTTGTTGTGGTTTGGGTTGTGTTGGGTTTGGTGGGGGGGTTTGGGGGGGGGGGTGGTGGGGGGGGGGGGTGGGTTGGGTGTGGGGTGTGGGGGGTGGTGTGGGTGGTTGGGTGTGGTTGTGGTTGGTTGGGGGGGTGTGGGTTTTGTTGTGTGTGGGGGTATTGAGGTTGTTTTGGGGGTTGTTTGGTGGGGTTTGGGGTTGGGGTGTGTGGTGTTTTTTGGTTGTTGGTGGGGTGGTGGGGTTGTTTGTGTTGTTGATGGGGGTTTTGTGTGGTGGTGTTGTTGGGGGGGGGGGGGGGTTTTTGGGGTTGGTGTTGGTGGTGTGGGTGGTTGTTGGGTGGTGTGGGGGGGGGGTGGGGGGGAGGTGGTGGGTTGTGGGGGGTTTTGGTGGTGGGGGGTGGTGGTGGGGTGGGGTGGTGTGTTGGGTTGGGGTTTGGGTGTTGGGTTGGTGGTTGGGGGGGGGGGGGTTGGGTGTGGTGGGGGTGGTGTGTGGGGGGGGTGTTGGTTGGGGTGGTGTGGGTGTTTGTTTGTGTTGTGTTGTTTAGGGGGGGGTGTGGGGGTTTTTTGGGTGTGGGTTGTGGGTGGTTTGGGGTGGTGTGTGTGGGTGGGTGGGGGGGTTTATTTGGGGGGTGTGGTGGGGTGGGGGGGGGTGGGGGGGGGGGTTGGTGGTGGGGGGGGGTGTGTTGGGTTGTGTTTGTGGTTGTGGTTGGTGGGTGGGGTTTGTGGGGGGGGGTTTGGTTTTGGGGTTTTTTTGGTTGGTTTTTTGGTGGGTTTGGGGGGGTTGGTTGGTTTGGTGTTGTGGTTTGGTTGGTTTTTGTTGTTTTGGGGGTTTGGGGGTGGGGTGTTGGGGGTGGGAGTGTGGTTTGTTTTGTAGTTGGGTTTGTTTGTTGGTTTTTATGGGGGGGTTTTTTTTTATATAGTTTGTGGGATATTGTGTGTGAGATATGTATGTGGTTGGAATGGGGGTAGTATTTGTATTGGGGTTATGTAGGGGTGAGGGGGGGGGTTGATGAAAGTTGTTTGTTTTGTAGGGTTTTGTGATTGGTGGGTTTGATTTGTGTTTTTGTTGAGTGTGGGGGTTGTTATTGGTTGTTTGTTTGGTATAGGTGAGTTTTTTTATGTGTGGGTAGTAGGGAGGTGGAGGTTTTGATGAAGATGTTGATGTGTATTTGGGGTTTATGAGATTAGGAGGGGAGGGTGGAAATTTTTGGGGGGGAGGGGGTGGTTGGGTGGATATTGTGGTGGGTTATTTTTGGGTTATGTTATTTTTGGGTTTAGGAATTTAATATGGGGGTGGTATGTAGGGGTAGGGAAGAGTATTGTATTGTTTTGATTGTATTGGGTGGAGGGGTGTTAAAGTGGGATATTATTGATGAGATTGGGTAGGTTATTTTTAATGGGTTTGATAATGATATTGATGGTGGTTGATTGGGGGTTTTATATGGGTTTTAGTGTTTGGATATTTATGGTTTTTTGGGGGAATGTTATGGGGGGGGGGTTTGGGGGAGTTTGGGAAGTGATGATAGATGGGAAGGAGGGGGGGGTAGTTAGGGGGGTATTTAGGTATTTTTTATATAAGATAAGATGTGGTATAGGTTTTTGAGGTTTTTTATGTTTATATTTTGGGGGTTTTTGGGTTTTTTTGGTGATATTAAGAAGGGTAGTAGAGTTGTGAGTGTAAGTTTGATGAGTATGGTGGTGAAATGGGAGGGGGGGGGGGGGAGGATAGATGGATAAGGGGAATTGATAAGGAGGAGGGGTTTTTGTGGTATGTGTGAGGGGAATATTGGGGGGATGGGTTTGTTTGGGTAGTGTATTTGTTAGGGTTTATGATTTGATTTTGTGTGGGATTTTTGGTGTATATTGTGATGTGGGTAAGTGGGGGGTATGGGTTGTAAGTGGTAAGGGGAGGGATTGGGGGGGGTTTTGTGGGGGGTGGGGGTTTGGTTGGTTAGGGGTGTTGGGTGAGAGGGAAGGGATTTTGGTTTTGGGGTTTTGGTGGAGGGGGGGGTGATTGGGAAGGATGGGTTGGTGTGGGGGGGGAGGGGTTGAGGGGGATTTGGTGGGTATGTTTGTATATGTGTATGTGGGGGGTGTTGGGGTTGAGGTGGTTGGTTTGGGGGGATGGTTAGGTTGTGTGAGTTGGGGGTTTTATATGAGGTGGATAAGATAGGTAGTTTTATGTTTTTGTGTATGTGGGTTGGGGGGGGATTTTTGGGGGGGGATGGTTTATTGGTGGTGGTTTTGAGGGAGGGTTGGTGTTTTGTTGTGTGGGGGGTGGGTTTGTGGGTGTTGGTTTGGGTGTGGGGGTGTTTTTTAGGGTAGTTTGTTGTTAGTGTGGAATATGTGGTGGGGTAAAAATGAGAGGGTATGAGATGGTTAATAGGAAGGAGGGGAGAATAGGGGAGGGATAAAGTTATAATTATTTAATATGTAGTATTGTATAAATTATTTAATATTATTATGGTATGGGTATGGGTATGTGTAAGTATGTTAATATGGGAGGGGGGTGTAAAGGTGATGTTTATAGGGGGGTGATGTTAATGTGTATATAGTTAGTTGTATAGAGGTGAGGTTATGGGAATGGGGGGGGGTGTGGGGGGGGTTGGTAAGTTATGTTAGTTGGGGATGATGGATGTTTTTTGGAGGGGGGGGGGGTGTGGTTAGGGTGTGGGGGTGTTTGTTGTAGGGGGATTGGGAAGGTGTAGTGAGTTGGGATGGTTGTGTTGGTTTTTTTTTGTGGTGATTTTGGATTGAAGGTTGTGGTTTTTGATTATGTAGGGGGTGGGAGTTGGATGTGGGGGGGGGGGGTTTGGGGGGAATTTGTTTTGAGGGGTTGAGGAGTATTATGTGGGGAGTTTTGTTTGGGGGGAATGTTATTGTGGTTGTTTGGGTAGGGGGGGTGTTGTAGGTGTGGTGGGGGGGGGGGGGGGTTGTTAGGGTTTATGGGAGGGGGGATAGTTTTGGGGGGATGTTTTAATGGGGGTTGTATGGTTGTATGATATTTGGGGATGGGGGTTGTTTGGGGTGGGTTTTTGTGTGTTTGGGGGGGTTAGGTTTTTGGTTGTTTTGGTGTTTTGGGTTTTGGGTGGATTGATTTTGTTGGTGGTTTGGTTGGTTTGGGTGGGTTGTTGTTGGTGTGGTTGTATTTGGGGGTGTGGTTTTTTTTGGGGGTGGGTGGGGGTGGGGTTGTGGGGTGTGTGTGGGGTGGGGGTTGGTGGTTGTTTGTGTGGGGTGGGTTTGGTTGTTTGGGAGGGGTGTTGTGTTTGGTTGGGTTGTGTTTGGTGGTTGGGTGGGTTGGGGTGTTGGGTGGTGGAGTGGGGGGTGTTGGGGGTGTTGTGGGGTGGAGGGTTTAGTGGGGGTGGTTGGGGGGGGTGTGGTGGTGGTTGTGTGTGTTGGTGTTGGGGTGTTGTTGTTGTTTGGGGGGGGGGATGTGTTGTTTGGTTTTTGATTTAGATGTTTTTGTTTTGTTTGGATTGGGTGGTGTATGTGAGATTTGGGTTGTGTAAGAATGATATAGGAAGTAGGGGGGTATGGTTGGGAAGGTTTGTGTTTTGATTGGGGGGGGGGTTTGGGTATGAGGTGGATTTGGTGTGTTGGGGTGGGTTGGTTATTTTTGGAGGTTTTTGGGTGTTGAATTTGGTATTAGGTGGATGTTATGGATTGTATATTGGTGTGGGTTAGTATTTATGTTATGTTGTTTTTTTGTTGGATTTTTGATTTAGAGTTAGGTTTTTTTATGGTATTTGGGATTGAGGGTAGGTGTAGGGATTATTGTGGATTGGTTTTTTTTGTTTATTATTTTGTTGTTGATTGGGGGTTTGGTGGTGGTTTTTGTTGTGTGATTTTGGTGTTGGGTGTGTGGTTTTGGGGGGGGGGGGTTGGTTTTTTTGTTTTTTTTGTTGGTTGGTGGTGGTTGGGTGGGTTTGATTTTGGGTATTGGATGGGGTAATTGGTATTGTGATTTGATGGGGTTATTTGGTGGTTTTGGATTTGAATTGGGGGATTATTTGATGGATTTGGGGGGGTTGAATTGGGGAATTTGGGGATATGATTTGTTTTTGGGGGGGGGGGGGGAAGGGGAGATGATTGATATTTGAAGTAGGGGGTTATGGGAGGGGATATTGGGGGGGGGGTATGGGGAGTGATTGGGGTTGGTGTGGTGGGGGGGGGTGTTGGGGGGTGGTTTTTTTGTTTTGGGGGGGGGGGGGGGGGGGGGGTGGTTTTGTGTGTGGGGTGTGTTGGGGTTGTTTGTAAATGTTGGTTGTTATTTGGGTTTTGGTGTTGTGTGGGTGGTTTGGTTTGTTTGTTTGGGGGGTGGTGGGTGATGTGTTTTTTTTTATTGTTATTTGTGTTTTGTATTGGTTTTTTGGTTTTTGGTTTTTGTTTTAGTTGTGGTTATATGTTTTTGTTGGGGTGGTTGGGTGGTGGTTTGGGTATTTTTGTTGGGTTTTGGTTGGTGGGGTGGGTTTGGGGTGTGTTGGGGGTGGGGGTGGGTTTGGTGGGGTGGGGTGGGGTTGTGTGTTGTGGGGTGGGTGTGGGTGTTTGTGGTGTGTTTTGGGTTTGTGTTGTATGTGGGTTTTGGTTTTTTTGTTTGGGTGTTGGTGGGTTGTGGTTTTTGGGTTTTTTTGTTGGTTTGTTTTGGGTGGGGGGTTTTGGGGTTGGGGGGGGTTGTGTGGGGGGGTGGTTTTGTTTGGTGTTTTTGGGGGGGGGGTGGGTGGTGGGGGTGGGGGGTATTTTTTGAATGGTTTGGGAGGGTGGGGGGTATGTGTGTTGTGGATGAGGGGTGTTGGGGGTGGGGGTATTATGTATGTGATTGTGGGTGGGTGTTTTATGTGTTGGGGGGTGGGTTTGGGGGGTTAGTTATGTTATTTTGGGGGATGGGGTTGAGGGGGATTTATGTTTAGGGGGAGGGTGTGGTGTGGATTTTGTAGATGGGGGGGGGGTGGGGGGGGGGGGGGGGAGTTAGTTTGTGAGGTGGGGGGAGTGGGGGGATATTGGGGAGTTTTGGGGATTTGGGTGATGTGGAATGGTTTGGGGGGGTTTTTTTTGTATGTGGGGTGTGTTGGGGTTAGGTTGGTTATTGGGTTGTGGGTTTGGTATTAATGAGTTAAGGAGTTATAATAGATAATAAGGTGGGTGAGGTGGGGGGTTGGTTTTGTGGTTTAAATAGGGTAATTTTAAAAATAGGGGTTTGTGATTGGAGTGGAGATATAGATGTTGTGATAAGGAAGAAGGGGGGGTAGATAAGAGATTGGATGGTGGAGGGGGGGATGTCTAATTTTGTGGTTTTTGTGGTTTGTGTGTTTTAAGTATTAATGGTTTGGGGGGTTGGGGTTTTGGGGGTGGATGGGTGGGGATGTAGGTATGTAATGTGTGTGAGATTTTTGTATGATATTGTTTATGTTGTTGTTGGGGTGGGGGGAGGGATGTTTAAGGGTATGTAGTGGTATTATATTATTGAGGGGTGTTGGTTGGGGGTTGGGTGGGTGTTGGTAGGGGTGATTGGGGTGAATGGGTGGGGGGGGGGGGGAAGGGGGGGATATTGGGGGGTTGTTGGGGGTGTTTGTGGTGGTATTTTTGTGTTGGGGGATGGTGTTTTTTTTTTTGAGGGGGGGATTTGGTGTGGTGTTGGTTATTTGGTGAGGGGGGGGTAGGGTGATTGGTGAGAGGTTTTGAGTAAGTTAAAAAATAGGGTTGTTTTTTTGAAATAAATGGGGATAAGGATGGTGTTGGGGATGGTAGTTTGGGGATTTGATGTTTGATGTGGGGTGGAGTGGTTTTTTTGTAATGGAGGGGATTTATGGGAATGGTGGGTTGGGGGGGGGAGTGGGGGTGTTTGTTTGGGTATGGGGGTTGGGATGTTAAGGGTTATTTGGGGGGGGGGTTTGGGTTTAGATTGAGGAGTGGGGATTTGGATTTGGATTGTTGGGTTTGGGGGGTTGTGTGTTGGTTTTTGTTTTTTATAGGGGGGGGTTGGGGAGAGGTGGGGGTGGGATTTGGAAGTTGGAGTGGGGTGTGGGTTTGGGTTGGTTGTGGGGGTGAGGGGGTGATGGGGGAGGAGGGGGTGTATTGAGGTATGTGTTATGGGTGGTAGGGGATGGTTGGGTGTTGAGTAAATTTGGATTAGAGGTTGGGGGGTTTTTTGTGGGAAGGGATGGGTTATGAGTTTTTTTTGGTAGGGGGGGGGTTTTTGGTTTGGGGGGGGGGGGGGTTTATTTTTGGTTTGGAGATTTTTGGTTGTGGTAATTTGGTTTAGGTTGGGTGGTTTTATATGGTTTGGTTTGGTTGTGGTGTGTTTGTTGTTTTTTTGGTAGTGGGGTGTGTGTTGGGTGTTTGTGGTATTTGGGGGTTGTGGGGTTTGTTGGGTGGGGTGGGGGGGGGGGGTTGTTGGGGGGGGGTGTTTGGGGGGGGGGGGGGTGTGGTGTTTTGGGTTTGGGTTGGTGGTTGGGGATTTGTGTTTTATGTGTTTATGGTGTGGGTTGTGTTGGGGGGGGTGGGTGGGGGGGTGGGTGGGGGGGGGTTTTGGGGGGGGGTTGTTGGGGGGTGAGGTTTGTTGTTGTGGGGTTTGGTTAGGTTATTTTGGTGGGGGGGATGATGTAGTGGATGGGGGATTAGAGGGTGGAGGTGGTAATAAGTGGGGGGGGTGGTAGATGGTTATGAGTTTTATTGGGGGTGGGTTGTTGGGGGGGGTAATGGTTTTTTTTTATTATTTTTTGTTATTGTGGGTGGTGGGGGGAGATTGATATTTGGAGATTGATAGAGTAGTATGGGGATGGATGGGGGGTATGGGGTTGGTGTGGGAATTTTGTGGTTGTTGGGGGAGTTTGTGGGAGGGGGGGTTTGAGGGGGTAATTGGTTTTGATTGGGTTTTTTGGTGTGTTTTGTGTATTAAGTAATAGAGGAAATTGTAGTGGGATGTTAGGAGGATGATTGAATTAAGGAGAGGTTGTGTGTGGTTGTGGAGTGGTGGGTGGAGTGGGTTGTATTGTGGGAAGTAGGATGTTAGGGTTATTGGTATAGTATTGGGTAGAATGGGGTTGGGTAGTGTGGGGTAGGGAGAGGGGGGGGTTAGTGGGTGGGAGGTGGGGGGGGGTAGGGGTTATTGGGTAGTGTTTTAGGGGGGGTAGGATGGGGAAGGAGTTTTTTTTATTGGGTTTAATGGTTGGGGGTGGGTTTTAGGTTTGTTTAGGAAAATTGGGGGGGGGATATTAATTAGTGAAGAATGGGGGAGAGGTTTGAAGTTATTGGGGGGGGGGGGTGTTGAAGGAGAAGGGGGGGAATGGAGAGGGTGGGGGGTGGTGGGGGGAGAGGGGGGAGGGGATAGATTAGTTGTGAGGGGATGGGGAGGGGGAGGTAGGGTGGAATGATGGAGGTTGTGGAGGGGGAGAGGGAGGAGGGGGGGGGGAGGGAGAGAGGTATTGGGGGGGGGGGTTTGGGTTGTGGTTATTGGAGGTTTTGGGATTAAGAGGGTATGGGAAGGGGGGTTAAGGGGGTATTGGTTGTTGGGTTGATGTATATGGGGGGGTGTTGTGGGTTTGGGAGGTGTTGGGGGGGGTGTGGTGAGTGTGGGGGGGGGGGGGTGGTTTGTGTGTGGGTTGGGGGTGGGGGGTTGTTGGAGAGGGGTTTTTGGAAAGGTAAGTGGGGTGGGGTTTGGGATAGGGGGGGTTTTGAGATGGGGGTTTGGGAATAGGGGTAAGAGGTTTGAAAGGGGTTTTGAGAGGGGGGTTTGGGAATGGGGGGTGGAGGGGGGGGTTTGGTTAAGGGGTTGTGTGAGAGGGTTTAATAGGGGGGGGTGTTTTAGTAGGGTTGGGTTTGGGTTTGTGAGTTGGGTTTGGAATAGGGGTGGTGTTTTATGGGGGGTTTTTTTTTTTTGGGTGTTTGTGGTTGTGGGTTGGTTTGGGGGGGTTGTTTGGGAGGGGTTTGGGTAGTTGGGATTGAGGTGTTGGGGTATTTTTATGTTGTTTAATTGTGGATGGTGATAGGGGTTTGGTATGTTTTTGTTTGGGGTGGGGGGGGGGTGGTTATTGGGATAAGGTGGTTGATGTGGGGTGAGTTTGGGGTGGGGATGGTGTTTGGAGGGAGGTGGTGGGTATGGGGGGGGGGGATGGGGGTGTGTTTGGTAGTGTTTGGGTGGTGAAGTTGGGGGGGGGGGGGGGTTTTTATGGGGTGGGTTTGGTGGGGGGGGGGGGGGGGGGGGTGTAATGGTTTGTTTGGAGTAGGGGTTTGTATTTGGAAGGTGGGTTGGGGGGGTTGGTGTGTTGGTGTGGGGTTGGTGTTGGATGTTGTTTTTTTTAGGTTGGGGTGGTTGGTTTTTGTTGTGTGGTTTGGTGGTGTGGTGAGGGGGTAGGGGGGGTTTGGTGTAGTTGAGGGAGTTTGGGGGATGGGTTTTTTTAAGTTGTTTTTGGGGAGGGGGTGGTGTTTTGGGAGTTGGGGGAGGGTGTGGGGGGGGGAGGGGTGTGGGTGGATGGAAGGTTGTGGGTGGTTTGGGTTTGGGTTTGGGGGTTTATATGGGGTTTAGGGGTTTATAAGTGGGGTGTGTTTGGGGGGTTGGTGAGGTGGGGGGGGGGGGGTTTAAATTTGTGGTGGGTATTTGGTTGGGTGGGGTGGGGGTTTGTGAGAGGGGGGGGGTGATTGGTGGGTGAGGTTGGATGATGTTGGGGTAGGTTTTGGGGGGGTTGGGGGGTGGGTTGTTTTGGTGGTTGGGGGATTTTTGGTTTGGTTTGTGGGTTGGTGGGGGGGGTGGTGTGGGGGGGGTGGTTGGTGTGTTTTTTGTTTTGGGGTTTGTGAGGGGGTGTGTGTGGTGTTGGTGTAGTATTTTGGTTATGTTTATGGTAGGGGGGGGGGGGGGTTGTATAGAGTTAGGGAGATTAATATTTTTGTTTTTGGTGTTTTGTTTTGGGTGGGGTGGTGTGTTTGTGTTTGGTTGGTGTGGTTTGTGGGGGGGTGGGTGGGGGGGGGGGGGGGGGGGGGGGTGATGGGGTTGGGTTGGGGGGGTTGGGGTGGTTGGGTGGGGTTGGAGGTGGGTTGGGTGTTTTTTTTGGGGTTTTGTGTGGTGGGTGTATATTTGGTATTTTGGGTGTGTTGGTTTGGGGGGTGTTGGGTTTTGGGGGGGGGGTGGGGTGGGGGGGGTGGTGTGGGGTGGGGGGGTGGGGGTTTTGGGTGTGGGGGGTGGGTTGGGGGGGTGGGTGGTTGGGTTGTGTGGGTTTGGTTGTTGGGGGGGGGGGGTGGTTGGGTGTGGGTGGGTGTGGTTTGGTGGGGTGTGTGTGTTGGGGGTGGGGGGTTTGGGGGTGGGGGGGGGGGATTTTGGATTATTGGGGGGGTGGTTTGGAGGGGTTAGTAGAGGGGGTTTTGTAATTTAGAAAATGTTTTTGTTTTTATTTGTGTGTTTATATGGAATTTGTTAGATTTTATTGTTTTTTGTGGGGGGGGGTTGGTGTATAATGGGGTGTTTGGGTGGGTGTGGTTTGTGGGTTAGATGGTGTTTATGTGTGGGGTTGGGGGGGATTGGGGGGTTTTGATATTATGGGGGTAAGGGGTTAAGTATGGGGGGAGGGGGGGGTGGGAGGTGTGTATTAAAAATTTTGGATGTATATATATATATATATATATATATGTAGATTGATATGTATATTATTTATATATGGATATGGGTATGTGTTGTATTTTTTATGTTTTGGTTTTGTAGGGGGTTTTGGGTAGGTAGAATTGGTTTATATGTGGGGGTTGGGAGGGATTTGGTTTGTTGGTGGGGGGGGGTGGTTTGGTTTGGTGGTTGGTGGGTGGGTGGTTGGTGGTTTGTTGGTTGTTTTGGGGTGGGGGTGGGGGTGTGGGGGGGGTGGTTTGGTATGGGGTGTTGATTTGGTGTGTGTGGTTTTATTTTTTGGTTTTGGGTTTAGAGTGGGTGGGGGGGGGAGGGGGGGTTTGGTTTTATGATTTTGTTTTGGGGGGGGGGTTTGGTTTGATTTGTAGGTTAAGGTGTTGTTATAGTATGTATTGAGGGGGGGGGTTGTTTAGTGGTATAGGATTTTATGGTAAGTTGGGATGTGGGGGGATTTGGTAAGTGGGGTGGATTTGGGGGGTTTTTGGGGGTGAGGGGGTTGTTTGGGATGTGAGGTTTATTTTTGAGGTAAAGTTGAGGTGGAATGTGTATGGAAGTGGTTGTTAGGGGTTAAGTAAGATAAAGATGTTAAATGGTTGGGTTGAGCGTTAGTGGGGTTTAGGTTTGTTTGAGGGTGGTGGGGTGTGGGGGGGGTTTGATGTAGGGTGTGGGGAGTTTGGATATGTTTTAGATGGTGGTGGGTTAGGGGGGGGGGGGGGAAAAGTAGAGGGTATGAGGGTGGTAGTTGTAGAGAATGAGGATTTATTTTTTTAATTGGGGTTTTAGGTAGTGAGGTGGAGTGGGGATATTAATTTAAGGGTATTTGGGGGGATTATATGGGTTTGTGGATTATAGGTATGTATTTTTAGGGGGGGTTTTGGGTGTTTGGGGGTGTTTGGTGGGTAGGGGTGGGTGGGTTTGTGTGTTTTTTGGGGTTTTGGTAGGTAGGGGGGTGTTTATTTGGGAATATGTTTGGGTTTTGTGTTAATGTATTGGTGAAGGGGGGGTGTGTGATAGTGTTGGGTTTATTGTGGGGTGGTGTGGTTTTGGGTATGTTGGATATTTAGTGGGTTGATGGGAGGGGAGATTAGGGGATGAATGGAGGGGGGTGGTTTTTTGTGGTGGTTTGTGTGGTGGTTGTTTGGGTTGATTAATGTGGAGGGATTTGGTGTGGTGGTGGGGTGAAATGAGTTGTGATTGGTTTTATTGGGATATTGAGGGTAGGATTTTGGTTTGTTTGGTAGTATGGGGTGGGTATGGGGGTGGTTGTAGGGGAAGTTTGGATAGGGGGGGGGGATTTTGTGGGGGGTAGTGTATTTTTGATTTGTGTGGGGGGGGGGGTTAGTTGGTTATGTTTGATTTGGTTGTTGGGTTTTTGTGGTGGGGTGGTTTTTATTGGGGTGGTGGGGGGGGGGGGTTGTTGATTTTTATTTTGTGTGTGTGGGGGGGTGTGAGGGGGGGGGGTGTTGTGTTTTTAGTTGGTTTTGTTTTTGGGTTGTGTTATTTGGGGGTGGTTGGTGTTGTTAGGGTAATTTAATTTTAGGAGAGTGTTGGTGAGAGGGGGTTGGGTGTGGTAGTTGGGGGGTGGTTGGTGGGTTTTGGTATGATATTTTTGGGGAGGTTTTGTTGTGAGGGTTGTTGTTTTTTGCTTTTTTATTATGACTTAATTTGTTATAGTTAATTTAAGTAGTTTAAGCCTGAAGAAGATGACAAAGTCTGGGATCGTGTCTTTAATTCAGACAGAAGACATATTTTATTGTCGTTGGTAGTGTCAGCACGAGCACGAACAAGGATGTTACAGACTGCAAGTGATAATATACAGCGGAGGAATGAACACCGTCCAATCAGATTCCGGCGTGATGCCATATACTGTAGCTTGGCCTTCAGAAATCAAAATGTGCTGTGGGAAAGTACTGGCTTGTGCATATTGTTAGAATGATGAGTTAGAACTTTAACCACAGTTGCTTCAAAGTGTCATGAAATCTCTAAAGTTACATAACTGTGGTATTTTTGTGAATGAATAAAGTAGTAATCGGCAGAACTCTTGGAGTTTCTTGGTATCAGTTTCAAAAAACACAAAACGTTTCCTATTGTTGCTGCGCTTTAAATAAAATGATTGAAAAATATACTGTATCTCCCAGCTCTACTGAGACGTTATTGTAATAAAATATTTCTTTCAGTGCAAAACCTTACATTGTGGGAGTTTGCATGCTTTTATAAACTAAACAGGTTTCTATCCCTTAATATTCTCATTTCCAACACTCTGTCCTAAAGTCACTGCATTTCATATCCTGAACATCACAGACAGCGAATCAGCCTGATGTATGAGATTAGCAGGAACAATTACCCTCCAGATGAAATTGCCGCTGCATACAGCCACAGCTCGGTGAACCTCACA